>CM053508.1:46476240-46828849 GCA_028627145.1 Eidolon dupreanum | reverse complement strand
TTAACTTAATTACCTCTTTAAAGGTTTTATCTCCAAGTGGTCACATTTTTAGGTACTGGGGATTAGGAACTCAACATATAAATTTCAGGAAAGCACTGTTCAGCCTATAACACCTACCATATGATTCAACCATTCCATTCCTATGCATTTACCCAATAAAAATGAAGCTTTGGTCCATACGAAAACTTGTACATGAGGTTCATGGCAGCTTTATTTGTAAGAGCTAGAAACTAAAAACAACCCACATGTCCAAAAAAAGGTGAATGGATAAACAAATTGCAACATATCCACACAACAGAATACTATTTAGTAATAAAAAAGACTGAACTATTGATACTCATAACAATATGTATGAATCTGAAGTGAAAGAAGCCAGACAAAAAAGATTATGTATTGTTTGGTTCCATTTTATATTTATATAAAATTTCAAACAATGTAAACTGATGGATAGTGACATAGCAGATCAGTTATTTCCTGATACAGTTGAGGATAGGGAGTGTCAGCAAGAGAGAATCGCAAAGGGATATAGAAAACTTTTAGGAAAAATAGATACGTTCCCTAGCTTGATGGTGCTGATGGTTTCACAGGCATACACATATGTAAAACCTTATCAAAGTGCACATTTTGAAAATAGGCACTTTAATGTATGTCAATTATACAAAGCTGTTGAAAAAACGATTCCCAAGTCAGGCAAGAAATGACACACTTTTCCCAGAACTGTCCTCAAGTGAAACAGTAAAAATAGCATAAGAAAGGCTAAGGTTTTTATTCATTTATTATACAAGTATCAATCCATGCCATCTTAGTAAGAAAGATGAGACATATGCTGGATATTCTTTACCCCAGCAAATACACATTCCCAACTCACCCCCACTATTCTGTAAGCCCTAAGTTGCTGAGCCTTATGAACTATTCAACCAGGCTTCTTGTCTTCTGACCTTTGGTTAAGTTTAGGCTATTAGAGGCATGCCAGCAGGGCCAGCTTCATGGGTATGTATTCTGAAATTAGCATATTCATAGAAAATTGAAGTTATAGGCCAACAGGTCAAGAAACAATTGCTTTTGAAAAGATAGTTTATTACTCACAGTTCCCAAAAGGAGAGGACACACTATACCATGGTGGCCACACAGAGAATCCCCTGGGTTGGTCAAGAGGTGGAGGGAAGGAGAACTGTGAGGAAGAACCCTTATCTTTGTGGTTTCCACAGGAAGGAATGAGTGAGGCAGGGTAAGAAGGCTTAGGATTGGCTGGGGCACAGGGGTTGTCTCTAGTTGTCTGGGATGATTAGGACAGGTACATACTCGCCCAGGATGTGAAAGCCTGATTGGAAAAAAAAAAAAAAGCAATTGGGTCTGCAGACTCTGGATTAGTTGGTTTGTATTTGAAAAGTGCCCCTGAGAGGAGGACTCCTCCCAAGGTTGGGGGCAGAGGGGAGTGAAGTGGGAGGACAGAGGCAGAAAGCCAAGGCAAGGTGACACAGGCATATTCTCAGGTTGTCCAGAACAAGGCCTGTCCAGCATATATATACAAGGTGCATATTAAATCATCAAATTTACGGAAGCTGAAAATATGGTTAACACAGTGTGCAACCCATGTGATCAATTATACAGCAGGCCACAGCACTCAGAAAGATCTTGCATTCAGTTTAATACTCTGCTGTCACCACCTTGAAACTCTTAATTTTTTTAACAATAATCCATTCATTATGTAGCTGGTCTGTGTGGGAGAGCAGGCTGAGAAAGAATTTAGGGTATCTATTCCCAACTGCCCACTCAATCCCTGCTAGGCCATTCTTTTCCAGTGCCTGCCATTTTTCCACCATCAAAGGCCATAGTTCCTGTCACATGGCCCTCTCCAGCTGCTCCAGTTCCCCCAGGTTCCAAGGACCACACAGCCCCTATGACTCCTGGGATGGTAAATTGCTGTTGTAAACTCAAGGAGGTTCAATACTCCTTGCTGGTTTTACTCATTTCACCTTTGCAAATATCTTTTCATCAGCTCTCTTCAGCCACCCCCTTGTTTCTAGCCTGGACCCCGACAGAACCCTGTGAGTAGATGAATGTGCAAGAGGAGAGGGAGGAGACCAGGCTGATATTCAGAGAGCATGAGAGGAAGTACAAATTTAACAGGTTCCAAAACCACATTACAGAGTAAAAGGCAGCATGGAAGCTAAAAGGCACTAGGAGTTTCTAAGTACTTCAGCCTAGGAAAGTCCAGCATTTCCAAAGCAGAGGGTATAGTTTGAAAACAAATAACCACAGAAACTACACTGAGAGAATAAAGAACAATTTAACAAGTGATTTCAAATATATTATCCTATCTCCTCTAATCTTCTAAGAATCCTAAGGCTCAGAAAGACTGAGCAACCTGCTGAGGTTACACAGGTCTCTCATATTGGCTCATAGCTGAGTGGGGGCATCTTCTGCTCCCATCTCCCCTTTTCTACCTCTAGCTCTCTGAGATGTAAGCTCTTTGAGGGCAGGTACTAGTCTGAATTGTTCACTGAACCTCCAGAGCTCAGAATAACACCTGACACACAGAAACTTTCAATAATATTCATTGAGTAACTACTGACTCTGAGGCCAGTGAGTCTTTCGTTACACTGCACGGTATGTCTCAAACCTTTTGTATTAGCTTGAGAAATCTACATTCTTCTTTTTACCATATAGACAGGGAAGCTAAAGAAGGCCAGGCCTATACCTTGGTGCCCACTGGCCAGTTCACCTATCAGGTCACTGCGAGCATCTGCTGGCTTAACTGGGAGGGTCACTACATAGCAGCAGCAATGCCTCCAGGTCAAGGTGGGTTGCTTCAAAATACACTAGTGTTGCTGCCCAGACAACACATGCAGTGAGATCATCTCTTCTGAGATTATGGAGAAAGTCCATGCTAGGACTATATATGGGGGTAAAACAAGGTATAACACATTCTTAAATTAATTTTATATTATTTTATCTATAAAAAAATGTTGTTTTACTCAATTTTCTACACTTCTGAATTTGAGCTATACTATGAGCATATGTTGACCATGTGAAATTGCTACTGTTCTAAGCGAAAAATGATCAAATATTGTCAATTTCATACCATTCAATTTTTATATTTCTTTGGTAATCAGAAAAAATACATCTTGATTTTCAAAAAAATGAAAACATACATCCATACAAAAATCTGCACATGGATGTTTA
This sequence comes from Eidolon dupreanum, assembly GCA_028627145.1. Classification (NCBI taxonomy): domain Eukaryota; kingdom Metazoa; phylum Chordata; class Mammalia; order Chiroptera; family Pteropodidae; genus Eidolon; species Eidolon dupreanum. Next base: position 46,825,663 of record CM053508.1, on the reverse strand, counting down.
TAGCAACTTTATTCATAATTGTCAAAATTGGAAGCAACCAAGATGCCCTTCAGTAGGTGAGTGAATAGATAAACTATGGTATATGAGACAATAAAATAGAATCAGAGTTAAAGAAAAATGAGCTGTCAAGCCATGAAAAGACATAGAAGAAACTTAAATACATATTACTAAGTAAAAGAAGTCAATGTGAAAAGACTATATACCATATGAGTCTAACTCTATGACATTTTTTAAAAGGCAAAACTACAAAGACAATAAAAAAAATCAGTGGTTGCCAAGGGTAGAAGTGGGGGTGGGAGGGGTGGATTAATAAGCAGAGTACAGAGGATTTTTAGGGCAGCAAAAATACTCTATGTGAGATTACAATGATGGACATATATCATTATACATTTGTGCAAGCCCATAGAATCTACAACACCAAGGGTGAAGCCTAAAGTAAACTATGGACTTGAGCAGATTATGATGTGAAAATGTAGGTTCATCTTCTATTAGAAAAAGAAACATTCTGGTGAGTGATGTTGATAATGGAGGGTATGCATATGCATGTGTGGGATCAAGGGGTATGTGGGAAATAACTGTACCTTCAGCTTAATTTTGTTGTAAACCTAAAATTGTTCTAAAAATAAAGTCTTTAAAAAAATGGTGGATTGTAAACATTTCTGTTTTTCCTGAATTAGCTTTCTTGTATCAATTTTTACAATTCTAAAATAATCTAAACATTAAAAAAACCTTGCCACTTGTAACCAAGATATTCTTCAACAGGTGAGTGAATAAAAAACTGTGGTACGTTCATACAATGGAATATTTTCTGGAGAAAAAAAAGAAATGAGCTATCAGGCCACAGAAAGATATGGAGAAAATGTAAATGTGTATTACTAAGTGAAAGAAGCCAATCTGAAATGACTGCATGATTTATGATTTGAATTATATGACAGTCTAGAGAAGATAAAACTATGAAGATAGTAAAAAGATCCTTGGAAGTCCAGGGCTTAGGGGAAAAGGGATAAATAAGTAGGACACATGGGATGCTTAAGGTAGTATAACTATTCTATACAGTACTGTAATGGTGGATACATGTCATCACACCTTTGTGAAAACCCATACAATATACCACACTAAGAGAAAACCCTTAGGTAAATCATACAGACTTTGGGTGATGAAGATGTGTCAATGTAGAGTCATTGATTGTAACAAATATATCACACTAATGCAAGATTTTAATAGGAGAAAGTGGAAAGTGTGGGGTGTGAGGAAATATAAGGGAACTCTATGCTTTCTGCTCAATTTTTTTATAAACCCAACACTTCTCTAAAAATAAAAGCCATTGATTACACACACACACACACACACACACACACACACACACACACACACCTTGCCTTTCATCACCAGGTACAAAGACTAAAGGACAGGTAAGATCCAGGGGAGAGAATGCATAGGAGAGGCTGAGTGCAGCTGGAGGGGGCTGTAGGCTCTCAGTGTCCACAGAAAGGGCCCTCAAGGAGCAAGACAACTCCCTAAGACATGCTTCATCAATTTTCCAATCTGCCTATGGCTGACCTTTCTTTCCTAAAAGCATGACTTAACAACACCCTTGAAATCCTTTTGCGAATTTGCTACCTCCTTTCAAGCATTACAAATTTTCCATTTGGGGATGTTTCTAAAGCTCTGGTGACATCTAATCTTTTCTCCAAGTCATGTCTAAAAGTCCAACACTTGCAAGCATTTCCAAGTAAAATGAATAGTTCGTGACAAGCAGTGTCCCCAATGTTTTCAAATCGGCAGGACTGAGAGGACTAAAGCCATTGATTTTCATCTAGGTCATTTTTCTGGCCCTGGGGTTTCTCAAGGTTGAGGGGTTCCCTGAGATGTGACATCTGTAATTATAATCTGTCTGGATTCCTTGTGTCACCTTCTTTAGGAAAAGTGTGACAGATTTGCCCCTCTTTTTGTTGTCTTGATAGAAGCACATATTTGTGTATTTTCTGTCCCAGTTCTGTATCTTCCTCAAGGACATCTACAAGCTTCCATCAGTGGAAAACAAAACATGTTTATTTCTCCTCATTCTCCTGTATTTTCATTCAGTAAAACAGAATGTCCATTTTCATAGAAGAGAATTTCCCCTAGAATTAGTTATCTGTGGGTTGATTTAGGAGAGGTCAAAAGGCCATTTTTATTTTTACCTTACACAGAATTTTTTTGACTAAAACATAAATACTATTAGGTAAAATTCATTGATCCATTCATGTTGGTGCATAACCTGGCATAGTACTAGGATAATGAAACATGCCAGCTTTATCAGGAGGTCAGGACACATTAAGGAGGGAACTGCCCTCAATAGCATGGATGAGAAATAGCTTGTCTGCACCATCAGCTGAAGAAACTCCATTGGCATTTAGAGGCATTGGGATCTGACCTGACTTAAACATTAAGTGCTTAGGAAATGTTTTTACTCAATACACTTCAGAGCACTACATGTCTCCACTATGAATATTAACTCAAACCTGGGGCACCTAGAAAGGAAATATACACACATTATGTTGCATTTCACAAAGAATCCTACCAGCCAAATAATCCCAGGCACTATCTTCAGGGGTGATCAATGGTCAGGCTGCTACTTCGAGCTTCTTCTGGAGGAGTTTGCTGGGGCTTTTTTTATTGCCTTATTGTCAATAAACTAAGAGATGGGAGAAAGACAACTAAGGAAGAAGCAACAGGCCCTTCAATAGCATATAATGTTTGGACTAGAAAAACATATGGTGGCATGGTACAAATACACACTGTCCTCTGGCCCTTCCAACTTCCCTTTCATTATGGACACAGATGTTCCTTCCCCAGGCCTGTGCCTCCCCTATGGCCTCAGTTCTCTTCTCCTTGGCTCTGTTTCTCAGCTGGGTACCAGATGACCAGATGTGTGACAATAGTTGTATGACAATAGTTGTGTTAGTGGTTACAGATAGAATAGGGGGGAGATTGGAGGATAGCAACAAATGGAACCTCTTCATCTAGATAGAAGGGGAGGAGTGGAAGGCCCTGGATACTCAGAAGAGGGAGAGTAACAGATGCAGAAATACTTTGTTTCCACTTAGAAATCCAAAACAAAGCCCTTAGGAGTCTTCTCTGAGCCTCCATTTTCTAATCTGCTCATTAAGGTCTCATCAGTTCTATTTTAGATCCTGTCATAATGGACACCACTTCCCAGACCCTTGTCCAATAATACATCAACTATGGACGTGGCCTTGAAAGCCCTAACTTTGGGCTCATATTTATAGCCATGCATTCCATCATATCACCTGACCTGGGGGCAGAGCTCTATGTCCAGTCATGCCCAATGTTTTGAATGTCCCTACAGTGCACTCCTGTGAGGAGGCCTTACACACCTAATTCCTCAAAACATAAATAGAAACTCCGCTGAATCTGCCCCATCAGGCATTCCCAGGAAAGAACTGAAAGGTGTAAGGTGCCTTATGAAATAGCGTGATCACCAGACCATAAGATTGCTTTTTATTGCCTATCTAGCCAACATACCTAACTTGCAAATTTAGTTACAGAAATTTAATTCAGAGCATCAGCTGTTCCTAGGCCAAGGGGGCAGAGACTAGTGTCATACCTGCTTCCTAGTGGGGGCTTCTTTTTTACTTCGACTGGCTGCACTGATACATCAGTTGGGAAGCTGTTCTCATCAGTGGAGTAGAGTATTGATTTAAAGGTCTGAGGCTCTGGAACTCGGGGTAAAAACTTTCTCCCCAGATTTATTTTATATAATCCATTGCATTAATGTTGCATATAAAAAATTTCCCATACTTTATAATAAATATTATCCATTCTGCAAATTGCAAACCAATGGCATTCTTGAGCATCCAGAGTGATGTTTTATATTCCATTCACTATCACCACATATATCTTCTAGTTTATACAAGATGCTGCCTACACAGATTTTTGTCCTTTCCTACTACAAAATGGACTTGAAATGCAAAAGAAGTGCTTAAAAACATAACCATAACTTTAGAGTTTCTCGTTTCTTGTTCTTTGTTTTTCTCCCCTTTCTTTTCACTCAGAATCTTAAATAGTGACTCAGAAATATGAGAAAATAGAGAGGTTTATGATGTAATCCCTCTGCCTCTCTCTGCCTCTGGCTGGCTGTCAGGGCCAGGAGAACACAGAGGTTTCCAGGCCATATTTAACTTGTCTTGAAAGCCACATCCGAGCACAGACCACATCCACAGTGGATTGTGTATCTATAGTGAAATGTGCACCTACACAGGTTCCAAGATACACCATGGAGAGCGATGTTGGACCCCACTGCTGGCTGTTCTGCCCTTTACGTTACATGGGCCTCAAGTCTTCCCTTACCTTTTCCCTTCAGAGAAATGGTGCCTACAAGATATACTCAGATCAGTGCTGCAGATAAAAACAAGAACATTGATGTTACATCTCAGGATGTTTCTTTTTGTAATGTTTAGCACAAGAGGAGAAAAGGAAGGTGACAAGCAAATGCTTAAGTCAGCAATTCACAGAGTTGTCTGCTAACAACAACCTTTGAATTTCACCAAGCCCTTTATCACTGTCGCAGTGGTCTTAAAAAAAAAAACAACAACAACTTTCAAAACTGCAGACCTACAGTTCTGCCTTCAATGCACTAATTAGAATAGTGTCTCCTTTCCTCTCTGGCCCCACCACACACAGCTGCTACACAGACAAGGAGGTAAAGGTTCCTGGATTTGCAAGCCTGAAGCATTTTTCATAGTGTTCCTTTTTGCTTCTTCATCAAATCCAATCTGGGATCCTTTTCCATTTCAGCCAAAAGTCATATTGTTTTATCTCTTCCTTTTGGGTGTCAAGAAGCTGCATGAAGTTCTTGGCCAAATAGCCACCTGCTGTGCTAGGAGAACTGACCAAAATCTGGGCAGGATTCACTTCAGCACAAAGCCTTCCAGCCCCATGCAGTACCCCTTCCTCCTGAGTTGGTCAGTTCTCCTGGTCTCCACCTCCAGGAACCCCGGGCTGGTACCTGTGGCTGGCCTGCCCTCAGGCTCACTCCCCTCAGTACAGATGTGCTCCAGCAAAGCCAGGCTGCACACCATTCCCATTCACTCTGACTTTCGTGCTTTTGTGCCATTGGCCTGGAGTCTCCTTTTCTCATCTAACTGTTGATACCTTCCTCACACTTCACAGCCCACTCATCTCTCCTTTGTGGATTCAGCCTTATGATCCACCACATCCCACATCCTGCCCCACCAAAACACAGCACCAGCACCTCTCTAGGATTTACGGTGGCTCCATCCTAACATTTAGGGCAATCTGATGTGTATAGCAGTCGTGTACAAGTTCATCCCAGCCCTCCAGGAGCCTCCATGCAGTCACAGGGACAGCACTATTCACCTTGCATTCTTGGGTTCCAGGTTCAGTGCCTGGGACAGTCTAAGGCAACAGTACGTGCTCGTTGAATTGAAGAAGACACAATTGAATTCAACTGCCTTGTCACTTGTCCCTTCTTAGATGGAGAAAGGGCAGAATGTGACAGCACCAAGGAATTTTTCTAATCTGTGGAATTTCCTAAATAACAGGGTATTTCAGCTGGGCATATTATGTAACTCCTCAATTTCCTCAAAGGACAAGTGCAAAATTGTAATACAATAGACCCTCTCCTTTACCCGTGGTTTCGCTTTATGCAGTTTCAGTTACCCACAGCCAACTACAGTGCAAAAATATTAAAATTCCAGAAATAAACAATTTATAAGTTGTAAATTGCATGCTGTTCTGAGTAGCATGATGAAATCCCATGCCATCCTGCTCTGTCTCACCCCAGACATGAATCAACCCTTTGTCCAGCGTCTGTACTCTACATGTGCTCTTGCCTGTTAGTTATGTAATAGCCAACTCAATTATCAGATGACTGTCACAGTATCACAGTGCTTGTGTTCAAATAACCTTAATTTTACTTAATAATGGCCCCAAAGTGCAAAAGTAGTGATGCTGGCAATTCAGATATACCAAAGGGAAATCATAAAAAGTTTCCTTTAAGTAAAAAGGTGAAAGTTCTTGACCTAATAAGAAAAGAAAATCACACACAGTGGTTGCTGAGATCTACAGTAAGAACAAATCCTCTATCCATGAAATTGTGAAGAAGGAAAAAGAAATTTGTGTTAGTTTTGCTGTTATGCCTCATACTGCAAAAGCTATGGTCATAGTGTATGATAAGTGCTTAGTTAAGATAGAAAAGGTTTGTGGGTGGGAGACATGAACAGAAAATGTGTTCCAATGGACAGCAACGTGCTGTGGCAGACAGCATTGAGCCTATAAAAGACTTCAGCAAGGGATTCCTCGAAACAAGTGACACCAAGCCATTTACTGCATGTAAGGGATGGTTACACAGATTCCGGAATAGGTTTGTACTGAAAAATAGAAAAAATACTGGAGAAGATGCATCTGCCAATGAAAAAGCTGTTGCCACATTTCCAGCAAAGTTGATGCAGTTGATTAGTATTACCCGCCGTTTCAGGCATCCACTGGGGGTCTTAAAACATATCCCCATAAATGAGGGGAAACAGCTGTATCTACACTTAAGAGTCATTATAAAAATGATGTGAGATGATGCATATCAAGATTGGCACAGTGCCTGGTCCTCAGTAAATGGAAGCCGTGGCTACAAATAAGATCATGGGTAGAGAAGCATATCAGGCAGGGAGTCAATTGGCCAGTCCCACACTCCTTACCTGCAACATCCCCCACATTGAGATTGGTTTGTTGGTAAATACACTAGGATGGGATACAGGGTAAGACACTGGAGTCCAGGCCAAATCTTCATCAAGGGGTGAGCTAGGTAGGAAGCAGATGAGGGTGCCGAGGGTGCTAGCAGGTTATACTAAGCTGAGGTCCTAGGAAGGCAATGTCAATGGTCCAAGCCTGTCACTCTCTCCAGGATTTTGACTACCTCTCAGCCTCACAGCAGGAGAGCAAGAGAGCACAGCATACACCAAACAACCTGGGGGAGACCACTACTCCAGGCTGAGGGACAGGCTCTTTGCTCATTCCCCCTGCCTCCTCTGTGTCTGTGCAAGTCTTCAAATAGCTTTAAATCTAATTTGAACCAGGGAAGCCATATTCAGAGACCTGATCTGCAAGTTAATACCTCACACACTTCTCAGGAAAAACTTTCTAGGGTTCTTGTCTTACTACCTTGAGAAATATTACCAAGCGTCACAGTGGAATGCACTCTTGCCAGGCTGTATGGCTCTGTTTCAAGGTTCTAATACCAGGCTGTTAATGTACGACACCCCGCAGTGGGCAGGACACCTTATTTTTCAAGCCCTGCTTGCAAGCTATATGAAAAAAGATGTTGCTAAAAAAGCAGAAAAGAACACTTAGAAACTAATAAACATCTCTACTCCATGACTGATTTTACCTTGAAGAGCTGCCTTGAGTTTCCATATGCTGCATAAATCCACCCTATTTTAGAGCCACCGAGGTCCCCGCTGCATAGTCTTAATCACTTCCAACTTCTGTCGGCTCTGACAGAGGAAAACTTCACCGACAAAGTAGATAATTTTACTTGCTTTCCTAAAGCATCCCTTGGCTGAGATTAATTTTCTCTTACCTTTACTGCTGCTGCTGCTATTTCTCAACTTTACTTCCTAGGACTTCATCCTGAGCCAACACAGTGTTTTATCGGTGAATAAAATAACAGTGAAAATTATAGGCAGTTTTAGTGTACAGACCAACCTCCACCTACCCCCCTTCTCCATTTTAGGTTTCTGAATTGTTCCTACCATTTAGAGGGGTTTTTTCACACCAACATTTCCTCAATTGACTATGAATAGGACATGTTCCCAGTTCACACCTAGTTTAGCTAATCTCTTCTTGTGTCTGTTTGTCTATTTCTATCAATAGATAGGTGATAGATAGATAGATAGATAGATAGATAGATAGATAGATAGATAGATAGATAGATAGATGTAGATAATCAAATCTGTTTCTATGTCTCTCTTCTCTCTGTCTCGCTCATATATGAGCAAAGACAGATATATGTTGTATCTCTAATACATGTAAATGGAGAAAAACAGAGTCAGACAAGAAGAAAAACAAATTTTTCTTTTTTATTCCAGATTTACAGATTTGTCCTCTTCATCACTACAGCTTTCTCCTGAGTACTCTGAGAACTCTTCTAAATGGTTTTCTATGAATACACAAAAGAAAGGAAGCTATTTGGAAATTTAAAAGCATAAAATTGTGTCAAAAACACTACAATATACCTGGAAAATAAATCAATCATTACTTGAATCAATCTAGTGATCATCTTAACAATCTAATTTATTGGCTGACCAGCTTTGGAGCTCATTGGCACAAAAGCTATTTAAAAACAGTAAGCCCCAAAAGGAGTGATTAATAGTGCTCTGATACACAATATAATTTAAACCAAGGTTTCCCAACTGTAAATAAAAAAAGAAATTCTCATGTGTCCACAAGAACAAAATCCTCGAGGATCTGATGACGACCCCTTGTCTGAGAAACAATAGCTTACTAATATCAAGTCTTATCCTATAAAAACTTTTTTTGTTATTATAAAACAGGGGAACATTTCATCTCTATACCTGGCAAAAATATGTGCATTAAAAAATACTTGAAATCTACAAGAATTGATAGAATCTCAACATTACATCGATGTTCCCAGTTTGAGATACACCATTTTAAACATCTTGCGTATGGACGGTTCAACGGGCAGTGTGTGAATACCCACTTGGGCTCTTGGAGCTATAAAATTCTGAACCTCTAGGGAACCAAACGCAGAGCACCATTGTCAGGATTTTGCTTTGTTTATTTTCTTTTCTTTTCATATTCAGGGCATTGAGAAATGACTTTACTTCCTGAAGACATGGATAAGTATTTCCTCATGATCACACACATGACAAATGAACAAGTATAGAAAAGCAAGATTTCCTGAAGTGAGACCTCGAGCAGCCTTAATCTTCGAATATATGTTGCCACAATCAGGGCTTTGTTCTATACGTTAATCAACCACCTTTCTCCTTTATAATTATTAAATATATTAAATACATATCTAGTCTACAGAAAAGACAAAGACAGTTCTTTTGATTATTTTCACATTTCATTAAATAGAGAAAAATAAACTGATTTTTCTTACTAGTCAAGTCATCCTAAATCTCTGTGATGAATAGCACATATCTACACTTCTCTAACGCTACTTACACCCTTCTCATTTGTATGGCTGTCATTTCTGCTCTTGTCATAACTTCCTCCCCTAAATGAGTACAAGATCTTTGTCTTTTTCAGCTATGGATCCCTGCAGAGGAGGAAAATGGAATCTATTATGGTACATTTTCACAGTGTAGATGTTCCAGAAATATGTTGGGAGAATAAATGCAGGCAAACATCAGGGGGATTCATCACTATGCTCCTAAATTGTAAAATTCTCAGAAACAAGTGCAACTCACCCACCTCTGAGGATCCTGTACTACCCGGCTGACTCAAACATAGAACACTAGCTGGTATGTCCTTCTGCACCCCACTGTCACAAAAATAAGCTGAAGAGACTTGCAGTTTCCCAGATGAACATTCTCAGAGGACAAGATAAGACCGTCTTGAATTCTGAAGTTAACCCTAAAAGTCTGAGCATTCTAGATGGTGGTGAAGCAAGTTAAACTCTAGGTGTTCCATGTCTTTCAAAGATTTGAGAGATGGCCCTTGACTTTATGATCCAGTGTGGCTCCTTATTTTTATTAAACAGAGAATGTGTATCCTTGCCACATTAATATTTTACCTATAAGATTGCTTTTCTGAGCAAACACATTTTTGTCTTTAAGGTGCTAATGTAGTAAACATTACTTTGTATTCCTTTACTCAGAAAATATTTCAAGAAAAAGTCTAAATGTAATAGAAACCCAGTGACATCAGTTTAACTTCAAAACTTTCTCTCCTCCTCAGTGGAATTGGCATATTGATGAGGCATGCCAAGCCGTTCCAAAGACATTTGGGTTCTTAAAGTACCTACACTTATCTAATGCTACTTACACCCTTCTCATTTGTATGGCTGTTATTTCTGCCAAGGGGTACCATGCTCTTTTAGTGCTCTCATCTTATTCAGCATCAGACTTTTATTTATTTTTTCCAAATGTGGTCTTGCCTGCGCACAGTCCCAAAGCAAAATAACTTGATTAATTCTTTGCACAGTGACACAATCAAACTAAAACAGCTTTTAAACTAGGAAAACCTCATTATCATATAGCTTATTGTTGGATTGGATAGAGTACAGGTCAAAGTATGTCTCTATATCATCATAATTACATAGATTGAAAAGCAGACAAAGGCAGTAACAGCCAATAGGGCAGTGGTCAAACATGTCATTAGCAAAATAAGGAGGATCCACTATGACACTTTCCTTTCTTTTAAGAAAATAAAACTTTTTCTTTAGATCAAAGGAAACTACTGTGGGAGCATCTGAAACAATAAAGGTTTCAATAAAGAATGTTATAGCACTTCGCAAAGAAAATGTAGTAATGAAAATGCAGCTTAAGGATGAAATTGAAAAAAAAAAAAAAAAGCCAGCATATTTTGGCTTTTTATTATAGGATATTTAAAAGACAGCTTGGCAATAAATGTTAACATCTTTCTAATGGTTGGGAATGTAGTTGTACAAAGCTGAAGACTCACCTTGACTTATTGACGCAGCTGAGTTTTCAGTTCCATTGCTCATCCCCAGAGGAAATGCAACACACTGCAAAAAAAGTGCTTAACCTCACTCGATAAGTGGAGCTAGGTATGAGCTACCGTTACACGGCCACATTAGGCATTTTTATCCAAGGGAGGCAATAAGAAAAACAGATGGAAAAGGCAAGCAAATCAGTAAAGGGAGAAGGAAAAAGACCAAAATGTAAAAAAGGAAGTCAGAAAAAAAATAACCTTCAATAGGGCATTTATCCTGGATATCAATTAAGCAAAACAGCTGATATTCTTTATGTCCCTCTAGGTTAAAATACAGTGAGGAAAAAGAAAGAAACTAAAAGCATGGCCCTTTTCTCAACATGATTACAATTAAGTGGAAGAACAATGATTAAAACTTGGTTAAAGAATAAAAAGAAAGTAGTATATCATTGAGAACTAAATTACACAAAAATAATATGTGTGCTCATGTGTTACATGTTTGTGAAGTTATATTTCTCTGAAATTTTAATGTAGAAATTAGTTTGACATTGAATAAATGGATATATATTCCTGTTGTAGTATAAGATGGTTTAAAACTATAAAGATATCAGTTGTCTTCAAATTAATTCTTAAATTTGATGGAATTCCAATCAAAATTTATTCAAGTATTTATATGAACAACAAAAGTATACACTGCGCAAATACCTAAATCAACTCTGCAATAGAAGAGGAAAGAGCTGTGAGTTGTAGCTTTAAAATATTAAGAAATAACACAAAGGCATAGTAATTAAACACAGTATGGACTGGCTCAGATAAAGACAAAAAAATCACAGAACAAAATAGAAAGTTCTGATATAAAGTCAAGTACTCGCGAAAAATTATCATATGGTAAACATGACACCACAAATTATGAGAAAAGAATGGACTGTAGATGGTCGTAGAAAACTGGTTCACTGTACAGAGGAAAACAAAGTGGCTTCCTACTTTATACAATATATAAAAGTAGGCTCCAAATAGGCTTAAAGACAGGAATGTGAAAAATAGAAGTATCAAATTAATAGAAGCTAATATACTTTAAAAATGATGAAATACAGTATTGAGGGAGAGCTGGACCACCAAAAAGTTGAACAAGTGGGTCCTAGCATCAATTAAGCCTAAAATATCCCTGGAGGCAAATATGACAAAACTGAAGTGGTCCTACTTTAAGCACATCATGAGAAGGCAGGGTTCTTTGGAAAAAACAATAATGCTGAGAAAAATAGAAGGCAGAAGACGAAATATGAGATAATTGACTCCATAAAAGAAGCAGGCATGAGTCTGCAGGAGCTGAGCAGAGCTGCTCAGGACAGGACAGTGTGGACATCATTCATTCAGAGGGGCACCAGGAGTAAGAACCAACTCAAAAGCATGTAACACACACAGTATATCTAATGTTTTTGTGATCTATCAACAGGAAAGACTTCTTAAACAAACTGTAAAGCAAAAAGTTTATCAAATTTATCATATAAAAATTAACAAGCTTAACAAATAATTAACAAAGCCCATCATGAACAGATATAATAAAAAGATAGCCAAAGAGAAGATATTTCCAATGTCTAAAACCAACAAGGAATATATGAGAAAATCAAAAAGAAAAACAGAAGAATAGAAAAACTGACAAAGGATATGAACAGGAATTAGCAAAAAGAAAAGGAAAAAAAATGAGAACTCTGAACAAAGCCATTTATTGGCAGAGATATGGATATGGGAACATTCATACATCAATCTTCTTCTGAGCAAAGCTTAGTTAAATTAAGCAAATGTGGCTTATGATGCACAAGTTCCACTCTTGTCCGTACACCCATCTCAGATAAGTCCCCACACAGGTTCTTTAGGATACATGTTTAAGGATGCTTGTCACAGCACTTCTTTGGTTAGTGGGGCACTGGAAGCAAGCTAAATATACATCCCTGGAGGGATGGGAAAAATCAAAACATGACATGCTCACTATGGAAGGTTGAGCAGTAGTTAAAAGCAAGCAATTAACGTAGGTGTAGGAACATGGATGGTTCTTAGAAACATACTGCAGAAAGAAATAGTAAGATAAGAATGAGATTCTTATCACAATGCTAAACACATGAAAAATACATGTCTACTCTGCGGGTAAAGACTTCCTTCCAAAGAGTACAAATGGAAAGGCAGGAAAAATACATTTACAGTGGAGAAACCTGACAAACACTGCCTAGAGCTAGGAGATGAAGATCAACATCAAGAGTGATAAGTCATATGAGTAACAGTACCCTTGATACGATGTGAGGAGAATGGCACTTTACCTCTGTGATGCCCTCAGAACAGATAACCCTAGTCTGATCATAAGAAAAACATCAAGCAAATCTCCATTGGGGGTCATTCTACTAAATACCTGACCAGTAATCCTCAAAATTATCAAGGTCATCAAAAACAAGAAAAAGCTGAGAAACTGTCACAGCCTAGAGGCGCCTAAGGAGACCTGATGGCTAGATATAATGTGGAATCCTAGACAGGATCCTAGAACAGAAAAAGAGCATTAGGTAAAAAGTAAGGAAATTTGAATAAAGGACAGACTTCACACTTTATAATGTATGTTATGTAATAATAATGTATCGATATTGGTTCATTAGCTGTGACAAACATACCATAGTAATGCAAGATGTTAACAGCAGGGGAAACTGGGTCAGGGTATTTAGAAATGCTGTACTATGTTTGCAACTTTTCTGTAAATCAAGAACTATACTAAAATAAAAATTATTTTATAATACATGGGTCCACAAAGCAACACACGTTTTAAAGAACTATGTACAAATAAAAAACATTTCAACCCTAATAAATGGTTACCCATGGGGGAATGCAGGGAGGATAGATATGAGGGGTGAGGATAAAAAGAAAGAAGATCCCCAACTTCTCATGTTACAAAAGAAAAACTAAAATCTAGAAGGGTTAAGTGATGTAACTAATATTGTACTAACACAGGCCTTCTGGCCTTGAGTACACCAAAAGCTCTTTTCATAACTCAGGGCTGTTCCGCCTGCTCTGGGGATAAACTGAGAGTGAATTCACTTCACAGAAAAGAAACCGGGGAATTTAGCAGGTGAGCCAAGAGAAAGCAAGAACTATTCCATGAAGTGGAAAAAGATGTTGCCTAGAGGCTTTAGAGCAAGTGACAGCACCCTGTAGGGCTCCCCAAGTTAAACCTGGGAGTTAGCATTAAGACCACAGAAAACTGAGGAGAAAAAATAAAAGACATTACTAAGAGCCAAACTTAGAGAAGCTTAGTTTCCAAAAGACGCATTTACTAACAATAAGTCAATAGCTACTGAAGAAACTAATGAAAACAGAAATGGGTGGGATTCATTTCTTGGACCAGAAGGCAGGGACACTTCCCTAAGTTGGTGTAGTTTGTGACTACAAGGCAAGAACAAGAAGTATATTTGTGGCAGTGGTAGAAAAAATTTTGTTCTATTTTTCCTATTTTCTTAGTAAAATCAAAAACTTCCAAACCATCTCTAGGCTTTTCAAGGTAAAGAAAGGAGACCCTTTCTACATTTGAATCAATAGAGAGTGAACATAAGAGCCTTTCCAGCAGCTGGCAGAGTGGTGCCAAAGACTGTCCCAGAAGCCAAAGAGAGCTGAAGGGTTGGGCAAGGAGTAAGGAGCAGTAGGCACAGGAGGGGTAATAGGAAGGTGGCACAGATACTTCCTGACATTTCTGTCTTTATGTGATCCTTGGGGAATGCAAAGTTACAAAAATAGTATTCAAAATTACATCATCTCAGTAAAAGCCTAAAGAAACTAATTAAAATCTCAAATCACAGAGAAGGAAGGGAGCATGCTGGCCTCAACACCTTCTCTAAGCATCAGAAGAAATGTAGGCAAAGACACATGGGTTAGATTAACACTCAAGCCCACTACTTAGGTCATTAGGCTTTAAGAATCCCTTAAATATCTTTTAAAAAAATCAACAAGCCCAGATGGCTCAGTGACTGCAAGGCCAGAAATGCATATGTTTTCAAGTGAATGCTGGGAATGAAAAGCTGAAAGAAAAATGGTCACTGTCAATAACCAATCAGCACAGGCTGGGATCCGAAAAGCAACTGATACGTGCTTCACCACAGATGTGTTCACAGGGAGAAAGTCTTTTCTACCGGAGTTTTATCAAGGCTACCAAGGAGTTATGAGTCAATTCAACAAATATTCTTTATAAATTATGATACATTCACATAATGAGAATCTATGCCACAATTAAATTTTAAAAATGGAGAGCATAGCACATTGTCATTTGTGAAAAATATATTAAGAGAAAAATTAAGTTGCATCTATACACATAGAATATTTCAAAGAAAATTGGTCGCACGAGTTTCATCTGAGAAGAAATGAGTAGCTGAGAAACAGGAATAGGTGGGAGACTTTTCACATTATACATTGTTTTATACTTTTTGAATTTTGAATCATGTAAATTTACTACTTCAAAAAATGTTAAAATAAAAAGATTAAATATTTATACATATATACCCTGCTATTTTCTTCAAAGATTTTAAGAAGACATGTCAAAGCGTGTCTATGGCTAATGCAAAAGGATAAAATAAATAATTGAGAGATAACAGATTTAAAATAAAAGCAGTGATGCAGGGGAAAGAATAATAATATCTGGAGGTAAAATGAGCACAATAAACATGTACAAAGACTACTGTCTAGTAGCTAGACATCACCATGAATTTGGTGGCTAAAGCAAAGCAGCATATCTGATCAGAGAGCCAAGTGGCTACAACGAGCTGGCCTCTAAGGAGAGGATCTTTTTCTGGTAAGGGAGAGCAAAGAGAAATTTCTCTTATATTCCATCTTTAGAAGACACTGAGTGAGATACCAGGGACATGTCCTAACCACAGCTCGCAGTTGGAGAGCCCCTCCAGAGATTGCCCTTGGTTGGACCACCTGGGCGAGGAGTGGGCAGGCCATTCACCATCCAAGGGCCTCAGAGCTCGAGGCCTGAGAGGTGAGGAGGCTGGGCCCAAAAAGACAGCACAGAGAGGAACCCTACAAGTCAGACACGTCACTCGGTACACAGGCTCCAAATTCCAACTGGAAGATCTTTGTGCTTCACAAATTAAACCTGGGAAAAAGAGAGAAAATCCTAACTTGACAGCATATTATCCCTTTGTCTTTTAGACAAACAACACATGGTCACTTCGGTTTCCTCCATGGCACTGTGAGGAAATAGACATCAATTTCACAGCAGCCTGACACTTGAATTCCAGAGTTGCATTATTTGTTTGTTTACCAAGACCACTTTCTTTGGGAATTACAGCTTTTCCTCTTTTTCTCTTTCTTCTCCACCCCTGCTCCCCATCCCTAACATCCCTAAAGCAGGTCCTAATTACCATGTCCCCTCTACTGTCACACTCAAGGCAATATCAAGAGCAAAGATGGTAAAGCCTCTGTCAGCTTGAGTTTTAAAGAATTATGTGGCACAAAACTCCCTCTGCTAACCAGTAAAGGGCTATAAGTGTGAGCAAGAAATAAAATTTTATCTCTTTTATTTTTACTTCCAAAATGCTGAGACTGTTACCAGTTAGCCTACTTTGTCTAATATACAACTTGGAGTTCTCCTGTAACAACAACAACAAAAAAAAAACTAAATATCTAACACTGGCTTAGCAAATGGATAGTAAGTAGAGAAGGTACGGATATAGCAGATCCAGGTTATACAGCAGCAAATTTGGCAAAATTATTGTGTACAATACCATGGAAGGCAGACCACCTGCGTAGTGAGCTTATTTTCCTTAGAGAAGTTGATGGTTCTGTGCAAGGTGATGGTTATAGTTCTAAAAGAACTAGAACAGGATGGAAAAACAGAACACATATATGTATGTATTTCATTACTAACTGTTATTGATGTTTGGTCCATTTTTTTTTTTAACGGAAGAATCAAAGAACTATAACTATAATGTGTAACTGGCACATTAGCAAAGAGAAATAAAACAAAATTGAGTTATGTTATTTGGGACTTAAAAAGCATTGGAAATTTGTAACTTAAAGA
Organism: Eidolon dupreanum; assembly: GCA_028627145.1. Lineage (NCBI taxonomy): Eukaryota > Metazoa > Chordata > Mammalia > Chiroptera > Pteropodidae > Eidolon > Eidolon dupreanum. The sequence goes on along the minus strand of CM053508.1, from coordinate 46,808,952 downwards.
GAGTTGGAAAAGTCATTTGCCAATTGCTTCCTCTCACCAGAAAGAAAGAGATGTCATTTTAAAAGACATTGTAGGTTGAAGACCCAGTGAGACTTCTTAGTTACACATAGTGGCTCAGGACTTTGGCAAAAAAATCAGATTAAAAATATGTTCCTTTCATCTACTTTTTGATAAACTCGAGGTGGCCAACATTAAACTGAAAAATAGAATGAGGTACAGAGGTGAGCAAGCAATAAAATAAACAGTCCTGAAATTATGTCTAGGGAAGAACTGTATGATAAGAGAAATAGAGCTTTCTGAAAAAAAAATAAATCAGAAGCTTTCTATAATATTGAGAGAATTTTATTACTAAAGCAATTATGATCTTGAATTAGAAAAGCTTTGAATATGCATTAAGCCTTAAATCAGTCTCAAGCAGGAAGTGGGCTATAAATGCTGGCAGTCCCCAAGGAAGTTCTAGGACCTGAGATCCATTTCAAGGGTCACTGAGAAAAATGAACAAGAAAGTCCCTCCTAGAGAGGAAGATCAAAATCTATTTGGGGAACTTCCCCTGCTTCCTGGAAAGAGAATCTTCACAATGTCTGCCCTGCAGGATGCCAACTTTGGTATGGACCAGTGACTACTGTTTGTCTTCTTTTCTTCCTTCTTTTGAATGGGAAATGTTACTGCTACTAGAAAGTGTAGGAGGAGGAAAGGTACCATTTCTCTTTTGTTCATAGGAATCATATCCATATCAATGACTGAGTAGAATTTGAAGTTGTCTCTTACAGAGGGGATGTGTGTGCTCTATGTGTTAAAAGAAGAATGAAGTGAATATCTGATGACTAGACTGTGTGGCAGAGATGATCTCATGTGTTTGCTGAAACCATTTAATTTACCCACACACTCAAACTTCATTTTCCAACATCCTCTGCATTTAGGTGGGACCATGTGATTAAGTTCTAGCCAATGGAAGAATGTAGCCTGGCTCCTAACATCCACTGAATGATATCATATGCTCTCAGGAAACAAGAACTCATACTGCAGGGCATATTTTACCTACTCTTAACCAATGAGTATTGAGCACACACACCATCTGACAACTGTTATTAGCCATTGTGTGTATTGTCTGAAGTTGAATGTGTTCTTCACACTGAATTCGCTCTACGAACCATTTATTTTGTGTTCCAATTAACTATTTTGAGTAATAATAATTAATAAAAGGTAAGATGACTAGACTTGCTAAGATAAAAATGTATATATATATATATATATATATGTATATATATATATATATATATATAAATAGTTGCAAGTTTTATAGATGCTCAAGAGTCTTAAATGAAATGGTCAAGAACCAGAGGTCTAAGACTATCAGGCAATCAAAAATAGGTTGAAATCCTCTAACATTATGGAGAGTAACAAGAACTGCTTTAGCCTGGGAAAATGCACCAATAATTATATTAACAACATCTGGGAGAAATTAAGCATGTCATGACTGTAAGAGATTCAAAGTAATTCTTAATGTACAGTGCAAAAAAGGCATTTTCACAGGAATCCTGTTATAAAGATCTTTTATTATCCTATCCCAGTATTTGCATTTTTAGAAGTGCATTGCCTACAATACCCAGGATAGGTGTGAACCCAGTGAGCCCTGACAGTATGCGAGTCCAGTTAGTGTGGTACCTGGCAGGACTGATGGCAGCAGAAGTACAACATGCTATTAACTCACAACTCTGAGACATGGGGAAGTAATTGTCCAGCCTGCATGCTTACTCAGGCAGTCAGAAAAAAAGAAAAAGAAAGTTGAGAAGAAGGTGTGAGAGACTAAGGAAAAGAAGGCATTAAAGTACCAGAAAGTCATGAGACTTTAATCAGCATTTATTAAGAACCTGAATTTTCACCTTGTCTCTGCCCATAAAGTACTTATGCTCTACTATTAGACTTAAAGAGACCAGAAGAGTGCCCTTTGGCTATTCCCCTGGATTAAAAAGAAAGCCAGGGAAGGCCAAAGTTCTTTTGGAAGGTAATCAAAACAAGTAAAAGAAGAAAAATCTATTTCAGCATGCCTCTGTGGGCCCAATGTGTATGGCTGATGCCACACTCATCAGAGAGCAATACTGGATTCCCTGGTGGGCTAATGAACTTCATTTACCAGGATTGACATTACTTCAAGATTCAGAGATGTTTGAAGGATTTTTCATCTGTTTAGAGAATTTTCTTTCCTATAACTATAAAGCCATCACTTATACCTGGAAGGCCAGCTGCCAAGGTATAGATTGACTCCCAATGTATATCAGTGCCTCTACTGGTGCACCTGTCGGTGCTTCCATTAAGCCAGACCCACTGCTTTCCTCCTCCAGTCCCCATCCTCAGCCTCTTCATCATCCTCTAAGTGCCAATGAGCAACAATCATGGGCAAAGCTCTGTGGTGAGTGCTGTGGAAATAAATTTAAAAACTCAGTAGATGACACCTGCCTGCCCTCAGGAAGCTTACAATATTGCTTGGAGGTGCTAGGACACCTAAGCCACTAGCTTCACAAGGAACGCTTAATTACACAAATGCACAGCAGCACAAGGGACATTAGAGTTCACGAGAAAGGGCAAGCAGTAGGGGTTGGTACATTCATGGCTGGCTTCATTGGGCCTGCCTAACAAGAATTCTCTCTCTTTCTAGGTCTGCTCATTCACCTTCTTCCTTTAGCTTCACTCAAAAGTAATGATAATCTCTCTATCCTTTGGTTTCATTATTCATGGTTTTCCCTATATAAATCTTATTCTCCATACATGCCAAAAAAAAAAAAGAAAGAAAGAAAGAAATTACTCCTTCACTCATGCAAGCAACTCTTTCCCTCTGCAGAAAATTAGTCTTTAGCCACTACTCAAGTGGTATTCAGGTACTCCCATTTAAAGACTTGCTCTTCTCTTCTGTGTCTGTGTCTACGTGTTCTATTAATTCAGACTATTTATCCAGTGAGCAGAAATAATATCTAATTATAGTTTCCACCAAAATATTAACATGTTATTAATGCTTAGCAAGTAAGGAAAATAATAATACTCTTATGTTTCCCTTTTTTTTTCATCTCAGGACTTCATATGCAAAAAGAGATTTTAAAAGTATAGCGTGAAAGGGTTTGGTCCATTAGACATATATTAGGTTTTTCTGTCCTGCTATATAAAGGTCCAGCCTTCTAAATGGGGCATGCAACTATTAAGCATTAAACTATCTGCTGTTTTTCTCTCCTGCTTCAGAGATCTGGCATATTGGTCTCATGATACAAGTCTCATCAAAAGCTGTTCTTGTCCCAGCAATGCACTTTGACTGCCACCAATGAACTGTCATTCAGAAATGCTCGGTTATACTGTTATGCTCCCAAATGCTTAAGAAACTCACAAGAATCCAAACTCTCCTTTTCTTTATGCCCTTACCCCACCCTACCTGTATGTGTTCCTGCTCACCTCCCTTCCTTACACAAATCTTCCAGTCCAGCCGGCCAAGCCTCCTCAGTAATCCTTGGAGATACCAAGACTTCTCATTCCAGCACCCCCTAAATTTAGCCCATCCACTGAAGCCTAGATAATTTATACAGTCCCTACAGATCTTTCTTGACCATAATAACTCTTGGTGATGATTCACTCTTTTGAATTTGGATTATGCAAATATCTAAAAAGTTAACAGCACAATGTAGCATATATCAGAATGTCAAATGGGCAGAAGAACTAACACTCTGTTTATATCAAATTAGATCAGCAAAGCAGGCAGCAGAATTCTACAGATTATGTTCTCAGTATCACACACATATTTATACCACACTGAACTGTCTGTGGCTTTTCCTTTCAACAAAGTTTATAAGCTTGGGGAAAGAGACTATTTCTCATGTAGCTTCAGATTTCCCTGCAATAATTATCACTAATAGTGCTGGACATACAGAAAGTACACAGTGGATTATCACTGATTTGCTCTATAAGGAAGCTGGGAATATTATCTGGTTGAATCGAAGAGTAAAATTATACTAAAGCAATAAATCAGTGATAGAGCTTTGAGAATAAGTGTGACAACATTTTCAATGAATTGAGCGGTATTTTGAACTCATAGAGACTCACTCTACATGCAATTGCAGCAGAAAAGGTGCAGGTGGAGGAAGGTGGGGAGATTAATAGAATAAGAGTATCAGTTCTCAAATGGCCTTCAAGATTGTCTGATGGAAGCCATCCTCTTAGCGATGCAGAATTTCCAGGGGAAGTCTCCTAACTGAAACTGGAAGACCAGAGATTGTGTAAGGTAGCCTCAGTCCTGACTGTGCCCTTTGCACACACATAGCAGCTTTGCAGCAAGAACACAACATGCTGTTTCTCACTGAAGGAAGTGCCCCACCTCTGCCTGGAGGCAGGGAGTGAAACATTCAGAGTTCCCATCCCTGCTTAATGGGAATGCATTTAATGCTGTTTTAATGATGTGTAACACTGTTAATTGCAGATCTATTGTAATTGCTTTCTTTTCTCTATCTCATCTATGCTACATGCAACAAATACTAACACATCCTCTAAACGATTAAATTGTGCCACAACAAGAGTACAGTATGGTGACCAAAAAAAGAAAAGAAAAAAGAAAACCTTGAGTTCAAATAACTAAACCTTTCATTGAGCAGCTAAAATTCTTTTCCTTGAAAAAACATTTTTGTTGTTTTCAATTTTCTGGCGTTACTTTTCTAGCTCAGGTAACAACAAAGCAGTGCTGGACATTGTCACCTGGATATTATTTTTGAAAACAAACACAAATCAAGATTCCATGATGTGCAGACACTGTTCCAGGAATTATAAAAGAACAAATAATTAAAACTGTGCTTCCGCCCTCAAGAATCTAGTGCAATGATTAAAAACGAACACAGACAGTCTAGTAGGGGGAGAACATGAAGGACTAATAGAAAGCTATAGAATTTCAAAGCAAGGACAAATTCCCTGATTTTCTTTAACTGGGGAAATTGAATGAATAAAGCCATATGTGTTTATAAAGCAATATCCATAGAAATCAGAAAGTTCTTAATTTCAAAAGATGGATATCTTTCATTTTAGATCATTCTTTTGAGTTCCCATTTACTTCTAACATTCAACTGCTTATTGACAAACGAATATGCTAACTTTTGCACAGCTTCTGACTTTTAAGTTTTCTCTGAAGATCAAGTTTTATTTGCCTTCAATAAAATATTGCTACTATGGCATTAATAATGAAAAACAACATTATTTTGCATGTGTGGCAATTTCACAGTTCTAAAGTATTTTTACAAATGCTATTTCAATAAGTCTCATTTGATTAACACAAAATCCTGAGGAGTATGCAGGGTCCATTTATTGTGATTCGGGGTGTGCACATGTGCATGTTATTATTATTTTCATGTGCACAGAGGAATCTGAGGCTCAGAGGAGTCTGGTGAGTGACAGTGACAACTGGCATTTGTCAAACTCGTCAGACAAAAAGAAAATTGCTGGCTAAGCTCTCCAATCTAAAATTACTTACAAGTTATTACACTTGAAAACTCATGTTCCCACTGGTACATGTTCTCTTGAAAAGCAAACACGCCCTGGACAGCCCTTAGCATCTGCAGACCCTCAGCTTCCCCTTTCCTCCATTCATGGCACCTCGTTCCCTCCTCAGACACTAGCCAAACCTCTCTTCTCTCATCCTTTTTCCTGATAGAGGATCAAAAAGCAGCCATTTGTTCTTCCATCCTAAAGACCCAAAGCCATTGAATTATGTCCTTTAAGAGTATTCGGGCTTTAAAACTTTGTTATAACTCTGCAGGGGAAGTCTTTAAGCCCTTCACATTTAGGGCAGCGGCCATCAGGTGGAAGGAATTTGGTACTGAATCACCAATGCTGCCATGTTTCCCCACAGTGAGGAACAAAGGACCTCTGAGTTGAGCTTCAGGGTCACAGAAGAAAAGAGAAGTTGGCACTAATGCATCTTGCCCTGTGTCCCTGAAAGGAACTTCAGGGATGAGCAGTGAAAGATTTAACAAGCAGAGAAAGCACACTGAGTCTCAAGGAGCCGAGGTACAAAGAAAAAACCAGAATTTGGGAAGCAGCCAGGACCTGGGAACGAAGTCCCCAGCCCTCACTCCCAACCCCACACAGACACATTTCTCGAGGCCTGAGCTCAGACTATAAGAGTTCAAGCCCTGTGCTTCCTAAAACCTGCCCCAAGTCCAGAAGTGGGTACCCTCAAGTCCTACAACCATGACCCATGGTACTCCTTCTTCCATTTGAAACCACTGAGCAGGGAAAGCTGTCCTTACCTCGTAATGGGCCACGCGCTGGGATTCGGATATCAGTTGTGCACTGCACACTTTGCAGTAACTGTCTGTAAATAAATCCTGATCGATATCGGAGGACTTCATCAGGCTAAAGGAGAATCAACAGAAAAGAAAAATGAGGCCACTGCTTTGATGTTTATGCAAGTCATTAACTGTGTAAAAAAGCCAAGAGCACAGTAACAGATCCAGTAAAGGGAGCAGTCGGGGAGCTCTCCCTAAACCTTCGGTGTTGCCATACCATTAACCATAGTAGGTATAGAGTTTATAATTTTCTTATGAATGCCCAATAGAGTTGCTGGTACTATAAAATAGAAACTCAGCTTTAGTTTTCTCTGTTTGACAAATTAGACATATCTAATGCATTACAAAGGATTTATGGAAGAAGATATTTTCACATATGATTTTATATTAACAAAATATTGTAAGTATTCAATATATACAAAATAGGAAATGGGTTAAATTAATTTCAATACATCCACTCACTAGAATACTATGTGACACTTAAATCTAAATTTAAATCAAATCCTTCTTTAAAAGAATATTTAGTGAAATAAGAAAAAGTTTACCATTATCAACAAAAGATTATATATCAACACATGCAGTATTATGTTAATTTATTTTAAAATATGTCTAGGTACAGAGAAAACATTCCAGAAAGTTTTAACGAAATTTTAATAGCAGTTATCTTTGGAACATCAATGGTAATTGTCTATGTAAAATCTATTCAACAGTTATGCTTAGAAAATTAAAAAAAAAAATCAGACTAAACTATAACTTTCCTTGCTTGCTTATACCTTGTAAATTATTCCTGCTGACTCTTCTACATTTAGGGTTGTTGAAATTCATAAAGGTCACCTCCACCACTGTACACCACAATTGAATCCACAAAAGTAAATAATATATTCTCAAATTCCAAACCCCAAATCAAAAAGCGGCCAAGGGTCTCAAGATTGTGAAAGTGATCTGTCACAAAGGTGTCTTATAGCAGCTGAAGTATAATGTTACCACCCTGGAAACACACACCAGCGCATCAGAACGTTTTCCTCCAACCCACAAGCTCTGCTTCATTTTACCTCCTGCCTGCCAGGCAAAAAGTAAAAACTGTGCCAGACAACATGTGTGAAAGAGAGGTGAAAGAGTTTCAGACAATAGGGGTGTGGTAGGCACCTTGGAGTTCCTCTTACTCCAATGCCCTCGTTTTACATGTGAGACTATCCAAAGGCACAGTATTGATGATAGGCCTGGCCATAAATACTGCATAGCTTTCATGATTCCAATTTCCACACTCCAGACTCATTCCAGGTCCAGTGCTATCCACCATGTTGGTGTTGGGTAAGTCAATAAGCCCTGTAGGTCTCAGTTACAACCTATAAAAATTGAGAAACTAATATTTTCAATGTCTCCTTAGAGAATTGTGGTGAATGACAAAAGGAAAAATATAGAAGGTACTAAATAAACTGTAGAATTCTCTTCACTTGAAAGGGATCATTATTACACTTTTAATGATATACTAATGTCGTGAGATGTTGGCTAAGTCTTAATTAATGCAACAAAATGAAAGACTGTGATCCATTTTGTGCGTTTTGAAACCATTTAAATAGCTGGGCCAGATAAGTAAATTATCTGCTTGAAATAAAAGGATATCTGCCTTAACAACTCCAAACTTACTTTCTACCTTGGCCTTGGCAGTGATGGCCCATTAGAACATTTGTATTAAGCAATTTAAAAGAATTCATAGTTCTGCTTCTACGAGGCAACAATACCTCTGGTTTTTCAATGCCCCAAGTACCAGTAGTAATGCCAGATAGTAAGGACCACTGACTCTCACAGCTGAAGTTTACATGTTTTTCTGGAAGGACCATTCCAGGTCAGCTTAGAGTCCCACACCTGAAGTAACTGGAGACTCATTACGTCACATGACAACCTGTTCCAGAGAGCCTGGCAAATCTAGTTGTTAGGTACTTCTTAAGTTGAATCAAAACCTGTCCCACTGTAGATTTCACTCATTGATTTTGTCTTTGGGTATAACACAGGACAATTTTACTTGCCTTTTTCATGAGATATCCTCCCCTAAGTGTTTGAAGATAGCTCTCTTCTATCCCACTCCTTGTCCTGCCTTATCATTTTGATCAGTCTGTCTCTTTAAGAGCCATTTTCAAAGAGAGTGCCAAGGACAGAAAGAAACACTACAGATATGGTCTAAATGCAGCACGGAATCACAAATCCATATGACCATCCAAAATATCCATTGTCATTTATAATGTTCTCTTTTTACAGCCTGGAATGTAAATGGAGAAGAAGTGTTTTTATGATGAAAAAATATAGTACATTTTGAAATGCCAAATGTGAAAAGAAAACTTATTAGGTGTATTTTTGAAGCTAAGCTCCTATAAGTAGTTGTGTTTAAATATTATCGTGTTCCCTGCTATTTCTAATAAAGAAGTGCATGAAAATAGATTCATGGGTGACCTGGTTAATAGGAATCTACAAACTCACTGCATACTCCTTCCTCATTATACAACCAACTGCAGAAATCAAACACTGTGAAAGGATATTCAAGGTATGTGTCGGACCAAGTGGGGCTCGTAGGAGTCTGAATCTTGGTAAAGCAACTGTGCAACAGAAATAGCTTTAAAGGCAGAATATAAAATTTGTATACTAAAAAAAATTCAAAGGAAGAAGAGAATGTCATGGCTTTTTTTTTCACTGATACACACACACACACATATTTGCATATAAGAATATTGATTTGAAAAAGCCCATATGCAGTAAATGACAATAACGACCTCTGATATTTATAAAGCCCAAATGGAATAGTCAAATAAGTTAAATTCCAGTGGAAAGCAATTAGTGGACAAGTGTCGGCCTGGTTTGTGCATGAGGGCTTTTCTCCAAGAAAAGATAACTCTCTGTGTGTAGGCCACTTTAAACAACTAGAGGGACTGATTTATGATTCAGAGTGGAATTCCCAAGTGGAGGATGGAGCTGCCACTTGACCCCTCCTCTGGCTTGTTTAGAATAGGATTATCAGCCTCACTGGACTGAAAAAGTACAGGTGAGCTGGTAGGAAAAAGAAAGGCAAACCCCACTGCCTTTATTTAGCCTTGGCCAAGGTTCTGACAACAGCTGGACCAGTCAGGGCAGGGCCACTGCCCACCTACTGACTGGTCAATCCTATTGTCCCACCAGAGTCAATGCCTGGCGACCTCCACCCTAGAAACATGCTGACTGTGCTGCACTCTGAAGCTTTGGGACATTGTGAGGAGAGAGACAAGAGTATGGGAAAGGAGGAGTTTGATTTTCTAGATCTGAAACTGATCTGAATGAAAGCTTCCTCGGAATGAAAGCTTCCCCACTCTGGCACATTCTAAAGCAAACACTGAAGATTTGAATAACTTCTCTATCACTCTTCCGTATTCATAGAGGATTTGTTACTTATATTTTAGTTCTGAGTGGAGTCGGAGGCAGTATTAGAACAGGAGCCTGATCAGATTCTCATTTGCTACCCCAGGTCTCTATATAGGGCTCTACTTACACAGGTGTAGCAGTGATAGTGTAAGACTCCAAGGTATAGCTAGATATAATAACTAAAGAAACTATACAGAAGAGCTTTTGTTTATTCATTCGTGGTTTTTTAAGCATCTACAATGTATGAGGCACAGGAATAACAGAAGGCACAACTCCTACCTTCCAAACCTTCATGAGCTATTGAGTGAGAAAAGATATACACACACAAACACCTAAGGCATAGGCAGCAAGTGTAATTTGGCTGGTAAAAAGTGCTACAGGATTTGAGAAGGCAAGCAGGATTATAAGAAACTCTTCAAAGAGGTTTTATGAGAACTGGACATTTAAGGAAGGATAGGATTAGAATGGAGGGAAATAGGTTCCAGTTCAAAAGCTAATATTTTTTCCTGGCACAGAGAAAAATCATACCACCAATAGGCATGAGAAGATAAATACAAGGGGAATCATGGGGCTAATTTAAGATTATGCAACATTAAAAGAGGAAGGAGAAAAACGCAAGGAAGATAAGGGTACACAAAGCTCAAGACCCAGATAGAAGGAGGAGGGACTGGGGGAAAACAGACAAGTCCCAAAACTTCTCTCAAGATGCAAGGAATGGCCTTTTTAGGATCTTCAGATGCAGATACAAAGCCTTCCTTTCTGCTTCTTTCTGCATCTTAAGAGCAGATTTCAGGAACACAGGCTGAAAACCCAGAGAAACCTGAGATTTCATGGCAAAGGGTAATATTCTTCATTTCATTTCATTTTTGATAGTGTTAAAACAGCTTCTGATTCAAAGATCCCAGAACCCATGCAGGGCTCTTCAGAGGAAGAAGATATTTAGTTGAAATCCAAGTTGGTCACTGGCCAACTAGGCTCTTGAGCAAGTTACAGATCCTCCCGGAGCCCTTGTTTCCTCATTTGTGAAACAGGGGAAACATTCTCACAGGGCTTTTGTGAGGATTAGAGGCAATGTAGGCAAAACAAACAAACAAACAAACAAAAACAACAACAAAAAAAAATGAAAAAAACACCTAAAAAGACTGTGGCATGTGGCAGACACTCAAAAGCAGATATTACCACCATTATTATGAATATTATTAATTTTATATTATTATTATTCTCGTTGTCAGGAGGGATGCCATAAATATTTAAGCAGAGAAATAAATAGACCCATATTCACACTAAGGGGGAAGATAACACGTCGGTGTGCTAAAATCATAGCTTTTATTGCCATTATAGGCTTTCTCTTTTGTATGAACAATATCATCCACAAAAATGGCTGATTTCCACTGAATGCTCCTACCAGCTGATACTCAAGCCTTATGCTTGTGAAGACCCCATGCTTCATGAATATTTAAAATCTATTTTTGTTGTCAGTAGGTGCTGATACTGGCAGATGGAGCAGTTTGATGAGAACTCCAACCTACCTTCCCTCTCGCCCACTAGTGCTCTTCTCTCTGTGACCTGCTCCCAGGGGGGACACAGAGGAAAGCACACGTCATACACAGCCTGGATGTATCTCAGCTCTCTGAACCCACAGCCACTCACTGTGGTCACCTTGAGCTGGCCACAGCAGTCATGCTCCCCAGGGTGTCATCTCCTTGGCCCCAGTTCCTTATAGAGAGAAGCCCTTGCATTGGTGATCCCGACCAGTGGGTGCCCTGTCATAGTGAAACAGGGCATCTCCACTATAAAGCTCATCTATATGATCTAATAACCTACTTTCACCCACTTTCTTCCCTCACTAGCTCTTTAAAAATAGGATTTAAGACCCATGGCAATTTCAACCAAAGAGCTGCTCTCACCATTAGGGGCAGATTTCTGAGTCTCCAAACTGCCACTCCATATGACTTTATGAACTGGCCAGTATCAGGGATTGTGGCTCCTCTAAAGATGCTCTCAACAGCACTTGACCTTCATGAAAGCTCAAGATCTAGAAATAATACAGATTTTACTTTAGTACTATAAATGTATTAAGCACCACCACTCCTAAGCCAGGCTTAGTAAGAGCCTAACCACCTGATTTAATTCCCTCACAGAGATAGAAGTCACCAGCTTCATTTTCTAGATGAGAAACTAAGGCTCAGGAGTTGAGTAACAACTCAAGAGTCACACAGCTGCTATGTGGCAGTCAAGAGTCCAAGCCAGGGCAGACCGTGCCCATCAACTCAGCCTGCACCCCGGTCTGCCTCCCTGTGGTGGAATGCAGCACAGCCAGCCCTTCGGTCTATTCCCCTGTCTGGTGAGTACCATAAAAAATACTTAGAATGAAAGTAGAGGGCAGACATCCTGCCCAGAATTAATATGCTGTAGCCTGGAGAGCCCCTACTGTCGCGGTGGACCCTTGACAGCTGTTACTGACCTCAGGGCCCAGACTCTTCCCCGCGTTTACCTGAACCAAGCCAGGTGCACTGTCACCTTCCCACACATTCCAGACCTGCTTCCGTCTGCACAGCCACAGAGTCCGTGCCTTGGTGACTGGACTCGCCCTCAGATTAGGTACCTACTCTGCTCTCCCCCATGGCCTGACACCCTCAAACACCACCGCACCCTTCTGTCCAGTCTGGCTGGCACCCCTTCATTCAGTTTGGGACCCTCCACTCTATGCCCACCCTCACTCCCCCAAGGCCACTACCCTCAGCAGCTCTAGTCCTCTGCGTCCCAGTGTCCCATGTAGAGAGACTGCACTTCTATCACCTTCAATTTTGACAAGCCGAATGGTAGACTAAAAATGCCACCAGTTAAAAAGAATCACCCTCTGGTTATGAACATGAAACAGACATGAGGCATGTGACTGTTGTTTAAATTCAGCTACATTTTAAAACTATTAATATCCCCAAGGCTACTGAAATTGCTTCTACTTTGGTTTGTCAATACTAGAGGGGATGAAACTCTGCTCAGAAGGGGAAAGATTAGAACCACGGCTGTCCCATTATCACACAAAACAAATAAGCTTTGGTCTGCTCCTCTGATCCTTTTGGGTTTTTATTCCTCTTGCAAAAGGGCCCCTGAACCAGAATTCACCTTCTGACCTTTTCTCCATTCTCCTTTCGGGCTCTGCCACTGTCCTACTGGGACACATTAAAACGTCTTGCCCTCTCACCTCCCCAGGAACAAAAAAGAAAGCTTTGAGAGACAAGCCTGTGCTTCAGCACACATCTCCACAGTGACTACCTCCCGCTCTCACTCAGGCCCAGGAGCCTCAGAGGATGGGCTAGAAGCAGGGACTGTCCTATCCCCATCACATCTCCCTCCACTTGGAGGTGGATGATGCAGGGCTGGTTGCCGTGGAAGCAGACCAAGCAGCCTTAGAGAAAAAAAAAAAAAAAACCATAAAAAGTACTCCAGAAATGAAAGCGTATTGGTCTTCCATGAAATCGTGCCAGGGAGAGAAAGGGGGCAGGGAACAGCCCAGAGCAGCACAGATGAAGTAGATGCCTGAACCTAGCTTTCAGGGCCTGCAGACCCCAGTGCGCACTGTCCTTTAATTCACCATACACCCCATAGGTGGCCAGAAAGGGGAACCTGGAACCCCGCCGTGAAGTGCCTGAATCAGAGTGAAGGTCAAATATATGACCGGCCTGAAGAATCTTTTTGATTCTGTTTCTCAGGATGGAGCCTGTTCTGATCTGATGCTGCCTTCCCCACATTCTCAGATAGGGGAATTTGGCAGTCCAGACCCCTCACCACACATCATCCCCATGCAGGTGCAAGCTCTGCTTTCCAGCCTGATCTTTGTTGGGCGTGGGGGGGGGCGGGTGGGCAGCTCCACACACAACTCCCTTCTCTTGCTTGGCATTGCCAGGAGCTGCATAGCTGACTCACACCACTTGAATAATTGCCTTTTAATGGCACCGTTTTCTTCACGTGTAAAACCAAGCTCTGTGATTTCTGACTTAGAGGCATCTGCCACTGCTGGGCATACATGCCTCACTCGCAGCCCTGGGCCATGAAGCCATATCTGTCAGTCTCATTCACATATGGCACAGGCTTGCATGATGACATCCAGGAAGGAGGACAGCAAACACGCTCCCAGCTTGGGCCAAGCATTGTGGGCACACACATGTGCCCCTGCTACCTCTGAACAGGCATGTGTGCCTGGTTCCTTGCCACTTCTCTCCTCTCTGGCCCCTTGTCCTTTGTCTGAATGTATGAGTCTGAATTTTAGACTCTAGGGGGCACAAATGGATCCCAAGGCTTCAAAACACTCCAACCACTCATATTTTTTATGGAATTCATCAAATGGCCTCTGCCCAAGTCTAGGACACTATACAACCACACTAAGATCCCCCTTTCTTCATTAAATGGATTTTTATTGAGCATTTACTATGTGCATGGTGCTGAACTCATGGAGAAGGTTCACATATTAGGATCCAGCATATACCATTCAAAAAAACATGGACAGGTTTCCTGTCTCCTTCTACACATACATAAAATATTCCCACCAGCTGATAGATAATGGCTCTGGCTCTCCCACATGTCATTCTAGAATCTCTGCTTGCCCCATGGCCCAATGATCCTCGCTAAGATTTTAATGTAGAGAGTGGGGATGTGAACAGAGCCAGCAGGTATTCCAAAAGATGAAAGCCATTCTGTCTGGTTTCCAAAAACCCCTTTTGGAGGACACTCTGAGGAGAGCCCTGGCAATAAAGCAGCAAGCTCAAATGCACCCGACTGACTGACAGGTCTGGGCAGCATGACGGAGCACTCTTATCAGGGAAAACACCGTCTGCATTTGCAGGATATTAATAGGTAAACTCTGGCCCCTTCGCCAGTCACAGTGGGTCAGAAGCATTTTCTTTCTCTTTCTACACTTTGGAGGGGAGACATGGGTGGTGGATGGAGAGTTTGGATTTTCCATTGCTTTACCACTTCAAGTCAGAGCAAAAACAGAGCACCCATCACAGGAGGAAAGCCAGAGGCAGAGAAAAACAAAAGAGATCACTAGCTCATGAAGAGAAGTGGGGGAAGGAAGGAGGAAATATGGGGGAGTAGAACATACTTCTTATGTTTTATGTCGCTCATTCCATCAAACTAAAGGGCTGTGCACCGAGGTGGAAAAGCCACTCACATTTTAAAGAGTAGTCTCCTGCCCTCCCCCACCACTCAAAGGAGGAATGCCAGTGTGGATTCCCCATTTTCCAGTGTGTTAGCTACCTGTGCCTACTCAAGATAGGTGGATTTTCTTAAAACACTGAAAGACAAGACCTTTCTTATTAACAGTGGATACAAGCCTTTGAATACACAGCTTGTAAATAAGTATTCCATTACTGTAACTTGTTTACATGATTTATCTTCACAAGACTGCCCCTACAGAACCAGACAGATTGAGGGCAGATTTAAATGCGGCTATCACATCCAGAGCTCGGAGGCACAGTTCTGCACCTGCACCCAGCTGCAGAGGAGGACACAGGAGACAGGCCGAGCTGCTGCAAGGGAAACTATTCCTTTTATTTTAATCCATACTCCAAGGCTGCTGCATGGGCTGTCAGTCAGCCAGCAGACATGTTCAGCTCCATTCCCCACTACAGCACACTAACTGGACTTGGCTTCTCTCAGGAATCCTGTTTGGTCTTGATTTGTCCAATGCTTTTCCAAAAATAAAAATAAAAAATCAGCAAAATTGTAGAATCCATGTGTAAGTACCGGAGTAGCCAAGATGAGAAGACACAGGAATTAAAATGCTGTGAAGTTGGGGGCTGCCCATCCACAAACTGATAAAAGCCTGTGTACTGGTCTGCCCCTTCTATAAAGTCTTTCAGTCAGAAACTCTTCTGATCTGAGAGTAGGTCTGAGATCAGGGGCTGCCTCCTGCTTTGGGATGCAGCAAAAAATAGTAAAAATAATGATCACTTCCGGAATTCAGCTACCAGAGGAAGCTAAGCATGTAAAGGTATTGTGTCTGCTCATCAATAATAAAAGGATTAGTAAAAATTAAAATATCTGACTATATTGAGTGTTGATGAAAGTGTGTGGACATACAGGGTCTTTTATACAGTTTTGACAGGAGGATAAGTTGAAAGCATTATCTCATCAAGCTAAACAACTCAACTGCCCTCCTGGTTTACAGGAAAGAAACACTCTTGTTCATATACAACACCAGACATGTAAAGGATGACTATAGTAGGACTGTTCAAATAGCCAAACCTGCAACAGCCCAAATGTGCATCTACAGGAGGGTGGATGAATAAATTGAGGTATAGTCACAGCATGAATGAAGCATGGCAACACACCAGAATATGGATAAATCATAGCAATCTATATTTACATGAAAAAGTCAAAGAGCACATATACAAGCTCTTTTTCGTAAAGTCAAAAACAACTAAAATAAAAATAGATACATTGTGGGGTTAAATTAAGATAAGATACTACTCTAAAATTGTCTGGCAAAAAAAAAAAATGAGGACAGGATTTAGAATGATGATTTTTTCTAGAAGAGCAATATGAGAGAATCATATGACGAGGTACAAATTTTGCCAGATCTTAACTTTGATTTGGAAGGTGTTATAGGGGTGCTCATTCTGTTATTACAGATGGTAAATTAGAGAGAGAGAGAGAGAGAGAGAGAGAGAGAGAGAGAGAGAGAGAGAGAGATACCAATGAGAGATGATTTCCTAAAAACAAATCCTCCATACTCTGTAATGGAGACATAATTAATTTCCCCTCCTTTCCCCAGCCATAAAAGATTAAGCTGAATTTCTCACACTCTCTTGCAGTTAGTGTGTCCCATAACTGAATTCTGGCCAATGGAATATGGGCAAAAGTAACATGCACACTCCTAGGCCTGACCATTAAAAGCCTACTGCCTGATCTTCTACTTCCTCTCCCTTCTGCAGGTTGGATACTGATGCTCTGGTCAACCTTGGAAGCCGTATATCAAAGAAAGCAGGGTCTCTGAAAGCCTACATGGAATAGAGCTTCATGTCTCCAACCCTTGGTGCCCACTGGACTTTATGTGATTGAGAAATGAACATCCAATGCACTAAGCCATGATGCCAGGGTTTATCTAACATTACCTTAACCAACTCAATCCGAATATCAGCAGCTTGACATGGCTCAGAAACAGAAGTGTACTTTTTACCTAGTTACAGCTCTGACATGCTTTCTGAGGGATTTGGAAAAAGCCAGCAACATCCAAAGGTTTTATACTTGGGAGACTAGACTTTAACCTCAACTCCTTGCTCAGAGCTCTGGGTAATGGCATTAAACACCCCAGACCTCACTAAGAATGCTCATTCAGAGAAGTATCGATCTAGTCCTCATTTGAACAGAGTGTGGGTTTTTATGAGTCTAAAATCAAAGAATGTATGGAAAAGAATATCATCACTTTAGAATAAGGCCTGTGTACTGGTTGCATTCATTGACTATGAGACTCTTTATAGGTATTTTAATTAAAAGTCCTTTTTCAAATACCACTGGCACCTTCTAGGAAGGCTACTCTATTTCTCTCCAGTTTTGAGCATATCCATCCTACTCACCTGCTGGCATGGTGGTGCTAGTGTCTTGTGATATTTCTTTGCCATGTATGAGGGGGCCAACTGAGCAGTTGGTCATGACCACTGGGGAACCAGGTAATGAGCAAACGCCACATATCAGAGTTTCAGGGTCTTGTCACCTCACCAAAAATGACAGCCTAGCTGGCTGGTCACAGCCCTGACGTTGGGAAAAAGCACATATCTCACCATTCTAGTCCTTAGCATAGCTACATTTTCAGATTCTTGCCCTGAATCAATTCTTCTCACTTTTCAGCTGAGGTGAGCATGGTTTGGGAAGTTTCCAGGAAATGGAACTATATTCCTATAGATTCATCACTTGATTGGGCAGTTTCTGGTTTTAGGGAAAAAAGTAGGCATATCGAATGTGGGCTGGGTGATATCCTTCTAGGCCACTCCTCATTCTCCCCTCAGTTGTGCTCTAGCCGTACCCTTGCCTCAATCCTGGCAGTGAATTGTCAGCTCCTCAGTCCATCCTGCCCACCTACTAAAACCAAACTGACCTTAAGTCAATGCCACCACCCCTGCCTCCCTCAAAACTTCCTTCCACATTTGCTGGGACAAAGGGGCTGCCTGGTGAAAGAGCAGATCAGGGTCGTGGAAGGGCTGGCAAGGAAATGGGACACAAACACTTCGGCTGGCAGTGGGAAAGAGGATGAAAGCTGAGACAGAACAAAAGTAAAGAGGCATGAAGCTTGAGCAACCTGGAATCGAGTGGATTTGAGAGAGAAGGAGACTCCACCCCACAATGGAGTCAGGAATAAGGAAATCATAACATTATAAACGACCTTAGGTATCATCTAACTGAATCTTTCACATTCATGGAGAACACAGAAAAGGTACCCAGGAAGATCACAGGACTTACCCATACTCACCCTGTAAATAAAGGGCGAAATGGGAATACCAAACTCCTGCAATAACATTCCTTTCCAATGCCTCACTATAGTCCAGAATATTTACTACCTGCCTTTTGAGAATCACTTTGGGCAGGGAGGAACCTTTTTAAACTTTGAGAAAACCTGATTCTCATGACTTTGACTGGTAGAAGCCAGTGACACAACAAAGACCATCTTCCGAGGTCAGGTCCTAGAAGGGCCATGGGAGGGACCAAGAGCAGAAGAAGGAGCTGGCATTTGGATTAGAGTGTGCCTTGTCTCTTCTGCCACATCCTCATACTTTATAGGTGATGATAAAGCCTAGAGACCTGTGCCATGTAAAGACATTAGGGTCAGAGCGGGAAATAATTTAAGTAGTGATTCCATCTAAAACTGGCACTAGCAAAGCAATTCCTATCACAAGCAGCAATTCCCGTTTCTCACCACCCCAAAATAATAGACCATCTTCCAAAGTTGACGGGCTGTGACTTTCTTAGTGACTGAATGGTCTAGATCCACATTAAGATAAATATTCTTGTGGTGAACAGGGAAATGTTCAGGCCAGGTACCCTGCCAAGGAAGAAAGATGCCCTTTCTTGCCCCAGCTGCTAGGAGTGGAGTTGGCTTTCAGGCATCAGCTGTCTGCCTCTTCAAAAATGCCTTTAGCTGAGAGAGCCACCTCACTCAAGGTCACACTCCTACCCAAAGGGGCCTACTCCCAGTGACCAATGAGTGCAAGGGTGAAAAAGCCCTGCCACTGCAGCCCAGCATGGGACAAATCCTGACAGGCCATTTCAGCCCAGAACTCCCCGTGGGGCCAGTCAAGATTGTTGCACCTGCACCAAAGCCCGACTTAACAATCCTACTTCTGTTCCTCCCTGCCAAGTGTGCCCAACACAGGAGCTATTCTAGTAAACATCCTGAGCACCAAACTCTTCAGAGTCTGTCCCCTGGCGAACCCTCTCTGTGACATCTCTTCTCACCTGCCTCTTCATGAAGCAGACTTCACATGGTAGCCCCAACTATGGAACTCACCTTGTCAGAAATTCCAAGACTGGATCAGTTCCCAGAGCTCTAAAACTCCTCCAGGAATCCCTAAACTTAATCTCAGAGTAACATTTGTGTAGTACTAGGCAGAGATCTGTTTCTGGTAATGCTGTATCCTGAGATGCGCTCTGTACTATTTAATAATATGCAAGAAAGAGAAATATGCTAGTGCTGAATCCCATTTCGCATTCTTTCAATCTGTGGTCCCAATGTGGTTACAGTTATGATCATATCATCTGACTCGAACTGATGATTCTAAGTTTTATAATGTCAAATAAGTCATATTTCGTAGCACTTCCTACCCATTGCTAAAAATATTGTTTCTTCCCACGCAGTTATTCCTAATGAGATATTTCAAGCCACCTGGCATCCGGGGGAGTTCCTTGGCTAATATGCTACGGAGTCCCACGAAATATAAACTGCACACAACAGAACCCCAGTGGATGCTGGTGTCAGGGGGCAAGAAGAGCAGCAACATTACAGGTTATTTTGTTCTACAATAAGAGTCGTTTAAGGGAGACATCGTTAGACCCGCAGCCAGTGTGACGAAGGTAAAATGTAGTACATATAATGTGTTTTTGCAGTGAACACACCAAAACAGGAGCTGGCCCCAGTTACTGACTGGCTTTCCTCCAGGACCTTAGCTGCTCTTACAGTTTATGATGAGAACTGATTTGAAACCTGGACAACTGCTTACTCCCACTGAAATGTACATGCATCTGGGGACCAGGCAAGGCCTCCTATCTGGCTGCATTGCCAACAAATTCCAGCCATTCCAAAGGCTTGCTCACCATTGCTGACAATGTGCCTTTCTTACTCTTCCCTTCCTGCCTTGCTAAATGCTAGTCTGTCTTTACTCCTCTTCATCACTCCACTAATCCATGTTTTAGGCATCATCTCCTGAACATTCCTCCTCTTCCTCTCACCCAAGCTGGGTTAGGGGACCCTTTCTAGGTTCTCCTAGCTCCCTGTGCACACCAAAATAGAACAGATGAAATGCACTCTTGCAACGCTGTCTCCCCCATGTTCTGGGAGGCTAAAGAGGGGGAACTCTCTCTTCTCTGTATTCAGTACTCAGCACCATTCTAAGCATGTCAGCTAGTGTTGCAATAGCAAAAATAAAATTCACTTTCTGTTTCTATCCTTTAAGTCTTATCCTTAAGATTATTTAGGAGAGCCCAGAGAGTAGTGCCAAAGGAAAAAACTCCAAGGGCACCTCCAGGACACCTGTGGGATGTCCTAGCAAGGCCTTCTCCAGGGAGAGGCAGACAGCACGCACCTGCTTGTGCAGACATTTCAGTGTTGGAGCCCATGGAGGGACTTCACTCTCTAATTAGAAAATGAAACGTCTGTCATTCAGGAGAGATCTGGAAGGAGAGGTCAGTATAAAGTCTTCCCTCTCTCACCGGCAGCCCCATCTTCACGCCGAGCCTTAGCTAGATCAGGAGGTAACACTAAGAAAAATAAACAAATGTGCTTTCAAGTGGCAGCAGCATCCCAAGGGAACCAAGTGAGTTCACCACCTCTTCCTCTTCCCACCAAGTGCACCTTCATCCTGAGCTGTCCCATCCCACAACCCTGCCTCACCCACTAGTCAGACCACATCTGTGGGATGTCTGGGAAAATGCTACTAGATGATCATCTTTATAGTCAACATTTATCGACTGTCATGGGTTGAACCATGTCTCTCAAAAAAGGTGTGTTGAAGTCCTAACTCCCAGGACTTGCAAATGCGACCTCATTCGAAAATAGGATCTTTGCAGATATAATGAAGTTAAGATGAGGTCATTCTGGATTAGGGTAGGTCCTAATCCAATAATTAGTGTCATTATAAGAAGAAGGAAACTTGGACACAAATCAGGAAGGCCATACAAAAACAGAAGCAGAAACTAGAGTGATGCATCAAGCCAAGGAACGCCAAGAATCCTCATTAGCCACCAGAAGCTAGAAGAAACAGGGAAGTGTCCTTGCCTAGAGCCTTCAGAGAGAGTATGGTCCTGCTGAACCTCGATTTCTCAGAAACTAATACACTGACTGAGCATTTTATGCCATACTCAGTAGTTACACATAATGATTTTATACAAACCTCACAACCCTGGGAGGTATTTATTGGGGCGCAGAAAGCCCATGTGACATGGCCAAGGGAAGGTCAGTATTAGGTGCACATAACTAGTGTAAACAGAGCAGAGACTCAAATCCATGTCTCAGGGACTCCAAATGCATATCTCCTGACTCCAAATCCAGCCATCTTTCCATAGATTTTTAATCAAATTTTTGTTTCAGCATCTGCTTCAAGGGCCTTCTAGTCATTATTAAGCATTCCAGTTATCTTCCTTTCTTCCCACTTGCCAAAAGGAGAAATGATTTGTGGCTCTGACAGAATTCCAGATCTTACGAACAGGAAGGCAAAGCTAGTTGCAGCCACCACCTGCCCAGTTTTGTCACAGATCCTGCCTGGGTTGCTGCACTTGATTTGAGGGGTCAAGAGAAAGCAGTAATTTAAAAGCTGTCTTCACCTGCCAGTGTCATAAAGGGAGTCCATACGCAATTAGGCACTTCTAATCACTTAATCCACTTTAAATCTCTGCAAGGGAAAGGTAATAATTATGGAGCTCCAATCTGGCTGGTCCTTGGCTGATTTTCAATCAACCAGAATTCTACAGAATATTATAAAGTACATTTTTAAAGGCTCCTCCAAAGCTTCTGCAGTCCTAAAATTCAATCCCTGTGAGGGCCTTTAGGTTTCTTTCTACCCTTTCCATCTGCAGGAAGCCGAACTGTCTCAAAATCCCCCACTGCTAGGACCTTGATTGTAAATTGGAACCAGGCCCTTCATTTTGTGATATTCATGTGAGTGTTCTCTCCAGTCACCTCTCAGCTCCATAGTCCCCTGCCAAAGACCCCAACTATATAATTCACCAGTTGCTGCTGGACCAAAGACCCAGTGCGATCCCAGGGGCTGCTATGTCCAGCTCACTGAAAGGTGGCATGTATATGTTGAAAAAGATAGTAGAACTAGGAGGGAGCTGAGAAACAGAAGAATGTCATCCCTGTTTTTCCAGGGAGCATAAGACTTCCGGAGGGCATGACACTCCCTCAACTTGCTGGACTAAAATCTCTCCTCTGATCTTCCCAAAGCAGCAGCAAGTTCTAAATATTTCAGGCTTTTATCTCCAGATCCTTAGCACTTTTCCAGCCTTCAACACCCACAATGGTAATTTCACAGACACGCATTATTTATTCAACAGCCGCCAGCTCTATATACTCAAGTGTCACATCCGAGACTGATCTTTGTCTTCTTTTTGGGGAATTTGTGCCTACAACTAACCAACACATCCTGGTGATACAAGAGGCTCAAACAGAGAGTACCCCAAGAACTATCAGTGAAATAAAAATAGGTTGAATGGATTTGCTGCCAACTTTGATTTTTGGCTGGTTAGGCAATTTGGGACATGACTAGAAAATTAATCCAGCAGGACAATGCTGGATCCCACATAGCATGATCACATTTTAAATTTGCTTGTGGTGGTAAAAGTATCTTTATCTCACATCTGACAGAGCAGAAACTGAGACTAGAGAAATTAAGTGACTTGTCTTGCGTCACATGGTCTGTGGCATGGTCAGGGTAAGAACTCAGGCACCCATGGCATTGCTGTAGGTAGAAAAAAGGGTCCTTCCAGGAGGAAGATCCACAAGGTGACCTCAGTACTGTAGACTGCGTGTCAATGGGACAAACACAAAGGTACTCAATGCCTGTGCACTAGGAGAGGAGCTATTTCAGATTCAATCCCAGTTAACATGATTGCAGGTGCTACATGGGGCTCTGAGTTGACTATCAATCACCAATAAGTATTGTATCTGCAGGCGTTAGAGCCTCTCCATTCAATTAGTTCCATTCCCCTATCACTTGGATCTTCTGCTGAAAGAAACATGTGGATGCTCTGGACCTGTTCTCAGATCAATATGGCCAAACTGAATCAAAGAGAACATTTTAAGTACCTTCCTTATTTTCAAAAGCTTTGCTTTTCCAAAGGAAATACTCTCGTTTTCAGATTTGACACCCTGCTGATTACCTATGGAAGAGGATAAAAAGTTAAAAGTTATTAATGGGTATCTCCAGGCAATTATAAACACACTGCCCTCGGGTTTCTGGTCTCTCCCAGAGGCTGTGTGCCGGCTGGTGACTTTGCTGCTTCTGAAAGATAATGCAGCCTTTGCCACAGTTGGTGGAATGTCATATCAGACCTGCAGGCTGTGGTGGTAGCTTCTGTAACTGCAGCATCCTGGAATTTGACTGCAGGCAAGACAATTGCTCATGCTCAGGCAAGGTAGTCCTGACATGGTGAGAACCCCAAGAGATCACTGGCAGAACATGGTGGAAACCTGTGTTCATTGTCCCGAGGAATCTCAAAAAACCTGTTATTAAATGTTTCAACAGGCTTTAAGTGCACTAGCTAATTTAAAAAATAAATAAAAATAAAAAATAAAAGAACAGGTTGGAGAGGACAGTGAAAGTAAAAATGTATATAAAAGGATAGAGCCAAGTGTCCATTAGGACCAGTTCCAAAAGAAAACAAGAAGTCAAAAGAAGGGACCAGCCAACTGACATATGGGTTCCACACAGGAAGGAAGCAAAACCTATGCTTGTCTATGAATCCTGGAATTCCAAGGTTGGGCTTCAGACTCCTTCAAACCCCAGAGAGAGCAGCTCCACAGTAGCCTTCCTGAGGCATTAGAAAAAGAGCAGGAGGATCAGCCACTAAATAGTCTGCACACCAGCTGGCTCTAGCTGAGACCAAAGAACTAGCAACTATTTGTGAACTTTCTTCTAAATGGGCTCCTCCAAATAACACTTGTTGTTTTCTTTCTTGACAGCCTTTTACATATTTCTGTCTCCTCCATCCATTCCACCATTGCCCTGACCCTCCCACTTGGCACAGTCGACAACCTCCGAGGAAAGCAGGTTCTCCCCGTTTCCATATACTCTTCTTGGACATGAAGGGACAACAAAGGTCGTGAAGCTCACGTCTGGGGGCTGTGGAGGGAGAGGGTTCCCTGGGCAAAGTTGTGGCAGCTACTGAACTCCTTTACGCTGCCTCGGAGCTCCCTGCCTCCGGATTCCATAATTAAAGTTAGTTTTTGATCTCCACGATGCAGAGGAATTAAAATCAGTACACTGTTTGTTTTTCATTTCCTTTAATAAATGGTGACAACTGTTAAAGAGCAAAATCAGTGATGTTCCAGCTCACTCACCCTTGGGTCCCCCATTTCCATGAGTGCCCTTATGTCTCTAGGTGGGGACTGAGTTAGGACCTGAAGTGACAAGGATGGGCATAGCCCAAGAGCAGGCACTTGGCAGGATAGACCCAAGTAGCTGCTGGAAAAACATTTGAGGATGACTTTTCCAGGAGAGCTGTCCCTTTCAATAAAGGTAAGACTATGTTTTGAAGAGAGAACTTAAAGCGTAAGTTCAGACTATTCTCTGTGGCTTCTATATGCATTTCCATTTCCTAAGCTTTTATGAACAAGAAGTGGGAGAAATACAATCACCTTGAAGAAAACAGCCTCTCAGTATCAGTTTCTCCATCTATAAAATGGGTACTGTCCTAATGGCCCTGCTTGTCACACTAAGGTACTCTGAGAATTACATGACATGTTATACATGACGATGTTCCAAAAGCCACAATGTTCTATATGATGTCAGTAAGTTCCTTGCATTATTTGTGCCTCCCAGAGACTTTCAGTAAACAAAGAGGAGTTTGGCTGGTTCCCAAAGCAGCTAAGTCTCTCTAGTTAAAGCAGGAGGCATTGATTACAGACAGAGAAGGGAAGAAGGTGGAAAGGCAGAGTGTTCCAGGGAAATTCCCAGACCTACCACTGTATACGAAATGGAGTTCACCCATCTTTTTTCCACACCCTAGGTGCTCCTTTAGGCCTAAGGCAGCCAGCTGGCCTCACATGTCACACACGCTGCTTTTCTACTTGATTGGCAACTGCAAGAAAAATGTTCCTCCCCTAATATCTTACGTGTGCTTTGTAATGGGTGGTGAGGCAAATGAAGGCACCTGCAGGGGTGACTTCTGTCCTGGGAATTTCCCTGGCATCACCTCTACATGGCAGCTTAAGTCTATCCACCAGGTGTAGGTTGAACCTGCTTAAATCAAGTCCAGTGCCTGCAGGGCTCTGGCCAAAAAAAAAAAAAACAAAATAAAAAACCCGAGGTCAGCCCTCCTTGGCCTCCAGAGAGTGCTAATCTACCCGCAGATTATGTGAAATCTATTTCAAAAGCATACATGATATGGCCTCTGATTTAAACCCCAGACTTTTCTTCAGAACCACAGGGACCAGGCAGCCTTCCAGCGGGGTAATTTTAAAACTGAAAAGAGGCTTTCCTGCTGGAACTCTGGTTTTCGGTGCCCCTTCTGTCTACCTTCTCGTGCCATTAGCCATCCTGGGGAAAAGATATTAACCCTAAAAGAAGAAAATGAAACATGTCAGGCTAGAGAAACACAGGAAAGGGCTTCAAATGGTGGACAGTGACTCTTAGAGGGAAGTGACTCTGCCCCAAAGCCATAACTGGCCTTAAGATAGAAGGCCATCCTGAGGTGCAACATCTCCTCTACATGGAAGTCCTACTCCACGATCCTGACTCCACTCGTGGCCAGTGTGCACTGTGTCAGGTTTTCTACCTGAGTAGTCCCAGAAATGCAATGAAGTGTTTGAATGCAGGGCCCCCTGACGCCAACACCCAAAAACGTAGTGTTTATTTTGCAGTTCTTTGGAGGAACCTAAGGTAACTGAACATTTTAGAGAAAAGTGGAAGGTGAGGAAGGCACGAGTCAGGCAGCGGTATATAACAAAGTAGCACAGGCTTTGGGGACATCAGGGTGTGACTGCTGCACTTTGCCATTTGCTAGATATAGAACTTTGGGGAGTTACTTAATGTTTGAGTCTCAGTTTACACATTAATAAAATAGAGATAATACTAACCATATCATATGATTGTAGTGAGGAGAACAAAGGGCATAAAGTATCTAAAAGCTTGGTGCATAGCTAGAATTGAATAAATGGTAGCTACTATCATCTTTATAACTGTCAATAATATTACTGATTTGGGGGATTGTATAATTCTTCAACCATTCCCTTCTTCGATTCAAAAATCCCTTCACTATGATTCCTAATCATAAAAACAAAGTCAGCATCTGCTTCATTCCATCCAGCCCCACAGATTCTGTTTGGAGATGACTCCAGACTCAGCAGCAAGGAGAGCTCAGAGGTCCCCTGCAGGTCAGTTCTCTCTGTTCCTGGCAGATGGCAAGTCATGCAGGGAGGACAAGCTGCTGTCAGGCTAGTGAGTACCACCTCAAGCTGGCATCGCAAGCTGAGGCAGTCAGGCCTGCACAGCTGCCTAGAGAGACCCAGAGAAGCCAGCCTGCAGATCTAGGAATGAGGTAGAGATAGGAGGAAGTGTGGGAGGAAGAAGCTAAACCCATCAGCTTCTTGCCCAATCCATGCTGGCCATGGCTGAGTGCTGGCCACTCTCAACATACAACTGCCCTGTTTTCATCATCTTTAAACCAAATAAACATGGCCAGACATTCCAGAAGGAACAGTCTTCTGCTCTGCTTTTCTGAGTACATTCATTATTTACTCGTAATATATTTATAAGTAATGACATTCTTCCACCCACCACTCTCTCACAGATACAGAAAGGAAGAGTAAGATAAAATGCTCTAAGCTTCCCAAGAGAAAAAGATGAAAGATGATATATTTATATCTCTTGAGTTCCAAAAAATTGCAAAATGGTTACCCAATCATGCCACCTTTCCCCTAAAGAACACACACCTGCCCTGATTACTAGATGTTCTCTTATACCTCAGTCATCCTCACATAGCCCCACAAATACAATGGGAAGAGAGGATAATTCATCAGACAGCATTACTCACTCCATCTTCTCCACTTCCAAAACACCGTGATGAGAGTACATGCGTGCGTGTGTGTGTGATTCATGAGGATATCCTCCCACACCTAAATCAGTGTCTTTCACAGAGTAGGTACTTGACCAATATCTACTAAATTAAATTGTAGTTTATATGTTTGGAAATCCAAGAGGGCTCAAATCTAACTTGAATCCAAAGAAAGGTACTGAATAGCACCTGTGAATTTACTGGCCTCAAGGTTTCCCACCTCAGTAAACTGTACAACTATTCACCTGGCTGCTCAGGACAGACACCTAAGATTCCTCCTTGATTGCTTTTTGCTTCCCACCCACATCCAATCTACTATCAAGACACACTGCTTCCAACTCAAAAATGAATGTGACAATGTCTTACTATCTTCAGCAGTACACCTAGAGCCTAAGCCACCATCATCTCTCACCTGGACTACTACAAAGCACCTAATGGACAGTCTTGCCACCTTATAGTTCATCCTTAATGAGGAGACCAGATGATTTCACCAGTCAATCAGATACTGCCACTCCCCTGCTTAAAGCCAAGCAAAGCTTCTCAGTGAGAATAGAATCCAAACTCCCTACCTGATCTGGACCCTGCCTGCCTCTTTAGCCATATCTTTCCCTAATCTCTTTCTCACTCACCACCCTCTGGCCTTGCTGGTCTCCCTTCCATCCTCTTGAAAGCACCAAGCTCATACTTGGAATATTAATCCACCAGATTGTCACCTGGCTGCCTTCTTCTAAATATGACCAAGCACCCACCCGTGAACCCACCTACCCACTCCTTCCCTGTTGACATTGCTCTCTACCATGTCACCCTATTTTCTTGCTTTTAGGCCACATACCAGCACATAAGATAATGTAACTTCTTTGTTAACGAGTGTTGTCTAACTTCTCCCCCCTTCCTAATTTTAAGCTCTTTACATAGAGCCTCACTCTGTCTTAAGAATAGCTGTATCCCCAGGGCCAGGAATGCCAGCAGGTACTTAGTCAGTATCCAATTAACATTTGTGAGCTGACTAAACTAAGTGGCTTGATCTAGTGCTGTCTCCAGTACCCAGGTTCTTTCTCACTGAATTTGGTTTTGCACACTCATATATATTTATAGATCAAATTAGGGGAGGGGGAGGAGGAGGGAATAAACTCTCCGAGACATTATGAAAACCCTCAACCTTTCAACTATCCTTAAGGGCTAGCAGTTTGCAAATATAAACATTTTCTCTTACAGAATATTATATGTCAGCACAAAAACTTTTTGTCTCAGGACCCTTTTACATACTTAAAAATTGGTGAGAATCCAAATGAGTTTTTGCTTATGTAAAGGTCATATCTATCATTATTTACTGTGAAAATTTAAAACGGAAAAATATAAAAAAATTTATTTATTAACATTTAAAAATAACCATAATATACCATTACATGTCACATATATAACATATTTATGTAAAATTAACTATATTCTAAATGCAATGTGGTATCCTAGGTTGGATTCTAGAACAAAAAAGGGACATTAAGAGAAAAACTTGTGAAATCCAAATAAAGTCTATAGTTAATAGTTCTATAACAATGTTAATTTCTTAGTTTTGACAAATGTATCATGGTAATGTAAGATGTTAAAATTAGGAAAAACTGGGTGAAGTGTATACAAAAACTCTTTGTGCTATGTTTGGAACTTTTCTATAAATATAAAAGTATTTTAAAAGAAAAAATTTATTTTTAAAAACTATATTTAAAAAGATTTGTGTGAAGATTGGCGCTGTTTTATATTTTTGTAAATCCCTTTTAAGTCTGGTTTAGTAGAAAAGAACTAGATTCTAGTATTTGTTTCTACATTCAATCTGTTGTGACAGGCTGCTTTAGCTCATCTATATGAAGAAAATACTGTTCACATAGATATGTAGTCAGAAAGGGAAGATTTACTAGCTTTATCAGATAATTATATATATTTTTTCTTTGATACTACACCAAAATTTGACAAGAGGTAGCCTTTTAAGGGTTAGCTGCAATGTGAAATATAAAACCATATCAGTGAAATGTTCTTACTGTTATATTAAACTCTGTTGGTTTACCTTGCATTATGGATAGATCTACCAATTGATGATTTTATAACAACACGTATGGATCATTTGGAAAACAGTTCACTGAGTTATATATTCCACTACACAGTATCAAAAAAATTGTTAATATCAACCAACTCTTCAGAAAAGTCTTTAAGGTCTGGGAAGCAGTCAAGTTCATCGTGACAGATACAAATTTTCCAAAATTCTATTTTTGCTTCAATGCTTGAATTTTGTCACCGGCAAAAAAAAAAAAAAAAAAAAAAAAAAAGGGGCAGTTGTATTCCTTGAAATATCAGGTTCATTTCATTCAATCTAAAAAAAAAAAATGTCTCCCAAATATTTAAATCTGAATTGCCTCTATTTTCTACCAGTCATTGTTTTCAAGTAAAAATAGTGTTTCGTGGAGAAAGCTCTAGATCAGTTCACAACCCAAACAACTGAACAAGCACTTTCCTCAAGACAACCTTCGTACATTAGTATGAAATAGAAGTCCTTATGTATCATTTCCACTTTATCAGACAGGATTTTAAATAAATGGACTCAAAGATTGGCATTTAATTAACAATTGCTAAACCTTCAACTAAGACGTAGGTGAAAATGAAAGTTTTTGTTTTTGTTTTTTACTACTATAAGTGTGTAGCAGTTGCACTGACTTCCGATACAGTTTGGTGCCATTGTCTCGATTTGGGATAAGGTTCCAGCAGTTGTACTCATCTTTTGACTCATCAGCCCAAGTTTCAACACAGTGGACAAGGTAAATAATACCTTAACATTATTATGAAAACAGTCTTGACCTCACAGGCTTCCTGCAACGGTCTTAGGAAACACCAGTGGTCTTCAGACCACATTTTGCGAACTACGGTTCTAAATGATTTACTGGCCAAATACCCCAAAATGCAAACATTTATTGAGCACCAACTGTACGTAGACCTAGTTCTAAATTCCTGTGACTATTGAGGCTAGGACAGCACAAAAGGAAGAAAGTCTCTTCCCTGGGAGTTTAAAATATAGTTATGTAAACAACAGATAAATAAAGAATCCTGAACAATAGAAGGGAAAGTCAGTGATAACAGACTAGAGATTACAATAAGAAGTCAAGGTGTTAAGGTGATACAGCCTATGACCTTCAAGAGTCAGATAGGTTAAGCAGGCAGAGATACCAGAAGGTCAGTCCTTGGCAGAGTTAGCTCAAACTTCTGGATTTCTCCTCCAGCCTCACTTCCAGCAATCAACCTAATATGGATTCTGAAGACCACGGCCTGAGCCCAAATACTGCAGGTGAAGCTGAATTCAACACAGGAAGGGAAGAGGGGTGTCAGCAAGATGTATGAAAACAGTTTCTGTAAGTAAAACAGTGCAGAAGTTAAAGGCAAAAGAGCCTGGCCAGATAAAGATGGTGGTCAATTTCCACATTTAGGTGAAAGAAAGAAGAAAGAAAAGGAAATACTGAGATGCTCCAATAGGACTAATTATTGGGTGAGGGGTGGGGGAGGAGATAAAGTTGATTTAATGGAAGATCAATATTCAAGGACAGATAGGGCATTTTTGAGACAGAGTTTATACCAGATGAAT
This sequence comes from Eidolon dupreanum, assembly GCA_028627145.1. Taxonomy (NCBI): domain Eukaryota; kingdom Metazoa; phylum Chordata; class Mammalia; order Chiroptera; family Pteropodidae; genus Eidolon; species Eidolon dupreanum. The sequence goes on along the minus strand of CM053508.1, from coordinate 46,778,150 downwards.
ACTGTACACCAGTAATATCTGAAACTCCCACAGCTAATTTGAACACAGTGGCATTCACGGTTTTCCTTTATCCCCCGCTGTTTGTGTTCATTTCATATGACACTAGACTTCAAAAATTGGCCACCTGCCCACTTAACTTAGGCTCTTTGTAAATGATTTGTCCAGACCAGAAGCTGTTTGAGCCTGCGTTATTTTTCTGACAAGCTGTGGTACTCTACCCTGCAGAGCCAGGATGTCCTGAATCCTAACACTGCCCCGCAGAGTCTGTCCCTATAGTTACGAGCTTATCTGTTCACTGCTTTGATGACCTTGATGCCAAATGACTCAAAACCCCACAGACTCTCAGTTGCTAGACTTAGATGGTTTTAAGCAGAGGGCCACAGACACCTTCAGCATAGATAAAAACTATTTCTCTTCCATAAGTCCAGCCCTCCACCACAGAGCCAACGGCACTTCATGGAATCAGAACCAATTCTCATGGATGCTGGAGTATTTTCCCAAAAAGAATTGACCAGTGACAAATATTGATGACAGTAAAACTTATCTTTTAGGTGTACCTACCACTTATAGGAATAGCTCTATCCCCCAGCATTTGGTGCTGTCATGGTGCTTGCCACCACTTTTCCACCAAATTTTCCCTCCCACAAGAGCCACACACTCTGAATAGTTCATGAGCCCCTGTAAGTCTTAGCTCACAAAGGCTATGTGTGACAGGAATGGGGATACGATGAAGTCTAAATCATGCTGCTTCTATCCTTTATTTGTATTTGTCTCAAGTCTCTAAGTAGACAGTAGGCCTTTAGAAAGAATATGATGAGAGACAAAGGAACTTAAAAATACTAAGAAGAATTCGAAGGAGAAAGAGTTCACTGCTAGAGTAGGTGTTCTGAGATGACTTATGGAGGAAGCAGAATTGAGGGGCTAATACAAGATAAGAAGGATTGTATAATGAAGACTAAGAAAAGAGGGTATTCCAGGTGAGGGAGGACTTTATGGGCAAAGACGTGGAGAGGAATGCTTGCACAGTATAGTATGCACTGTACTCATACCACTCTGGCATGAATGCAAGGTTAAAGCATAGAAATTATTGAAGATAATGTAAGAAAAGTAGGTTGAGATCATAATGTAATAAAAATTGAACATCAGACTACTGGGCACTGGGGAAACAAAGTTGATTAAGATTACTGCAGCCCAGCAGGGTATGTACGGGGGAAGGAGGTAGCACAAAGCAGGGAGCCACCAACCCTGAAAACCTCAGGAAGGATGGATGCTTAAGCATCTTGGCCAGGAGGATGTCATATTTTCCCAGGCAGACATTGGGAGATGGACAGAGAAGCACTTTCTAAGGACAGTGAACAGTGTAAGCAGAGGCCTTAAAGCTTGCGATAGCATTTTACATTCAGAAGACTACAAGCACTAATAATGGCTGGAAAGGAACGTGAGTGAGATACAGAAGCTGGTGCTCTAAATGTGGACAGGTGCCAGCTCCAGAAGGGTCTGGTCATTTGGCGGTTTCCAATATACACTCCAAAGAGCACAAAGAATTCACAAAGTAACCTCAGGAGCTACAACGGTACAGGGAGGACAAATGGGAATGATGAATAAGTAGGTTTCCATCTCCCTTCAACCAGATAAACTCTATTCTGAAGAAAGAGTTCTCCACTACCATAATAATTAATTAAAAGTTTGAAAACTCCCAATCATTAAAAGTTTTCAGCAACAAAGAACAGAAGTGATTAGGAAGCCACCAAGGCAAATCTAGCAGCATGGCTGGAGAAAGGAGGCAAGTGAAAAGATCAACCACTTGGTTCAGATAAGAGTTGATCAAGACTGGGCTATGACTATTTAAAAAAAAAAAAAGAAAGAAAGAAAAAAGATGCATCTAAGAGACAGTGTCAAAAAAGGATTCACTGGGACTTAATGGTTAATTTTATCCAAAGAACCACAGTGAGACTCCACTACATATCTACTAAAATTAGTACAATTTAAAAGGCTGACAATACTAACTTTTGAGAGGAGACAGAGTCTTCTGAACTCTCATGCATTGCTACTGAGAGTGAAAATGGTACATTCACTTTGGAAAACTATTTAGCAATAACTGTTAACATGAAATGGATGCCTACTCTGTGACCTATTTCATTCCCCAACATTTACCCAAGAGAATGAAAACATACATCCCCAAAAAGACCCATATAAGAATATACATAATAACTTCACTCAAAAAGTAAAAAAATGAAAATATCCCATATCCCATTAACAGGAAAATGGATAAGCCACTTTTGGAATGCAACTCAACAACAAAAAAGAATGTACTACCAAAATAAGGAATAATCTCTAAAAAATTATGTGTATTAAAAGAGGCTAAACATTAAAAAGTACATAATGTATGATTTCATTTATATAAAGTTTAAGAACAGGCAAGACTACTCTACATCAGAGAAATCAGAACAATGGTTACCTCTGGGGAGGCGGAATTATTGACTAGAAGGCAGGATCAAACGTTCAGGGGTGATAGGTTGTATATTTTTATTTGGGTGAGAGTTACACAATGCAAACATTTGTCAAAACTCATTGAGCTCTACCCTTAAGATCTGTGCATTTTACTATGTGCTTCAAAGTATACTTCAATGATTTTTTCAAATGAGGAATCTGGAGAAAGGGAAAGGCAAGGTGACCCAAGAGTTCACCAGACAGGAAGGAAGAAGAAATTGGCCAGTAATGAAACTAGGAAATCGATGAGGGGGTAAGGTGGGGCTTATTCTCACCTTTTTTGAAACTTACTCTTTATACTTTAAATTTTTTTTCCCTTCTGCCTTTTATTAGATCATGAGCTCCCTGAAATCTCTTTAGAAAAAGGCCTTGGGCAAAACAGACCCTCAATCATTGGGTGTTGCTTGGCATTAAAATCAAGTAGTGACTTTTTTCTCTTCTCTCTGAATCCTGAGATTGACAGGTTTAATAAGCAAGTGTATGGAAGCATTTAGAATTATGAAAGGTCAAAGTGTTACTGCTGCATGAGAAGATGGCTTCATTTCTGTGGGTCTTAGATTTAATGGCTTGACCCAGAAGGATGACGAATTAGAAAATTTTAGGCTCCACAAAAGGGCAGCAGGAGAGATGGTATGAGAAGGGTGTTTCATACCCCTTAGTTCACATTATCTACCCCACCCATGAAGAGTTCACCTCAGTTCTCAAGGTACCAGCAAACTCCCGTCATCAGAAATTCCTTCTGCACACAGCTCCTCTTCTGTTCTTGCCCACTGTGTTCATCTGCCTGCCCCTTGTCCTCCTTGTCAACATGATCAAATATGTGAAATCTGTCCACACTCACTGTGTACGTGTCTTTGCCAGTTACCTGCCTTGTGAGACAAAAGGTGGCCCTGTAGGACAGCCTGTTTATGATCAGTGGTGAAGCGTGTCCTGTCCTGGCATCCTCTTATCATTAAGATGCATTTTGCTTGCACCTAATTAAGCAGAGGGGAGGGGTAGACTCCTGAGGTCCAAAAAAAGCCTTTGTAATTGCCCTTGACCACAGAACAAACACTATGTAAATGCTTTTTCCTCCCCAGCTGGGCCAGGGCTGCTGGTGCCTGCCTCACCATTCCTGACCTCAGCAACTTCAGAAGGATAGTGTTTTCCAGGGAAATTGGATTTATGCAAAATACCCAATGAAGTCACACGCCTGCCTTCAAGGCCTCCTGCCTTAGAAGCTGAGAGGAAAGCCAACCCAGGTAGATCTCCCTGACAGGGAGGGTTGCCCTCCACCCTCATCAGAGGATGGAGAGACAACCAGTTATATAAATCCACAGAAAGAAAAGTGACGCTCCTTCCTTCTCCTCTCCACTCTCAACTCTCCCCACAAGCAGTACATTCATGGAAACCCAAATCTTCAACCTCCTAAAATCCCTGAGAGTGGCAGTTGGAGGGTCTAACAACACACACACACACAAATATCTTAGGGATTCTGAGTTAATTGTCAGACAAGAAGTATAGTCTCAGCTATTGCCTTCAGTGGGCTTTTAACGTAAGCAAAACAACTCTGATTAAGAGCAGAAACTCATGATAAGCTGGAATAACTCAGCTACCAGTCTATACATATCCTATCAAATATCAAAGCAAATGCTGTGTGTTCATGTGAGAGATGCACCAACTGCAGTGGCAAGTTGGTGGGGAACAGAAGTTACCCTGCAGTATAACTAAGCTTCTAGATAATGGTGACCAGCCCAGTTGAGTCACAAGGGTTAAGTAGATTAAGAAGGGATCACAATATTTCACTTGTTAATGTAGTGATTTCAAGGAAGTTCTCTCTCATATCTCCCATATCTGCTTTTAAACCTCACCACTCAATCAACTTTAAAATACAGAAAAAAGATGTTGAGACTAGTCTGAAGGAAGAAGTTGTTAATTTTATTTACGAAAAGTGACAAAATTTTATGTGATATAGCAAAAAAGAATAAAGACTTTGTGGCCAGTTGGTAGAGGACTAATCCCAGCTCTGGGACCTGTGCCTGGAGCAAGACGCAGATCATTCAGCCTCAGTTTCCACACAAAATATGGAAAATAATGTTTACTTGTACATGGTGCTTGGTGATGACCCCTGCCACAAAAGCCTTTTTCTTAGAGATCTGCCAATCCAAAAGAAGATGCTGGTTGGCATGGTTTTAGTATCAGCCTGAGGTGAGGCAGGGGATCCTTTAGAGGAGTGGTAGCCAATATTCACCAGGGTCACTGTCACACTTTGCCCCCCACCCCCAAATTTATAGACATAATTAATTTATTGATTAGAACACACATATTTTCATTTACTACAACATCTAGTACCATCTTAGATCCTTTCAGAGGATATGATTTTTTTTTTTCACTATGACATCTCTTCCTGCTTGCTTCTGGGACCACACATGAAGCTCTGTGAAGAGCCATGGTTGACAGTGACACACAGTCCTAGAGATGAGGGTTGGCCACCTTGGACATTAAGATAATGACCCCCAAATCTTCTTATCCCATGGATAATTTTGGCAGAGAACACAAACCACATACCAGAGTAACATGACTCATAGCAAGAACTAAAATGGAGATACAGACATGAGAAAAATCCATATAGTGATAGTCATTGAAACAGGAGAATAGATGAAATTTCATTCTAAAATTAATCAGAATAGCATACTTTTATGAGATACCAATGATGGAACGCCTTGTGAAAATTCTTATGTCAGAACCCAAAGTAAAGCTATCTATCACTAATACTCATGACCTAGTATTCATGTAAAAATCACACACACATACACACACACACTTTTATTGTAGCATTTACCTATATAAAATAATTACCAAACATTATTACTTGCTCAGCAGTTAGATCGTAGAAGTCTTAGAAAATGTGAACATATTTTTGTCCATATTTTATTCATCCTGTATCTCTTGTACCTTGCACAATGTCCAACACATAGAAGATACTCAAGCGATGTTTGTGCGCAGCATGGAATTGAATGCCTTGATTAAATGACCTTTTGGATTCCTTTCCTATCTACTTTTGCTTGGATGAAATACACCAGAGTTGTGTTGTTCCAGGCCCAGGAAATCTGGCCCACTTCACCCTGGAAGGACATTTGCCATTTGCCAGTGTCCGGAAAATCATTAGAAAATGGCTTATGTTGAAATTCATTTTCCCTTTGAGAGTTTCCCCCCTCCCCTGACTATACTGGATATATACCCACAGATCAAATATATCACTAAAACATTACATACCTGAAAGTGTATTTCAAAAGAAGTTGGAGGGCAATTGAGTAAAATGAGTCTCTGATGGTGGGTCTCAGGCAAGGTGGCCCTAGGACGGGTGGCCATGCTGACATACCTCAAGTCCTCCCCATGGTTGTGGGAAAGGGTGATCTGGTGGCTGAGATGATGACTGAGGCACCTGAGCAGCAAGGGCAAGAGAAGTCAAGTGTCATACTTGCCCACTGTGGCCTTAGGAACCTGCCACATTTAGTGGCAGCCATGAGCTGATGACAACATCATGACCCCAGGTCATACAGATGGTATGCTGTTTCAAATATAAATTCCTTGTCTCTATGACTACAGTGGGGTCGTGACTTGTTGAAGTGACTGGACCTTTTATGCACTGTGATGATATAAGTTGAATTTGAGAAAATATAGAGACAGCCTCTATCATGTTAAAAGATGGCTGTAAAAAGTCTACCAAACTATATTTCTCAAAAACTGAACTATATGTCACAACATATCATAAAATTGAAAATGCACTGAAGCTGATTTGGATGATATTAAATTCCAATATTTATGAAGTACCGAGTTCCTAAAAATATAAAATCCTGAGCACCTTTATTAAAACACTTAACTGAAATTCTTCCTCTATTTAGGAAGTAGGTTCTTTAAATAAAGAGTGACATTGTACATAGCACAGAATTTTACTGAATGAAGTCTGAACAAGGTCAGACAAAAATTTGAAACAAAATCTTACTGGCAAATTTTGATACAATATTCCCTTAAAATGTCTTTTTGATGTGTGTGTGTGTGGATATCTTTGGACAAAGGCAAGGGCTGAAAGAACCAACCTTTTGCTGAATTCACAAGTTCTTGAGGATTGGAAGCAAGATTGACAAATGTCACTTTCTCCCACCTCTGAGCTTCACACAATGTTTTGAGCTACAAAGCCCAAGATGAAAAGGAAGTTGTGAATGAAAAATTAAATGTGCCACTACATGCCAAGACTAATATCGCTCAGAAAATGCCCCCTTCAAACAAGCTCTTCCACACAATTTTATCTTCACTCTATAGGAGCCTGAGACCTATGCATGCCTGGAGCACAGAGGAACTGAATTGCCTAGTGGCAGAGTGGCCTTCCATGCAGGATGTGAATTTGGCCCCCAGGGCAATCCTGTCAATGAACCCAGGCCTCTCCCCTCCCAGGTCCACAAACAATGAGCAACAAATGTTGATCCATCTTTTCCACACTGAACCTCCAACTAGGTGATTTAAATACATGGTTCATCTCTCCCCAACAACAGTCCTAGGAAGAATTACATCATTCTTATTTACTGAGACTCAAAAGGAAACTGGAACTTAGAATGTTAATCACCTGAAGTCCTACTACATCAGTTAATAAAGCTGAAACTCAAACCCAGACTCCATCTTATGCTGTTTTCACTGCACCAGGCAGAACGTGGAAGTCTAAAGACCAAAAAATTATCCTTCCTTCTCCTGCCATTTGTTGAACATCGATCTGACTTTCCCAGCACATTTTTGGGTTTTAGAATACCAAACTGACTCATTTTCCAGCTTCTCAAGAGGAAATAAAGCCATGAAGCAAGTGAATGGGTATAATGAAGCCTCAGCTCCAGGAGCCATCTTGGATATGCTAAGCTCCAAGCCAAGTTCGGTGTTCCTGAATGTCTCCAAGCTGAAAACAGGGATCAACAATTCCATTCCACAGCACCCCTGGAACACGGCCTTCTCAGATTTTATTACTGCCAACCCCGACCTTCCAGGGCCCCTAGAAAGATGATCCTCCACAGTTCTCCTCTGGAATTCCATCATTACAGAGACATGGCATCTGCTGCCATGCTTCCTTGCTTTTGTACTATGTCTCCCCTTCTTCCTTTTAAGGGTTGGTGGGCTCGGGAGGATCCAAGGCTGTAAACATGAGGGTTCTGCACAAAACGCTGGTATCCCAGGTCTGGGAAACCTCAAATGTCCCATTGTAAGCAGATCTATTTCCACTAATAGCCAGCGGATGTGCAGTCTGAGCCCACTGGCACCCCAGGCACATTTCCAACAAACGATGTGGCACACACAGGAATTCATCCGAATCCAGCAAAAATCACTTAGCTTAATAACACTGCCCTGATTTAATTTTAACTTTTCATAAAGCAAGAGAGATGAGTGGGGTGTGCTTGGTGTTTTATGGATTACTGATGAGACAGGGCTCACATCTGGCTGTTTTATCTTTTTTTTTTTTTTTTTTTTTTTTTACAACTCCCAAAAAGAAGGGGGCTGGGAAAGGAAGTGCATGGATAATTAAGAGGAGGGCAACACCTGCAAAATGTGCAACCAAAATGCTCTACCCATGGCAAGGGAGAGTTTTTGCTTCTCTCTGATGTGCAACTAGCTGGCAAGAGCATAGGGCATCCAGAGATAATGGCCTTGGTTAATGGATTCAGTGCTGTGGGTAAGGGTATCCAACAGGAAAGTCACCACACACACACACACACACACGCATGGTCATACACACACAGTTATACACACATATGGGGCACACAAATGAAGAAACAATATTACATTTTTTCTCCCTTGTCTGCATTTAGCCACTCTGCAATGGCTACCCACAAAGTGACTACGGATTGCAAGCGCTAGATTGGAACAGATGTTCTAACAAAGTCATCCTTAACTCTTCTCTTTCTCCTGCTCTAACTTCTCTAGCTTTTCACCATTCCGACAGCTGTGCTATCAGAGGCACCATCACCTCTGAGGCACATTATTTCAATAGTCTCCTCCCTCTTGTCCTCTCTTGCCCTTTTTCTATATGCAAAGGAGTAAAGGAGTGATCCTGATACAAGTAAGTCAGGTCATACGATCCCCTTGCTCAGGCCTCCCCAAGGGCTTGTCATTTCTCTGAGTTAAAGTCAAAGTCCCTGCAGTGTCTGCAGAGCCTTGTGTGATCTGCATGATCTGTACCTTACTCCCTGTGCCTCTTTGTCCGAATCATCTACTGTTCTATTCTAACTCCTTACCTCCGGCCATACTGGCCTCCTCACCGCTTTTCAAACACACCAGGCACACCTCATCTCAGGGCCTCTGCACTTGCTGTTCCCTCTGCCTGGAAGGCTCTTCTCAAAGATCCACATGGCTCACTCACTTCCTTTGAGTTTTTGTTCAAATACCACCTAACCATCTTATGTAGAATTCCAATCCTCTGCTACTAGCCTTGGCCCATCATTACCAATCCGTCTTATCCTGTTTTATTTTTCTACCCCATACTTACCTTCTTATAAAATACTTCAGGATTTGCCTATTTATTTTTCTCGTTTGTCTCTACCTAACAGACTGTAAGTTGCTGCAACAGCAGTGATCATTGTCCCCAGCTATACCCCAGAGGCTAGCACAATGTCTGGCACAAATAAATTATTAACATATTCGTATAATATATATAATACTATATTTTAATATATTTGTTAAATGAAGAATGAACAAGCGATTTATTCTGATTTGCAAGTGTATTCATGTAAAAATTTTAATCTCATTAAGTTTACATTTATAAATCTCCTGTATTAAAAGTAATAAAATCAGACAAAATCAAGAGGGCCACAGGATTTCAGGACACCAGTGGGACAGACGGCTGCGTCCCACGGCAGCTGGGCAACCTCTGTGACGAGGACAAGTCGTCTCCCTCCGTGCCTGCAGCTCCCGGTAGCCCTGGGACTCTGCCTATAGGAGCAGCTAAGCTCTGCTCCAGAGCCCCAGGCACCAAAGGGAAGCTGGTACACCTCCCACGTTTGCCCCCTAGTTTTCTCAGGACACAACACATCCCTGCCCTGAGGCCAGGGTCAAGAAAGTTCACTAATCACAGACTGCACTTGGGCAACATGAGGGCTCATCAGAGGCCAGAACAAAACACCAGAAGGAACGATTTTTAAGGGCTAGAATTATTAAGGCAGAAGAGAGTCCAAGGTCACCTGTCTTGTACCCTGCCCCACCCCATCTTCCAGCAAAGATCATCACAAACCCCTCCTGCCACTAAAGCGGGCTGAGTGAGCTCTAAGGCTTACTGCTTGCTTCATTAAGCTTTTGAAAGACGTCTGTCCATTCATCTCCGTTGCCACCAAAACCATGCACACCAGTCAGCCTCCCTGACTTCAGGCTTTGCTTGCTCGATCTACTCTGCACACCACTGCCAGGTTCATGACTTTAAACACTGTCACTCTTATGGAACTACCCTACCAAAAAGTCTGCAGTATTAACTATTACACCAAACTGACACTCCCTTTCCTGTTCTCTAAGTCCTCCAAGACAAGCTTTGCTCTACCTGTCTACCCCCATTCACCATTGTGCCCTCATCTGAACCCTCTGGTTTAAACAACAGTCTTCATTACGTGCCACCTCACATGTCTCATACTTGTTCCCACCTCCGCTCACTTATGTTTGTGTTTTGCCTTTCGCTGGAAGACCCTCCCTTTAGCCATATAAATACTAGTCAAGTTTCTAGAAGACTTGGTTCAAACTTTATCTTCACCAAGAAAATTCTACTTCTCTTCTGAAACTTTACAAAACATTTGGTCTGCATAACACCACTGACAAATTTATATAATATGTTATTAGTTGGATATATATAAGCCTCCCAATAAAGATTTACCAATTGACTGGTATCTATTGCCTTTGTATGATATCTAGGGCATTATTTTTTGCCTATGGGGAAGGAGCATAATACTGGGCTTCAGAGTCAGGCCAACTTGGACATAAACCTCCATCCTGTTACTTACTATGCCTGAATTTGGCAAAATGACAACTGTTTATAGCCATTCTCTTAAAAAGAATATAAATACATATATATATAGATATATATAGATATATAGAGATATATCTTCCCAGGGTTATGATAAGGACAAAGTAAGATGATGCCCAGATTCTTTTAGGACAGGGACTTTGCCTTAGTCACCTCGGCGTCCAGGATAGTAACTGACACACAGTTCTCCTCAGTAATAAAAAATGTAAGAGAAAGATGTGCAAAAAATCCTTTGCATAATCTGCTGTGTAGTAGATAATAAAAAACCAGAGCTACTGCCAACAGCCTCATCCTTAAGCAAACTGAAGAATAATGCACGAGCTCTTACTGAAGGACTCTTCCGCCACCCAACAGCCATTAGCAGGACACCACCCCACCTCTCTTCTGGCTGCCACAGTGCAGGCCTGGTAGCGCTCTCTGATCTCATGCTCTAATCTTTTCATCACCATCCTTAAGGATCTTTCCATGTCACATGAGATAAAAATTAAGATGTCTGGTTAATTCTAGAAGGAAAGAGGGTCTTTCTCTAGAAGTTAATTATTTATTTCATTCATATCTTTCTTGTGCTACTAAATATCTCTGTTTTATGACTTTTTTACACATCACATGTCCTCCTCCAGGGCAGGATGGATTTTTAGAGCTACAGAACATATCTGGCATATATTTGTTCCTCAAACACTAGGCATATAACAGATGCTGAAAAAAATAATTGTTGAGTAACTGAATGAAAGTGCCGATTGATTAACTAAAATCAATTTTATAACAGTAGATCTTAAAAATTAATGGCAGAAACAAGTCTAAATTGCAGTCTTGAAAATAAAGCAGAGACTTTCTTTCCAGTCTAAGTCAGAGGATACAGGAGTAAAGCACAGTCTTAAAACTCTCTCCAAGAAGGGGCTTATGTTTGCTAGGCTATCTGCCCATTTTGTACAGTTATTCGGATGCATATGACACCCTTCCATCTGTTCACCAGCTCCCCTATTTGTAAAGCAAGCCCTGTGACCTCTCCATGACCTCCCAAGGAGGTTGCATGATGAGTAAGACAGTTCACTTGAAACATTCTCCATTCTCAGGAGAATAAAAATGCTTCAAAGGAAGTGTATTATTATTACTCCACTGTCAGGTGAAGATAGAGTTTATGTCTTATTGCCCCACAGAGACACCAGGAAAGAATTTTACAAGAGTTGCTACACCATTTGCGTAAAGGTGATACAGGGCAGGTAAAAAGGATGAGAAAGAGGCTCCTCCCTCTTCTATGTGAGAGTACAAACTAATTTGGGTTAACTGGGAGCACTGAAGAAAAGACCACCATATTTCTCCAACTTTGTATCTTGAAGTATCAAAAACATTAAGTTGCAATGGATAAGAAATTTTCAAAACCTCCATAGACCTGAAGAGAAGGATCCAGAGGAGTGGAAGCAAGGGGGTGATGAGCACAGAGAGTGACGAATGACAACATCACCAACAGTGAACTTGGTCTTCTCAAGGATGAGTGAGACCCACCAGCCAGACTGGGACAATGCTGGGATATGGACCAACCCAGCCTCTGTGTCTATATTGCTTTCTGTTTAGCCCTTCTCCTCTGCAGCAGAAGCCTGCCCTTCCTTTGGGTGGCCCAGTTCCCTCGGCCTCTTTCCTCCTCCATTAAAGAAGTATTCTCAGAAAAAGATCTGATAAACTGCCTCCTGATGAGTTCAAAATGGCAATAAGCACTCCGTAGTTACCACTCCTAAATATATGTGTTTTGCAGCTCAGATTAAAGCCTAATGTGAAAGAAATCCATCTCCATCTTGGGCTTTTGGGGGGAAAAAATGTGACATGATTTATAAGCAGAATAGAATACTTGAAATCAGGGCCAGCTGGGGCAAATTTGAGAAGTCCGGTCACTGCTGCGGTCAGCCCAAGGGGAGAAGTTTCTACCTGAAAGTAGGGTATCTGAAACCTCTAGAATCACACTAACTGAACTGCTGCTTTCATGGTCTCTCCACTTCTCATCTCGCCATCATGCCGATGCATGTACATGCTCACACACATGCACACACATTCAGTAGAGGCCTCTGTTCAGGGCAAGAAATGTACCCCACACTGAGGAACTCTGAAGGGGATTACCCCACAGAGCACCCCAAAAACTTCCCAGCTTGGGAAGCCTCTCCAGGTGCCAGTGAAAACATCTTTCCTTCAGACGTAAGTCCTATCACAGCATGTGGCTGTTACTAAGTAACAGTAATCCTCCCCACTCCCTTTTCCAGAGTATAGCCCCCCAAGCCTTCCCACCCTGGACAGGAAAGGTAAATAGCCTATTAAATTTCTTCAGTGTGCTCCCAAAGCCCCCTCCTGGGAAGGGAGGCCTCTGGCCCCCTGTCTTATAAGGGTGGTAGGGGTGCAAAGAGTGACGGAGTAGCTCAAAGGCTATGGTGACAGCTCCCTCCAGCAACCCTCACCTTATGCCCTCTTGGGTAATGCCAGAGTGAACTGCATGCAGCATTTCTTCTGCTTAAAATTATAAGACTATTGTCAGAGAACTAGATTTGAATTTGAGGAGAGGGGTACTGTTGGTTGGCCATAGGGGCAGAAGAAAAGGGGATTTTGCTTGTTTTTAGTTTCTGTTAGCTGGTTTTGAATTTAAAGGGGGTGTTGCCATTACAGGCAGCCCTTAACAGAACACAAACTGCCAGAGCGATCAGCAGGGGCCGGCCAGCTGAACTCTCTGTGGGCCAGGCAGCAGAAATCATGGCCTCCAGGATTTTACATAATCAGGGGCTGTCAGTACCAATAAACCTCAGTGTCTGAAGCCCTGAGAGGTTATAAAAAAATTCTACATGCAAGGTGACAAAGAGATTTAGATGAAGAATCCTTCAGGAGAAGAAAGGGGCAGCTGCAGCTCAGAGGGATGTGTTGCCTTTGGCCCACCTGAGAAATCTCCTGTGTTACCTGACTGGCAACCCAAACCCCCAATCAGCCTTCCCTAGCTGCACCCGGTACATGTGTGCAGAAAAGATAATGTTAATGTCGCTCCTTATTTGTCTTCCTGTCTACAAAAATGCCCACTTATCAGCATTTAATGGCTCTCAGAAATAAAGCGATTTCAGAACATTATCCAAGATGCAAATGAGTCACTGAAAGCTGTGGCTACGACCTTTTCCTGTCGCTGGGTAGATGTTTCCAAATCGATGGCAGCCTACCCGATGGCCTGACCCATGCAGGCATTCCTTGAGGGGTATTAACCGCTGGACCCACAGCCTCTGCTTTTAGGAATGACAGACCCCCAAATGGTCCACAAATCCCCGAAGAGCCAACTCCCTCAGGTTACAGGGAAGTCCCTGTGTCCTTACTAGGTACAACGCTTTCTCCTCAAGAGGTCGTTTCCTCAGTCTCCTGGGCTCTGATGAAACAGCCAGGTCGTCTAGCATCTAGTGACAAAGGAAGCCCACACAGGGAGCCCTCTGCCATTTGGAATATCTGGATACAGAGAAACCGATCAAACAAGGTCCCCACAACAAAGTAGTCCCTAAGGTCTTAAACTACTTCAACTTTCCAGGAGTTAGGAAAAGTGGCCTTTTAGAGGCCACCAGTCCTCCCTACTGTTTTCAACTTCAGTTGTTTGTGATAATATCAGTTCTACTCACAACTTGAGAGTTTTGCTCTCGGATGCCTGTGAGAAAGGGCAATGTGGTTAATGCTAAGTGAGTGAGTTGGACTTCCAAGAGGGCATTTAACTCTCTCCACAGCCCTACTGCTCCCACTTTTGGATTCAGAAAAGGTGAAAACAGCTGGTGACAGCATGGAAATGGAACTGTATTTTCTCGTATCAAGGTTTTTCCCCGCAATAACACATACCCACATGTCTTTTCTTCTCTTTAACTACTACCCAAGACACTATTCCTTATAGAACACTCAGAAAATTTTCATATTTCCCTAGATCTAAGAACCCCAGAACTAAGAGCCATCCTACACTCTTCTATCTTCCTCACTCCCCAAAATATACATACTTGCCGATCCTCCATACATTGAATTCGCACTCTCTGAAATTGGCTGATATAATTCCCACAGTAGCTGCCCCAAAGGCCCCTCTCTCTTCTTCAGTTGCTTCATCAATGAAATGAGTAGTCTTACCTATCCTGGAGGCAGTAACAGTGGCGTGGTTAAAGGCATGGATTGTGAAGCCCCTAGTTATGTGAGACTTTGGGCAGCTTATTCAAGTCTGTGCCTCAGTTTCTCTCACATATAGGATGAGTTCTTAATAGTACCTACAACGTAGGGTGTTTGGAAAGATTAGGTGAAGAAAATGCCTAGCTCTTAGTAAATGTCATCATTATCATTTAGACTAGTTTTAAGAATCAAAAAAAAAAAAAACTAGGTGCAGAAAAGTACCAAGGTCTCTCCAACTGGTCTCCACCATTAATGCCCTAAATCCAGGTCACCATCACTTCCTGCCCACATTAATTTAAAAGCTTTTAGTCTTCCACACTGCAGAATCGCACCTCTCTAATATCTCTTTCATGACACTCTAAGGACCCAGTCATTAATTTATATCATTCTTCTGCTTAAAAAATCTTTAATATCTACTTATCTACTTTATTGAATAAAGTCCAAACTGCTCATTATGGCCTACAGGACTCTTCCTGACTGGGTCTGCCTCTTTGGGTTCCTCTCCCATTACACTGCTCCCATCTGCCTGGAATGGTCTTCCCATTTCAACTGCAAAACCCACTGCACATCCTTCTCCACACAACTCAACCACCGTCTCCTCTAGAAAGTCCCTTCAGGTCCAGCTGGGTAACTGACTTCTATCTCTTCTCAACTCTACCTATCAGCGTTTACACATCTGCCTCTTCTAATAGGCAGTGGGAAAAACCAGGTCAGTGTCAGACAACCTCATCTCCCGCCCCACACACACCTGGCCTGGTGGCTGGTACTGAATAGATGTTCTGTAAGTACCTGTGGTATGAAGAGTCTCCTCTCGCAATGACAGAGAAGTAGCAGGTTCAATGTCAACACATTCTTATCCCCACTAAGCAGCCTGGCCAGAAATCTCTGAAGTCCAGGGTCATATGTAAAGCCAAACACCCCCTCCCACTCCTCCCCAGCCCCCAACTCCAGTCTCTCCAGAATCCAAAGGGAATGTTTAATTTTAACAGTACTCACACTTTGTTGACATACCAATTAACACCGATTAATCATCTTCATTAGGTGTGATAATGATTGGGAGAGAAAAGATTATTTCTAACAAAATAGTCTGTGCCTATATCAAGTGTTCTGGTGGTTCATGAAATTAATACACCTAAAATCAAATACTCATCAAACTATCCCTGCTCTACTGGAGACCTGTCACTAAACCTCTGGATGGTGTCAAAGAAGCAAAACTGCCCAGCTGGCGAAGCAGCCAGACGTAGAGATCTGACCTAAACAATCATTGCAAAATTAATTGATGTTCTCCCAAAGCAGGAATTTTTTGCAATCATACCAGCCCCTGAAACATGACACATCCATCGGTTATAGTTCCTGAGTCTCTAAGGAGACAGCAAAGATGAATCATATGGTGCACCTATTCCTAAATAGTTTCCAGGCCAATAAGAACCAGTTCAAAAGCTCCTCACTTGCTGGAGGCCCCTTCTCACAGCCTTTCCCATCTCTGGTGTTGGCAACTTCAGCCTTACAGTTGTTCAAGCCAACACCCTTGCAGTCATTATCGATTCCTTGCCTTCTCTCATATATTGCAAACTATTCATTAAAAATAAAATGCAAAATACATACAGAGTCTGACCACTGTCTCATCACCTCCACTCTGGCCCAGGCCACCTGGACTACTGTGGTAGCCTCTCAGCTGGTCTCCTACTTCCAGCCTTCCCCACCTTCAGTCTATTCTAATCATAGCATCCAGACTGATTCTTTTAAAAAGTCAATCTTATAATATTATTCTTCTGCTCAAAATCCTTCTCATCTCCCTCAGTCCTTAAAATGGCCTACAAGGCCCCATGTGATGTCTCCCATTACTCCTCTGGCTTTATTCCCTCTTTCTCTCTGCCTGTCTCACTCTACTACAGCAATACTGGCCTCCTGTTCCTTGAACACATCAGGCATGCTCCCATCTCAGGGCTTTTGCACAAGTCTTTGCACAGTTGTAAACCTCTTCAGAAGGCCTACTGAAAGACCACCTTATTTAAAATTGCAACCCAATTCTACTCCCCCTACCTTAGCATTTGCATCTCATCCTTATCCCGTCCTCCTTTTTCTTTTTTCTAAACAGTTGTCACCTTCTAACATTTTATATAATTAATTTATATATTATTTCTAGTATTCATTATTTGTTTTCCCCAGCTAGAATGTCAGCTCAATAAGAACAGTAGTCTTTGATTTATTCATCAATTTATCCAACATACAAAGAATAGTGTCTGGTCCATAGCCGGTACTCAATTAATATTTTACTAGGAAGTAGTAAGAGAAGTACGTAGAAGTGACCATGAGCATCCTGTAGAACCAGGAACAGGAGAGAAGATCAGGGAAACTTCCATCCAAGAAATGACATTTGAACTGAACCTTGAAAGATGGGTAAGATTTGAACCTATAGAGGCAAGGACATTTAGGTAGAGTGTGTTGTAGGCCAATAGAGGGCCTGTCAAGAAGAATGAGATGGTTCAGGTAGGCAGAGCAGGCAACAGGCAGGGAGGTGGTAGATAATTGTGTTGAAAGAGTCAATTGGAGCCACAGCCTTGATCGCCAGGGAGAGGAGGCTGTTGATGAAAGCAGCTGAGGATTCTGTGATGAGTTGGAAGTATTCTTTCCCTTCAGCAACCTCCTCTTTATAGAAACACAAACTGTGACTGTTTTGCAAAGCATCATCAACCTTCACATACTGATGGCCAAGAGACCTCCTTGGTCATTTTTCTTTCTGTCCCCACACCTGTTGCACTCGTGCCTGTTTAGGAGCCATTGCTCATGTCGCCTTCCCAGCCCAGGACCCTGCTCGTTCTCTTTCTTTTACTTCCTAAATACTACTAGTTCAATCTCAACCCTTCTTTGCATTTGCACATGCAGATTTCTGTGACCACCACCCAATGATTACCCTTCCTTGGCATGTTCACTGCACCCTCCTCTACCCCACAGAACCCTTCCTTCTTCTCTGGTCATTTGATGTGTATCTGTCTCCTCATCTACATTATACACAACTTGTGGGCAGAGGCAAGGCATTGGTCCTTTTTTTGTGGTCTCAGCACAGTTCTGAGCACACAGGAGACATTGCATTAGATGTCTGTGTTTGGGTGCTCTTCCAGAAGCAGACCCAGTCTGACCCAGTGCAAGCATCTATACTGAGTGTGCCCATCATGTCCAGCTGCTAAGATCACTACTTGGCATTCTCTTGAAAAAAAGAATCTTCTGAGAAAGTGAAAGTTACATTCTGGTCTCACTTGAAGATGATGGGGATAAAATGTACTGGTTAAAGTGTTGGTTGGTAGGTTGGTTAGTTTTTAAATGAATGGGTATAATGTAAAGTTTTTAAATGAATGGGTATAATGAAAGACAACCCCCCCCCCACCTCAAGCCCAGAGTGGGAGTGAATGTCAGCATTCACCTTGACAATTTCCTATTTTGAGGGTGAAATGATCTACCTACTAAATCTTACAATTCAGGGCCCACAACCATGGCTGACATCCCAAAGAAGAATGCTCCTTCAAGCTAACACGATGTATCTTACCTATACTTTCCCTTAACTCTCACTCCCAGGTGATAATTATAAAAGTACACTTTACATTTGGCATTTGTTCCTCTACACCTTTCCCAGGGCAGCTAAGCATACCTAATTTAAACACAATTTATTAATGGTTACACTTTTTCACATGAATGGTTTCTGGCTATGAGAACATTTGTTTAGTGCTGTTATCTGCTAAGTGACCCAAGACCTTCCCTAATTATAAGTCTTGGCCTGAGCTGACCAGACAGCACAGGTGTGACCTTAGACATGGCTTATCTTGGTAAACAAAACCAGAGAAGGTGGTGGTGTCTGTATTCATAACTCAGTAGAGGAAAAATGCTTCCTTCTCTTCTTGTTTTCCTACTGAATTTCCCATCTGTGCTACTCATAACATCAGGAGCAGGGCAAAAGAAAGCATCTAGAAAAAGAACACATACCTGATGGTCCACCATGCACCAAATTTGCACCTGTCTCTCAAACTGGGTAATATAATCCTCACAGCATCTAAGGAAGGTATCAGGATGAGCAGAGATAAAGCTAAATTCTTACTTTTCCATCACACCAGGCTCTATTCTTGTCCTTCAGGTTTCTAGCTCTCCCTAGAGGAACTCTAGGTATCCCCTGAGCAAACATAACTGATCCCTTGGCTCCCTGTCCAAGTGTTACCTGCAAATAAAACCTCTTGCCCAGATGTATATAGTTAATACAAATGTATCCCTGGATCTAAGTCTTGCCTCTGCCCAACCTCATCCTCTCAGATGTGATGACTATGGGTATAAGAATGTGAAACACTGAGGGGGGAAACTAAGGAGCATGTAAAATTGTGGTTTCAGACAAGAAAGTAGGTTAAAAAGAAAGAACTAATGAGCATGTGGCTGAAAAGTATTAAACACAATACAGCATATTGGTGCTTGCAGTCCCCCACTGGCAATGAAAATACTAGTTATTACCTATGGGATTTCCAAGTTAGGAGGAACAAAGAGAAATCAGGCTCATGCGTGTGGCATGTGGCGTCTTCACAATGTGGAGGAGGGTATGAGAAGTAGCAGAGTCAGGGCCTCAGCCCCAGGACACAGCCGGCTAAGAGCTAGAACTGGACAAACTCCACCTACTCTGCCTGCTCCCCCTGGCAGCCCAGTTCTGTCCACAGTGCCTTGGGGCTAGTCAGGCCTCAGGGGAATATGAAGACAGCCTTGACCTTCTCCTTGAGTACCCTTGTGGAAGAGAGCAGGACCTCCCCCAGGACTTTCCTCGTAGGAGCCTACTGGTCAAGCTTCATTAGAAGAGTTCTGCACCATGAGGAAGCCAAGACAAGGAACATGTTTCATCCTTGAAGACAGCTACCTAACCACTAGGTCAAGGTGACGACTAACTGTTCTCTATTCACTCCATTGAAGAGGAAATGGGTTTGGCTACAGTAAGGGTGACTGGCTTAAACTTAAATGTGAAAGTAATTTAAACTGCAGAACTTATTCTTTAGAGGGGAAAAAGGAAGAAATAGTATCAATCAGGAATGGTTTAAGGAAAGTTATTCCCAGAGGTAAAAGCCTTACTTGAAAGACTGTTGTTACTGGTTGAATTGCCACTCCCCCTCTCCAAATTCATATGTGAAGTCCAAGCCCCCACACCTCAGAATGTGACCTTATTTGGAGCCAGGATCTTAAAAGAGGTAATCAAGTAAAAACAGGATCAGGATGGGCGTTAACCCGGTAATACTGGAGTCATTATGGAAAGGGAGATTTGGGCACGGTGACAGACAGGCGTGCAGTGAAGACAATATGAAGAGACACAGCGAGAACAACAGCCATCTACATGCCAAGGAGAGAGACCTGAAACAGATCCTTTCCTCACAGTCTCAGGAGGAACGCATTCCGTTAAAACCATGATCCAGGGCTTCCAACCTGTGAGATGATAAATTGCTGTTGTTTAAGCCACTCGGTCTGTGGTATTTTGTTACCACAGTCCTAGCAAACTAATACAACTGTTAGAGATTCTCTCTACAACTGTTAAAAATCCCCAGGTTTTTATAAAAGGTATCTTTTTGCATTTTATGCCCAGGAAGCTTGGTACTAATAAAGCTGCCCTCTTGCCAGACTGTGTGTGAGCTTTGATGGCAGGGGCTAATTTAATTCAACGCTCTGCCTGGATCCCATAGATACTCTGTGAAGTCATTTTTTCTGTTATTGTTGAAAGCTCTCTTAACTCCTTTTTACCGAATTCCTAAAAAACAAAAGAAACAAAAATACATATGTGTTTTAACACATTCAGGATTTTTACTAAATTCTAAATATAAAGGTATGTGTGTGGAGAGAGGGGCAGGCAGCAGGGGAGGGGGAGAGAGGGAGGGAGGGAGGGAGGGAGGGAGGGAGAGAGAGGGGGAGAGAGAGAGAGAGAGGGGGAGAGAGAGAGAGAGAGAGAGAGAGAGAGAGAGAGAGAGAGAGAGAGAATGAGAATGAGAATGAGAGAATTTTCTCCCAAGACTTTCAGTGGGTGGCAAGGGAAAAAAATCAGCATCATGCCAGCATTATAGCTGATGTTTGGTACTATTTATAGAGCCAGCCATGGCCATGTCAGATCTTTAAAAGAAACAAAACATCTGGGTACATTCCAAGGGAGAGGAAGAGTCCAAGTCACAACACACAACACAGCAGAAGGCTGCATCTTTACAAAAATTAAAATTTACATTTACTAAACGTAATTCTGTGCCTCAAAGGATCTTAGGGGACCTGATTCTAGCAAGTATTATGAAAGAATAACACCATAGCCATTGTATTTTCAAATTTTAAAAAGTTCTGAAGCAAGTGAAGGGTTTTTGGAGAGCAGAGAACACACAGCGTCTCTTCAGCAAAGGGCCTCCAAGTGGCCAGTGGCCACCAATAGTCAATCCTGAAAGGCAGCCTTGCTGACCTGAAGTCAGCAGCTGCCTTGGGACGTTTTCAGCAGAGCCAAAGTTAAAGACAAAACTGTCCCCCAACTCCTTACTTGAAGGCAGCCAGCACGCTCTCTCCCTGCCCTATCTCACAGAGATAGCCTAATAAATCAAAGAAAAATATTCAATTCTGGATAACGCTAGGGACATCCGCATTAAAAGAAAAAAAATTACTGTTTCTACAATATTTTACATACATAAAGCAAGCATGTCCTACTTTAAGCAAACCAATATATTTTTTAAAATCTAGATTTTGAAAACATATATATCAGAACTCAGTTGTCCAACATACCAAAAAAAAAAAAAAAAAAAAAAAGCAAACTCTACAAAGGCCAAGGTTCTGCTTTATGCACCAGGGAATACTCAGCATCTAACCTAAAAAAGCGAATTATATCTGTTAAATAGCCAGGTCCACTGGCACACTTCACGTATTATAGAATGTGCTCCATTCCTCAACACACATGGTATGGTAAGTGAGATATGCCGTGACACAACCAGGGCTCCAGGACGACTGTGCCCTGTGTCACACCCCTGCCCCTGGATGCACTTCCTCTGCAAGCGTTTTCCTACATCGTCCTTGGCACCTCTGGCCCCAAAGTTCTAAGAGCCTTGTGTACGAAAGGCTGTTTCTTTCTTTTAAGAAACCCCTTCCTGGCCTCCCAATGACAACCACAAGGAGAGAAGGCAGCAGGTTCCAGTCTGGCTGTGGCTTTGGTAGTGAGTGACTAACATGGTTTGTGACCATGTCTGTGGATTTCAGGACAGAGAGAAAATCCTAGTAAGAGGCCATCTTCACAGCACACTCATTTCTGCCTCTTCATTCAAAAATCTTTCTTTCTATCCCAAAACACTTATTTTTTCCACATTGTTCAGGGAGGGGCAAGAGAAAGACCCATACAAAGCCATGTGACAAGCTTCCAAGGAATCCACACCAGGGTGAACCCACAGAGAAATACTCCCTGAATAGGGCAAGAATCTGATTCACATAGGCTACTAGATCTCATGTTCTTCCTATACTTTTGTTAGAATGATTTATACTCATGTACGTTATCTGGAAAAAGCAGAAAAAATATAAAGAGGAAACAAAATTCATCTATAATCTCACCATCCAGAGAGATTCTCTATTGGTATTTTGGCACATTTTATGCATGTTTATGCATATATATATATATATATATATATATATATATATGCATCATTAGCCAGTTTAGAAGATAATTCACATACAGCTTCATGAGCATTATGTCATGTCATGAAAATTGTTCCAAAATCTTTATACGGCTGCATACTACTCCATTGTATGGATGTACCATAATTTTCATAACTCATTCCCTACTATTGGGGAAAGTTGACTCCAATTTTTAGAAAGATAAATAGCATCACAATGGACAACTTTGTATATACATATTTCCCCACACTTATGATTGTTTCCTTAGTAAAGAATCCTATAAGTTCATCAAAAGTATGGAAACCCCCCAAATCAGCTTTCCAGAAAGGTTGCAACAATTATAATTCTACTAATAGGACGTTATACTATTCTACTATATCTTCACAACAATGCACAATGTCATTTTTAACCCTCAATAATTTTATAGCTGGAAAAATGGCATCTCATTTTCATTTTAATTATCATTTTTGTTACTGTTATTATTGGATCGTTATTGATAGTAGGTGAATTCCTCACCTGACCACCACATCACAAGGCATCCCTATAAGGCAGGTGCTCTCATCCTCACCCTACACAGGGAGAAACTGAGGTCCAATTAAATGACTTGTACATAGTCTAACAATGAACTTTCAGAGCCAAGATCAAAGCATGATTCCAAAGCCCTATCCACCTAACAGTTTCACTGTGCTGATTATTCATAGACTCAAACATCTTTCCATGTATTTTAGCCATTATATTTATCTTGCTTTGAATTGTAGTAAATTTATTTTTGTGTGTGTAGAAAAACAGCCCTCAGCATGTTAGGTGTTTTGACACTCCACACTTGTACCAAGATTCACACATCACCCCTCTAACTCCTCCTTGCCTCAGCCCAACCCAAACAACCATCTATCTTCCCACATGTTAAGAATGACACAGTGCCTCCCCTCTACATTGAAAAGAGTTTAAACTGGTTCCATCTAAGCCCTTTTGAGATTAATTAGAACGTCCTAGAATTTAACTAAATCTTCATTGGAAACTCTTGATTGGTCAAAGAAGCAGTGCTTAGGATTGACTGCATGGAGGCTGATAACATAGACCAGCTCGAAAACACAGCTCCCCCAAGGGCCCCTTCTATTGGATCATTCATTCCTTTCCTTGTAGGAGGCACAGCAAGAAGTCCATTGTGCTCTCTCCATATAGAGGTAGGAGTGTCTCCTGACCAGACAGCTCCCCTGACAATGTCACATGTAAGCGCACAGCCAGGCCAGCACCCGTCCATCACAGTCACCCCTCAGAAGCCAAGGAAATGTGCAACTGCTCCTCCCCCCACACCTCCACAGAAGGAATCTTCTCAAAGGATGAGTGCCCCAAAGCTCTGCCATGCACAGCTCAGAGAACACTTCCACCCAACAAAGAGCCCGGCTGAAAGAAAGGCCAGGGAAGGGAGAGTTTCCTTCTAAGTCACCTGCTTGCCGAGGAATTCATGCCGCAGAAAAGTTCTGCAGGATCATAAACCAGCCCTGCCTCAGAGCTCACTCTGCAACTCTCAGCGATCATTTGCTTGATTCAGTTCAGGTTAGAGAGATGGATAGGATTTTCCCACAAATCACTTGATTAGTATGAGAAATCTATGTTCCTGCTGTTCTAAGCATTGCAGAGATTTTCGGTTCCCTTTAAATCTCTCTCAGTATTATGGTTCTTGCAGCTTTCAGAGTGTCCTCTCCAGGATTTATTTTTCGAAGGCACTGCACTATTTGGCAATGCTACATTGTCCCTCTCTGGTACCTTCACCAGCAATATTTTGGGAGGAAGCTTTTGAGCTCCAAAACCAGGAAACAGGAATTCTGATCTTTTTACTAACCACTCTAGAAACACCACAGCAAAATCACACAGAATCCATGGTCTGGTTCCATCTCACCCCAGCCCACTTACCTGGTCCACCCTAGCCCATCCTTAGAGAGAAATCACCCCCAACACACTACCACCATCATCGCCTTGTATTACACCCCACGGATTCTTAAGCACTTGCTATATTGCAGGCTCTACACTGAATATCTAACAGCTAAGCCTCCCCTTCATCCCTACAACAAACCTATGAGATGCGTGTTATCAGGTATTTTAGAGCTGAGGAAAGTGAGGTTTGGAGTAGCCACACGATTATCTGAGCCAGGTCTGTGGCGATGCCTTGGGTGAGATAAGCTCTGGGTCCCTATACCTCTGTGCTTTCATATTCTCTATTTTATCTCAAAAAGACTACCAGGAATAAGATTTGGAGAAAGGATGGGTGAGTCCTCTTCCTTGATCAACCCTGAGCCACAAACTCCTTATTGCCTTTATCACTCCCACAAATGACTTTGTTCCCAAGTGAGCACAGCTTTCTGGACCCTTTCCATCTAAAAAGAGTTCCCACTCAGGAAAACTGATGGGCCCAGAAGTCAATCACATATCCTATTTACCCTCAGTTCTATACAAGGGCACACCCCTTCCTGCTGTATTGACCATGCACTGAATGAACCAAGACATGTCCTCCTAAGTTCTCAGAGGAAACTCTCACTTCCCTCCAGCTGCAGTTACCACCCTCAGCCTCCCTCAGACCCCACACAGCACAGTCTCAGTGATGTCAAGTCATCCGCCCTGCTTTTTTTCTGCTGGATTTGTGATCTTAGATTTTTCTCTTTTCCAAAGCCCCAAGTCATTTTCCTTCCCTATAATTCTACTTGTTCCCCATTCTGTTATCTTTTTTCCTTCCCTTCAGATATTTAACTAGAACTAACAAGGTGTTCTATTTCTTCATAGTTTATATCTGCATTTCTCTCTTCCCAAACTTCAGGAAGTGGAGACCGCTCTCCAGGAGGTGTCTTCTCTGCTTCTCCTCTTTCCCTCCAAGGATGTCTGAGAAGAAGACACCAAAGGGTTCAGCCTTACTTTATGAATTCTACCTCACGTCCAGATCTTGTGACCTTGAGTAAGTCCCTTTTTCCCAATGTCTTAAAGTAAAAATTAAAGAGAGGAATTTTCCTCTCATTCTCTCCTCCTTCTTTTCTCACAGAAAGAGGTAAAACAAAACAAAAACCAGCAAAAAAAAAGCTTTAGGAGAAGAGAAAAAAACTTCCTAAGTTCCCCTAACCCTAGACCAATGGATTCTTGCCCGTCACACAACTGTCTGATTTCTGAGGAGGATTGTTAATAACTTTGAGTAAGTGATTCCATTTCTTCAGGTGAGTGATGGTACAAAAAAAAAAAAAACCTGTACAAAAAAATAACTATGTGCAGTGATAGATGTTAACTAGACTTATTGTGGTGATCATTTCACAATATATACACCTATCGAATCATTATATTGTACACCTGAAACTAATATAATGTTATTTGTCACTTATATTTCAATTTAAAAAAAAAAAATACACTCCTATAAGAGCCACCTGAGTAGGCAGTTCCAGGCCTGTAGGAATCTGAAACTATTTATTGAGGACTGCCAATCCACACTCTCATCTTGGCCTTATTAACTCAGTCATAACTCTTCAGAATTTACAGGGCCACTTTTACAGCAAAAAGCTCAAGTGATAGCATCAGCAGCAACCTTTTAAATTTGATTTAGAGATGCACTGTCATGGTCTCTCCTCTGTCTCCCTGTGTGCTCAGGGGGCATCTATCCCTATAGCCCACGGGCCAAGGTCCTCCCCCTCCTCTCTCATACTCTTGATCTTACTTCCCAGTCACTGAGAAAATGAAGCAACAGGAGAGAGTCCCCACCTTGATCCTCATCCATCCCACCACACCCACCTACCAACTGCCCTCTCCTCCTTTAACTGTCCACATCACCTTCTTCTATGTCACCTTTGTGCTCTTTTGACTGGATAATTTCCATTAGCAAACAAATATCCTGTTATTTTTCCCATTTCAAGGGAGAAGTACTTGCTTTGAGCCAACATGCCTCTATACTTAACATTTCATTTCTTTGCACCCTTTTACAGCCACGCTCCTCCATAAAGCTGTTTACAACACCTCTCTTCCAGTGCACTCCAACAAGGCTCTCACCTCCCACTCCATCCAAAGTGCTCTTGTCAGTATACCGACGGCCTCTGTGTTGCTAACATTCAACTCTCAGTCCTTGTCTTACTTCACATGTCAGAAGTATCTGACCCAGCTGATCACTCCCCCTCCTTCTTAAAAAAACATTTCACTTAGTTTCTAAGGCAACATTCTCTCTTGATTTGCCTCTCATATCATGGGCTGCTCCTTCTTAGCCTCCTTTGCTGGTTCATCTCCATGTCTAGATTCGGAGTCAGCAAGCATGACCCTCTAGCCAGCTGCCTGCTTTTATAAATAAAGTTTTATTGACTATAGCAACATTCACTTATTTATATGTTGTCTAGGGCTGCTTTGTTCTATAATAGCAAAGTTGAGTAGTTGTAGTAAAGACTGTAATTGCCCATAAAGTCTAAAATATTCACTATCTGGCTCTTTAAGAAAAAGTTTGCCAATTCCTATCCTCAATCTATGAATATTGGAATTTTCAGAAGTCAGTCTTTATACCTCTCCTCTATCCACACTCCTTTTCTAGGTGATCTTATCTGGTCCCATACTTTAACTGCCAACTCCCTTCTACAATGTGCTCTCAACATACATGGCACCCAGGGATCTACTGAAATCATAGCCTATGTTGCTCTTTTGCTCAAAACTCTACAGTGGTTCGAGGAAACTCACCCCTACTTCACTGCTACACCTGATACCTCAAGGAACCCCAGCTCCAGGACCTCTGCTGGCCTGGACTGCTCTTCTTCGAAACACACAAGTGGCCCATCCTCCGCTGCCCTTGGTCTCTGCTCCAGTTCCTTGATTACTAAGGCCCTCTCCACCCAAACGCTGTCACCCCTGGCTCTGCTTCAGTTTTTTCCATTTCATGTATCGGCTCTCCTACATCTGTCTTCCCCGATGATAACATAAGCTCTGAGATAATGGAGACAGTCAGTTTTGTCTACTCCTGTATGCCAAAACCCGAGAACAGTGATTGTCGATTCTCAGTATTTTGAGCAATGAATAAATGAACACATACCATTTCAGAAGCTTGTGTACCTATTAAGGAAACTGAAGGATGGGAAAGATAAATGTGTCATTTCCATCATGGAGAAATCAAAGAGAAGGCCACAGCTCAAAGCTGTCACAGCCCTGAAGCCAGCAGTATCCCTCACTGACCTGTCCCAGGGAATGGAAAAGTGACAAGGGGACTGCCTGCCAGCTACTCCTCAAATCTCTCGGCAGAGATGCCTGGAAATTAAGAGCAGGCAGAATGGAGAAATGGAGAAGGGGCTGCTCCAGAGGCAGATGGAGACTCATTCCTTCTCCCCTCCATGCCCCGCACAGTCACCAGCTTGGACCTAGAGGGGTGAGTGGATAGGGTGGCAAAGCAGACAGACAGCCAGGCTTGGAATCGGACCCCCACCAGCAGTGTCGCGCTGATGAATCTTAACTACTTCGTGTCTTGGTTTCCTCTCTGTAAAATGAAGGCAATGAGCAAATATTTAAAAATATGAAAACAAAGAGCAGTCTCAGACTCTTTTTCCTTTCCTATTTGTGTCTTATCACACTTAAGAGTTTACAATTTAAAAAGAGGTTCTGATTAGGTTTTTTTGATGTGCCGTTAAGTTGCTCCCTCATTTCTAAACATCCCTCTTGAGTTCCTCACTTTCCATTCTGCTCTCATTTTTTTTCTTTTTCTTTTTGTCTCATAACTTCCTTTCCTCTTCCCACATTCTGAAAACCCTAAGTTCCAGGCAGGCAGGGGAGGCTTGGCAAAATAAGGACCATCCCAATTCTCCTTTCTTTCTGCTTGGAGCCCGACAGGGCAATTTCACTGTCAGCGGGAACAACACCACCATGAACAGCAAGAGGGAGAGAATCTGTATGAGAACCTCCAACCTCCCCTCGCTCTTTGCTCAGCCACACTGTACAACCATATTATCCCTAGCTTATTAAACAGAAGGGATTTCTGAGAATGGATCAAAGCTTGGACCGACAGGACACTCAAGACACCTCTTACCATCACCCCCCTGACCACGCCAAAAAGCTCTTCAGCTGCCCCTGACATCCCATGCTGGTGCTTAGCTCCAGACTGTCATTTACACTAAGAATATCCCTCTTTCCTTCCAAATCATGCTCATCCTTCAGTGCTCCAGGCTCTGGACCCACTGCCTTCATGAGCCTTCTGAGACCACTCACTCTCTCACTGACATCCAAAGTTCTCAGCACCTACACTGGGCCTCATGTTAGGACTCAGCTGCACACATCCTTGTACTGGAAGTTGTCTGCCAGGAAGTACTTGCCAGGGCCACAAGGGGGGCCGTGTCCCACCCCTCCGTTACCCAGGGCACATAAGCCAGCAAGAGCCCCTCTTTTATTATGAGGTTAGGCAATATTTGCAGGCAGAAAATCTGATTTATTCCATGTTGGCTCTTCTGGTGACTGCCTGCACAAACTGAGGAGAGTGGCTTTGCCTTCCTAGGTATCAATTTCCTCCTCCGCAAAATGGGGATAACAACACCCTCCCCACCTACCTCGGAGTCTTGTGAATTTAAAACACCATATAATGTACATTATTGTTCAAATAAATAGAGCAGCAAGTCAGCCACGTGCCCCACACCACTCCCCAATTTGCCCTACCTTCTGGCAGGCCTATCCACTTTTCCCAGTTAAGCCTGTGAAAGCCCCAAGGATATGCCCATCAGAGCTGCCACCTGCCCTGCGGAGGCAAGGCACCCCAGAGCGCCCATGTGACCCGGGCACACATCATGGAGTCAGCCAGCTGTGACTTCCACGGAGAGCAGGACTCTCAAACTGCCTGGAGTTTATGCAACCAAGGAAACCACAGCGGGAAGCAAATGCATTCCGGAAAAGCAGCAATAAATGTTACCTAGCTCCACCACTCACCAGTTTTGTGACCTTAGCCAAGTCAGAGCCTCTCTGAGCCTCAACTTCCTTACTTTTGAAATCAGCAGATGTATGCGATGCATGTAAACATGCCACCAAAGTTTAGGTCTGACCACCGTAGGTAGGTGACAGGGCCTGGGATGTGTGTGAAGGGTTGGATCAGGTGGGATGGAAGGAAAAAGGATGCCACAGTCAGCCCATGGTCACCATCCCCTGCACAGAGATCCTGCCACCTCCACACCTGAAGCAGACATATCCCTTGCTGACGCCAGGTAGCTTACGCTGTGTTTCCGGTGAGCATCGATCTGCTCCCACCAAATGGATTGAGGACTCTGCCGCATTATGCTTTTTGATAAGCAGCATAATGCCTGACACATTGCTGCAGGTATAGTTACTGCTTGAACATTTGTGGTTTGAGTAACTGATTTAAAGAGCACGTTTTTTTTCTGATTCATAAAATAATACATTCACTGTAGGAAATTTGGGAAATAGAAGTTTAACAAAATAAAAAATGACATGTTTTAAAACCCAGAGATGACCACTGTTATCACTTTGATATATTGTGTTCTGCCCTATTTTTCATAACTGTATACATTTTCTTTACAAAATTGCACTTATACTCTACTTACTTTTAAAACTTGATCTACTTAATATTTCTTATTAGCATTTTCCCATATTCTTATATATTAGTCGATGTAATTTTAATAGCTTCCTTGATTTCCATTTTATAGATGAGCCATATTAGATTTAATTAATCCCCCCACACAATGTTTTGTTATGATGAATAATGCTGAAAGGAATATCCTTGATTAGAGCTATTTTGCACATCTGTGATTATTTCCTTAGGATAAATTCCTAGAAGAGCAATTGCTTACTGGTTCAAAGGATATATTTTTGAGGCATGTCTCCCATATTTGAAAATTATCTTCCCACCAGCTAAGTATGAAAATGTCTACTTTCCAGCACTCTTAACAATACTGGATATTATCATTTTTGCTAATCTGGTAAGTGGACAATGATAATTTGTTTTTTAAGTTCATATTTTAATAATTAACGAAGTTGGAAAATTATGCATATTTTCCTGGACATTTCTGTTTCTTTTGTGTCCTGTGTTAGAACTATCTATTCACATCCTTTGCCCACATTTCTATCAAGGGACAGACTGATGTTTTAAATATTTTATGGACAAGAGAATTAGTCCACAAGCTCCTTTGATGTCCTCTTCTCCATGTTGACCAACTCCTTCTGTTAAAGCGTTAATGCTAATGTCTAACTCGTACCCTTTTCCTGCCTCTCATTTCCACTTGCTCCCATCCTGTCTTGGGTGGATCTTTCCTTACCTGCCAATTTCTCTTTCAGGGGATAAATAATTTCTCTTCATTTTTGCCTGATCCAGTGTAACTTATGAAGTCAAAGTATCACCCTTTGATGTTGTCCCTTCCTTTTCTTCTACTGTCCCTGTCTTCCTTCAGGCCCTCATCACTTCTCACCTAGACAGCAACAAATAACTTCAGAACCATCTTCCCTGTCCCAATCTTATCCCAAAACTCACCTCCACACTCCTTTTCACAACTCATCTTTCTAAATGCAAGTGTGACTGTGTCTCTTCCTGCCTAAAACCCTTCTGCTCTTCTGTTTGGACAGCTGGTCCCTCCATGCCCGGGAACATCCACATCTCTTCCCTCTCCTATCCCCCAAAACACACCTTGTGTGCTCAAACATAGCAACACCCAAGTATTACTCGTGGTGCTCTGACTCACTGTGCTGTTTCATGCTTCTGAGTCTTGCAAATGTGGCTGCCCTCCTTTCCACCCCTCCCCCATGCACCTGGTGGGATCCTATTTATTTCTCAAGTTACTCACAGGTGTTCCTCTCTCCAGGAGGCCTCCTCTGACCATGCCAAGTAAGTGTAACCATGTGCGCCCTGCATCCAGGACATACTACTCTCATGCTTACTACATCTTACTGTATTCTAGTGCAGTCCATCCACTAAAATTGAGGGCAGAAGTGTAAAGTCAGTTGAGTGTCATTCTGAATGAAAAGGACACAGTAGGAGTGCCCTGCCCAGCTGATGTATTTCTAGAGGTTCCCTCTATGGGTCTTGGGCTCCTTCATCTTCCATAGAAAGGCTCCACAGTCCCTTGATTTCCTGTCTTTTCTCATGTTATCCCACTTCTCCTCTCACTTCTTCATCTTCCCAAGCTCTCTCTCGATCCTACAAGTCTCACATCCTGGGCAGCCGAGCCCCTGATACCCACCGTGTCTTCTCCTCTTGGCTCAGCCGTTATCTGGACAGACATCACAGTTGGCTGTTTTGGGGGCTAGTAGTCTTTCCACACAAGTTCCGACAGAAGGACCACCCCCATCTTGTGTGACAGACCCCTTACTGACTGCCTCACTCTTGGGCAAAAAGACTCAGGATGCCTTTGTTAGCACAGAGACATACCAACAGGCTGTGGGCATGGAAGGGTAATGCCCTCTTCCTGGACACTCAGTGCTGACTACTAGCTAGCCCAGCATAAACCTTTGTGCATTCTTCCATTTTCTCAGTACTACACCCATATGCTTACTAGTTATGCATTTATTTTGTGAGGCTCATTTCACCCATTCATCTTGGTTCAAACCACCGCCAGTGTCCCATTCTCCAGAGTGGGAGGCCTGCTTTCATTCCAAGGCCACTGGGTAGACGGCAACACACTCCACTCCTCCCCTGACCTCACCATGAGCAGGTCCTGGCCCTGAGCTGGTCCATGCCAGTGCTGTACTGTGCGTCTTACCTGGGCCCCCCAAACACTCCATCCATTTGTGAGATGTCAAGCACACCCAGGAGATGTGTCTTCCCAGAAACAAACCAAGTCTGGCTGGAAGAAATGTAGAATTTCAGCCTCACATTATGGAAGCTTCTCTCAGAAATGAGAATCTAGATGAAACTGAAAATTCTGTTTTGTTTTTTATAGGTGACTGGTGAAGTGGCTTACCCAGAGCCTGTGCATGCTGTGGACCTCTCTAATTTAATTTATCCCATGAGGAGTTGAGCTATCTAAAGTCTCTTACCTTTGTAAGATACAGATTAAATAATCTTTTGTCTTATTCGTATCTCCCTTCCTGGTTCTCCCAGCTGTAACCCATACCCCTCTTTCTGCTCCAGTGTCTAGCATGCTTTCCGCTACCCCTGGCCTCATAGCAGCCCCCTTCCAACCACTAACTGGAGACTTAAGAGTTTGCTGTATAAATCAAGGAAGCTGGAGTAGAGGGCCTGGTGTTAGTAACGTGCACTCAATAAATACTGCTTAACTGCAGGTGTCCCTGTCTCTGCCATTTGGTTAGAGAGAAATTAGGAGCACAGAAAAAGCAAACAGTCTATTTGATTTGGAAATTTAAAAAAAAAAAATGAGCTACAAAGCAAATAACACTGACTTGGGAGATGGAGGACCTTGATTCTGGTCCCAGCTCTGCCATCGGGTCACTGTGTGATGACGCCAAGGACTGTTACCTCTCTGGGCCTCATTTGCCACGTCTGGAAATGAAAGATGAGACTTGATGAGAGATCCTCAAGTGATGGGCAGGATCTGCCAGTCAAAGTGGCACCCTGGAAGACAGCACAAGTTGGCTGCACTCTTTTTCCACTCATCCCAGAGATTTTGATTCTCACCCTCTTTGACAGCCCCAGAGTGAAGGAGAGGTTTCAGAGAAATAAAAAAAGACCTTCGTCAGGAGGGAGTGGGATCCCTAGACTAGACAGCCCTTGCCTCTCGCCTCCTCACAGCCCTGTGTCTCGTCCTCCAGCTGACTCTCTTGCTTATCTATTTCCTAAACATCATCACAGAGGCTCCACAACCTTCCCTTTTTAACAACTCTTGCTGATGGAAAATTCTTCCTCATACCTAATCTAAGTCCATCTGCTGCAATTTCTGTCTATTTTCTCTCGTTCAATCCTTACTGGAGATGGAGAACAGCTGGTCGCCATCCTCCATATAACATCCCCTCCTAAACCAAAATCAGTTATTACATCACCCCTCAGCCTGTTTTTCTCCTGGTATAGCATCCACCACTCCTTCCGACCTGCCATCATGTATTCCAGCTCTGAAAGCATCACTGAGCACCACAGCCTGCACTGGAAGATGCTCGGCAAGCTCAAAGTCTTTCTGGAGCTGTAACGTCCCCAGCAGAATCTAGGACTCAAGTGACAAAATCCAGGGAGAAAATCAGGGAGAGCAGAAAGGGATCAACTCAGTCCAAGCTCCTAGCTTTACATATGAGGAAATCAAAAGAAAAAGCAAGGAGTACAGCGCCCAAGGTTGAATCTGAGGGATCAAGCTCGAGGGGCTGGACCCCAAACATTGTCACCACAATGCCCTGAGTGGCTGCAATGTGTTCTTGATATGGGAAAGAGCAAGACCAGCCTTAACAAAAAAGTAAAAGGCCACAATTGCCCAGACACTCCCTATCCAAACTCTGTTTTTCCAATCCCACCAGCAGATGTCTGAAACTCCACTATGAACAGCTCTGATATCCATTAAGAACTCAAATACTTCTGGCAACCATAAGTGGCAATGGTTAACTGTTCACACCTTAGTATGAATAAGTAGATTTGATTATTTCCAACACTTGATCAAGAGATTTAGGGGTAAGAAGAGAACAAAGGACAAATAAACTAGGAGATGACAGACAAATGTCACTGTTTGCCAACATTTTCAAGGTCAGTTCTGTGCATGAGGGTTGAGGGTGGGTGGGCCTCGGGACAATGGAGCAGTGATGGCTGTGCCTGGTGAGAATCCCTTGCATCTGACAGGCCTGTGCTCAGCAACATCTGCCCTGCCTGCCTCACACAGGGATGCTGTAGCACCCCAGGTGCTCTTGTGAGGTCTGTGTGGAACTGAATATGGTGAAAGGATTACCTCATTGCTTCTACAGGACCAGCCCATGTGCCTCCCAGAATTCTTGACTCCTCCTGGTTAACTGTTTCAGATGTGAGGTGAGCAGGGTATCTAAAATTAAGTCTCAACCTCTAGCGTGCCCTTAAGTGACAAGAAAGAAGAACCAGAAAGGAAGGAAGAAAGGGAGATATATATGAGATTGTGTACGACTGTTCAGGTACATGCTTCAATATGAATAGTTCCCAAGTGGGGAGGAAATACAGGGGAATGTGAGTGTAAAGAAAAGTGAGTCGGTTGAACTATTTACAAATAATTTTGGCTATTAAGTTTTCCCTAAATGAGGAATGAAGGGGGAAAATAACAGAGTATAATGAATACATTTCAGAGCCTAGATTTCAAAACAGCCTTTACTCTATCTTGAATACACAGAGTATCATGCTCCAACCTCTTCACCTTTTAGGGGAGTGCTCCAGACTAATTCAATCCTGCAGACACACACACACACACACACACACACACACACACACACACACACACTTCCCCAGGATAACCAGAGAATTC
Source organism: Eidolon dupreanum (assembly GCA_028627145.1). NCBI lineage: Eukaryota > Metazoa > Chordata > Mammalia > Chiroptera > Pteropodidae > Eidolon > Eidolon dupreanum. Next base: position 46,743,503 of record CM053508.1, on the reverse strand, counting down.
ACACATCCACCAAAGAAAAAGAAAACATTTCAACAGCATTTACAAAAACACCTAATACAATAAATGTGTTTATTTGATTTCTCCAAAAACACAAAATTAAATTTTAAAATAGAAGACTAAAAGGCTCTTTTCTGATAAAAATTCTAATATGTTTTCAATCCTATTTCAGGGGACAGTTTTCTTTAACAGCAAAATCAGCACAAAATGACAAGATCAAAGCAGGTTGGCAAAGAGATTATTCACTGATGTGTTTGTTATGAAAGGGCATGACAGTAAAGAGATGAGATGCAGGAACAGAAAAGAAAGGGACTTATACTTGCCAGGTAAGTCACCTGGAGTTTGTGGAAGCAGAAAGAAGGAACCCTTTCACAGTACAGTGGTTAAATGGGAGAAACCCTAGTTGACCAATTGAGGAGAGGAGAAAATGCTAGATTTACGGATGGAACATCTCTGGGGTCCTGGCTAAAGCTACCATGTTTGACGAAATAAAGACTAATAAATTCATCTTCCTGTGCACCAAGTAGGCCCTCCATACAGAAGCAGGCGCCTGGCTTCACAAGAAACTGATCAGCTTAACACCAGCGACTAAATTCTCCAAACTGGATCATGGCAGGAGGGCTGGATCTGAGTGTCATGCCCCATTCAAGGTGAAGTTGCAATGATGGTATTTAGCGTTTCATCAATTATTCTTCAGCTCCTATTATGAATTTTTTTAGTCTAAAGTTGTTATTTTAGTGATCTCTGTTCCAAATGGGGAACTAAAAAGAAGAGAAATGAGGGGGAGGGAGAGGGAAGCAAAGCAAGTGCTCCAGTGTGTCCCACTTGCACTTCCAAAGCTCCCTCTGCTCCCTGCCCCCAACTTGCCTTTTTCCTCTCTGCATGAGTCACCATTCAGGAGCTGCTTTAAAAGCCTTACTTTTAATGTCCTCTATCACAGATCAGCATCAATTAAAGAGACCCCAATTTTGTTACCTATTCCTGGTTCTGGGGACGCCCTCAACTCAAAAGGGTTTTCTGTTTCATTACTGTCTTCATGAAAACCAAAGCACCCGCTTTCAAAATCCCCCACCTGCTGGGTGCTGCCTCTCCTGGGCTCTCTGGAGGCCAGGTGTCCTAGACAGAACACAGAGGAGGAGGTTTGGGGCCAATAATAACCTGCAGCCAGTGAGGGTTCAGGGTCTACTCCAGGCTCCCAAACACAAAAGCATAATAATTTGGGGGGCTGCAAGTTTGTTTTGTTTACTGTCAGACAACATGTGCAGAAGAGAAAGCTGACTGTATCCTGACCAAAAAAAAAAAGGAAAGAAGGTCAGGCACCTGGGGTTTTTTTAACCATTATGAGTAGAGCTTCGCCAATAACAACTCCCACCCAAAATAGCTGCCTAAAGGAGGTGGAGGAGAACCTGTTGTGGAGGTTCAAGAAAATACAAATTAAAAAGTGAAAGTGATTTGTAGAGCCAGAGAATGGAGGCTGTCACCTGCACCTCATGGGGAAGAGTATCATAGGGAAAAGGTGTTGCTGAAGGATCCCTCCCGGAAAGTTTATGTCCTGCCAGGACTGGGAATCAGAACTCCCCAGCTTCAGGTCTGGGATAGAAATCAGTCATAAAATTCACTTGAATTCCCCAAAGCCTAAGGGATCAACCCCAGATAGGCAGCTTCAGAGTATCCAGCAGGTCAGAGGACATACCTGGGGAAATGCTGTGGGGCATTCAAATAGGAGCTGCCTATTCAAGTCCATTCAAAACCAAGTACATTACTACATTACCTTCTCCCCTAAAGGGACCCCGCCTCCTAGGAGGCCCACCTACCACCTCTCATGGAAGAAGAAGCTCAGGGAAAGGAGTTTTCTCCAGGTCCAAAAATGGGTCTCAGAGCAAGTGAGGCCCTTGGGATTCCATCATTTAGAATGCACTAGGGTGCTACAAAGCTGAACCAGCTTCCCGCCATGGCAAGCTTTTTTACTTGAAGAGTAGTCATCAGAAGCAGTGTGGTTGGTGACTCCAGCAACTTCTGGGCCACAAATGTACTTTACCTGCGCACCTAAACAGAACCAATCCCCAGGAGCCTGCCCCTCCCACCAGCCTGCGCCTTCCAGAGCTGCTGGCATGCTTGGCACTGAACTGATAAGGGGGTAACCTTTGCACAAGATAAAATTTAGCTCTGTCCCCTTTACTTCAGTACACACCAAGCCTAGAGTGTCTTCCAGAGTTTTTTGGAGCTAATCAATTAAGGGATTTTTTTTTTTCCCTCTGAGAACTGTTCTGTTTATTTCTCACCAAGTTGTTTGACACTCAGATGGCCATTAAGTCAAACAGGAAGTCCACAGCCCAGGAAATTTCTCTTTCCACCAAATAAAATGAACTGAGATAGAGTGGTCAAGGGGTAGGAGGGAAGAAGGAGTCAGAAGTTTGAGAAGGACTCAAGTTGAAGGTCATAACAGTTGGAGTAAGTCAGGTCAAGATAATGTAAAGGGGGCCAACCTTATCACAGAAAACCCAACCAACCAATCACATTTTTCAGAATCAGCTTCCCACTGATGGATGCTCAAGGAAGCAGCACATCCAGTGGTTCAACTCCCTGCACCCAAAAAACCTGAATCTACACCCCAGCCCTAGCCCAAGACCAGCCTTATTCCCCCAGAGCGCTAGCCCAAGACCAGCCTTATTCCCCCAGAGCGCGGCGAATTGAGAGAGTAGTAAACAAACCCAGTTCCAGACAGCACAGAAGTTTTCCAATTGTCAGCTTGTTTTCCTCCCAACAAAAGACGGTGTTTTCCCACCTTTGTCACATTTCCTCCCCTAAACTTTTCTATTCTTTCTGCAATCCCTCTACACACGCTAAACTGCAAGCCACTGAGCATGGAAGCTCAGAAGCAGCACCCAAGGGACGCTGGCAGAAGTACCTTTTCCGCGGAGCAGAGAGGCTGATGCCCAGAGGCTTGCTGCCCTGCGGAGCCGTGGAAGGATGCTGTCGGGATGGAGCACGCTGAGGATTACGCGTTCCCGTCTCTGCGACCAGACCTTTCAGCAGCTCCAACCAACTGTGCTAGCGATGCACTTAGCAATTATCTGCTGGCGCCGACGCCCCGCCCTCTGCTCTTGCAATTGGCTCTCCAGTCGCGGGCAGGACTGCATTGGTTTCAACCTACCTCACTCATTGCTTTGGCTCCTACTATTATCTAAGCCATCAAAGGGAATAATTCCATGTTTCATTGACAACCTGTATGGCTCTCCTCTGGTTCGGTGTGGGGGGCAGAACTGGGAGTCCAGTGGAGGGAGGAGGGCAGAGTGGAAAAAGTGTGTGGGGGAGCGGGGGCGGGGGGGAGCGGGGGGAAGCCCGTGAAAGGATGGGGAGTGGAGAGAGAGAGAGAGAGAGCGAGAGAGCGCGCTATCAGATTCTTGCTCCTGCATTTTAACTTCCACAAAACAGAGCTCATAGCAACAATTTTCTGGCCTTATTTTTCCCCCAATTGGTGCATATTCCTGAGGGCAGAGAGAAATATAACAGAAGGGGTTTCCGCCTGTATCAAGCAGGCTCTGTAAAGCAGAATAAGGTAAGAGCTGAAGAAATACAGTCGCGGTGTTCCCGGGGCCACCCTGGAGGGCATGTGAAGGTCATTTTAGATTATTTAGGGGGGCATATTACACACCTTCCCTGGTGTTTATTCATCAGTTCTTTCCCTCATGCTCCACCTAAGCCCCCAACCTGAGGAGACAGTTTCCCTTTGCAGACTATTCAGAGTCTCAGAAGAGCTTTTCTTAAAGCCAGCGAAAGTCTGGAATTCCTCACTGTTCTCACTGGGAGGCCCACAGAGACTAGCATTCCAGAGCTAATAATTCTGCTTGGACCCTCCCTTTCACTTCTTCTCTGCCTTCAATTAATTGCTTAGACTTACAGTCGGCAGCCAAAGCCAGGGAACAGAGGAGAGGGAACCCATCAAGGAGTGAAAACAGCCTAAATGCTTCTCCTTGTTCGACAAGGTATCATAAAACACAAGTTTTGACCTTTCCCCCCACTTAATTTTTTTTTCATGATATAGAAAGAGTGTTGTTTAGTAGCTGAAATTTTTTAAAGGAAAAAAATAGAATTTGAAGAGTCTTTTAAAGAAAGCTCTTAGAATTTCAAATTTTAGTTAAGTTAGAAACTAACCTTTCACCCCTCTCCTACTGGGATCCACACATCTTCAAGTCCAGGCTATAGTTCCAGGTCCTCCCGCCATGGCCTTGAACAACTGCATCCTTATCATTGTTTGCATCCTTGGAAGCAAATGACCTGTTCCCCCTGCCTTGTGCAGTGAGCCTCTGCTTCATGCATACATGCCTGGCTTCCCTGAGTACATTGCAAGCTCTGTAAGGACAAAGCCAGTATCATGTATATCTTTATAACTCCACTGACAGCACCTAGCATTCAGTAAGTGGGCTGATGAATGAAACCCAATTCAAAACAAAAAGTGTGCACAGTTCAGAGTCTCATGGAAATTTTTCTCCGCCATGATAGCTCATGCAGCCGGGCAGCGTGGAGAGGGAGCCCACCTTGGAGTTCAGGTGGTAAAAATTTAGGACTAAGCACTGTGACCAGTGCAGCTAGGAAATCCCTCCAACCTCTTGGCACCTTGCTCTCTCTGGAAAATGAGGTGCTCTTCACTCATTCAATGCTGTTCTTCTCCTTTAAGCATCTGAATAAAATGAGAAATGTAGGATACACATATTATTTGTGAAGCATATACCTCAAAAAATTAAATCACTTCCATATTGGCTTTCCAAATATCAGCATGGTTAAATGGAGAGTAACCATATATTAGGAACAAAAAACTAGGACAAAGGATGTAGCAAAATATTTGTTTTCCATTTCCTTCTTTTATCTAGGTGAAATTCTTGCAAAGGTACAATGATGAAATTAAACTTAGCTATTCATTTAAAATTGACGCTGTCCCAGAAAATCTGGCATGTTCAGTCATGGTGTAAAAACCATAAATAGAACTTTTATAATTTAAGCAGGAAGATTTCCACTTCCAAGAGAAAGCAGGATTAAGTTTTGGGCCTTCACACGATTCCTCTGTTCCCTCTAAAAAATAAATAAATAAATAAATAAATAAATAAATAAATAAATAAATAAATAAATAAGGGAAATAAACTAAATTGTAAGAACACTTTCGTGCACCTATCAGTTGTCCTTAAAGGAAAAGGAAAACATTTCAAATAATTTTATAAAATGCTTTGTCTAAAACAGCATGTCCTTACATGTGCTGTTGCCTTCTGGAGAGAGAGAGAGAGAGAGAGAGAGAGAGAGAGAGAGAGAGAGAGAGAAAGCGCTCCACAAACAGTTGATTATGTCAGTGCCTTTTAAACTGCCAGGTCATAAAATATTCTCTTTGAGAGAAGGATGATCCCTTTGTGTCCCATAGATCACCTGCTTAATTTTGAGAGTTAGAGAATGCATATTAAGTATGCAGATTCTGCTGGCACTTGCACTTGTATTAAATATCAGCTCCATACAATTTAAATTCATTGGGGTATGAAATGTACCAAATTCCATTTTGTGGGCAATACCCTGGTAAAGTAGTCCATTTTGATTTAACAGTTTCAGTGCATTAGCAGTTTGAAAGGCTTTTTGGGTTTCATGTTCCATTTTGAGTAATTAAGGCAAGAATGTGGGATTTTTTTATTAAAAACAAAATTAAATAGAAGCCTCTGGAACTGCTGTCTTTCTTGTGGGTAACCACTTGCTACAACAAATTACCCTGACCTGCAGTGGGAGGCTAGAGAAACCCTGTGTTTATCCTTCTGTTTATATCATTTTCTCAGTTATCATTTATTTATGCCAAATTCTGTTCCTAAAAGGGAGAAGAGGAGAATAAATCTAGGCAATGCCAAGAAAGAAGGAAATGTGTGAAAACAGGAGGAAAAAAAAAAGAGAGAGACTTTCAACACTACATCTTTGCTAACTGAGTTGAGCCACACAATACTATTTTAGTGAAAATATGGTATTAGCAGGATTTCTTAAAACTAGCAGTAGATGAATGAAAGATTTTTCAGAAAACTTCTCTCAGCACAGCTTCCTAATGAGAGAGACCTGGAGGAACATACAGCTTTCTGTTCTGGCTGATGGCTGTTGTGAAACTTTATGTAATCCAATTCCCTCCCCTGCCACCCACCCACTCCACCCCCCAAATCAAACCTGTGGAGCCAGTGACATTTCAACTAAGTACAAAAGGGGATTATGGTTGCCAAGAAGGTGTCAGTCACCGTGAACCATTCTTCATGATTTCATTAATTACTAATGAGTCTTCAGAAAGTTGGCATTAACATAGACAGGGCTTCATGAGGTTTGAACACAGTACGGAATATTTTATTATTTAAAACACCCTGCTAAATAAAAGCAGGTGAGTCTGTTGGTTCAAATCATTATTATATTTATTAGTGAGCCTGAGTTGTAAATAACCTGAAAAGCAAAAGAGAAACAGATAGAGATGTGCAAGACTAAATTGCCCACCTAAATTCTGTTGTGCTTTAGTTAAATTCTTCATAAGAAATATGGTGCTGAAAGAGGTCATTAAATATTGTCCAGCAATATACCGATTGACAGAAGTTGGAGAACTGAATTAAGAAAGTCAACATGCCTTCTATGAGGCTGGCAGATCACATGTGGCATGAAGGGCCCTTCCAAAATAAAGGTACACACACAAATATGACTGCTGGACCCACTGCCTGCCAGGACTCATATTTTAACATAGAAGCAATGAACATGTATACAATATCTGCCATCATTTTTACATTTATAAGTCAGAGTAATAATAATTATTTCTAGGGCTATTGAGGAAATGATGGCAAATCAACCTACAAATGACTACACAAATGTCCTACCACTTGATATTAAGTAATGCTTTCCTTGCCATGGACCAATATTAATGTGACATATAAACACTTTGCTCTAGTCAGGATGTCACCTCTTGGAATGGGATCAGAAGATATTCAGAGGGGCAGAAAAAATGCTCCAGACACAGGGCACAGCTTAAAGCAATGAGGTTTCATTTCCTTTTGCCTAAGGAAATTCTCAAACTGTCCCATTCATATACACTACATTGAAGACAGTACCTGGGGGTGTGAAGGTGTCATCCAAATGATCTGCTGTAAGCCAAAACTTCTTAAAATATGCATATTTTATTGTTAAAGTCATGCCAATTTTGTGTTCTACTCCAAAATAGATCCATGTTCGCTTTAGCACAGGACTTAAAGAATGATTTACTCCAAATGTCTGTGTAGCATTGAGTCTCCAGGAAGATGCTCCATGTTTATGAGTAGGCTGGGGATTGAGAAACACAGGCCTAAAGCCTCTAGTCTGCCCTCTGCCTGGCTTCCAGAGTGAGATGAGATCTGGCTTCATCCCAACTGTTTAACCTCTTCCACCTTCATCCTCATGTCCCATCACTGCCCTCCCAGGAGCATGCTCATTCCACTGTCCTGACCTTCCCCTGGCTGCTCCAGTCCCCCGCATCCCTGCCCCCGCACACTCTGCCTTCTCCTAATAAGACTGCAACATCCTTCAGGGCCCAGCCACATTTCTCCTTCCCTCACTACTCTTGTTCCACTACTCCTGTTCACCCTGCTGTTTCAATTTTACCCTGCACTACACAAGTTAAATTAGTTACATTTTTGTTCCTATTTTCATTATTGTTTCCATATGGCCATTTTCATATCTGCTACATGTTGTTTCTTTGGTAGCTTTACCATCACCCTCAAAGACAACACCCCCATTTACAATGGTACCCACAGCAGTCAGTGCTGGACAAACACTATGAAATCCCAACAATGAATGGTTAATAACAAAGTAGACAGATGTACTTCGTACATGGCTAGAAGAAATGGACTATTAACAAAAGGATAGACACTTCAGGTAACATCTAATACAAGATTAATCCTCCTGATCAGTTCAAAATATTCAGGGGAGAACAAAATGGCCCATCTTGACCTCTTTGGCCATCCACACACTTAGCATCAGTGGAAAGCAAAGAACTGAAAGCATTGCAATGGTAGCAGGACCTGATTTTTCCCTCCCTTCTATTCCTTTATTCTTCCTCCAACAAGGAAGAAGACTTGATGGGGCCAGAAAGGTGGTTTTTAGCATAAGAATGCCTCTAAGTTACCTAGGAAAGTGATAAACTATAACAAGAAAACATCGATCTGTCATGAAGATGGATTCCAAGGAAGTACTTTCTATTAAGCATATTTCCTTCTTTTGCAATGAAGAGGGGGTCCTGGGGGAGAGCAGGAGTAGATGAACTTAAGGAAGTTGAAATTAAAAAGAAAAATAGTGGAGGGAAGGAACTCCTGAGCTCTCATTTAAGGTTGTCACTGTTATGACTAAAAGGTAATTGATGGAAAAAGCAAATTAATGTTTTTGCACAATCCTCTGCACTCTGAGCTGGCTAATACTAAGAGTACTTTCTGGCTGGGAATGGACTGCACACCTTTCCAGTCCTGGGGGCATAACCAAAGGTTTACATCATAATACAACAAGGGTAAGTAGCTGACATAGCAATACTTTGAAATTGTTATGGAAAGGTGGGATTATGTTTAGTGCATTCTCTCTAGGGCAGCATCAGGTGTCTGGAAAAGACAGCTCTTAAGCATAACTCATTCTCCAAGGGTTTACTGAACATTAGTTGCCTTTCCCTTTTGTCTTAGAAGTCATCTTAACAAGGTATCACATCAAAATTTGAAATACAAAAACATGTTAAGTCGAAATTAATTACACGTAACAATCATGGACTTTGGTTATCTAAATGTCTAGTCTGCTTTAGACTTAGAGAAAGACTTTGGGCTCCCACCCCCCATGCTCAGGACTGCTGCAGGATCTCTCTCCAGCACCTGGATATCTCTTCTGGGCTACTGCTCAAATGACAGGTGTTAGTTTCCTCTATAACAACTCCCCAAATACCAGCTTCCCTTGGTTTCTCCCCACCAAGACCCTCTTCTCTTTGCTGGTAGAGCTCTGAGCCTTTTATCTTACGTCTTTGGCAATGGCTCTGGACTGCTCTTCCCAAACAGGAGTTGGTAAGATTCCATCAGGTTCCCTTTACCACCAACTACCAACAACAGCAAAAGAATTGCTTTCCTACTCAATGAGTGATGCTTTCATTTTAACACCTAGTTTATTGAGGGAACCAGACACTTTTTCTTTCAACTTTATTTTCTGATCACAAGACAACAAGGGCCTATGTTCAACAAGGTCTCTTTACATGTGTGCTGAGTAGGGAATAACCAATTATTGCTGATTCCCACAGATACCAGGGACCTGCTATGTCCTATTAACTATGAAGGGACAGTCTTGGGATTTGGACTGGAGGACAGTGCTTGCTCTTCGGGCATTTTAGGAAACAGGAAGGCCCTCTCCTCCTGTTATAACAATTTCATTTAAAGTCTTCCTGAAGAAGTGGCTTCCATGTTCCCTCAAGTTGCTCTCTGATTTCTAAGCTCCAGTGGTTTATTTCTTCTGATCCTCTCCTTCCCTTCCCTCATGCTTCTTTTTCCCCTCTCTTCCCTTCCTTATAACTGCTTTTTCTTTTCAATTTTCAATATTAGACCCTCATGATAAATACTCCTAAAAGTGTCTTCTTCCCCTTATAAGTCAACCTATACTAATTATTGAACCACTTAGAAGAAAGGAGACATTAAAATCTAACCGAATGGAATAAATAAAACTCTACTTCTTTGCCTCAATTACCTAGATGGAAAAAAAAAGAGCAAATATTTAGTTTCAAAAAGAATTTAAAAGTATTGTAAGGACAGAGTACATAAAACCATTACATAATGATTCTGTTGAGCATTTTATTGATTTTTATCAGGAGTTGGGCTGGGGGTTATTCTTGGGTAACCTCAGTAAATGACTCCTAGTACTGAAATTCATTGAAATCATCAGTCTCATTTCTAAGCATGCAGCATGAATGTCTGAGGAGCTTGGAAAATCAAGCAGGGTAGGAGATGGGAAAGAAAAGAATGATGGTGCCAACATTTCAGCTTAAATCTTCTTAATATTAGTTTTACAAAATGTCTGAGCAATGGAGTTTCAGAATCCAACTCTGCTTTTTAGCTATTAAAGAACTGTTAAGAAGAGCTTAAGCTTCCAGAGGAAAGCTTTGAAATTGACACAAGCTCCTTAAGACAGTCTCCATAGCCCAAGACACTGAAGGGCTGAAAAAAGACGAATATGCCAATATTTTTACAGTGATGTCACTGCCATGATTAAGAGTGGTCTTTAATCTTTTTTTTTTCAGCCTTCAAGGCACTGCTGGGCTCCTGTGATCTATAGCTTCTGTGAAATAGTCTTTCTTTCATGGTTCTCTCCTCTTAGCTCCACTGAGGGCAGCCTTTATGTTAGAAAATATAGTCCTTCTGCCCTTGTAATGGGCACAGTGCAATGACCCGATCTGTGAGAAGAAGAGAACAAATGTTGCAGATTCATAAGTGGAAGTTCTAATAAAGCTAATAATAAGTTGCAGAGAGAGGCCTAGCTGGGCTTCTCCACCTAAATTGGTTAGGAAACTTTCCTAAGCTTGTGAAGTGAATGTAGAGCTTCTCTAAGAAGAGGCCAGGAAAGTATTACTGGACTCCTCACCCTGATACTAAAAGTTTTGAGAGGTGGGAGGTCATAAACAAAGGTTTATCAAAGACCCCAGACCAACAGAACATTTTAAAAACCAAGAAGATCAACAAAAAAAGAATGTTCCTTGTTCAAGACAAAACAATGATGGAAGCTAAAGAATCTAAAAGAGCATCTTCTTGACCTGACCAGAGAACAGGGCCTGTTTCACAGTAGGGCTCTATAATCTTTGCTGAAGAGTGAATGAGTGGAGAAATGAATTGCATCACTAATTTAAATCTCTGGCCCATTTAACACGATCTTCCATTTCCTGGAGTTGAAAATTATATGTTTGTAGAAGAGACTAATCTCCTTTCTCAATTTCACATTTAATGATTAGAAATGTCTCCTAAACATTACATCTTTGTAAGTTCCTATACACACAAGAAAATCTACACAAAGTTATCCTCAACTTTTCCAGCTTATCTCTTCCAACATCTTAACCAAATTGTGAGGGGTCCCTAACACTCTCTAAAACTACCCCTGGATAATGGAATATATGTGATTAATAAGAAACTTTCTAAGTTGCTTTGGAAGACCCCTTCACCTCGTTGCTAACCCTTTAATTACATCTGAGCACTTCTGAGGCCATTGGTGCTAATGAAGGATTACTAAGGAGTTTTAGTTTTAGGGAACAATTCTAAAATATAATGTGTTCATATTAGTCAGCTTGGGTTGCCATACCAAAATATTATAAACTAAATGGCTAAAGAAAAGAAAAGAAAAGAAAAGAAAAGAAAAGAAAAGAAAAGAACAGAAAAGAAAAACAGAACTTTATTTCCTCACAGTTCTGAAGGCTAGAAATTCCAGGTTAAGGTCTGGCAGGGTCAAGTACTGGTGAGAGCTCTCTTCCTGACCTGCAAGACAGCTGCCTTCTCACTGTGTTCTCACATGGCATCGAGGGGATTCTCTGGTGTCATTTCCTTAAGAGGACTGTAATCCTATGAATCACAGCCCCACACTTATGACCTCATTTGACCTTGATTACTTTCAGAAAGGCCTTATTTCCTGCAGTCACACTGTAGATCAGGACTCCAACATGCAAATTCTGGGGAGACACAATTTAATCAATAGCCATGTTCTTTCATCTTATTGGAATAGTTTGAGTATAATTCTGTCTGAAGATAAAGAAATGAAATGGATGATGTCCCAATATCTTATACCTCTCAAACTGTAATAATTTGTGGCTTCTGGAAAGTATTTTTTTCCTTTCCTCTTATTTTGTCTCTCCTTTATCTTCCTACTGTTGTCAACATTAAGTTAACTAATTTTCAATATTAGGACACTTTTTTAAAAATAATAGAACAAAACCACCACTATTTTTCATTACAATGCATAATGTTCTACACTATTTGTAACTTTCCCTCCTGCCTGCTATAATCTTCCCTTCCATGGCCTCCAATGGCATCGTCACCTTTTGGAGCAGTCCTCCAGAAACCTGGGTCTACGCATTTATTCTTGAGTGGTCTCTTGCTCTGATTCCTGGTGTGCTCAGCCCTTCCAAGCTCTGTAACCTGCTTCTTTGCCACATGAGCAGACATGCTGGGTGGTAGAGACCTCATCTACTGGGAGACCCTTGTGTAAGGATCACCTTTTAGAAAGTGGGTGTTCAATAAATGTTTACAGAAGGAATGACAAGTCTGTTGGTGCGACAGTGTTGCCATTTTCAGAGTAGGTTGGAAAAAAAGATATGACTAGTTGACCAATATTTAGTGGATTCTTTCCAACCTGGCAAGCAGTGAAGTAAGAATCAGAGATTCTGATGTTGATTTCTCAGCTATGTCCTTTCATACTCAGAGAAACCAATCTTCTCTAAGGTTTAGTTTCCACAACTTTAAAGGGTACATAAATGCCTGTCTTAAAACAACATCAGGAGAATTGTTATATAAGCTAATACATCCGAATTCATCAGCAGACTGCTGAATATAAAGTAGTTCTCATGAAATGTATTTTGAGCTTGAATAATGTCACATAAAAACAATACCTTACTTCTCTTTAATGTATACATAGAAATTTGCTGGACTATTTACTACCTTTTAGGTAAATTCTCCTTGATTGAAATACACTCCAACAAAGTAAATTATGGTTTCTTCCTTATGAAGTATAAAATAGCAAGCTCCTTTCAATTAAAATGGTTATTTGAAAGGACTTTGAGAGACCAAGGATAATAATCTATTTCCTTTTTTTTGGAGATGGGGGGGAGTGGGGAGTGGTCAATAGAGTAAGAAAATCAAACAATAAATACAATTTGGTACTTTTAACAATTATTAAATTTATTTAATCTGACCTGATTTATTCTGCCAAATATTTGAGTAGAAAACTATTTCGAATAAGTTTGTAAGTCTTAATATTTATTCACCTAATCAAAAGTCTTCAAGGTCATGATACTTACTCCAGCATTTTAGAGACATATGTCAGTTTGTCAGCAATAGTCCTTAGCTATGAAAACATTATATAACAGAAATGATTGAAATTATAAAATAAAAATTGTTGAAATTATTGAAAACAATAATTTTGAAGGAAGTTCTAAAAGAATGCCTTAAATACTTATATTGGTAGTGAAAATAGACTGAAAAAATTCAACATACTACAAATGTTAGAAATAAAAATATATATATATACCTAAAATAAACAGAAACAGTGATTAACTAAAATAAAACCAGAAATTAACAAATTACAAAACTACAATGGAAGTAATAAAACATAATTAAATGGTTCTTTTACAGAAGCAAACAATAAAATTAGTAAACTGCTAATTCACCCAATCTAGCAAAAGAGAGAAGCACAATTATTCAAAATAAGAAATGTTACAGAAGAAATAACCTCAAATATATAAAAAGTTAAAGAATCTAAGGAAAACAATGTCAGGAGGATTATTACATAAGCTAATAAATAATTTTGTTCAGAGGTATACAAATAAATTTGAAACCCCAGACACACCAGAAATTGAGAATAAAATGTAACACAGATGAGATAGTAAATCCAAACTGACCAGTTACCATAAAAGACATAAAGAAAATTGTCAAAGAACTATGCCCCCAAGAGGCATCAGACCCAGCTGGTTTTGCAGAGGAATACTAACAGACTTTAGGAAAAGACAAATCTAATGTGCTTAAAACTGACCCATTAAACAGAAAGAAATCATCTAAATCTTTCCATAAAGGAAAAAATAATTTTGATGACAAAATCTGAAAAAGATAGCACATACACAAAATATAGGCTAATTTTACTTATGAACGTCAAAGCAAAATTTTTAAATAGAATACAAGACAGAAAGTATCAAGTAGTACTTTAAAAGTATAATGCACCATGGCTATGTGAATTTTACTGTAGAAATGAAAATGATTTGATATCAGAAAATTAATAAACATAATTTACCATATTATTATATCAAAATAGATCAGATTACCACTAGAGTACAAGCAAATAGAAACCTGTCTTTTCTGTTCATCACTATATTTCCCATTATTACAATATTCCCTGGGACATAGTAGGTGCTTGTATGTTGAATGAATCGAAGAAGCAAATGAGAAAGTCTCATACAATAATTGTCATAAATTTCAAAAAAGTTAATTCTTGATAAAAATTTTTATGAAATAGAAATAAACAGATACTTCACGAAAGTATAAAACTCCTATGTACATATTTGCATTTAGACATATATAGACATCACCACAAAGGCAAGTCAAAAATGAAATAAGTATACCTATTATTATTATTTTTATTAAACATTGTTCTGGAGACATTAGACTGTATACTTATATGCAATTATACGAAAGAAGAGGTATGAAAGTACAACTATTATTATGTGCGTATGATATTATTGTATACTTAGAAAACATAAGAGAATGAAGTCTTAAATAATAAAAAGTTAAAAATTGGTGAACATGGTTGAGGATATAATTATTATACCAAATTAAATAATTTTATATAAATAAAAATAAAAATTAGTTGAAAGATATAATGAAATAATGGTAACACTACAGTTAAAATACTTAGAAAGATACATTAAAATGGGTAATATCTATGTGATTAAAACTTTAAAATGCATTGAAGAACACAAATGAACAATTTAATGAATTAAAAGCATGCCATGTTTTCTAATATAAATATGCAACATCATTAAGATGTCAATTCACCCCCAAATTAACCTATAAAATAATAGTCTGCAGTATTTTTGGAAGGAGAAGAGCAAACACATTAGAGTTCTATTCTTTATAATAAAGAAATAAGATTACTCATATGTGGGGTATAACACTGAAAGCAACAAACAAACATGATGAACAAACAGAGACTCATGGACACGGACAGTAGATTAGTGGTTACCAGAGCGGGGGTACGGGGAGGTAGGTAGGGGTAAAAGGGGTCAAAAATATTTGATGACGGAAGGAAATCTAACTTTGGGTAGTGAACAGAACAATACAATATATATACAACACACTGTTGAATTGTATACTTGAAACTTACTTGACTTTATTAATCAATGTCACCTCAATAATTTTTAATAAAAAAAGAAAAAAAGAAATAAGCAAGGAGATAGAGCCCCACCAACTATTAAAATATATTGTAAGCTATAAGAATTAAACAGAATGTTGTATTGTTTCTTGGCTAGACAGACCAATTGTATTACCTCTTAAGTAGAGAGACTCCATCCCAATAGAAAGGCCAGAGTAGTTTCAAGTTTACATAATAAAGGTAACATTTTAAATCAATGAAGTGAATATGGATTATTTTATAAATGGTACTGGAACAACTAGCTTGCCATCTGAAAAAATAAAGGCATATCCTTTAGTGCACATTTTATATTAAAATAAAGTCAGGATGGATCAAAAATTCAATTACAATAATGAAAATACCAAAAGTACTCAAACTATACTATGGAGAGATTTTGTATTATAGTTTTTAATGGGAAAAAGTCTTACTAAGTATGACACAATAATCCAAACACAAATAAAGAGAAAGATCCACACATTTGCTCACAATAAAAAAGCTTCTGCAGAGCCAAAAAGGGGGTGGAAGGCATACCATAAAGAAGATCAGAAGGCAAGTGACATAATGGAGATAATATTTGCAAATACTATTATTATATATTAATTAAATCAATGTATAAATTAATATATGATTAACTTAATATGTTTATGTATTAATTTCCTTAATATATAAAGATTTCTTACAAATTAATGAGATAAGGCCAGAAACAAGTAGGGGGAAAAAAAAACAAAAGAAAGAATATTTATTTCTATGAAGACTCTTAAACATAAGGATGTTCAACCTAACTCTGAATGCAAATGAAAAATACAATCTGATATTTTTCACCTACCATAATTTTACCTAGTCTAAAAGTTTTTTAAAACCTGATAATGCTTTGTGTTGGCCACGGTGTGAGTAAACAGGTACTCCGTTCTTTCCCAGTGGTACAGGAAGATGGCAATATTAACAAAATATAAGACACATCTTTGTGCCATAATTTCGTTTCTGGGAATTCATACAACAGTTATATTCCCACATGTGTGAAATGATGTATGTACAAAGATATTTATCACAGCATTGTTTGATATAGCAAGAGAGGACATGACCCAAATGTGTTAAATAAGTTCTAGTACTTCCAGACAATAAAAGTCATGCAGCCATTTAAAACAAAGAAGCAATTTAACAGGACCTAATATGTTAGCAATCCCCAAGGTAAAGTATGTTGCTAAATAATAAAAGCAGGATGAAGGATACCGTGAATAGTTTGCTGACCCTTTTGTAAAACCAAAAGAAAAGAGAATAGCATATTTACATCTGTGCTTCTCCGTGTGTAGGATACTCCGAGAAGGCCGTAAGCCCCTGGAGTTACGGGGGCTCAACTCCCTGAGAAAGAGGTCATTTTCTAAATCTGTACCTTTTATAACTTTTTTGATTTATTTATTTAAAAGTAAATACATTTTTAAAAAATAAATAATGTTTAAAGTCCCTAACTTTGTTCTTTTCTTTATGGAGACCTTATTGCTTACAACTAATCAAAAAAAAAAAAAAAAAAAAAAAAAAAGTTCAATATAGGGAGAAATAGCTTTTAAAAGGAAAATAGTATTAGGGAGAGACAGCCATAGATTGGAAAAGCAAATGCTGTTCACCTTTTCTTCTTCTCATCCATATAACTACTCGAAAAATATTTAAGTGAGTTTTGTGCATAACAACTATATCCCTGTCAGTACAGGAGGTTGCCCCTACTCTCCCCACCTCAGTACCTGCATTTTTATAATGAGCTCATTGGACTAGATGCTCTCCAAGGTCTCTCTAAATCCAGAATTCTATAAAAACATCACTCTGATCTTTCCCTGAGGTCATTTTATTAACTTGCTTCAACATTAGCCCTCAAATTACGGATTACCAGCTGCTAACTACTGCTTGAAACTTCCTCTTCATTTAAATAAAATGGTTCCCTTCTCAACCTTTCTCTTACAGCCAAGTTTGTGATTTAAATAGATTTCATATATCTCTTTTTAATTAACAAAGTTTGTATTTATATAATCCCAATTTACACCATTGTCTGTTTTTCTGAAAGCCAATGTTCATTCTCGTTCAAATTATGCCTAACTGAAATTTAAACCATGGCAAACTTTGTCTAAACAGGAGGTATAAAGTAGTTTCTCCTTGTAGTTTTTCTAAAAGACAAGACAATACTCAGGAAAGAATTTTTCACTTCCTATAAACAATTTGCGGAAGAGTCCTCTGCTCTCTCTTCTGAAAAGACCCTGGAAACCAGGATGTGTTTCCTTTTGGACCCAGGCTCACCCTTCACCAAGGAGGTTTCTGAAAAGTGGGTCTGTTTTCCAGGGCCTTACTTAGTGGGGACATTACACATATCCTTAAGCCTTTTTTCATTTTTCCTGCTTAAATTCTGCCTTTTGGTAATTTCTAATAAAGCCCTGGTGTCTCATTTCCTGCCCAGTGACAAGCTTGAAGAGAAGTTATTTAAGTCATTTGACCAAAAAACATTTTGGAGCATGGACAGGACATAGATTTTTTTGTAAAAAAAGGATTACTTGGATTCAAATCTCTGTTCAATGACTTGTAAGTTGTGACATGATGATATAAATTTCTCTCAGGCTGTTAGAGCCTCTAATTTCTTATTCATAAAATGAAAAATAGTAACACCTACCTTGAAAGGTGTTTGCAAAGATTATAAAAAATAGATGATACATAAAATAGATAATATATGATATATACAGTATATATTACATATATAACATATATATATGTTATATAATATATATTAGTGAAAGGAGTAAAAACATGGACTTTTACTTGTTACTTAACCATTTAACTTCAATTTCCTTTTCAGTGAAATAGATGTTAGTGGGTCCTAACTCAGTGTTGTTGGAAGGGTTAAATAATTGAACACACATAAAGCACACCCACACTGCCTGGCAAAGAGTAAGCATTCAACAAACATATTCTAATGTTACTATATGGCAAGGTCCCCTGATAATATCAGTAGTCAGTAAGCGGTTGGTATTATTGCCATTGTTCATTATTTCAATGACCGTCCAGAAGCACAAATGCAGGGATTCAATGGAATTTTAGGGTGCTACAAGAATGGACCTCACACAACACAACCAAGAAGAAACAACACAGCCCGTGAGGCCAGGATTCAAGGAGAACGTGAGCAGCATTTGCTCTCCCTGCTCTCTAAACAAGATGGTCTCAGCGTCAGGCTTTGTATTTTTGAAAGGCCTTCTTCAGGGAATAAGAGGTGACAGCACAGTGGCTGAGGAAGGCGCAGGACTGGTAGTGGAGAGACACCAGCTCCACCAGCAACATCAACACCACACCAATTCCTGGCTCTTTTTCCTCATTCACTTAATGAGGGTTTATCTAGTTTCAAGACAAGTGTAAAATATAACGATTCTCCAAAATTCTTACCTTTGGACCTGATTCCCAGATCTTCTGAGAATGGGGGGCAGGGTGTTGATGGGGGTTGAAGCAAGAGAGAATAAAGGCAACAGAGAATGGGGTACATATGGAAGTGAGAGCTTCACAGATGACCTTTTTCCTGGGTCCCAAGAAAAGAATTACTTTAATCCTGGCTAAATTTCCTGAAGTTTCCTCCAGGAAAACTTCAAACTACAGGATTATCAAATCAGCACATCTGAAAAAACACAGTGGGTGGACCACAAGGCACACATTCAAACCCCACGAGCTTCATGCCTGCGGCACCAGCAGTTTTGCGGGCAAACAATTCAGTCCAGAGTATTGATTCAGTAGCCACAGCAATAGGCATTCTGCTTAAAAAGTCTGTTTGTGATTAGCATCCCCACCCTGTCAAGACAGAGAACAAAAGCAGGGTGGACAGAGGCAGCTGACTGCATTGTCCCGAGGATACAACTCCAGACCTGGGACAGAAGCCCTTTATTGCCTGAAAGTTTTAGAGCATGAGGAGGAAGCTTTTCAGCTCAATTAGCACTGAATAGTCCTGATGCTCAGTCTCAGGGATGAGCTGTGAAAATACTAAAGCCATTACCAGGGGCCAGAGCAGTCAGTTGTGTTTGAAATGTCAGTGCATTTCGCCTGACACCACCCTCCTCCTTCCCACTGTCCTTTCCAATCAGAGGTCCTCATATTTAGTAACATTTCACAAGGGCAAGGAGTTGTCCTTCAGTATTGGAATCAGAGACCTTGTAACACCCATGAAGTCAACTACAGCTTTGCTCTGTACCTGGAGAAATAAGCCAGCATCAGAGATAGGAAAGGATTTGGGATCTGAATAACACACACATGGATTCTGAAGCAGTCGCAAGCTCCTTCTCCCAGAGTTAGCTCATCAAATCTTCTGAGGAGATAAGGGGACCCACAGGAGTAGAGAAAAGAGCCTGGGAAGAGCATGTGGGAAGATGTGAGAAGACCCAAGTTCAATGTCTCTATAAGTGAAAGAGAACATCAAATGGCAATTATCTAATATTGGCAAAAGAGTCCAGGACTGTAACTCTTTGTATTCTAAAATCTGAGAGTAAATTGACAGCACCTGGACTTGTTGTTAACCGATACCATTGTCCCCTTCACAGCCCCCTTGCATCTAGATGGAGCCACGCGACATGTTCTCAACAGTGAACTATAGTCAGAAGTGCTACGTGTCATTTCTAAGCTGAGAAGGTCAAGAGTGGACGTGTTTTCTTCATGCTCCCTTCTCGCCTGTCTTCCAGATCAGAGGACCCAGTGAGAGGCTCTGAGGACCTGAGGAGGATGGAGCCACAATATGCAGGAAGCTTGAGTCACTGATAACTGCAAAGAACAGAACAGATCTCCACCACTCCCAACCCTAGGCAATAAACCAAATAAAAAATCAGGCTTTAACCTGTTAGCCACTGAGATTTTAGTTGGTTACAGCCACCATCAATTACTCTGACAACATGACAATCAGAGTTGCAGACAAAATATTGATTATAGATATATTTATAAACAACAAAATAATTGAAATTAACTATCCAAAAGTAGAGAATTAGTTAAATAAATTATGGTACATCAGATAGCCTTTTAAACACATGTCCTCAAAATAATGTTTAATGATATGGAGATATGACATAAAGTTAAATGGACTTAACTCTTTCTTTTTTTGACTACAGCGTCTAGAAACCACAAAGTAATTGTAAAATAACTCAAATGCATTCCTTAGAGTCTTTGGTGGGTGGGTGTGGTGAGGGAGAATATATACATCACAGAATTATTTTTTTAATTCCCCCTTTCTCTCCTGTCCACTCTTCTTAATTATCTCTTTGAAAATTCTTGCATGAACTTTCTTCCACCAACTCACTTACTTCTAGTTCTCCTCTTCCTTCTTTTCCCTCAATACTTCACCCAAACCTAAAGGACAGATCTACCTACAAAGGATGAATGAGCAGGAGGAAGGCAAAGATTGGTAACAGTCATATATCAACAACATTCACCCATCACCCATACTTGTGGCAGAAGAAACTTCATTTTTCTACATCTTTCCAACATCAGAATCTTGCTTACCTCTCCTCCAAAATCAAAGAGAATTCTTGTCATTGGAGGAAAACTAAGGAGGTTTTCATTGCCATTTAAAGTAATTAAGGATGCTTTCAGGCAGGGAGGGAAAGCATGTTTAGCCTAGCAAAGGCCTCAGTCATGACATGGAAAGAAAAGGGGTCAAAATTATATTAAATGAATAAAAGTTCTCTTATTAAAGAAAATAATTGTCTTAATGATGAGATAATTTTTATTCTTGATATTATGAAATAAAGTCAGCTGCACCCCAGATTGGAATTCCCTCCCCAATGCCACCTCCATATACATATCCTATTTTCCACCCTACAACCTTATCCATGGAACAATAATTTCCCCACCTTCTGTGGGAGGGTGCCCTCAGTTTGGATTATCCCAACTTCCAGAGCAGGAGTAAGTGGCAGAGCTACATGTTATTTAGCAGATGGAATAAACTTAAAAATGTGAAGATATAAGAAAGGAGCTGATGGAATGAGATTGGATTATTTTACAGGGAAGGGAGATACGTCCTAGAGAAAAGGAAACTGAAGGGATTAAGGAAGATGAGTGGGTAGGCCTTACAGACTCCTCACCCCAGAGCCACACCACCCTGCCATGGTCAACCCCACCGTTTTCATCAACATCGCCATCAATGGCAAGTCCTCAGGCAGCATTTTCTTTAAGCTGTTTGCAGACAAAGTTCCAAAGACAGCAGAAAACTTTCAAGTTCTGAGCACTGGGGAGAAAGGATTTGGTTACAAAGGTTCCTGCTTTCATAGAATTTTCCCAGGATTTACGTGCCAGGGTGGTAACTTAAAACGCCACAATGGCATGGGTAGCAAGTCCATCTATGGGAGAAATTTGATAATGAAAATTTCATTCTGAAGCATACGAGTCCTGGCATCTTGCCCTTGGCAAACACTAGACCCAACACAAACAGTTCCCAGTTTTCAGCTGCACTGCCAAGAATGAGTGGTTGGATGGCAGGCGTGTGGTCTTTGGCAAGGTGAAAGAGGGCATGCATATTGTGGAAGCCATGGCACACTTTGGGTCCAGGAATGGCGAGACCAGCAAGAAGATCACCATTGCTGACTGTAGACAACTCTAATAAATTTGACTTGTTTTATCTTAACCAGCAGACCATTCCTTTTGTAGCTCAAAAGAGCACCCTTCACCCCCATTTGCTTGGAACACCCTAGAAACTTTGTGCTCTTGCTGCAGTTCACTGGTTTCTAGATTTTCCTTGTCCTCCTCTAAGTCTAGCTAGGTTGCAGAGTTAAGTTTATGATTATGAAATAATAGCTAAACAATAACAACAAAAAAAAGGAGTATACGAAGTGAGATAATAAGAAAAAAAATTAGGAAAAATAATGTCAGGTGGGATAGATACATACGCACCATCCCTTCCCCCCCAAAAAAATGTCTAGACAACATTATTTGGGTCCAAAAGAATGAAATATTTTTATCCAGCCAACTATAAAGCTTTTAATAAAAAAATTGCTTAAACTTTCATTGCATTCAGGTTTGGGAAAATGGCAACTGATTTGTTGATACTGGGTGGTAAGAACTTTTTAGATAATGAGTAGAAAGAACTATTTTCTGTAAGACAACCAACCCAATGAAAGAAATGTGCCTTTCTCACTTCTCCAGAAAGTAGCTAGAGGCACACCCTATGGGACATCCTATTTCCCTATGAAGAAAGTGGCCCACTGTAAAGTTTTGTGAGTGTGTTTAATTTTCCTAGTCACCTATCCAGCTAAAAGAGCAAATACACAAAAATACTAAAAGTGGTTACCTCTATGTTATGGGATTAAGGGTGAAATTTGTTTTCTTTGATATGTTTTCATTATTTTCTGAATTCCCTACAATAAGAATAAATTATTTCATAAAGAGAACAAAATAAATGTTGTTTATATATTAAAATCTCTGTAATCTTATTACAACTGAACATCTTCTGAGCAGGTGGCATCAAAAAGAAGCAGGTTTTTTTTTCTCCCTCAAATGAATTAAGAGTGGAAGCCTATCCCAGATGTAATAATACCTGTGGGCACCACTGACTTTTAGGGCTCTCCATTAGCCACCTGAGACTTCACAGAATCCCTGGGAGGTAGGAAGTTTATGAGATGAATAACAGGGTCAGAAAGGCACTTTATTCCTTAGTGAAAGGGTACTGACTAGATTCCAGAGAATAACTTGGAACTTAAGGTGCCCTGGCCAGAGCTGCCTAAAATAGGAAGCTTCCCCATCTGCAATTCACACACATACCCACAAACCTCTGTGTCCATGAGCCCACAGCTTATACATTCCCAACCACCTGAATCTGTGACTTATGCAGGAGTAAAGAAGGAATTGTGCAACCCCAGCCATGATCCTCACGCTCCTCTTGGTTCCCTTCCAAGATGGAATAATGGGGCAGTCTCATTTTTAGTTGGTCACGCCAAAGACCCCAGCTGGGCCACCCTAGCCCCATTAGCTATTTCATTACATTAGTTTCGTGACATTTTTATAAAACTGCACATCTTATCAAATCAGGAACTCTTCAGACATTAATAAAAAATAAAATGCCTCCCCACCACAGCCCTCTTCCTCTGCAGTTTCTACCTTTTTTCTAATCACTTTAGCTGGGGATGATGTGTTTTTTACATGAGTCAGCTGGGTTGGGAATGTGTCACTTTGAAAAGAAGATGCCCTAATACATAAACATAAAAAAGGCAGATTACCAGTTACCTCAGCTTTTCCCCCTGTTCTGGACACCTATTAAGAGGTTCAAATTGATCCCATTAGCTGGCCCATCACAGTTGATATGTGTGAATTAAATAATAAAACTCTAGGCTGCATCAGCCAGTGAGGGTCATTAATAGTGTCTCATAGGAGATGTATTTGCCCATTTTGTTTGTTTTGCACAATGTGGGATCCTTTTCAGCTCTGACCCATCTTGAAGTTATTTTTTCCTACATGTATAAATTTCAGCCTCAAGAGCAGACACAAACATAGAGATCTCAGAAAGAGAAAAAGAAGAGAGCTGTAAAATGGAATCTTACAGAGAAGAGCAACAGGCATTTTGCCGAGAGCACTAAAGGAAAGCCCCTCTTTCTATTTCATCAAAGAGGATTCTACTTAAAACAAAACTTTGACCTACTATAGCTGCAGAAACTAGAATTCTCTCTAATTAGTAAATACGAAGTTTACATCATTTCAACAGAATAATATGAGATAAAGCAAGTGATAGATAGGGTGTTGAAGGTCTACAGAACCTGGATTTTAAATGAGAAGTCTGAACTGGGTGAGAATGGAGATTATTGCTTTAGATACAAAAAGCTAAGCATTTCATCAGTCCTTATGAGGAAGAACAGAAGTTTAATATTAAAAACTTCAGTAAAAGTGTCTTAGATTTTTCAATTAATCTTTTTGTTGTCTTCATAAAAATGTTAGTAATTGTTATGGGTTAATATCTGAACAAGGATGTCATTGGCAACTGTGGATAATGATATTGTAACCATTCATTGCATGTTGCAATGGGCTAGTCACTGTATAGGATACTTTCAAGTATTGTCGCTGATCTTCCCAAACACACTGCAATGTAAACATAATGAGTCCCATTTTACAGAGCAATAACCTGAGGCTTGGAGAGAATATGTGATACTCTATTGAAAACACCAAATACAGAAAAACATAAAGAAAAAAATGGTCCTGTAATCAAATCCCCACTGTTATTTTAATCACTTTTTCTGTACTTGTATTATTAAATTTTTAACAAAATCCAAATACTCCATCTGGTATTTTGTGCCGTGCTTGTTCATTATTTCTTCCCATCATTAAATATTCTTTGAGAAAATCATTTTTAATGAATGAACTGTTTACCATTTTTTAGTTGTGCCATCAATTATTTAACCAACCCCCTATTGTGGTAGTTTCTAATATTTTTCTATTACACTAATGGCTGAGATAAATATTCTTGAACATGAATCCTGTACATAAATTTGATTATAGCCTTAGGATAAAATCCTAAAAGTAAAATTACAGGCTCAAAGTGTATGAACATTTTAAGGCTGTTGACACACAAATTGCAGTATTATCCTCCAGAAGGTCTGCACCAATTTACGTCCCACCAGCAGCAAGAGATGAAAACATCCTTTCCCCTACATCCTCAGCAGCAAATTTTGTGGGGTTTTTAAAAAGTATTACTGATTTATAACTTGCATTTCTTTGATGAGTAGTACAATTGAACATTGTTCTGTGTTTATTGGGCACACCTTCTATTCTACTGTGTATGTCCAATCATATTCTCTACCCATTTATCTATCACTGTGTTGGAAAATGCTAATATTCAGAAACTTTTCAATGCTTAGTGTGGTTCTGCTCTTGATGAGGCGAAGTCTCCTCTCTGTGAAAGATGGTTGGTCATTAATACTGAGCAAATGTCTGGTCCCTAGAGCCTCACTGGGGGGCTGGAAGGGGCACCTCTTAGGTCTAACCACAATGGCTCTGCAGGAATTTTTCAGGTCCCTGAATTTAGAAAATCACCAGGAAACAAAACTGATACTTGAGGACTAAATGACTCTGCAATGCATAATTTCTCATGAATCTGACCTTCCGCCTGCCTTCACCCAGTGACTGAATTAGGCCAACTTGCTGTAGAGGTGCAGCTGTGGCCCTCTCCTCCCTGGAGTGGGACAGAGAAGCCAGCACATGAGCAAACTGTCCCTGCAGATGGCAGAGATACCCTCTGGATGCTCCTGAGACACAGCAGAAAGAAAGGAGAGTGGTAGTGGTCACACTTCTGGAGAGGGTACAATGCTCCAGAAAAGGACACAGCAGCACCAGTAGGAATAAACAGGAACCACACAACAGCCCATGACCAACTTGATTTCAGTGGCTGGAATTAATAATCCATCCCCTATGTAAGTTTGTCCCTTGTCCCGTGCCTCTCTTCACTAATAAGCAGTGCACTCTGGCTTGTAGTGATTATAGCTGGTGGTTTACATCCTTGTCCCCACCAACTGGAATGTCAAGTTTGGAGCATCCAGTTCCTATTACCAGTTAAAACATTATAGTTGCTATGGGTGGATAAATGAGTGAATGAATGAATGAACAAAACGATTATTTTATAGTACTTTTATGCTGCTTCTAAATGATAAATTTCCCCAGCCACCTCCTCCATGCAATAGCAGACTTAGAAGACATTTATATCTCTCCTTAGATGTCTGGCACATAGCAGGATAAATGCTTAATGAAGGAATGAATGAACCAAACCATATTTTGACCACAATAATGCCAACTTGAGCTCATCTTTTTAGAAGTTCTACCCTTAGGAGACATGTAAAAGGCAGCAGGATTCTCAACCGTTCCCTGTCGTCGCTTGTGCTAGATGGAGCTTTCTCGATTGCATTGTTAAGAGCAGGCCGTGGGCAGCTGGATAACGCTGTGTGACAACTGGCCCCAAAGGACTTTCAAAATAATGAAATGTCTGTCTTTTCAGCCAGACACTGCTGAAAACCACACTTCCCAGAGAAAGAGAGAGATGTGACCTCAATCACCTGTGTATACATTTGCTTACATATGCAGATAATGACAAGCTCTGTTAGGACAAAAAAACAGGTTAAATTCACAGAACTCAGATGCCAGCCCCTGATGGCAGCAGAAAAGGGTGTTTACAACAGGCACTGCCTCGAACCAAACCCTAGACTGAATCAGACAACAGATTCTGTCGGAAGAAATAGGCTGTTGCTGCTCTTCAATTATGAGGTTAGTCACGGGAAAGCAACCCAGAGCTCGAGCACTAGGGAGAGAGGATCCACGTCACCCACAGGGCAGAATTAATGACAGACCTGGCCAGCCCCTGAAACTCCTGGGCAGGATTCTTGAGCTCAGCACCCCAGTCAGCCCAACAGGGAGTACCTGCCTTTTCAGACACAGGGGAGCTCTCTGTTACTGAATAATTGAATTTCCAATCCAAAAGAGGTTCTGTTTCCTCCTCTAACAAACAAATCTTCTAAATATTTCAGGATTTCTGGGCTGCGTAGGGTCACTGGGTCCACCCTTTGGATAATGTAAAGCCGCCATCAGCTCTGAATGAAACTGTAAGGACAAGAAGTCTATGTGTGTGCCCTTCCTCCCCTCCACCCCTAATCAGATCCCTCTTTTGCTGCATTTCATTATCTATTTTGTGAGCAGTTATTTAGCACCTGCCATGAGTGAAGTTCTATGTTTCTTACAAAGAAGAGAATGACCCAGAAAGATGTGCAAAGATCAGATGCTCAGGGGATCTCTCCCATACTTGCCTCCAGCTGGCAACTTACTTACTACACCCTACTTTGATGATGAGCCCCAGTCAACTACATGCCTCATTCTCCCCATCCCCATCCCCTGAGGCCTTGCTAACAGCTTCCACACAGCCCCAATCAGCCTCAGGAGGCCTGTGAGACCGCTTGGTCCCCAGTGGGCTATTATTTGAGCCTTCCCAAGAATGCTCACATTACTACAAAGCAAGCTCTGTAAACACCCAGCTTTGCCAAGTTTGAAACTTTGCCTTCTCTCTGACTCAATCTGCATCCCCCTCTACACATACTATTTGTTTTCCCCAGAATGAGCTTCCAAGGAAGTATTGAAATGGACAGGAAGGGATGGGGAGGTTTCATCCTTCTCCTATTCTGCTGTAACGCTACCCTAAATGCAGCCCTGCTCAACAGCCAACCACAGCAGGCAGCCCTGAGTTACTGCCATTTCCAGTACTCACTGCCCTCTCTCAGGTTCCATGAAAGTGCATAGAGGGTTCTTCACCTCACCAGAGCCACTATCTGTGGCCAGTTGCCCAAGCAGTCACCACCCTCTCTGTTTCTCACTCTGGGTTCTCACACTGCAGATGCTCCCTCCATGTATCCTCCTGCTGCGTGTACATATGCCTCCTTATGCAGAAAGAGCACAGCCACTGAAATTTGAGCCTTTTAATAGACATATGTGCTTTGAGAAGCTGAACATGGCTGCTTTCAAGTCTGTTTCCCACTCAGGGAGTTGATGGATCCCCACAAAAGGACTCCCAAAAGCTCTCATTGCCTGGAGAGGAAAAGAGATGAGAAGATGGCCTGCCCCCATCATTACTCTCCCCAGTGCTAGGTCCGTGGGAGAGAATTGTGCAGTCTCCCACTTCTCACTGTCTTCAGGCACCTGCCTAGAAAACCAATTCTCATGTTCACTCTGAAGATGCTGCTTATGCCTCCTCCAGGGGCATGGTCTGGAGAAGGGGGTTCAGCACAGGGTCACAGCACATCTATCCATCTCTTCCAAGATGGCCCATGGGGTGGAGCTCAGGCCATGACACAATAGCTAAACTCCTGGTGTCTCATGCCTCAAACCAACCAAATAATAAGAGGGTAGGTGTGTAGTCAACACAGAAAGATCCTTGCTCTACTCTCCAACAGGTAACATGGTCCCGGAGTTTTTCCTTCAACTGCCATTCTAATTTTCTTAGCCTCAAAGGGGGACACGCCTGGAATCCCAGGGCACAAGATCATCTTTTCCCGTTCCCATTACCCTCAGTTCTACTCAAGTTACAGTGCTAGTGGATAGCAGGGTACAACTTGTTCCATGGTTTTCTCACTTTCAAGGGCTCTTGAATGCTGAAAGAGCTCTAAGAATCAAAGAAATTTAGCTCTAATGGTGAAGTTACAAGTCGTCCAGCAAATATTTAGGGCCAGAGGACATAGTAAGCCGTCTCTTAAATCTCACTACATAGACATCTGCCCATCTGAAAGCTCCTCAGGCTGAGCTAGGCTGCCTAGTGTGGTTCTTTTAAGGATGCCTGTGATACTAATTGTCTTGCCGTTCTTCCTGGATAAATATGTAGCCTTAGGAATAAGGCTGGACCCAGATCATCAGCAATTATATTTACCCATTGATCTACCATCTTCCTCCTTATTTCTCTCACCACTTTGGAAGCTTTAGTAAAACATATTTCAATTCTCACTTTAAAATGAAATCATTAGCCTCTAAATAATTAACCGGCATCAATAGGAGGTCATGCAATCTGCACAAACACACCTATACTAGTCAGTCTGCCCGGCGAAGGGGAGGAGGAGAGCTTTCCCATAAGGCTTTCATGGAGCTTCAGAGACTGGAATTTGAGGATTGATAAAGTATGTGTGTGCATTTGGAAATGAAAGTAGGAGACTCCAACTGTAGGGGAAGGGGGAGGAATACTCTCAGTGCTATTCCTAGGTAGCAAGTTCTTGTAGCAACTGGCATCCCTGTGTATCACTACCATGAAATATTAATACAACAAATGTCTGTATACCCTTTTCCTAGCACCAAATTATTTTTTTTAATATTTTAACTTCATGTATTGTTTTACAGAAGGGTCACTGAGTGATATATTTGAAACTGAGTCCCCTGCTCCCATAAAAAAACAAAACTTAATGTCTGATACAGCCAGGATGCTGCAGAGCCTCCTGGGACTCCAAGTACCCAAGATCACTATGCACTGATGATCCAGCAGCCCATTATCCACCTGCAGTCTCCCCTATCAATTACTTATGTAGCTTTCCTCTCTGCATCTTCCCATGGCCCAGTTCATGGTGCTAAACTGACAGAGTATGAAATACCCAGAACCTCTTCTGCTGGGCACATGGAACACTAATCCCCAAAAAATGCACCAAAATAGGATTCTGTGGTCAATAAAATGGGAAATCCTGCATAGTTTTTCTTCTTTCTAGGTACCCACAATATTTTTTATTAGTAAGCCTCTTGGACAACCTTTAGGAAAGACATCTGTTTTTTCCAAACTCACTAACCTTTCCCTATGATGAAATTTTTATTAATATCCTTCAGACTTCTGCTCCACAAAAGCATGTGGAAAGGTTTTTTCAGAATGGTATAGGGTGGTGTCTGCCACAATAGTTCTTCTGCAAATGCAGCAGTGAACTTTGCATGACTTTTTCAAAAATGTTTAATTAAAGCCAAGGGCATGATTCCTAAAATGCAATTCAATGAAGATAATTATGAAAGGAAATAAACGAATATGGTTCAAGTAATTGGCCTTCTGGCAGTCCGATGAGATCCATAGGTCTCAGAGTGCCTTCAGGGATGGATGAGATGGGGAACCTTGAATAATTTCCCCTAAATGGCACTCCTTTCCCAGACTTTTTGAGTACTGAATGGCCACCAATTCAAGGTTGGACTCTCAGAGGGAAAACACAGGAACCATTATCTTACTTTAATAATTGAAGATAAGATCCATATGCTTTGGAAACAAGAAAAGCAAGTGGCAATGAAGAAAAAAAATGGCATAGATGATAGAGGCTTTGTTCATTCCCCTTGCGACCACATCAGAGTTGTGAGAGAAACACAGAGCAAATAGCAAGCAAAGTCACCTGGGATCAGATGAACAGAAGGACTACAACTAGGGAGAGAAATAAGAAATCGCTCTGCAATGGTAGAAGGTAGGAGGGGGTGAAGACACGAGGTTGCCCAGTCCCAAGTGGCTGAGTGGGACAGAGGCTCTGGCAGCTACAGCTGGCAGCTGCAGATGCCTCTTAAGGGGGCTGTATCAGTGAGCAGACTTTCACAGTGATAGGCTGATGGGGGAGTGGGGAGATGGCACCAGGGACTTACAAGGGGACACTGAGGCTCTCTCCCAAGCAGAAGTACTGGTGGTATCCATTGTTCCTCTGTTGAGCCCTTCCCCCTCCCAGTGTGTGGATGCAGTGCGGCCATAGCTGAGATGTCATTGAACTAGATAATAGAGGTCGCTCTACCCAGAGGATTCCCTGAAATTCCTCTTCCCCCAACTCACAGCCCCACCCAAGCCACATCCAGGTGTGTCCTTGGGGAGTCCGGTGCTCCTCAGTGAGCCAGCTCCAAGACTCACACTGGTGGCAGCCGACCTCAGTTTTTGGCATGGCCTCTTGAGGCAACTATAAGCACAGCATCTGTGGATTGCTTGCTGAATCTTAACAGGTAGCGCTGGAGGGGCACGGGCTGTTGCTAAATGTGGCCTGCAGCTGAACCCCTTGCAGGATTGTGCCACTGGACACCTACTAACAAAGCCATGCTAATAAGACCGGGAGACTTAGAAACTTTAGTTTCTATGTATAAACAGACACAAAAAGGCAGCCAAAATGGGAAGACAAAGAAACAGAAATCATATGAGAGAGGAGAACAGAGATCCAGGAATAATGGAGTCAAGCAATCTAACAGATACAGAATTCAAAACAGTGGTCATAAAGATGTTCAATGAACTTGGGGGAAGAATAGATTAACTCAGTGAGAACTTTAACAAAGAGATTTTTAAAAAACATAAAAATGGAAATGGAAATTATAAAAGGGAACCAGTCAGAAATGAAGAACACATTATCTGAGATGAGGAGGATATTAGAGGGAATAAACAGAGAGAATAAAGTCAAGAATTGAACCACTGATATAGAGGATGAGGAAGCCAAGGACACTCAATCAGAACAGCAAGAAAAAAGAAGCCAAGACTATATAATAATTTAAGGAGCCTATGGGACACAATTACATGTAAAAATATCCATGTCATAAGGGTAACTGAAGGAAAACAAGAAGTTGAAGAGCTATTTGAAGAAATAATAATGGAAAACCTCCCTAACCTGGTGAAGGAAATAAAACCCCAGGAAGCTCAGAGAGTCCCAAAAGAGAGGAACATAGAGAGGCCCACATTAAGACACGTTATAATTAAAATGCCAAAGGTGAAATACAAAGAAAGAATCTTAAAAGCAACAAGAAAAAAGTAGCTAGATACCTATAAGGGAGTACCCATAAGATTGGCAGCTGATTTCTCAAAAGAAACTATACAGGACAGAAGGGCTTGGCACAAAATATTCAACGTGATGAAAACTCAGGATCGACGAGTAAAAATACTTTATCTAGCAAAGCTATCATTTAGAAGCGAAGGACAGATAAAGAGCTTCCCAGACAAAATTAAGCTAAAGGAGCTTATCAATACCAAGCCAGTATTACAGGAAATGTTGGAGAGATTTCTTTAAGAAGAAAAAACACATATCAAAAACAAGAATAAAGAATGGTAATACCTACATTCCTATCAAAAAGTATCTCAAATGGAAAAGAATTAAGTGCTCCAACCAAAAGGTACAGTGACTGAATGGATAAGAAAGCAAGACCCCTACATATGCTGCATACAAGAAACTCACTTCAAATTAAAAGACATACAGAGACTAAAAGGAGGAGGATAGGAAAAGATATTGCTTTGATGGATATAGAGAGTATTGCGCTGAATGAAATAAGTCAGATAAAGACAAATATCGCATGATTTCACATACATGAGGAATCTAAAGAACAAAATAAATAACAAAAAGAAAAAGGAAATAAACTCAAAGATACAGAGAATATTTTTGAGAGCTACTAGATGGGAAGGTGGTTGGGGGGATAGGGAAAAGGGGGAAAGGGATTAAGAAGTACAAATGGATAGTTACAAAATAGACATGGAGATATAAAGTGTAGTAAAAGAAAAATAGTTAACAATGTTGTAATAAATGTGTAAGGGAGAAGAGGGGTACTAGATTTAGTGGGGTGATCACTTTGTGAGTTATAAAGCTTTCCAATCACTAGGCTATAAAACTGAAACTAATATATGATTGTATGCCAACTGTAATTGAAAAAGCTCATTAGATTGTACATTGTAAATACTAGCAACTAATTGTCTATTATATTTCAATAAAGCCAGAAAAAATAAATAAGTAAATAATAAAATAAAATAAAAAAGAAAAGCAAATGGCAGAGATGCCAACTGAATCAGAAAACTAATGATCTGATCAGTATTCTCACCTGAATGAAAGTCTCCATCCTCCTCAAGAACAGGAGGCATGAACTGACTTGCCTTAGGTCACACCTGAGTTAGTAAGATGACAAGGTCGGTCCAATTTCCTGGCTCTACCTATTATGACCCTGTTCAGTGATTACTCATCCTACCAACTACCCAAAGACCTCAACTTTTCTTGAATATTTTGAACTGAGTTATGGGCTTATTATTTTAGTGTACCCAAAAGTTTTATTGTTTTGTCTTTATTACAAAGATGGAAATCTGAGACCATGGGCAATGGGGAATCAGAGAGAAAAGAGAAGAAAAAGAGGAAGCATGTAGGTGATGTGTACCCTCCTGAACCCTTGCTATTTGTACTTGAAACTTCTTTTTTCCAGTACCCTACCTATAAAAATAGTGATGATTATGATGAGATGGTGGTGGCTGTGCTTTTATTGAACATCTACTCTGCACTACATACCATGTCCCATCTCAGGCATACTTTCTCAGACTCTCTTGCTGGTTCTTTCATTTTTTTGACTTTTAAACTTTGGAGTGCCCCACACATCCCTTTTCTTCTCTATCTTCATTCACTCCCTTGCTAACCTCATGTAGTCCCTAGACTTTTAAAAACTATCCACACACTGATGATTCTCAACATCATATCCCAGCCCCAGCATCTTTCTTGGGACTTGGCCTCTCACATCCAACTGTCTACTCATTACCTACACTTAGATGTTTAAGTCACCTGCAACTTAACATGATTAAGGCCAAATTTATGATTCCAGTACCACCACCCCCACTGAAATGTTCTCTACCAGCATGTTCTTCATTTCAATATATGACAACCCCATTTTATAAGTTGTCAGAACAAAATCTTGAAGCCATTCTTTGTCTCACTATTCACACATTTCACCCCACATATCAGCAAATCTTATAGTTTCTACCTATAGAATATATCAAGATCCTGACTATCACCACTAGCACTGCTGCCATAATCCAAGCTATCATTACCTGTTACCTGAAGGTACAGAAGCCTCCAAACAGGTCCTCTTACTTTTCCACTTACAGTATTAAAATCCACTTTCCACTAAGTGGCCAGAGCCATTCTTCTAAAATGTTTGTCAAGCCATGTCTCTTCTCTGATCAAGGCCTCTGAAGGCTTTCCATGTCACTTAGAGTAAGTAACCCTGTATGGCCTGCATGATCTGACCACCCGCTACACACACACACACACACACACACACACACACACCCTTTGGACTTGCTCTTTCTCACACCTGGATATCTGTATGCATATCTTCAAGTTTCTGTTGAAGTATCACCTTATCAAAGATGCGTTCCTTGACTACCCTGTAAGAAAGAATCACCCCCACATGCACACAGTCACTCTATCCCCTTACCCTGCTTTATTTTTCTTCCTAGTGTTACTACCTCCTGACACATTATATAGTTTGTTGAGTGCTTCATCTCTCCACATTAGACTGTAAACATCCTAAGAGGAGAGACTTTGTGTTTTATTCACTGCTTTACCTCCAGTACCTATAATATATCTTGGTGTATATATGTGTATATTATATACATATATATATATATGTATATAATACATGTACATTTTACATATATATATATATACACACATTATTTGTCATATAAATGAGTGCAAGTATTATGATACAATTTTACAGATAAAAAATGAGACCCTGAGTAGATGATAACCTGTCAAAGACCAGTGAGTGGATAAGGTGGTGTCTGAACCCAAGTTCACCAGGCTCCCATCTTAGCAGTATCCACTACAGCCTTTCCTTGCCATCTCCCCAGAGTCACCATGTCCATCATGTTCACAACAATAAGACATCCTCTTCTCACTGATCTCTTTTCTCCCACCTTCTCAGGGTCCTAGAAGCCAGGGTACAAGCAGGTGTAACAGTCAGAGGAGCAGAGCACAGGGAGTATGAGGTTTTTACTTGTGCCACGCACCCAGAACTCAACCAGCCTCTTCTGTCTCTTATAGTCAAGCTGTTGAAATGTCTGCGTTTGGGCCTGCTCACCATGCATGCTGTTCAGACGTCTGTATTAATTATAAGATATGGAGAAGAAAAGGAAATCTATCTCCATAATTGCAACTCAGCTGGGTTCCTTAGGACCTTTCCACCTCAGCAATGTGATCCCTGCTTTGTAGCACTGCAGTCCTATCATTAAGCCAAAGATACCCCATCCCTTCCATTAGATCAGAACGTTGAGATGTGCCATCCAACCAAGGCTGCAGGAGGCAGCCAGTGGGGTTTTCCTGGTTGAGGTGTACACCCAGGCCATCCCAACAGCAGGTCACACTGTCTTCACCGGGCTGCCCACCAGGATGGGGGCTGGGAGGAATGAGGGCAGCAGGGGCGGGGCACGTTAGGAGCACACACAAAGACAGCCTCAGGCTCTCTCCCTATGGGACCCTGACTTTCCCCTCAACTATCCCCCATGAGCCAAGCCCGCAGCTCTGCATGCTCAGACTCTGCAGCCTCAAAGAACTCGAGCTGTTTCCCCTGTGCTCCGCCGCCTACCTGGCTCTTCCCTGAGGCTGCAGGGAGAAACTTCACCAGGAGAATATCAATCTATTGATATGGGTACCAACAGCCTTTCTGAACAGAATACCAAAGCGGCGAGCCTGCTCTCTGTCCCCCGCAGCAGCAGCATAGCACCTTAACTGCTGCCTCAGGCCTTGATTCCCCTGACTTTGTTGGCCTGAGCCATGAGCTGAGATTTAAGGTGTCAGGGTCTTTACTCAGCCTGAGCTGGAAGATGTGGAGAGGGGGTGTGAAGGAGGCAGGCAAAAAGAAAAACAGAGAGAACGGGAGGAAAGACAGAGATGCCTCCAGTAGTTGCAACTTAGAAAATTTTATTTCTCCTCTTGCCTCTGACGATTCTGTGTTCCAAAGGCACATGGCCTGGGAGTCTTGCTCTTTTCCATTCCACAGACTGATCTTAATGCTCGCAGACAGAAAGACAGGTTGGGTCCCTCACTCACTACTGTGGCTGCTGCTGTCACAGTATCTCTTTGATGTCCCCTCCTTTCCTTAATCCACTTTCTACTTGTCACCCCACTTGTAACCCCATGAGTCTCACATGAGTCCTGGTAACACTAAAAGTTGTCACGTATGGAGGGAGCTTTGAAGGGTAGTGGGGAGTATAACCACAAAGTAGGGAAAGCTGGGCTAAAGAAAGATAATCAGGTTTCTATACTGTGGGACTTCTGAGCCTTTAATATGAGAGTTTAGACTGTGAATTCCCAAGGGAAGAAAATCAAGTAGTAGTGTTCTTCAACTAATTTTATAAGACACTATGTTTTCAAGGCAGTCAGCTATAGATGAGGAATTCAGAGACCTAGTTTGTGCAATGTTACTTTTGGCATAAAAATTGGCTTGAGGCCTGAGGAGGAACTGGGGAAAGTGGACAATGCTACATGTCTGGTCATCCAGAGAAACCCCCTTTCAGAGGAGCAAGAGACCTGGGCCTCACAGGACCCTGTCACTCTGCCCTGGAAGGAGTTGCCACACTTTTAAAAAGGAAGGACAGGGAAGAAAGAAAAGATGTAGACAGTCACAAAGATACATAGGAGGTGGGCACGCAGAGAGGACAGGGGGGTGATGAGAGGAGACGGTGGAGCTGGAGCCATGGCACATCAGTTAGCTGCCTCCTGACATGTGCCCCGAGAGCCCCCCACTCCCCCTCTGTGCCTCAGCCTTGGAAACAGAGAAGAGGGAGGAAATCGGAGAAGTGAAGAAAATGCTAGACTGAAGGTTTCCTCCAAAAGTTCAGGTTTTGATTTTAATTCTGTAAAGTGAGTATATAGCACTAAAGCATTTTCGTGCATTTCAATTCATTTCAATCAGTACTTACTGAATGCCTATCATGGGGCCCGCTCTGAGTCAGGGGCCGTGAGGAATAAAAGTGAAAAACAGTTGCCTCTTTCCTAGCAGCATTAGTGGAGTGACAGGACCACACAGGCCAACAATTAGAGAACAAGAGGAGACTTTATCAGGAACAACGAGGGAGAAGTGCCAACATTAGTGCCAGCACAGTCAGGAGGGTGAGTGCTGTGTGCAGAGAGACGGGATGCAGAGAGCCTTGAGGGCCTGACATTTAGGCAGACATCTGGAGGAAGTGGGCATTCCTGCAGTAGGACAGTCAGAGAGGCACCATCAGCAAGTCCATCTGTCCAAAGCAAGATGACAGGAGCTTGAGACACCTGTGGACATGCTGGGTAGACTTGGGCCTTGTAAGGAAGCTAGAGGGATGGTGGTGGCTAAGGTCGCACTCTGTAATTAGGCCTTGTAAGAAGGCAGAGGGGTGGAGACAGTGAGGCTACACCCCCTACTGGCAGTATGTGGCGATGGTCAGAAAGCCACCCATGTGACCTTCGTCACCTTCCCATCTGCCAAATGGGATCGTTACATGCTGAACTGCGCTACCCCTCCCCCCATCAAAAGAATTTGTACGTTAAAGTCCTAATCCCCAATACCTCAGAATATGACGGTGTTTAGAGACAGGGCCTTTAAGAGGTGATTAAGTTACAATGTGGCCATTAAGTTTGGCCCTAATCCGATATGTATGATGTTCTTATAAGAAGAGAAAATTTGGACACAGACAGGCACAAAGTGAAGAGCATGTGGGACACAAGGAGAAAATGGCCATATCTAGGTCAAGGAGAGTTGCCTCAGGAAAAAAACCAACCCTGTCATCAACACTGATCTAGGACATCTAGTCTCCAGAACTAAGAGAAAATTAATTTCTGTTGTTTAAGCCACTCATCCTATAATAATGTTACGGCAGCCTTAGCAAACTAATACAGGGAATAATGCCATCTTCTTGGCTTTCCCTGGTGGCTCACTGCCAGTCTTCCTATTTCCCGGGTTCATATCCCTTCTCTCCATCCGTTAGGCTTCTCTCTCCTCCAGTCTTATCGTTGAGAACAAATAAAACACTGAATGTGAACAAACTTTGACTGAACTTTATATAAACATCTTTCGAACAGTGATGTGGCACTTTGCTGGGCTCTGGAGTTTGAAAAATGAGTAATGCCGAGTTCCCGCTCTCAAGGTGCTCATAAGGGAGTGTGGACAAAATTTACACACACTTAACAGGTGAGAACACTGTGGAACTAGGGGGGTGGGGATGTGCCATGAAGAAGACTGTCCAAAGAGGAAGCGCTTAGGTTGAGCTTTGAAGGATTCATAGGAGTTGATCTGGGAGGGAGACAGAGGACTCTCTGTAGAAAAAAAGAACATGTGCAAAATCTAGAGGCACGGAGTGTATTATGTGTTCATGGAACACTAAGACATTGAAGTGTCTGCACAGACTACATGGGGAGTGATGGGAGGGGGCTGAGAAGTCTGATGAGTGTTGTAGTCCAAGGCCCCCTGGGAAGAATTCTGGCCTTTTTCAGAGTTAGTGAGGAGCCAAGGAAGGGTGCTAAGAGGGAGTCTAATGGCAATGTAGAGAGAGCCCAAGGGGATGAACAGATCAGAAGTCTATTTCTGGACTTTTTGGGGACCTGTGGCATGTTCATATGCCACACAATGAAGATGTGGGCGAATACCTTAGGAGAGGGACTGGCGTTGAGGCTAAGGGATAGGAATAAGGTGGTACAGACAGCAAAAAGAGAAGGCCATTAGGGCAGGAAGCCCAGTGGGGCCAAATATTTAACCCTTCTAAGGCCTCAGTTTACTCATTTGTAAATATGGAGAAATGAGTTATTACCCCACATGACCATCATAAGAATGAAATAAACAAAATAATCTATGAGAAGCCGTCGTATGGCCTGGCAGGTACACTCAATAACATTGACTCTAACTGCTGTCACTAATCCCAGAGGAACAGGGTGGAGGCCTGGTAACACAAATAAAGTAGAGTCTCATCTAAAACAAGGAAAGACATCAAAACTCATTGACCACATGTTTGCCTTGATGCCACATTTGTGGAACTATGGATTTAGCATTAATTCAATCATCCCTGAATGGAGACAGAATTGGTTCTGAAGCCAGGAGGAGAATGTTAAGCAGCCTCAGCCATGAGTATAGGGAAGCAGGAGAGGGAGCCAAGTAGGTTATTAGGATGGCAGGGCTGCCAAGGACAAGCTCAGAGAAAGGGAATAGAGCAGAGGCTTTGGGGATGTTGACACTTGGGCTCAGAGAAGAAAAGAGAAGACAAGGAAGTCAATAGAGCTATCAGGAAAAGAAGAAAACTGAAAAAATTCACTTTCATGAAAACCAAGAGAGGAGAGAGTTTTAATACATAGTAAAAGCTTGGAAGCCTCTAGTGATAATAGAGATAATGAGAAACAAACCAAGAAAGGTATGGAGACTGCAACTGGGGATTCTTTGGTGCACAAGGAGTCCTTTTCTGTGGGGTAAGGAGACAGAAGGGAACTGCACAGGCTTGGAAATTCCATGGCCACTACAGAAGTCTGGGAGCACAGAGTGTGTTTCAAGGAAAGGTGGCTCAGGTTGGAAGCATTAAGGGATGGCTGAACTAAAGAAAGAGTTACCCTGAGGAGACCTGAGCCTTTGTTTATGTTGGTGGAAAGGAGAAAAGCCTGTGGCTTGGGAAGAAGAGAATCAAAATGGAAGCCTAGGCAAGGTCTCAAGGTAGAAAGAAAGGGATGAAATCTAATATTGCCTAGGGGAAGTACCCTTATTTCTCTGCCTACTAGGAGAAATAAGAGAAGTAGAAGCAGCCTTCATCTTCTGGATTCATTCGGATACGTTGGGTCATTTCCCCAGGGGGATGGAAGGTGGCCAAGACCTAAGGAGAATGAAAAAGGGTTAGCAAGGCTGCTACAGAAAAGGCAAAATGGACACAAGAAATGAAGTTCAAGTCTAACTTAATATGATTTCCCCAGTAGCAGTTCCTAAGATAACAATTTGCATGCAAGTAGTGTATATAGGAGATATCCCCAGGAAATATGGCAGGGGAGTGGAGAATTGAGACAGGCAAGGGAAGAAAGCTAATAAAAGGCACAGTAATGGGTGGACTACTGCTCTAGAAAAGTGAGTTTTAATCTCTCTGAGCACCCTTTATGAGACTGGGTAAAGCCTCCTCAGAATGATCTCACCAAGGGACCAAGGAGTTAGGGTATTGATCCACCAGCTCCCTTCCCTCACTGGTTGAGGTTGTCTCCTGGGGGTGTTAAGTTCCTTGCATTTAGGGTACCCTCAATGCTCCTATGGACAGAG
Organism: Eidolon dupreanum; assembly: GCA_028627145.1. Classification (NCBI taxonomy): domain Eukaryota; kingdom Metazoa; phylum Chordata; class Mammalia; order Chiroptera; family Pteropodidae; genus Eidolon; species Eidolon dupreanum. Next base: position 46,703,882 of record CM053508.1, on the reverse strand, counting down.
ACATTCCTTAGGCAGAAAAATGTAGAGCTTGAGGTGAGAAACTGCAGTAGTCAGAATTCTAAGACAGCCCCCAAAAATTCCACCTCCTGATGCACACATCCTTGTTTAATCTGCTCTCCCTGCATGTGACCTAGAATGTGAATATAATCGATATTACTTCTGTGATTAAGTTATATTATGTGGCAAAAGAGATTTTTTATATACACTTAAGGTCCCTAATCAGTTGAATCTGCATTCATCAAAAGGAAGATTATCCCAGCGGTGCAGACCTAATCAGGTGAGCCCTTAAAAAAGACAAGAAGCAATAGTAGATGCTCTCCTGTTGGCATGAAAAAGCAAACTGTCATGTTGTGGAGAGGGCCACATGACCAAGTCCTGAAGGCAGTCTCCAGAAGCTGAGAGTGATCCCCAGCCAACACCAGCAAGAAAATGAGAACTTCAGTCCTACAACCACAAAGAACTAGATTCTTCCAACAACTTGCATGTTTGGAAGAGTCTCAGATGAGATCATAATCTTAGCTGACACCTTGACTGTAGTGTGTGAGACCCTGAGTAGAGGACACAGCTAAACTGTGCCCAGACCCCGACCCAGAGAAACTGTGAGATAATAAATGCATGTTGTTTTAAGCTGCTTCATTTGTGATAATTTGCTATGCAGCAATGGAAAACTAATGGAAAGGCCATCAATGCATATAAGACATGTGAACCAAAGCTGCAGGTGACCTTCAGGGTAAGAAAAAGGGAGATGGATGGAGCACCTCCAGCTTCCTTTCTCTTCCTGAGGTCATCTTTAGATCTAAAGCCTGAAACCCAAATTCAAGCAAGAGAAGAGACAGCATGAGTCCCTCTTCTCCAGGCACTGCAGGGATCAGCTGATCTGTATGCAAGATATGAATTCGCTGTGCTTGGCTCTGGGGCTGTGTGGGTCTGGAGGCTGGAAGAGGCACTCAGAGCTGGAAGCCCTGCCAGGTTTGTAGATGGAGATGCTCTGGGACTGAACAGTTGCCAGACCTAGGCAGGTAGTTTGCCTCTTTTCCCCCTTGAGTTATTCCATTAGTCTTCGGGCCTTTGGCATCATGATGAGAAGCACTGACTTGATTCTCCTCTTTGCAGCTAGACATGCTGCATTTATCCCTGTTAGATGGCAGATGCTCTCAATCCCCTTTGCAACTTTGGCTGCTCAGCCCTCACTTTGCCTGCTACTCAGCAGAATGGAAATTAAAGCCGACAAAGGCAATTTTTACAAGACAGACCAAGAAAAGGTATTTGAAATTCGACACAACTCTACATTTAGATATCTAGGATCCCCTGCATGGCTAGACTCTATGCTTAATCATTTCGAAATGTAGTATTGAACACAATAAAACAGGCTTTCCTCATCTAGTTGAGGCTCTTGCATCTAATGCAAAAGTTCTCTGGAAGACTGATGTTCGGAATGCTAGCAAGAAGCAGTATTATTTTAGGCTGTGCCTTTTGTGCATTTTTATGTGGTAAGCTTACCAAAGGTAAGGGTCTGTCTGGGTCTCAATGTTACAGATTAACAAATTAAATTGTATTGGTTCGTGTGAGGATAAACACATATTTTGGACTGAATGCATACTGATCAAATTTACAAGGTCCTGACAGGGAACCCTTGCAATGGGGGAGGTGTGCCCAGCAGGATAAACCATTCAGGTCACTGCCCAGGTTCAAGTTTTTGAGGGTAGGTTCACTCCAAAAGTAAATTTAAAATCCTGCTTGGCAAATATCTTCTGAGTCCTTCTCGCGGATGCTGTGATGGTACAGCAATAAGTTCTACATGATTATGCCCTCAAGAAGCTTCTTTGCACATAGATATAATAAGATAGGAACATGCTATAAGAAAGGTGCAGAAAATCTGCTAAGAGAGCGCAGGGGAGGGAAGGATCCTTCCAGCAGGAAGTGGGGGAAGTGGGGAGAGAACTAGAAAGAACCAAAGGAGGCAGCATTGAAGCTGGGTCTTGAAGAAAATGTGAAGGTTGTACCCAAGAAGGTAGAGATGGCCATTCCAAGGACAGCAATAGGTGAGCAAAGATACAGAGGGTCAAAAATGAGTAACATGTTTGATGTACTGGAGGAAACGATGCTGGAAAGACAAGGAGGTACCAGATTATGCCTTGTGGCTGCAGAACACATGGAGAGGGAGCTCTTAAGGGATGTGTCATTCAAGCAAAGAAAATGATGAAGTCCCCCTTACTAGGGTATAGAGCCTTTTGTCTACATAATCAGTACTGGCTGCTTAATATTGTGTCTTCCACCCAACTAGGGGACATGCCTCAGTCTGCTCTGCTTAGGCCTCTAATTCTTTCTAAGTCATTAAAATCTTTTGTCATTGCAACAGGACTGTAGCTTATCTTGCGTTAGTTGCTCTCTGCATTGGCATCTTTCTGACAGCATTCTAGAGAGCACCTATACTCTTGGTGAGAGCCAAAGGACCCTCTGTCCTGATGAGAGATACAGGGACCAATTGCTCCTTAGGATGAGTCCCTTTCTCAGAGGTAGACCTCTGTAACTTTTGTCAGGATTTGACAAAAGTTAGCAGAGGTGACATTTCCTGACTTTACCTCGATCCTCAGGGGCCACCCTAGCTAGACGCCCACATCCTTGCTGACTGCAATGGGGTTGTGGCTGGAGACAACCTGGGGTAAACAGAACTTGGCAATCTGCTCTCTAGGGCTAGTTTGGTGAAGTTCTGTGAGTTCCTGCTACAGAGAACCAGAAATGAGAAATGCCAGAGGACACATCCACACCATCTGATTGTCTGAGCTCCAGACAAGGCTTCCACTTTGTGTTTGGTGACATGTATTGTGGGTAGGAAGGTGGATTCTAGAGTCAAAGAGAATCAGCCTCAAATCCCTGCTCTACTGCTTACCAGCTATGTCACCTTGGGCACATTATTTAATTCAAGCCTGTCTCCTTGTGTGTAAAGTGAGAATAAAGATCATCCTTATCTCCTAAGGTTGTTGTGAAAATTGAGATAATGTCTGCACAGCAACTAGCACAGCACCAAACCTGTAAATGAAGCACAACACATGTTAGCCATCATTACCACAGACCTCTGAAGGCTTACATGGACAATATCAGAAACCTTCTGGACCCAGCCAGTGAGAGAAGCTGCAAACTACACTTCTGGCAGGTGGGGAGAGCTGAATCATTCCCTGGCAATTCTATCCCTCTGTTTCTGAGGTGACTATAGTGGCTTCTACCTGACCCACCTTCCTTCTTGCATCTGACCATGTGGTGCCATCAGGCAGTGCCACACAACAGTCATGGAGCTCAAAGGAACTCTTTGACTTTCCAGGTTCTAACTTCTATATTGGTGACCTACCCCAGGACCAGAGAAATTCAAACTCTTGGCCACCAGAGGCACAGAAAAGCAAGATGCCCAGTTTCATTGTGGCCAATGATGAAAGGCATGATGGAAACTTGGGCTTCTGAGCTTCCAGAGACAGCGGGACCCATGATGAGTTGGAGAAGACACCTACCACTTGTGTGAGTCTATTGCTAAATCTTCGGGAACCGTGCTAACTGCTTGACATCCTGTTGGTAGGATGACATGTGTCATTGTCAAAGTACTGACACCACAGAAATCAGCAGATATTACCCATCGAGTTTCCTCCCACAGCACCCCCAAGAACCGGCCATCAAACATTTATCAACACACCACTGGGCAAGACCTTTCTCACTCCCATTCCTCCTCAGTTGCTTTTAACTATTTCCTCACACTACATATTACCTCCAGACAGCCCAGCTAAATCTCAAGTCATCCTGAAATAAACTGCCAGAGACAGGCCGATGAGAAATCGCTTGAAATATGGAGAGAGTACTCTTTATGATCAGCGTTTGAGGACTTTCCTTTCACTCGTCTGTGTGTCATCAGGTATTTAGATATAGTGATCCCCCTTTTCCATGGTTTCACTTTCCTCAGGTTCAGTAACCTACCATCATCCAGGCTCCAAAAATACTAAATGGAAAATTCCAGAAATAAACAATTTACAAGTTTTACATTGTGTACTGTTCTGAGTAGCATGACGAAATCTTGCACTGTCCCTCTCTGTTCCATGTAGAACATGAATTGTCCCATTGTCCAGCATCTCCAAGCTGTAAACACTCCCCACCTGTTAGTCACCTAGTAGCCTTCTTGGTATCAGATCAACTGTCACAGTATCACAGTACTTGTGTTCAGGTGACTTTTATCTTACCTAATGGCCCCAAAGCAGAAGAGCAGTGATGCTGGCAATTCACATATACCAAAAAAGAGCCATAAAGTGCTGCCTTTAAATGAAAAGTTTGAAAGTTCTTGACTAAAAAATCATCTGCTGAGATTGCTAAGTTCTACAAAACTTCTATCTGTGAAATTGCCTAATTTATAAATTAAAGTTTATCATAGATATGTATATACACAAGAAAAAAACAGTACATCTAGGGTTTGGGACTACCTGCGGTTTCAGTCATCCAGTGGGGGCGTTGGGCTGTGTCTCTGCGGATAAGGGGGTGCTACTATAGAAGGACTGACTCATCGCCGCTCATCAGTGGTGAGAGACCTCACCACTAGTTCTCTGAGGTGCAGGCGGTTCAAAGAGGAAAAGAACAGGGACTCAGAGCACCAGAAAATTGACCTCTAGGGGATCATCCAAGGTCTCAGGGACTCTGGGATACTCCTCAAAGTACAGAACAAAGGTTCCTATGGAGAGGCTTCATAAGGAAGGGCTGTAGGGCTTGTGGAAAAGGAAAGCTGACCAGTATCAGCAAGGATCAGTGAGCTCAGGCAAGGCCCCAGCCTTTCTGAGGCCTAAGTGCATTTCCCTTTGCGGGAGCTGAAAGAACTCCAGAGCATCAGCCTCGAGGCTAAGAGAGAGGCAGCGCATTCCCCACCCTCAGTACGAGGACACTTGCAATCCTGTTACATCAGGAGCATCACTAAGTAGCAGCATATCTAAGGATCCAGGATCCCCAACCCTGAGAGTGGCACGGAGCCACCAACGAGTGTCCCACTCTGGCCTCCTTCCTCTCTTCTCCCAGCAGGACCCGTTTCCCCCTGGAGCAGTAGATTTCTCCCTGAACTTTATCCTTAAGTATATCTGGCACATTCATTACTACAATATTTATGACCCACATCAATTTTTCATCCATGCCATCACTCAGCTTCTCAGGTGAGTTTGGAAACTTCCCTCTTTGAGTTCCCATTCTCCTTTTGGGGAGATGGAAGCTGGAGGAAAGCACCAGGGACCAGCTACACCAAATTCGCTCCGCTGTCATCCTGCTCAGGAATCCAGTACCTGCCACATTAACTGCCACCCTGTCCACCTCACTTTCTAAGCCATTCACAATCTGATTGCACCTCAAATATCCAACATTACCCCTGCCACTTCTCCTCCCTTGCCTTCTTCTCACAGTGAGGACACAAAGTTTCTCTTCCCTCCCTGAGGGTCTCCTGCTGCTTCTGCCACCTGGAAGACCCTCTCCTTCCTGTGGTGTGTTTGGAAGTGCCTCTTCCTCCAAGCCCAGATCCATTCCACATCTTCCACGAAGCCACGTTTTCCTGAATCTAACCCCCACATCTACTTCCTGTTCATCTTCAGCTTGTGACTCATGACCTAGTATTTAACCATTCCTTAATTGTTCTCCCCAGCTGAACTCTATGCTCCCTAAAGACAGAGTCTGTACCTTTATGTTTCTGTGATCCCCGCGGGGCTGAGGTATGCAGTGCTAGCTATATAAGGTGCCAAATAAATAAATAATAAAGAAGAAAATAATATACTAAAATAATTCTAAACAAATGATTTAATAAATAACTTGCTTGATTGCAATCATGAGGGACTTTTTTCTGTATTAATTGGGTCTTTTTTTATTGGCTCTAATCTCACTTATAATGATGATAATACTTGCCAAGATGTTCTTATCTCTGAGAAATACATTAATACATTAATTGTATTAATAATAACAATTGCTCCAATTTTTTGAGCACTTACTCTGTGCTCAAAACAGCAAAGTATTTTACAGGCATTATCATATTTACTTCTGAAGTAAGTACAATTATAATCACCATTTTACACATGAGGAAACTGAGACACAGAGGGGATGTGACTTGTCCAAGGACACACAGCTAATCCGTAGTAGAGCAAACATTCAAATGCAGTAGCCCAGGGCTCATGTTTTCAAACATCCCCTCATTCCTGCCAGCGCTAGCATCCCTGCAGGCATTTTGCAGGAGGGCAGTCTGAAGTGTGGATTATAGCAATAGCCACCAACTGCTGGTGCAAACCAGCCCAGAAAAAGAGAGGAATCTTCAGGAAAATATGTGGAATGAGCATACACATGTATGTTTGCTCCCTCCTAAAACAGCAGCAGTATAATAGGAAAAGAATAACAAAGGAATAAATCCACAAAGACAATGAGAGGAGAAGACATTACTGCAGAAGAGAGATATCAGCAAAATTCTAGAAACCAGAGAGTGGGTGGAAGAATGATACATCACCACTCAGGACAGACTAAGCTGAGCAGGAGTCCCGGCCTGAAGGACTGCAGGAGTCCCGAAATGAAGGTGTTGAGTTGGGGAAGGTGAGGCAAGGAGGGAGACTGAAAATGGGACTGTCTGAAAGCTTTTATACAGAATAATCAGGCTGACAAATCTCACACCCCCCCCCAACATGCCCAAGCAAGGAATGGCTCCTTTTCTTCATTTGTTCAAGCTGCCATAACAAATACCATAGACTAGGTGGCTTCAACAACAAACACTTATTTCTCACAGTTCTGGAGGTAGGAAATCTAAGATCAAGGTCCTGATCAGTTTGGTTTCTGGTGAGAGCCCCCCTGCAGATAGCTGCCTTGCAGCTCTATCCTCTTATGGCAGAAGGGAGGAAGGGAGGGAAGAAAGCTTCCTGGTCTCTCTTCTTACCAAGGCACTAATCTCATCATAGGAGCTCTGCCTTATGACCTTATCTAAACCTAATTACCTCCCAAAGGCCTTTACCTCTAACATCATCACATTCAGGATCAAGGCCTTAGCATACAGATTGAAGGCAAGGAATACGGACACAAACAGTCAAGTCCATAGTATCCCTCCATGCCCCTGCAGGATGGACTTCAGAAGGGGGCACTTGAGGCACACTGGCATATACAGGTGAGCTACAAGGCTAAAGAAAGGAACTAAATGATGTCTGTCTATAGAACAAAGGAAACTTTACGCCTGCTCCCTCCTAACCATCCATGCCCTTCTAGTTCCAGTCTCCTAATGTCAGTAGCCAGATACATATCCTAAGGCAGAAGATGGGACAATATTCTCTCAAGAAACAGAATTCTGTATTGACAAGCAGATAGCCTGGAGTAAGTGTCCAGATGCCTTTGAGGGTATCCCCATGAAAAAGCCCACTTGAAGCCACATCACTCAATAGTAAAGCGTGGTGGTCAGTCCCCTGCCACAGTCAGAGAGTGTCCCATCAATTCTTGAGTTCTTTATTCTGTAATATGAAAAGACAGCAAAATAATAATAGATTTTTAAGGAAAACATTCAACATGAAGATCAAAACAATTTTTTTTTTAATCAGGAAATAAGATAACATAGAGAACAAAAGAAAAGTTCCAAAGATCATCAGTATCTTTGGAGATATATAAAAAGATATTATATTCATGAAATGAGAACAGAATGCTCTAATACCGAAATGGGAACAATTAGAGAAAAAGAAATCTCTTTAAAAATAAAATTAAAATTAAAGTATGAACATTAAAATTTTTAAAAATCAATAGGAAATTTAGTGAAATCAAGGAACTGGCCCAGAAACTTTTAAAAAGAAGGAAAAAGAAAAAGAGGACAAAAAAAAATTTTTATGTGCTATAGTTAAGCAGATATGAAAATTCAATGAGCAATTCAAAAGGTTCAATACTTAATTAATAGAAGTTCTACAGAAAGAGAATAGAAAAAAAATGGATAGAGTGACAAAGACATATAGGAAAATTCCAATCTGAGCAGATTAACAAGGTACATTAAATGAATGATGAAAGACCCACAGCAAGAAACTCTTATCATGAAGCTTCACAATCAGGATTAAAATGATAAAGAATGAAAGAAAGGATGAAAGAAAAAAAATGAAAGAGAGAGAAAGGAAGGAAGAAGTAGGGTGGGAGGAAGGAAGGAAGGAAGGAAGGAAGGAAGGAAGGAAGAAAAGAAGGAAGGAAAGAAGGAAGGAAGGAAGGAAGGAAGGAAGGAAGGAAGGAAGGAAGGAAGGAAGGAAGAAAGAGGAAGAAGAAAGGGAAAAGGGAGGGATGGAAGGGGAGAAAGGAAGTTTACACATAGTGTAAACTGAATGGCATTGGATTTCTCAAGAAAAATACCAGATGTTTGAAGGCCTTCAAAGTTCTAAGGGAAAAAATAATTTTCAATGTTCAATCTAGAATTAAATATTTAACCTAACCATCAACTAAATGTGAGGGTAATACGAGATATTTTCAGACATGAGAGTACATAAATGTTTTATCTCCTATGCATTATTTCTTATAAGCTACTAGAAGATGAATTTCAGCAATACATATATACATATATACATACATACGTGTGCATATACATATGCACATACAACTAAGGGGAAAAGGGAGGGAAAAGTAAACCAAGAAAGGGGAAGACTGGATCCAGGAAGCCAGTAATACAGCAGAGAATCAGTGAAAAGCAGCCCAAGATGACAGCCACGTACCATGCCTAGGGGAAAAAAAAAAAAACAGAAAGCTTCAGGAGGAAGATATCCAGGAATAGAAGTAGAACCAATAAAAAAATAATTAAAAAGAAACTTGTGGTTCTGTTCTTCTAATTAAAGAAAGAAATAATTTTAAGGAAAAAAAGTTTGTGTGAGAGCAAAAATATAACTATAGTACAGTGCGTGGCCTAGCAGCGAACAATGTTCACATGAGCCTAATAATATAACAACCCATTTCTAGTATATCCAAATTGTGTGATATAACTATATAGAGAAGATTGAAGGGATATATATGCATGCAGGTAGAAGGAGTAAGAAAGCTAAATCCTCAACCAAGCTTATCCCCACCTCCGGGCTCTTGCCCTGGCAGTTCTCAATGCCTAGAACACTCTAATACCAGATAGGACATTGCCCACTCCCTTATTTTATTCAAGTCTCTGCTTAAATGTCACTTCTTTTGTCCAAGGTATCTAAAATAATGCTCCCCCAACTAGTAGCATTCTTGCCGTCTTACTCTGTTTTATTTTCCTTTATAACAGTTCCTAACCACATATGGGATAGTGCTCACCACATAATAGACACTTAATTGGTTAAATAAAATAATGAATAAATTATCATGACATGAAATCAATCGTTAATGTCTATCTTAGCTTGAGTTTCCCCAGAAGCAGACCCTGAGACAAGAGTTAGTGCAAAAGCTCATCTGAAGTACTTACCAAGTGGTTCAGGGGAAGACGTAATAAAGAGTTACTGTTTAATGCAGGGATCTCCGACCCCCCAGGCTGTGGACTGGTACCAGTCTGTGGTCTGTTAGGAACTCGCTGCACAGCAGGAGGTGAGCAGCAGGTATGATCAAGGCCTCATCTGTATTTGCAGCTGCTCCCCAGCACTAGCCTCAGCTCCACCTAAGTTCATCAGGCATTATATTCCCATAGGAGCACCGGTCCTTGGTGCCAAAAAGGTTGAGGACCGCTGGTTTAATGGGTACAGAATTTCCATTTCAGATGATGAAAAATCCTGGAGATGAGTAGTGGTGATGTTTATACAACAATATGAATGTACCTCTATTGAATTGTACACTTAAAACTAGTTAAAATGATACATTTTATGTTATATATATTTTACCACAATAAAAAAAAAAAGGCATGTGTATGTATTATACTTTTTTTTTAAGGTATTACTTGGGAGATCCAGAAAACACCATAGAAGAATAGGGGGAAAGGATAGGACCACCAATATGGGTGCATGATCAACTAGAACCCAGTTGGGGTGACTAGATCTTAGTCCTGAGGAGAAACTCAGGAATGGTGAAGCGCATGCCTCAGAGTTAGTTCACAGACAGGAGGGAGTGAGGGAATTTGCATAGCAAGTCTCATCAGGTTGGGGGCTACTTCCAGGGGAATTCCCCAGTACGTCCAGCTTGCTCTGTGCACATGCGAAGCAGCGTTTGCAGAGTCCTCAGGCAAAGAGATGCAGACATTGGCAACTAGAAGGAGACCAGCTGCACAGGAGTAAGGACCAAGGGACATGGGCAAGACACTAACAGGTCTGCGATAATGCCTAAAATTGATAATACACACAGGTTACTTAGAAACATGTAGTCAAATGCCAAAAGACATAGCCAGGAGAGTTCAGAGGAAGGACAGGGCAGCAGGACTGAGAAATGAGAAGGAGATTACTTTATTTTGTCATAAAGTCTTCTAATTGTTTAAAGTATTATTTCACTTTTAAATTATGTCCGTCTTATTTTGAAAAAAAAAAAAAAAGATGAATTTTAAATGAGTATGAATATCACCAGGAAGTCATCCCACACTGATTTGGTTCTAATTTTCATGAGAAAATGTCATAAAATGATTAACCAGCCCTGTGGAAAAGGAACTCAATGAATGTTAATTGAAGAGAACTGTCACCAAACACCCTAGAAGCCAAGTCATCAGTCATATTCAATTATGGAAACTTTTTGTTAAGCTCCTACTATGTGCTAGATACTGTGTTTCATGTTAGCAAGATGAAGAGGTAAGACCCTTGTATTGGAGTTGCTCCAAAAGTCACATCTACCCAGAACTTCAGAAGGTGACCTTATTTGGACATAAGGTCTTTGTAGAGGTAATTAGTTGACATGAGGTCTTTCTGTATTAAAGTCGGCCCTTATTCCTATGACCAGTACCCTCAGAAGAAGACCATGTGATGACACAGAGAAGAGAATGCCATGTGAAGATGTGAAGATGGAAGATAAGGTTGGATGGAGTAATGTTTCTATAAGCCAAGGAACACCAAGGATTGTCAGCAGCTACCACAGCCTAGGAGAAAGGCGGGAATGACAGATCCTTCCCTAGTACCTACGCAGACAACACCTTCCTGCCAACACCTTGATTTCACACTCTCAACCTCCGGAACTGTGAGAGAATAAATTTCTGTTGTTTTAAGCCACCAGTTTGTGGTAATTTGTTACAGCAGCCCCAGGAAGCTAATACAACCCTCTTCTCAGAAGTCTGTGGTCTGGGGAGGTACCTAAGCCTGAGGAAGTGTGTCTTTCACCCTCCTTTTCCTCCTTCCTGCTGGTGTAAATGTGAATCTAATGACTGAGCTGAAATAGCTGTCTTGACCATGAAAGAAAGCTGTATGTTAAGGGAGGTGGGTCAACTAGGTAGAGGCCCTCAGCAGCCATGCCAGCCAAGGACTGCTGATTTATATGTAACCTGGAAATACACGGTTTATACCACTGTCATTTTGGACTTCTTGTCACTTGCTGCTGAACCTAATTCTAATTCACATTGTGAGACAGATTTACAAATGAAAATATACAACTCAGTGTGGTAAATAATATGATAGAGACAAGCTATGGTTGAGGCACAAAGGAATGAATGATTAACTTGCTCTGAGGAGATCAGGGAAGGCTGCATGGTAAAAACAATGGCAGCTGGATTTGTGAACATGAGAAGGAGTTTGCCAGGCAGCCAGCATATGGGATGGCAGGTAAACCTTTCAGAGAAACACAGATGATGAAGTGGAAGGACATGGAATCACCTGTGGTCCTGCATGAGTGAAGTACGTGGTGCAAGGCAGACAATGACAAGTCTAAAGAGGGAGATAGTGGCAGGGAGATGAAAAATTTAGGGTGCCATTCTTGGATGTTTGCACCTTCTCAGATCACAAAGAAAAGTCATTGATAAATGTTCATTAGAGGACCAATATTATCAGTCAAACTTTTAGAAAGATCACTTTGGCTAAGATGAGGATGGCTTGGAAGAAACAAGAAGAGAGTCAAAGAGACCAGGCAGAAGACCATTGCAGTGGCTGTTCAATTCAATGACGACAAAGTCAACATGAGTGCAGAGACATTGGGGACAGAAATAAACAACTTTAAAATACAATTTAGGTGGCTAAACTGGCTGTGGGATATGAGAGAGGATGAGGTCCAGGAGGACCTTCCTTTGCTTGTTTAGAGCATGAGCAGGTAATCATTACCTGAGACAAGGAGCACATGGGGAGGAGCAGGTGTGTGGAGGTGAGTGATGAAATGCTAATGATTGATTTGGCTCCAGTTCATCCTTCTGAATTCTCAGAACCACATTCTCCATTTCCAGAGGGTGACGGGACGTGAGAGGAGGATGCACCCTTCCCATGTGGCTCGCTTCCCACCAGGACAACCCAGCAAGGGTTCTGTACCCTGGCCATAGCAATAGATGCATATATTTTCCCACCTCCTAGAACGAGCCTGAGGTAGTCCCTTCAGAAACAGCAGCACCAGCAGTTCCCCTCCTCAGAGCCCTGAGTCCCAGCCCTGTGGATTCAGCACCACACTCCCGTGCCCTCTGTGCATGGTCCAAATCTCAGCATCACAAGCCCTCCTCAGAGCTTCTGGGTTCTCTAAACCCCACCCTCTTGCTTTGCTCACCTGTCCTTAGTGGCGGCAACTGTTTCCTGTAGTCACCTTAGCTTCCTCTGCTTCTTCAGTTTTCTAATGCCTTTTCACCAAGTTCCTATATTAAATTCACTCTAATAAATACTGGGTCCTGACTGATATTGCTGTTGGCACCTAGAGTGGTCTCAGGAAACAGACCCCCCAACCCTCCCCATCCCCTTCAAAATCGCCCCCCTTCCCACCAAAGATGAAATTCTTGAGTTATTTCAGCCAGCTGTATGGGTCTCCTGTGAAGCAGCCTGGTGGAGCTGTCTGGGAAGTGGTGATTAGTCTGGAGTTAGGAAGGGAATGTTTGTGCACCCTCAGCATGTAGTTCACAGTTAATCCCTCAGGGAGTATGGTAAGTCAGAAGAGAAAGGGCTGAGGATGGAATCCTACAGAGCCCCCAACATTTAGAATGCAGACAGAAGAAGAATTTGGGGACTGGAACAGAATAAAACACAATGATCTGAATGAGGAGAAAAATTGGTGAAGTGCAATGTTTCCCCTCCAAGAGAGGAAAGTTTTGAGAGAAAGCAGCCCTTATACAAAAGTCAAGACAATGACTAAAAAGCAAACAGTAGACTGCGGTAGCCATGCATGACCTTGCTGAGGGTCCTTTCAATAGAGTGGGGGACACAAGGGCGATGGAAGAAGTTTGAGGAGCGAATGGAAAATGAGACAAGACAGACAGAATATTAGCTAGAGGGCCAGAGGAGAGTGTTTCTATTTTTACCTGAGGGTGACTTGAGCTCCTTTATAAGCTGTGGGAAAGAGCCAACAGAAAGTGAAGCTAACCTGCAGGGGGCAGATGGAAAAGAATGAAGTGAACTGAAAGATAAGCCTGCAGCAGTCAGTAGATAACTTTCTCTCAGGCTACTCACACACCCAACAGAGATTTTGGAGTTTCTAAGATGTGCCAAGCACTGTTCTAGATGCTGGGAATAGCAGTAAATAAAAGAGATAAAAATCATAGCCTGGAAGGCAGGAGGCAAAAGGGGCTTTGGGTGTGAAATCTAAAGCAAAACCTCATCAAGTTTCTGGGGAAGCAGGGCAGTAGGTTTAGGAAGCTGACTCTTGCTTTATCTATTTTTTTCCCTGTCAGTTTATTTTCTGAGTAAGATAGGAAGACGACTCCTACCTTGTGACAGAACAGTTGCGCCCCAAGTCAAGGATGTTTAATTCACCATGGGATCAAACACTTTAGAAAGAGAAGCACAGACAGTAACTTGCTCCAAATCTCCTTGATATGGCCTTGGGCTGCACAGCCCATGGGGTTGGTTTCGACCTTTTTTTTTCTTTCTTTTTTTTTGACTTTATAATGCATGGCAGTTTTCTTTCACACTGGATGCTGTCACTGCAATCATAACTGATTACTATAATTACAAAGATGACACACCAAACACGTAGTAAAGGAAGGCAACAACTAAAGCATGGAACTAAAACTGCAAGGGACATTGGAAGAGTGTCACACAGTGCTGCACTGTCAGGTAGGTGAGGTTATATTATTAGAACGGACCCTCACTGGTCTCCACAGTTCCAATCCCTCTCCCTTCCAACCCATTCGCTAAACATGCCATTTCCCATTTAAAAATTTAAAACCCTTGGCATACAAACATCTGATCCTTAAACACTTGATCCTTGCCCACCTCTCCAGCAGCCTCCCTTAGGGAGCTCCTCTACAACTCTGCATCCTGGCCACATGTAATGACCTGCCATGCCCTGAATGGGTCATGGTCTCTTGTGAGTGTGGTGATCTTCCTCTGGCTGAAACACTTTTTCGCCACTCTTTAGCCAACTTCTACTAAACCTTTAAAACTAAACCCAAGCATCACCTCTCCTAATAATCATCATAATAAAATCTATCACTAATTGCCCTCTGCTTTATGCTGTGTGCTCTGCAAACAGTATCTTTAACACTGGCAACAACCTTGCATGACAGATACTAAAGCAGTGCCAAATGAAGCTTCATTCCTCACCACTCAGGAAAAATCTAGCAAATAAAGCACCAACTCCTGCATCAAAATCACTTGGGGACTTATTAAAATACAGATTCCTGGACCCTACACATATCTACAAATTCACTGATGAATTTGGGCATGGGCCTCTAATTATTTGCCAATGCGGGAAGTTAGGAAACTTAACTCAGGGCCAGAAGGGTAGTGAGAGTTGTCAGCATTATGAAGCCAGCATTATTCATTCATACAAAATAAAATCAGAGCTACAATTTTACCAATTATAAATATCAATCCCAAACCTTGTGTATAAGAAATATCTACTTCTTTATTCTCTTTAAATCTGATTTTAAGTCCTCATCCTTCCAGGATGGCAAGAAAGGGCCTCTCTATTTTACCTTCACTTCCACCCCACCTCTAGCATCAGTTCAGACAGCTCAGCTTCAGGATATGCCTCGAAACAGTGCAAGAGTCACCAGTACCCACTCGTTCAAGATCAGTGCTGGCAAGCACATTGCCTACAGTTGCAGTAGACTGCTGCAGATCTGAGGTTTGGCTCTCACACATTGACTTTGGGGCACAGGAATCTTTGCTAAGGCTGAGAACCCCCAGTCCTCTGAGACAATGGTCCATCTCCAGTAAGCTGCCACAGTTGGAAGTGCTTTCTCTTCCTAGCAGATTCTCCAACCATCTCCCTTTCCCCAGTCTCTGGAAATCTATTCCTTCTCTCTCCCCTTTATCAGAAGCTCTCCTTTAGCTCCCTTTCTCTCACCATGTCTCTCTCTCATCCATGGCAACTAATATAATCTGTGCAGTGATCTCAGACCTTAGAGAAAACAAAAACCTGAAACAAAAATCATGTAGGCAGTATACTGGGTGCAGAGTTCACCCTTCCTTTCCTTCTCTGGAGACCTGTCAGTCACTGAGACCAGAGCCCATGGTAGTGCAATAGTTACTGGGTAGAAAAGAAAAAATGTGGTCTGCATAACAACACCAGCAGCCACAGACCTTGTGAGACTGGGACGGGGGGAAACCTGAAAATTTATAATTTTTTTAGATAAGGATGACAGAGTCCAAGATAAAAGAAGAGGAGAAATTAAAGGGAAAGAGTTCTAGAAAGAGAAAAAGATGAAGGAATCCATATTATACAAAGAATGCCCACAGACTAAAAAAAAAAAAAAAAATCAAGAAAAAAATTGGACAAAATATTTAAATACTTGGTGAAAGATGAAAGAAACATAAATAGCCAATAAAGATAAGAAAAAATGCTGGAGAGATGCAAATTAAAACTACAGAGAAGTACTGATGTATATCCACCATATTGGCTAAAATAGAAAATTTTTTTCATATCAAGTGTGGTAAGAATGAAGAGAATTAAGAATCCTTTGTAAAAGTGGAAATTATTATAATCACTTTGGGAAACAATTTGACATTATCTAGGAAATCCGAAGATATGAATACCTAATAACTCAGCAATTACACTCCCAAGTACATATTGTAAAGTAGTGGTGCTCAACCAACAGTGGTCCACAAACTTCTGAGGGCCCCTGAAACCAGTTCAGGGATTTTTCAAGGTCAAAACTATTTTCACTGTAGCACTTATTAGACATAATTTGCTTTTTTCACTATATATTCTTAGCTATCAGGTACTCACAGTAAAAAGAAAAAGAAAAAAAAAAAAGAGAGGCTTGCCATTATTACTTAAGGATGTCCTTAAAGCAGAAAAAGGTATTAAAGGTATTAGTTTTATTAAATCTGAGCTCTTGATAAACATCTTGTTAATATCCTATGTGATGAAATGAGAAATATACCTGAAAAACTTCAGCTGCATGTTGAAATACAAAGTTTGTCTTCAGAAAAAGCCATTGCATAGCTGTTGGAGTTGAGAGCTAAACTAGCCACTTATTTCATGGGCCAGCATTTTTTTATTAGTTTGTTCTTTTTATTCCTTAGATTCCACATATAAGTGAAATCATGTGGTATTTATCTTTCTCTGTCTGACTTATTTCATTCAGCATAATAACCTCTAGTCCCATCCATCTTTTTTAATGGCTGAGTAATATTCCATTGTAGAATTTCTTTATCCAATTGTCTATTGATGGACATTTCGGTTGCTTCCATATCTTGGCTATTGTAAATTGTGCTGCTATGAATATAGGGGTGTATAGATCTTTATGAATTATTGTTTTGGTTTTCTTTGGATAAATTCCCAGAAGTGCAATTGCTGGCTCAAAAGGTATAACCATTTTTAATTTTTTTAGAAAACTCCAATGGGACAGCATTTTTATTTTGAATAATTACTGACAGACAAACCTGGTTATTCAGACTTGAATGTTTGGAAGACATTTTCTCAAAAAATGAATGAAGTGAGTCTTTCACTTTAGGGACAATTAATATTATTTGTTGCCAATGATAAAATTCAACTTTTCATATAAAAATTGGAATATTGAAGAACCTGTATCCACTATTACAAGCTTGACGACTTCCCAGTAAAGGCTTTTTAATGAAATCAATGTGATATTAATGAAAGTGATCTCCTTGTATTATATAATAAAATGTATGACTATAGTATCTGCATAACTCAGTGAACTGATATCCAAATGACTAATAAATGATGTTGCAAAATTAGATGCATAAATGATCCACCTTTGTAAAGTATAAGACAGACCAGTAAATTTTAATATGAAAGATTAAAAAGAGATCATTGATATGGTTTCCAATTCCATATTGCAACTAGCCTTTAAAAAACCGCCACTTCTCAAGTTATGGTATAATATCAGAGAAGGACATCCACAATTATTTGAAAAGCCTACTAAAATATCACCACTTTTTCCAACTACATATCTGAGTGAGGCCCAATTTTCTTCACATACTTCAACCAGAATAACAACTAATAATAGATCATAGAAGCAGATATGAGGATCCAGGTATCTTCTATTAAAGAGATTTTTTAAATGTAAAACAATGCCACTTTTCATTAATTTTTTTATATTTTTGAAATATAATTATTTTCATAAAGATATATTATTTATATCAACATGTAATGGGTTTATTATTTTTTATTAAGACTTTACTTTTTAGAACAGTTTTTGGGTCACAGCAAAATTGAGGAAAATGTATAGTGATTATATAGACAAACAAAACTCATGAAAAGCTAAGTCAACTTTGAAAATGAAGAGTAAAGTAGAAAGAGCTTGCTCTACCAAATATATTATAAAACCACAGTAATAAAAACAGCATGGCACATGGAAGAACAAACACAGTTCAAAGGAAGAGAAAAAAGAGCTAATACAGAGCCCTGTGGATATATGAGAATTTTATATCTCCACTAATTAAACCAGAGTAGATAGTTAATATACAGTGTTGGGGAAATTGGTAGGCTAGATTAAGAAAAATAGAAATGGGTCTTTACCTAACCCACCATTTCAAGATAGACTTCAGATGAATTAAATACCTAAATATGGAAGATAAAACTAGAATGGAAGTAGATAATAACAGAAAATATGCTTATGACTAAGGGCTAGAAAAAAAAAAAATCTTAAGCAAAATCTAAAAAGCATTAGGTAAAAAACCAATGGTTTTAATAACATAGAAACTAAAGAGTTTTTCAGGATGAAAGTTAACTGACAAATAGCAAAATGGAAAGAGATATTTACAGTGTCTAAAACTGATAAGAGACCAATACTGAAAATCTTTAAGGAACTTCCATATATCTAAAAATCAACAAAAGAAAGTCAGAAGCTTCAAAAGAAAGTGATCAACCACCAAAAATGGTCAAGTCACAAAAGAGTAATCCTGAAAGTGAAACAAGCTCATGTAGAGATCCTCACATCGATCAGTGATTAAAAAAATGCAAATTAAACAACGAGACTCTAGCACTTAACATTGACCAACTTGGCAAAAATTAGGAAGCTGAACAATGCCAGGGGTTTTCAAGGATATGGGAGCCTTGTGCGGTGCTGGTGAATGTGTAGATGGGTAAAGCCATTCTACAGACCATTCTGGAAGTGCTTAGATTAATACTCTAATACTCTATGGCCCAGCAACTCTGCTCCTGGTTATAGATCACATAGAAATCCTCAAAGGTACCCATAAAAGGCTGTTTACTGAAGCATTGATTGTGGGTGGAGGGTTGGAGCCAATCTAAGTGTCCATTTCTGGGGGAAGAATGGAATAAACATGGTGGCTACACATGACGTAATATTCTGCAGCAGAGAGAAGGAACACATCGGAAGTACACAGACCAACAGGAAGAGATGTTACAAACTTCATTAAAAAAAAAGGAACAACCCAATTTGATTTATGAAACTTCACTTTTGCTTTTAAGGCCTACATTATCAAGAATAATCCCCTTTACTTAAAGTCAACTGATTGTAGATGCTGACTATGTCTGCAAAATCCCTTCAAAACAACATCTAGATTAGCATTTGATTGAATAGCCAGGTGCTACAGACTAGCTGCTCTGAGACGTAAGGCAAGCCAGCACAGATGGTGTCCAGATCACATGGGAACAGACCTTGGCAACAGATTCACTATGGACAATTGGGAGCCCAGCGATATCTACCCAGGGAGATACCACCCAGGGGGCACACTGATATCACCCCCTCTCCCTTCTTTTCTACCATTGTCCCTCCTCATTCCCAGCATAGCTAAAGCTATGCGCTATCAAACAGGTTGTAGTATCATCATCTTCATTTTACAAATGAGGACATGTTCAGAGTGGTAATTTCTATAACTTGCTCGAGGCTACTCACTAGTGCTGGTCTGTCATCTCAAGTCAGTCCAATTCCTTCCACACCAGTAATCCTGCTTTCAACACAATACAACTTCCTAAGCCCCTTCCTCCAATCATGTTTTCCACCTCTCACTTGAGCTCTCATAATTAGTTCTGGGATAGCTCTTGCCTCTCCTTATGTTGTCTATTTAATTACTTGTCTTCCCCAACCCAATTCAAACTCCCAGCCCACCCTGTGTGTTTGCTGTCCCACAGTCTAGCACACATGTGGCAGAAGAAACGACAGTGCCCAGCAGTCCCCTTTTCCAGGAAAGACTGAGATATAAAGAAGTGGGGGACCTCAGTGTTCACATCTCTGCGATGACCCTAATTCTCTGGCCACAGCTGAGAGTAGACCCAAGTCTGTTAGATCATCTCATGAAAATTTAAAACCTGAGCAGAGGGACCCAGCAGTGACAGTGTAGAGGAGTCTGCTTAATGGAAGGACCTGAAGAGCAGATCCACAAATCCTGCTGCTTGAGGTGTCCAAAGCTGACCCACGCTGCCTTCTCAAGGCTTCGTCATAAGCTCTATCCCGAATTCTTTAGGGTGAAGGTTAAACTGATAAAGCGCCCCAGTATGCAGTGGTTCTAACAGAAAAGACATTTATTCCTTGTAAAGGAACAGTCCACTGGGACAGCTCAGCTCTGCACAGCTATTTACTGGCCCTAACTGCCAGCAGCTCTGCCATCTTCAGCACTACATGCCTCCCAAAGTCCCTCCAGGTAAAGCTATTGCAGCCGGAGGGAGGAGGAAAAGAGGTGCAGGAGTGGAGCTTCAAGGTCTTAGTGGCCAGGGCTAGAAGTGGCACATGAATCTCCCGTTCATACTCATCAGCAGGAACTTGCACATATGGTGACACCTCACTGGCAGGGTCGAGCTGGGGACATCTGTGGCTGAGCAGCCACCTCCTGCTTCAACTCTGTTACTGTGGAAGAAGTCAAGAACAGCTTCGGTGGACACCAGCAGCCTCCAACTTTTAGAAATTTCTAATAACTCTCCATCCCTGCCATCAAACTGTCAGAGTCTGTTTCCACTGCTTACATTCACAAGAAATTTTGCTGACACAACAGGTGCCCTATATTTCTGGTGAGTGAAAGATTCATTGATTGATCTTTAAAATGTACATGTAGGGGTGGGGGTGCTGTGGGAGACCAACGGAGACTGATCTTGATCCATCTAAGGTCAGAAAAGGACAACGATCTCTAGGTCTTATCCAATAGAGGTTTGGAACTCAGGGGTTGGTGAGAGTCTGACCTACAGAATAGGTCCACTAGTGGAGATCTAGATGCAGGCAGAAAAGCAGATGTCCACTAGGCAGAAGGAAATCCAGTGCCAAAGCCTCATCAAACTGGCCCAGTCCCATGTATAAAGTAGGCAGTGTGGAACCAGGGCGCATTCAGAGGTTGCACTGCTTACACACAGACCCCACAGAAGTGACCAGGTATAGCTAAGGTCTTGGCTTAGGGGCCATCTCCTCCAAAAAGGGTCCCAATGGGTTCTAGAGAGTGTTAAAGGGCCTGAGCACAAATGAACATCACTGTCCCCCAGGCCAGCCCAAAGTCCTACAAAGAGAAAGACCTCCAAATGCTTTCACAACCACTGTATTAGCTATCAATGCTTCCATTTCTGAACTATGACTGAGCTCTCCCAAGTCCAGAGGAACGCAGAACACAGCCGGCCTGAATGGGTTCAGGGACACATGCAAACTGGCCACACACCTGGAGAAGGGAGTGCTGCTGGCCACCCCTTTACTTGGGAGTGCCACCTCCTCCTGCCCCTCACCAGCTCCCTCTTGAAAGAAGTTCCAGGTGGCTCCTGTCTGTAACAAAGGAGGTAGTCAAGGTCATATAAGATGAGCAGGAGAATTTCCTCAGGTCACATACAAGAAAATTAGAAGGAAAAAGAAAAGTCCACATAGCTAAAGGACAGTGTGTCCCTGTATGTCAGTGAGGGGACATCGAAAGATGTTTTATACTAATCATATAGGTATGCATTGCATTTAATCGTTTCTCTGTGCTTGCGCATACATTATCTCATTTGCTCCTCAAAGTAACCCTATGAAATAAGCCAGGCCAGTGGTTTTATTCCATTGTCCAAGTAGGAAAAGTGAGAGTTTCTTATATTATTTTCCTATACTTCTTATTTTGGTTTCTTAGTTCTGGTGACCTTGCCTTTAGAAATAGGAATCATAATAGTTCACATTGTAAGCACTTGTTATAGACCAGGCCTTCTGCCTTTACGTGCACTATCACATGTGAGTTCCAGAGCGTCTAAGAGAGAGGTACTAGTATTATTCCCATTTGACAGATGAGAAAAGGGGTTCTGAACCCTTGGGAGGAAGGTTTTCCATAACATGTGATGTAAAATC
The DNA here is from genome assembly GCA_028627145.1 of Eidolon dupreanum. NCBI lineage: Eukaryota > Metazoa > Chordata > Mammalia > Chiroptera > Pteropodidae > Eidolon > Eidolon dupreanum. The sequence continues at coordinate 46,682,173 of CM053508.1, read as the reverse complement.
CGTACTTCACAGCATCAAAAATATTAAGGCTGGTGGTTTCAGGGGCCACCCAATTCTTTCGCCTCCCTCCAGCCAGAAACTAGTTGTAGGGATTCAAGGAGATGATTTCACCACTTATGTTGGCCACTCTCACAAGAGCCCCTCTAGATTCTAAATCTCAATTGCAAGAACCTTTCTTTTTCATAAAGATACAGCTACTAAAGAATGGAAAATCCCCCCAAATTAATCTATAACAAGAGTCTCCACATTAGCCTGAACCCTATTCTCCCGTTATACTGAACATCTTAGGGACCCTGTGCACACTTTGCATTAGTAAGAATTCTGCAATTCTAAATTTAAATTTAAAGTCAGATGAATCTGGATTAATAGCTCGCCTTATGGGGTGCTCTCTCCTGGCTGCCAGCAATCTCACTAGTGGGCCCTATTTGTGTTTCAGCTATAGCAGGATTGCCAAATTCCAGGTGTATTTCCTGGGTTTCAGTTCACATGTCCGAGGATTCTCAAAGCCGTGAGTGGATTGAGAGCAAATATCAGTGTAACACAATCAATTTCACTTAAAAGAAATCCAAGCCTCAAGAGGAGACAATCCCTCAGGAGCACCTCTTTAAAATAAATCCCCAGTCTGAATGGATATGAGACCAGGTTCAATCACTGTCTAGTACCCAAATCAGAAAAGCACTTTCTGCCATGGACAGGGAATAAGAAATCTCCCAAAGATAGTAAGTTTTCATAAGAAGCTGTGTATTTACTTGTTCTTAACAGTCACTAGTTTCATATGACAATTTTCAATTAGACCCTGTCACACACACTCCCCTCTGCTCTGTCCCTCACCTCAAATGACCAGGGTTTGTGTGACACTGATGACTAGGATCAGTGACTGATCTCTGGGCTTTCTCACCCTGCCTGCCTCCCACCCTGCCTTCTGCCTGCTTGCTGAAATCGTCCTCCCTCACACGAGCTATAAGATCTAATTGTTCTTTCTCAAATGTCTATATTGCTTTTCCATATGACTTGTTAATAGTACTCAGAATTTTGGTGGCAAAAAACCCTAGTTTTTAAAATGCTGTTATCAGGGTTGTAACACTGTCAACAGTTGCTATTAAAGACACCCCAACTATCTATTGTATTTCAAGTTTTGCTATTTATGGCTGATACAGAAAAGATGCAGTTTTGGTCGGGAGTCAAGGACAATTCTTTGTACCAAACCCATTCTCTGTCCCCTGAAAAGTCCACAGTGAGGACAGTAAATGTGCTGTGTGGAGAAGATTGCAGCAGCTGGGTAACGGGCTTGAGAAATTTTGCTGAAAATTTTAGTACAATGGAGAAGAAATGTTTTGTTTTTGCCAGTGTTCAAAATTTGGCAGAACGTACAGGCTGAAGCTTAAAGTTTATGCAGATGTCGTATAAGATAAATTTGCAAACACATTACCCTTTTTTTAACAATCAGCTGAACATTTCACTTTTGATGATGCCAAACATACAAGCCCAATATAGCACTATCATTAAATTTTTCCTTAAAACCTGCAATTGAAAAATAAAAAAATTTAGTCTTAGAGACAGCAATGGCCTTCAATTTAATTTAATATGGGGCCTGGGTTTTCTTCTCATTCCATCCACTGATCTCCGATGGGAAATGCTGGAACAGAACAAAGAAGAGATGGCAGAACAGAGAGGAAAGAAACCTGATAATTACAACGTGTATGCAGTTTCTTGTAAAATATCTGACCTTACAGATACTCGGAGACCTTGCAATTTAATGGAAAGGCGTAAATGCTTTTTAAAGAGAAGAAATCTTTTTGCATCATTATTAATTACTTTGAAAATAATGATCGATACATTTAGAACCAATATATTGAGTTTTATCCAAGCAGATTACCGGTGGACATCTTTTGCTTACACCATATTAATAACAGAAGGCTAGATGTCAGTCAAGAGGCCCGAACTAAGGTTAAAAGGCCTGCCTTTAGGTCCCAGCTCTGCCACTCACAACCCATGCAACCTCGAAGAAACCTGTTTCCTTCTCTTGAACTCACTCTCCCTGTACAGGATTGCAAGGCTAGGCTACCTATAGTTTATAAGGTCTATGGTTGTTAGTGATGTTAGGTTTGGGGTGCACACTGTAGTGGACATTGTTGATGGTCCACCCGATCTCACTGGACCCCCATACTGCCTTTGTGCACCCACTTCCCCACATCTGTGGGCTTTGTGTCTAACAGCCTGCACCTGGACTGCTTCTCAGGTCTACTCTTGAGCTACTGAGTCAGTTTCTCCACAAGCCCAGAGAACTGAAGTGTCTAAGAGTTTACATCTACTCCCTCCTCAGCCAATAACTGGCTTGGGAACATGGGAGCCCAGGAGCTTTGCCTGAGTCAGAACAGACTCCAAGGAGTAATTCCTGCCAGAGCTCCCTGCAGGGCAGCTGAGTCGGCCCCTCACCTGGCTTCTTCCTTGTGCCGTCTTGCTCACTCTCCCACTACCTAGAAACTCCACTTGCTCTTAGGAGCATTTCCTTGATCTGCTTCTGGGAAACCTGACTTAAAATGCACATCCAATAGGCACAGCAAAATTAATAATACTAACAGTAGTCGTAAAAAAGCTTTCTGTGTCTGAGGTGCTACATTACTGAAAATCAAAGAGGTTTGCCCCTTAAATAAATAGACACACAGAATAGCAGCATATAAGAGTCATGGCGGGTAGATGAGGGGACGTTCTTGTGATTGATCTCCTTCAGTTTAAAACTCTTTCGCTTTCCAAGTGAAGAAGCATCTGTGTGTCCTGGGTTTGGTAATCCAACAAGTGGGAGTGGGTGGTGTGAAATGGTTTGTTTGGGATCAAGTCAAATGTTGGCAGAGGGCAAAAACAGCAGAGAAAGAAAGCGCTCAAAGCCAACGTTCAGTACCGGTCAAGTGAAGGAGGGGAGGTCTCCAGGAAGCAGAGTGTTATCCCATTTCTTCGCCAAATGCCCAGGTCCAGAGGAGTGTGGAATGTCAAATGCACTTTCCCTCCTTTACAGCCTGCCCTGCCCTCCTTTTTCCTTCCCCTCATCCTGGTTCCTTCCTTCCCTCCTAGGCAAGTGTGAACCACCATGCGTGAAAGACCCAATCGAGGCCCAGAGATATCAAGAAGAAGAACCAATTCATGGGTTTTATGGTCCAGGCATGACCAGAAGAATGTGCAATGATGTACTGTCAGTTTTCAAAGTCTGACAATTAATTATAAGCCAAGAGTCTCATGGTTATATCCAGGGAGGTTAGACATCTCCTCTTACAGAGGAGGATCTTGAGGTACCTTGTGAAAAATGTCAGGAGAAGAGAGAGGAGCATTCCAGAAACATGAAACAGCAGGGGCTACCCAGACAGGATGCCCTATGGCCACATGTGTAAGGATGGGGAGACAAGGGGGAGGAAAGAGATCAGGTAAGCCAGGAGAGGGAAGCCACAGAGGAATCAGCATGGAGGGCCTTTGAGTCACAGGAAGGAGTTTGAACTTTATCCTGTGGGCAGTGAACAGGGATGGACGGAACAGCCCTTCAAATACCTCCAAGGTCACTCATCTGCCTCTGCATCCCTCGGCATCCAAATCCAGAGGAATTTTTTCTCCTTCCCAAGACTCCCTTTTCTTGCCCCACCAATGGTGCCAAAGGCAGAGGTTGCTAATTTAAACTGCCATTAAACTCTGCTGCAGAGCCCTGGAGTAGCTTAATGAATAGGAGCGAGATAACCTGTTCTTCACAAAAGGAGGAATTAAGAACTCATTTATATCAGTGACAGGGTAGAAAGAAAACAGCAATCTTACTCCAGCCAGATCACAGAGATACCATCCCCTGCTTTATGGAGTCTTAATTAGATCTCCTCGGTCCTCTTGTTTTTATTTCATGTTTGCCTTTGTAAAAAATAAAAGAAGAATAGCCATCATCTCACACCACTGGAGTGCATATTTTATGGAAAGAATACAGATGATGAGGCTCTGTGCCCTAACGACTCACAGGGGTTGAGGAGTGAAGAAAAGGCAGAATTTGTTATGCCCACGGCATGTGAATAATTACTTTTCCTAATGAACTCTCATTCTAAAATCACCACGAACTACCTGCACAGGATGCTTCACCTGCTATGCAAATCTGAACCAAGGTGGTTTCCTGGGTGAGGGGCAGATGGGTTAGAACAAACAGCAGACAGAAGTCGGAACCACAGTAAGCTGTTGTGATAAGAGATATCCCCTGGGTCTTTTTTTATATGTGTTGGTGTTTTACTTCTTGAAGTGAAAATGTGGACAATTCAGTAAATCAGAAGAGAGGCACCAAGACGGAGCATTCTGGAGAAGGCAGGGGTGATGCCAAGGGCAGATGCCAAGGTCAAGAGGCCTGGGTCCTGGTCTCAGATCTGCTGTCAATTAGCTGTGTGATGTTGGGCGAGTACTTTTATCTCACTGAGTTTCTGTTTACTCGTCAGTAAAATGCAGTAAAATTGGATCCAGGGACCTCCAGGGTCTCATCCATTCTCAATAAGCTTCAAGCCTGTGAAGAAAGGATGATATCCCAGAGGTCCAGCTATATGCAGGGAGAGAGGTCTAACAGAGGGAGGACAGAACGACATGTATTTCCTCTGGGGGTCTCCACTGGCTTCAGGTCAAAAGATATTTCACTCTAGACTCTCAAAGTCACATAAGCCAGTTAGACCAGCATTCTCTAGATGACTCCCAGGAGCCCCGCCCAACACTCTCGCATTGGTTTTATGCCAGGGAGTCTGAATAGTCGCCTCAGCTGTCTTGGAACAAGTTTGGCTGAATTCTTTTCCTCATCAAACAACCCCAGAAAAGGACAATTGCATTTTTTCCTCTTGAACAATTCTGCTCTCCCCTCTGGCATTCTTCTCAACTGGATCCCTATCCCTCTTCTCTGCCTCCATGTATGTGATTATGTCAAGGTCAGTCGGAGCTTGAGTCCAGCCCAAGCAGAACACAGAGCCAGCAGTTGGGGTGAGTGACCAGGCAGGAGTCAGAAACACAGAAGTCATGATCTGGGGCATCCAGTAAATAGAAAAAATGTCAGGAACTCAGAGATAAAAATCAAGTTGTCAAGTCAGAGTCACTAGCTTCAAGAAGGGAATGGCAAACTACAGCCCATGGGCCAAATCCAGTCTGTTGCTTATTTTGTAAATAAAATTTCACTGGGACACAGCCATGCCCATGCATTTGTGTACTATCTCTGGCCGCTTTTACACTAAGACAACAGAACCGAGTCATTGCAGCAGAGACCGTACATAAAGTCTAAATTATTTAGTTTCTGGCACTTCATACAAAAGGCTTGACAATGTCTGGCTCTGAGCATGTGCAGGTCTCCCTCCTTGCCCTCCACGCAAAGCTTCCCTGAGGAGGCTGGCAATCTACTCAGAGCAAGTCCCATGCAAATCGGCTGCCCCAGGCTCATCTCCGCCACCTGTGGTAACAAGAAGGTCTCCACTCTCTTCTGAGTCCATGCGGAGACCAGGAAGATGGTGACAAAGGAGGAAATAACCAGAACCCTTTAGGGGAAGGACTGCCAGTGAAGCTCTTCCTACCCCTGGGGACAGACGCATCCCGCTTACTTGGGAGAGCTGACCCCTCCTCCTGCTCCCCATCACCCCATCGTGCCCGCTGTTTCCCAAGCCCCGCCAGAAAGACTCTTTACATGTTCACATTCTGAAACACAACACACACGTCCCGGTCCCGAGCACCCCGTAAAACAAGGCTTTTGTCAGCTCCTCATCTTGTTTGATCAACACAGGGATCTAAATTATTGAGGAGATCACACCAATCCACCTGCCACCGAATCATCACTGAGCACCCGCTCTGCCAGGCACGGCACTCTGCTCGTGGGAAAGAGCAAAAAGCACAGCTGTCCACTGCCCCCCCCCAGCCTGCTGCTCACAGTCCCCTGTCTGCGGTCTCCTCAGCAAGGTGGGGTTCCAGAAATCCCTGTTACCAGGCCACACATTATTTACAATTTATAATTTATACCTAGCCTGTTCACAAAAGATGTAAAAGTGGAGATAGATATAGAATCAGCTGCAAAGATGATGATATTCAATGTCGAGTTGTATCAAATGCGAGCAAGGAGCAGCCTCGGGTTCTGGCCACTATTCCAACTGATTGAGAAGACCATCAGCTTACCGTGAGGCTTCTCCTGATGGAGCAGAGCGATCGAGCAGGAGCACCAATGGAACAAGTAGGTGGGTGGGAACATAATCAGCATGGGGGATATTGTTGTGAAGCCCGAGAGATGTGTGTTGCAGAAATAAGAGCCTGATAAGAGCCCCCTAACACTCCCCGGGAAGATGTGAGTTGTGAGGCGATTTCTGGGTCCTCACAGATTCATTCAGGGAGGTGAGGGTTTGCACCATAAAGGTGTGAGGGAAGTTCCCTCTGTTAGGGAGCTCCCTACCTCCTCACCAGGCCCTGACTGGCTCTTACGGGATTTGTCTTTGATGAAAATAGAGGAAGTCACTAAACTAAAGTAGCTGCTTTTGCTGTCAAACCTCTGTCAGAATCTTGCAAGGCCCCTTCCCCTTCAGTCACCTTCAGGGAGCATGACAAAAGCGGGAGCTAAAAGAATTTCTCTGAAGCTCTGTTTTGATGAGAGGCCAATCAGTCATATCATTACAGATATCCATACAGCACCAAAAAGAAATAGGTGAAGTGGGTTTAATGTGATCATTTATTCTTGACACAGGTAATTGCGAAGAGATTCTACTAATTTTAATAATAGATTGACATCATCTCTCACTAAACAAAGGTTGTCCAACTGTTTGTCAAAGTTAAACCTGTGGCTCACAAGAGAGGGCCCTTTTCCTCCCACGGCTTGGGCCCCACGGGAGAAATACATGACCCTGGATTCAGAGGTATGCGTTTCAGTATGGAGATAGACTTGGCCTCAGAGCAGCCTCCCACGCGTCCGCACACACTGGTCCTTCTGCCCGACAGTCCGCTCCAGGCGCCCACCCTCCCTCCCACACCGTGTCTGGTACGTGGTGCCCACTTAGCCCTCACTCACAACTCAGATGGCAGCTCTGTGCCGTCTTCCTGGCCACCCACAGACAGAGGGAGCGCGCCCTCCTCTAGGCTGGAGCCCCCTTTCCCAGTCTCCCTTAGACAGGCAGCTCTGACTCCCCCAGCAGACACGAAGTGCCTCAAGGACAGGGCTGTGTCATAGTCACGTCTCCAACTGGAGTAGTAGGCAATAAGAAATAAAAGGTTTTAAGACCAGCTGGCAAATGCCTCACGCATCTGCTGTACCAGGGCAGGGGGTCCTGACAGGGGAGGCCTCCTGAAGAGCAGATGGCTGAAAGAGATCCTAGAGGCTGAAGTCCAGGCAGGGAGCCCACAGTACAGAAACAGGGAATGGTGTGGTCTCAGAAATTGCTTTCCCCCTGGAATACTGGCTGCTCCTTTGTCCTCTCCTGCCTTCCATGCCCTTGCTCCTTACCTTTCTCTACACCCACTGCCAGCTCATTCATTCCTAACCACTTCGTCAAGAATCCTAACAGCAGTTCTAACTCATAAAATCACTACCTGTCAGAGCTAGAAGGGGTATTGGGATCCTGTGGGCTGGGGCTTCACACCACGTTACACAGGGCCTTAGGAATAGGGTGGAGATGCCCCAGGAGCCACCTACTTGCACGGTTTCGGGGGACCGTCTGGATAGGCAGGGCTCTGGGCCATCCCAACCCTCCCCCTTGTTATTTAAAAAGTTTTGATTTGATCTGTTATAACAATAAATGTGGCTTCCATGAATTATGTTTTTGAAAAAATTGATTCTGCCAGTAAAACAAGAGTGAAGACCTTGAAGGCTAGAAAGGGAAGGTGATTTGTCGAAGGTTATATGATTAGTAAATGGCAGATTGTGAATTAAAATTAGGCTTTTCGACGCCCCGCTGCCACCACCCCTCTTGCCTTCGCCTGGCCTCCGGTGGCAGCTAGAGCTGTTCCAAACCCAGCTGTGCTTCAGGGCTCAGGTCCAACCTTATCTTTTTGAATTTACTAAGCTAATACCCAGCGGCTTCAAAAGATGGTGACGGTTGCTGTCGGCATGTTTGGGAGGAGCCTGCTCTGTACGAATGATTCCTCCCACTCTACCATGTGACCATTTAACCTCGCTGCTGCTCAGGTCCCTCCAGAAGTTCTCAGCTGTGCAGCCAGCCCAGTCTGGGAGAGAATGAGCTCATGAACTGTGTGAGTCAGAGGCCTGCAGGTCACCATCCCTAAAAACACGTTCTCCCACCTACCCCTCGCCATCACCTTCTAACGTGACACAAAGCCCCTGGCACCACGGTCCACCAGGGCACCCATCACGACTGCCCAGGCCTGATCTGGGCTGGAACCAGCTCTTTCCAAGAAGGGAACCAGTATCCATGAGGTGGGACAGGGCGAGCTCCAGGTTGGTTTAAACATTCAAAGGATATGAGAGAAGGAAACTGGAGGGTCGTGACAAACAAAATGTAGTCTGAACCCCGGCATCGAGTGTCTACAGTATTATGATTCTATAGGAATTTAGTTTAATAGATGCAGGACTCAGTCAATTACTAGGAATACAGTGAGCAAGGTTTCAGACTTCTATATAGAAATAATAACTACTGTGAATAGATGAGCTGAGTCCAACAATATTATGAAATAGACAATATTATTAGCCTATTTTACATATAAAGAAATTGAGCCCTAAGAAAAGATTAAGCAATATGTACAGAGTCACACAAATGAATTCAAACCCAGGCGATTTGCCTCAAGGGTTCACAGAAGGGACCACCAAACTGCCACAGTATAATCACCCATTGAATAAAGGGATCTTTCTAAAGTCAGGTATGGGGGAGGGTGGCAAGCTATTAGATCAGAGTTTAGATCCAGAGACCTGTAATGGGTACCAGACTGGAAATGGTCCCATTCTATAAAACCCCTTCAAAAAACACTTGATCATCCCATAAATAATGATTTACCATCTACCATCCATTGCCAGGCACTATTCTAGAAAGTGGATATGCAGTGAGGAGCGCACCTGCCATGGTCTGTGCATTCATGGAGAAAAGTCCGAAAGCCTGTCTACGCCTCACGCCAGCAATGTCTCCAAAGAACAGACCTCCAGTCTGTTTGCACACTTAGTCCTGACCTTCACCTCATGATTTCATTTTGCTCCCTACATCTACACTTCCCTGAATCCTCCTGAACTCTGAACTACCTCTGGACTCAGTTTCCTGTTTATAGTCTCCTGTCACCTGCTAGACCCAGGGTTCCGCACCAATTCCCTGAGCTAACCAGCTACCGGGGCAAACATACAGCCTGGAACAGCCCATCCTGGACTCTCAGCCAGTTCAAAGTGATCCTGAATGTTTGCCACCAATAGGACACTCTCACACACTGGGAGGCCAATGAAGAAAGGCTGGAAGTACGGGATCCCCAGAGAGCCAGGAGACAGCATGTGGGACTGAGCTGTTAACACACTGACCAGCTTGTATTCACTCATTCATTCAACAACAAATATTTACTGAGTGGTGACTATGAGCCAGGTACTGTTCTAGGCACTTGGAAAACATCACTAAATAAAATAGACAAAGATCACTGCCTTACAGAGCTTCAGTCTAGTGGGAAGAAAAAAGTAAACAATAAAAAAAAATAAGTACATACATATGTGAATAAATAATGAAAGGGGTTATGGAAAAATAAAAAATAGAGCAGGATAATGGGAGTAAGGAGTGTCTATGGGAAAGGGAGCCAGGGCCCAGTACTAATGGAGTGGTGAGGGTAGACCTAATGAAAAGATGAAAATGGAACGAAAATTTGAAGAAAGTGAAGAGGAAGCTAACTAAGAAAATATTTGGAAGAAGATTATTCCAAGAGAGAACAAAATGAGCAACAGCCATCAGCCAGGAGGGTGCCAGGCATGTTTGAGGTGGAACAAGCAGGGATATTGTACAGAGGGTCTTTGGGTGCTTCCTTCTAGTTGCTTCAATTGTCTCAGTGAAATAGGATGGGAGAGAAATTTAAGGATCAGAGGAGAGAGGGCAAAGTTTCTTAGATGTATAAGAAAGTAGGAGAGTGACTCAACTAGGCAAATACAGCATGCATATGCCTAAAGATGTGAAGACTCAATGAGGTTCCATGGTTGTGAATGGCAAGTGAGACCAGTCTTGGTGGTGCCTGTTTTTCTCCAGCCACATTCAACAGTCTGAGTGGGAGCAAGCTGAGGCTGGACTTTCCGAGGCTCACTGGGCCTACAGGGAACAGACTTTCAGTCCCTACTGTCAGGAGCTGTGGGGGCCAGACAAGACTGATGCCGAAAACTTGATCATGCCTCACCTCTAAAATCCCCGTTATTCATTCTCCTAGGTTGAGCCTGTAAAAGCAACAGATTTGGAATCCAAGAAACTTCAGATTCTCAAATAATGTCTTTTCATTCAATGTCATTTCTTTATAATGTTGATGAGATGCTATGGGAACTTAACTCTTGTTTATGCCAATTAGCCTATAGTAAAATTGGTTTCATTATATGTTCTTTTGCTTGAAATCGTAGAACCTATCAATGATGTTAAATGAGAACATACTGTACTTTTAAATCCTTAGAGTATCTTGAAAAAGTGACATCATATTTATATTATGATGAATAATGTAAAATAATATGGCAGGTCTATGGAAGCAATATTTGGCCAAGCTCCTTGGTTTGTACATCAGCTCTGGGCAGCTGGTACCTGTCCAACCAAGAGTTCAATTCCCAACCTCTCTGTCTATGTAGAGCTGCTGGTGCTCTTGGCCCTGCCAGGAGCTCCCTGGGCAAGTGTCACCTCTAAGGTGCCTCTTCCCCTACTCGCGTAATTGACCATAAGTCATTTAGGTGAGCTCTGCCCCCAGTCTGAGAGGGTCTCTGTGGCCTTCCATGTACACAGCTCAGAGACCCAGGAGTAGAACTGCCCCTTCAGCCAGGGAATAATGAATTGTGATCAGGTGATCAGGTGCTAGGGGCCAAAAAAATGAGAGGGAGAGGGGACAGGCAGCAGGACAGAAGGAACTCTGTCATCTTCATTATTAAGTTTTCAGCTATCTGTGAACTCATCATCTTTATGTAAGATTTCAAACCAGTATTGTGAAAAACTAAATAAATTGACTTAGGCCTCAAAAAATAAAACACTAATGAAAGAAAAGTGTCTAGCATAGAGTATATGTCCGCCAAACTACTCCTCATCATAAAAGTTTCAGATTTGTTTCTTGTTTCTTTGCATTTTCTATTTTCTTTTAGGCTGAAAGTAAAGGATCAGAAGGAGAGACTTCAGTATCTCATTACGTCTTTATTTCTTCTCAAATATGGTACTTCTGTATTTTTGTTGGGGATTCATTTCTAAGAACATTCATCCAGAAATTTAAAAAAAAAAAAAAAAGCAGCCCAGAGAACAACAGTGTCAGAATTTGTCAGACTGTCTTGATGAATACGAGTTTGTGACCATGTGAGTTGGGGAAGGCTGTAGGGACACTGAATCCATGCAGACCCCTGTGACAGCATCATTTTAACAACACAAAAGAAGGATAGAAAAGCAATTCTCAACTTTCTGAATGACTTAAAACTAAGCAATATTGAAATATTAGCTATGTCACAGTGAAAGAAACAATTGCATGAAAAACTTTTCCATTGTGTCTATCTATCCAGTTGTTTCTTTCATGGCTCCCTTCCACATCTTTCCCAGAATTCTAACATTATTTTTGCCTGATCTGTAATAATAACGATCCATTGAAAGAGTTAAAGACTTATTTGTTTTAGTTTCTTTTTTCTAAATAGAGAAGGCAATAAGCATACAGCCTGAGCATACAGTCTCTCTGATGCATTAACAAAAATAATCAGTATAAAGTATATTTGTCAAGAAATATAATTACATCAAGTCACGCCTCTGAGTAGGTAATGGACAATGACCAGTAAAGAGCCTCTTTTCCAGGCAAAACCTGCCACCCTGTGGAATAAGGTGGAACTGCAGCGGTCTATTATTTAAAAAAAAAAAAAAAAAAAAAAAAAGCCCATATCGATTTGCAGACTTTCACCACAAAGGGATGTTATGAGCCAAACACAAAGGTCAAAATATAGCTAAAAGCCCCTCTAGACAGTGATCAGCAAAAAGCCAATCCCATCCCATTTTCATTCGGCTTAGACCACGAAGGGAATATCTAGAACAAGAAATGGTTTGGGTTTAAAAATCAAGCCCCTGGCTCTAATACACTTTACCCTAGACAGGGCCAGGCCTGTTGAGGAAAGAACCACAGGTCTTAAGAAGAAGTGAAGTTACAGCTCACCTGGTTCATTCTCTCTCTCTTTTTAAATCAAAAGGTAGAGGGAAAGTGACAGGATGATGGAGATTTCTCACTTTAGAGCTATGTCCTTATAACTACATTTATGTGACACAAGAACATCAAGCAGATCGTGACAAGAGCGTTGGTGAGGTGATTATATTTCATAAACTTTGCCCTCAAACACACGCAAATACTCCACCCATCACAGCTTTCCTCACTAATCCACAAGGTGAGACCTGGGCCCCTCCCTTTCTCAGGACATACACTCCCATTAAGCCAGGAGGGAGGGATTGCTGTGGGGTTTTTTAACTTTCAATATTTTTTTTTTTTATTTCAAACCTACAAAAAAATTTTTTAAATAGAACAATGAAACCAGTATGTCTTCCCCTTAAATTCACTGTTTTATTAGGATTTGTTTATCCTTCCTATATTTCTTCTTTGGAAAAATAAACAAAAACACATACACATATATACTTTAATTTCCCCATGTTTCTTACACAGACGTTAATAGAGTAAATCTATTTTGTATTTTGCTTTTTTCCTTTAATATATTCTGAAAATGTCTCAATGTTAGTTTCCAGAAATCTTCCTCAGCTGTGTCTGGTGGTAAGAGTACTCTGTTATGAGAATATACCACAATTCATTCAACCAGTTTCTTGTGGATAGGCTTTAGCTTATTTCCAATATTTTGCCATTATGATTACATATAATAAATAACTTTCTATATATGTTGTTTTAAATTTGCAAAGATATATTTTCAGGGAAATTCCTAGAAGTGGGATTGATGATTAAATGGTACATGCATATGTCATTTTTTGTTTGCTTTTTCCCAGTTCTGCATACACAGGGATCATCCCATTCTGCACACTCTCCAGCACCTTATGAGGCACCAGTTCCTCCATAGCCTTGCCAACAATGTGTCATTAAGCCTTTGAATTTCTGCCAAATCAATAGGTGAGAAATGATACCTTAATGTGATTTTAATTTACATTCTTCTTTATACAGTGAAGTTGAACATCTTTTATAAGATTAGGAGTCATAAATGTTTTTCTGTGAACTGTTCATTCATTATTTGCCCATTTTTCTATCAGGTTTCTGGTCTTTTACCTCCTCTCAATTTCTAAGTGTTCTTAAGGGGATTGGTTCAGTATCTGTAAAATATATTGTAAATATTTTCTCCTAATTTGTTATGGCATTTTTTGACATTAAAAGGGTTTGGGGTTTTGGGGGGGGTTGTTTTGTTTTGGGGGGGGGTTGTAATTACATGTAATCCTACTTGTCAATCTTTTTTACTGCATATGAATTGGCTATTTTCCATACAGTATTATCGTAATAGTAGAGATATTGGACACCTTTCTTGCCTTGTTCCTGACCTTATGGAAAAGCCTCTAGTGTTTTACCAGTAATATGCTATTTTAGACCCAAAGTATGGTGGTACACCTTGTAATGTAATGCTAGACAGAGAGAGAGAGAGAGAAAGAGAGAGAGAGAGAGAGAGAGAGAGAGAGAGAGAGAGAGAGAGAGAGAGAGAGGTGATAGATAGATAATAGATAGATAGATAGATAGATAGATAGATAGATAGATAGACAGACAGACAGACATGATGGGTATAGATAGATATGTTAAAGCACTATTCATTAATTATTATTTTATTCTGTGTTTTTATAAGGAACAGCTATGGGATTGTGTTGCAGTCTATAACTCTCCATGGACATAAACAGGAATTTCCTGTTAATTCACATGCTGATTTATATTAATAAGTTTCACAATATTAAACCATTTTGTCATTCTTAAAATATCTCACTTGGTCACAATGTTTTCCTTTAACATGATATTAAATCCTATTTGAGGGAGTGGTTCCATAGAGTAAGTGGTTAGCAAGTCTGCTTTACACACAGAAGGTTCTGGTTTTGTGCCCAGGTGGAGCCACGGACCATACCCCAGGTGCGCCAGGCTCAGGTGTGTTGGGCCCTGGGTGTGTGCTGTGAGAACATGTGGGAGGAGATGCCCCGCCTTCAGAGGTCCAGTTCTTAAAAGGGAGACGGCAACATCCGTAGGTCAGGGGTGGAAGTCGAGGCGGGTAGAGGGGAATTAAAGAAGGGAAAAATAAAAAAATTAAAATAAATCCTGTTTGCTACTATTAGGCTTTTGCGTAGAAATTCATAAGTGAGAATAGTCTGCATTTTTCTCTTTTTGTGATATCTTTAGCACATTTAGTATTATAATATAGTAATATAATATATTATGATAACATTGTAGTATTATAATATATTATATTGCTTCATTAAAATAATTCAAAATAATCTTTTTTCAATACTGAAAAAATTGGTACAACATTTGTCTTTACAGGTTTGACAGACATCACCTTTGAAATCATCTGGACTTGGTGAGTTTTTAATGGAGTAGTTCTTTGATGACTTTCTGTACCTCTTTAATGGAAATTAGTCTGTTTAATAGTTTATCTCTCTGTAAGTCAATTTTGGTAAACTATATTTTCCTAGGGAATTATCCTTTGCATCTAGGTTTTCAAATTTATATGCATAAAGTGATGTATTAATCCTTTTGTGATATTGTAATATAATATTTAAACTACATATTTGCTTTCATCACACATTCTAGGAAGAGAGCTTCTAAAATTCTTGTAATTTCCTGCATTACAGGAGTGATAGGAGCATCTCTTGTTATAATATTTGCTCTTGCTCCCCAGTTCTTGACACAAGAGCTTTGAAGACTCCTGGAATCTCCTGAGTAAGATGAATGTCTTGCATGCTCATTAGGTGACTGGTGGCAAGGGATCCCTCAACAGCTCTAGGATGGAGGATGGTTGCCGGAAAGACCTACTCATAATTAGAGAGTTGGCACTTTCAGCTCCACCCCTCAACTTCTAAGAGCGGGAGAGGGACGGGCGATTGAGTTCAATCACCAATAGCCAATAATATAATCAGTCGGGTCTATGTAATGAAATCCCATAAAAACCCCTAAATGACAGGGTTTGGAGAGCTTTTGGATTGGTAAAAGCATTGAAATATCAACAGGATGGCACACCTGGAGAAAACGTGGACACTCCATGCCACGCCCATCCACACCTTGCCTGAAGGATCTCTTCCGTCCGGCTGTCCCTGAGTTACATTCTTTATAATGAGCCAGTAAGCGTAGGTCATGTGTTTTCCTGAATTTCATAAATCATTTCAGCAAATTATCAAACCTGAGGAAGGGGGTCATAAAAACCGCTGAATTTATAGCCAGTCATTCAGCAGGCCGGGGACTAATGATTGGCACCTGAATTGGGGGCGGGGGCAGTCTTGTGAAACTCAGCTCTTAACCCTGTGGGGTCTGCACTAATTGCTGGTACTTAGAGTCAGAATTGAATCGAACTGGACACCCAGTTGGTCAGAAGTGCTGGGAGTAAAAAATAGCTCTTAACTCTTATAATTTATAATTTCTTCTGTTTCAATAATTATTGCCCTCTCTCATTTCTTATTTTGTATATTCATGCATCTTTTTTTTCACTGATTAGGTTAACTGGTGGGTTATATATGCAAAGATATAGTATTTTAATTTATTAATTTTTTTCTATTTTTCCACTTTCTACCATATTAATTTCTGCTTTAATCTTTATTGTTTCTTTTTTCTGCTTATTTTTGGTTTACTTTGCTGTTTGTTTTTTTAGCTTTTTGAGCTAGGGACTTAATTCATTTAATTTTAACATTTCATTTATACTGATACAAACATGTAAGGTGCTATATATGCTTCTGATTGCTACTTTAATTGTATTTCGTTAATTCTGATAGTGTTTTCACTACAACTTTTTTATGTAAATAAAATTGAAATATAACATACTAGTTTCAACTATATAATATAATGATTCAATAGTTGTATATATTGTGGAATGATCATCGTAAGTCTAGCTGACCTCCATCATCACACACAGTTACAAATTCTTTTCTTGTGATAAGAACTTTTAAGATACATTCTCTCAGCAACTTTCAAATATACAACACAGTATTATTAACTATAGTCATGGTACTGTACATTACATTCCAGGACTTACTTTATAACTGGAAGTTTATGCCTTTTGACTCCCTTCACTCATTTCACCCACCTCTCACCCCCAGACTCAGGTAACCACCGATCTGTTCTTTGTATATAACCTTTTAAGTAACAGCTTTACTGAGATATAATCCATACTTTCAAGTGTACAATCTAGTGGGTTTTAGTCTATTCACAAAGTTGTACAACCATCATCACTACCTAATTCCAGAACAAATGGATTTACCTATTCTGGACATTTTGTACAAACACAATTATATGATATACACAGTCTTTCGTGTCTTGTTTCTTTCATGTAGCATAATGTTTTAAATATTTGTGCAGGTTGCAGCATATATCAGTAATTCATTCCTTTTTATTATCAAATAATATTTCTTTGTATAAATATACAACACATTTTTTTATCTACTGATAAACTTCACTTGTATATCAAGACCCACAAAACTGAGGCCAGCCCAGTGGCCCAGCCCATATCACAAATACAAACCTAAGTCAGCCTGCACTTACAGGAAACACCTGTCAAGAAAACCTACCACACATCCATCATATTCCTCCAACTCAACTTTAGCCAGCTTACCTTACCGTAGAACATAAGACCCACTGGCCTCTTAAGGAAATCCCCAGCCTCCCAGCCAAGCACGCCCTGTTTCAGCCTTGCCTCTCCTAATGCTTTATAAAAATCTCTCAGGAAGAGGGTTCCACTGCTTTGAGGCACTGTACTCCCTCAGTCCGTGGATTGCTTTCCCTTGAATAAAGGACATCATACTCCTTACAAAACTGTTTTAGTTTTGTCATTTGACAATGATCATCGGTTGATGGACATTTGGGTCGTTTCCACTCTTTGGCTATTATGAATTATGCTCCTGTGAATATTCATGTGCAAATTTTTGTGTGGACATATGTTTTCAGTTCTGGTGAGTGGAATCCCTATTTCAGATTCAAGTAGGGTTGCCAGGTCACATGGTAATATTTTGTTTAAATTTTTGAGGAACTGCCAAGCTGTTTTCCAAAGTGGCTACATAATTTTAAATTCTCGTCATCAATACCTGAAGGTTCCTTTTTCCTCCTCATTTTCATCCATCACTTGTTATCGTCTGTCTTTTTGATAATAGTCATCTTAGTAAGTGTAAAATGGTATCTCATTGTGGTTTTTATTTACATTTTTCTAATGCCTAGTGATGCTGAGCCACTTGTATCTTTGGAGAAATTTCTATTCAGATCCTTTGTACATTTTTTTAATTGGAATGTTTATCTTTATTGTTGAGATGTAAGACTTCTTTATATATTCTGGATACTAGTCACTTATCAGATATATAATTTGCAAATATTTTTCCCCATTTTGTGAGTTGTCTTTTTACTTTCCTAAAGATGTCCTTTGAAGCACAAAAGTTTTTAATTTTGATTAAATTCAATTTATCTATTTTTCTTGTTGTTGTTTGTGCTTTTGTGAGTCAATTTTTGTGTATGATATAAGAGGTGCGACTTTATTCTTTTGCACATAGATATGCAGTTATCCTAGTTCCATTTGTTTAAAATACCATTCTTTTCTCCCCATTGAATTGTCTTGGCATCCTTGTCAAAAAAAACAATTGACCATAAATATATGGGTTTACTCTTGACTCTCAGTTATAGTCTCCTAATCTTTAAGTCTATACTTACACATGTACCACAGTGTTGTGAGTAGTTTCATAGTGCATTTAGAAATATGGAAATATGAGTCCTCTAACTTTTTATTTTTTCAAAATTGTTTTGACTATTTTGGATCCCTTATATATCCATATGAATTTGAGAATCATCATATTCTGAAGAAAAAAAAAACCAGCTAGGGTTTTGATAGGGATTGAATCTGTAGCTCAATTTCAGAAGTATTGCCCTCTTTACAGTATTAAGTCTTCTAATCCATGAACATGGGATGTCTTTATTTATTCGGGTCTTCTTAAATTTCCTTCAGGTATGTTTTATAATTTTAATGTGCATGTCTTATACTTTTCTCATAGATTTATTTCTAAGTATTTTATCTTTTTAGGTGTCAATATAAATGAAATGATTTTCTTAATTTCATTTTCAGATTGTTCATTGCTAGTGTATATAAATACAATTGAATTTGTATATTAATTTTATTAGTTTTCTATTGGTGCTACAACAAATTACTACAAACTTGGGGTTTAAAACAACATAAATTTATTATCTTACAGTTCTATAGGTCAGAAGCCCAACACAGGTCTCACTGTACTAAAATCAAAGTACCGGAAGGGCTGCATTTCTTTCTGGAAGCTCAAGGAGAAAATCTATTTCCTTACCTTTTTGGCCTCTAAATCCCTCAGTTTATGGCTTCTTTCTTCCAGCCTCAAAGCCAATAACAACAGATCACACCTTCCTCAAATACCATCACTCTAAGCTCTTTCCCAACTCCATCTTCCACTTTAGGAGTCTTTGTGATTATACTGGGTCCACACTAACAATCCAGGATGATCTTCCTATGTCAAAATCAGATGACTAGCAACCATAATTCCATCCAAACATTAAACCCCTGATGCCATGAACCAAACATTCATAGGTTCTGGAGATTAGGATGTGGACATCTTTGGTAGGGGCATAGGGAATGGGCAGGGAGGACTATTATTCTGCCTACTACATTGATCCTATATCCTGCAACCTTGCTGAATTCATTAGTTTTAATATTTTGGGTATATTTATTTAAATTTTCTATTAAACCAATCATGTCATCTATGAGTAGATAGAGAGGTTTTTTTTTCAGTCTGGATGAATTTTATTTCTTTTTCATCCCAAGAGCTCTGGCTAGAACTCCCATTACAATGTGAAAGAGGTAATGAAAGCAAACCTTCTTATCTATTCCTAAGCATTTTCTCTTTTATATTTAAGTATAATGTTACCTGTGTTTTTTCACAGATGGCCATTATCAGGTTGAGAAAGTTCTCTATTCCTAGTTTGTTGAGTGTTTTCATTATGAAAGGCTATTGGATTTTGTAAAATGATTTTTCTGTGTCTACTGAGATTATCATGTGGGCTTTTTTTATTATATATTTATTCGTAACTACAAACAAATGTTTTTGTCTGGTTTTAGTATCAGGATAATACTAGCCTCAGAAATGAGTTGTGTTCATAAAATGAGCTGTGAAGAATTTCTGATAGTGTGGAAAAAGATTTGACATAAGTTCATTAGGTCTACTTCAATAAGTTATTTTTTCTCCTTAATATTTTGTCTACTGACCTGTCTTGGACTGAATGTTAAAGTCTCATATCAACATGTGCTTCTGTCTATTTCTCCTTGTACTTGCTGTTTCTGATTTATGAAGTTAGTTACTATGTTATTACCATGTTGCATAGATATTATAAGTATCATATCTGCACTGTAAGTTAAACTCTTTAGTATTTTGAAGTATTCTATTCTTTATTCTGTGGTTCTTGTCATTGTTATTTTTTAATGTTTTTGGTTAATTCTTCCTTATCTAATATCAGAAACTTAATCTTGTTTGCTTATTGTTTGCTTTCTTGAAATAACGTTTACTTATCTCTTTATTTTTAACATTTCTGAATTATTTTGTTTTATGTGTGTTTTTTTTATTCCGAACAGAGTTGTATATACTTTGTGAGCCAGTGTAATATTCTTTTTCTTTCAATAAGTAAGATAGGCTCACAATATATATTGCTACATCTATAATTTTTTATCACAGTTTTGCCATCCGTTTAATAACATATTTACTTGTGCTTTTTGTTATATTTACTATTTTTCTTTTTCTCTCTCTATGTGGTCTGATTCTTTTGTCATTTTAACTCACTGGGGGAGGGTAGATTTTTAAACATTTGTATTTCTGTTTTATAATTTTCTTATATAGTAACACCTTTTCTAACAAATTTATCTTCCTTTTTTCTTATTTAGTTTTCTATTGTTCAGTTTATCAGCTTTAAAAAATGTCCTTTGGCACCAAGCTATTACCAACCAAAAATCAGCTGGCTTATTCTCTTCTTCCTTTTCTCTCCCTTCGCTTCACATGTTTAGTTAAAGCATTGCTTTGTAAGAACACATGAGATGTATATAACATTCCTCTGATCTCATCCATTTTTTGTTTAAGCTTAGATTGACAACTAAATTTATTCACTGACCTTTGTCAATATTTTCACTGATGAAAAACACCATTTAAATGAAGCTTGTTCTTAGGAAGAGTTTATATGAAAACAATTTAGAGTTCTTCCATACTTAAAAGTTTTCTATAACCTTGATAATTGATGACCACTGTGGCCGACTATAAAATTCTTGATTCACACTCTCTGTCTCTGAGCTTTGTTAAAATATTGCTCCTCCATTGTCTTGCTGAAATAAAAAGCTTCTCTGATTTTCCTTGTTACTACTATTACTACTACTACACAACTTCAAAGAACACTTCTGACACCAGATGTGCAGAGTTTTCCACACCAAGTAATTCTTCACTTCTCTGAGACATCAATTCTGACACTAACTGGAGCTAACACAGACCCTACAGGTTAAGGGCTCAGTCTCACAAGACTGCTCCTCCCATTCCAGATGCCAACCACGAGTGGTGCATCTTTGGATTACCCACAGCTTACGTCCAGCCTGGCTACAAATCACGAGTTCCCATGACTCCCTCCTCAGGTTTTATAATTTACTAGAATGGTTCATAGAACTCAGAAAAATAGTTCACTTATTACATTCCCAGTTTGTTACAAAAGGATACAACTCAGGAAGAGCCAGGTGGAAGAGATGCATAGGACAAAGTATGTGGGAAGGGGCATAGAGCTTCAGTGCCCTCTCTGGGCGTGCCACCCTCTCCGCATCTCCATATGTTCACCAACATAGAAGCTCTCTGAACCCCATCCATTAGGGTTTCTTATTCAGGCCTCATTAAAAAGACATGTCTAATAAAATCGTTGGTCATTAGTGGTTAACTAAACCTCCAGTCCCTTTCCCTCCCCAGAGTATGGGAGTGAGGTTTGAAGTTCTAACCTTCTAATCACTTGGCCAGTTCCCCTGGAACCCAGGCTCCACTCTGAGACTATCTGGGAGCCCCCTTCCCACCCCAAGTAGTCATTCATTAGCATACAAAAAGACACTTATCACTTAGAGATTCTAAAATTTTAGGAGTTTTGTGCCAGAAATGGGGACAAACACCAAATATATGTTTATTATAAATCACAATATCACACTTGCCTTGTATTTGAAGTTGAGAACTCGCATGTCAGTAAGATTTTCTTTCTTTTGTAAGTGATTTGAAGAGTATCATATTGGAGCCCCAGAGGATATTTTTCTTCCTTTATCTTTAAAGTCAAATTGTTCTAGTAGGATAGTTGAAGTTGATCATTTCAACCCAGTTCTCTCAGGTGCATTACAGATCTTTTAAATATGAAGATTTGAGACTTCTTTTATTTTCAGAAACATTTCTTGAGCTATAGCTTTAAATATTAATACCATTTCTTCTTATTCCTTCCCCTCCTCCTTCTCCTCCTTTTTCTTCTTCAACCTCAATAAATATAAAGTAGATTTTCTTGTCCTCATTATCTATCACTTTCTTTCTGATCCCATTCACCTCTTATTTTAATTTTGTTCTGTACTCTTTTGGTTAGTTTTCATTCTTTTCTTCAATACCCTTTTTAAAAATTTTTGTTGGTTTAGTCATTTTGTCTTTAATTTTCTGATCCAAGGTATTTGTTTCAATTCTGGAAATTCTTATTTAATAATACGTACATTGGATATAGTGTTGAGTTATGCTTTTTCTCTGCTTTATGGTTGGTTTTGATGGGGAAGAGGGTAATATTTATTACCATTTTTTATTTTCATCTCATAGTAGTTTATATGGATGTTGTCGTTTGTGTTATATTCTTCTACAATGTCTTATATTTTCCTTGGTCAGCAATAAAAGGGTAGGCAGGAGTGAAGGATTTAGGTCCTTACTAGGTTTCTTAAGATTTCACTTTTTTCTTACTATAGAAAGATGCAGGTTTGTTTCTTTTTAATTAACAATATCTGTTTTATGGAGATGTCCTTGGATTCCATGACTCTCTGCTTCTATAGGAGCCTTAATTTTTACACCTTACTTTCTTCTTTCACTTTCCCATCAGGCCTCCAAGTAACACCTCCCACTTCTGAGTCACCTGCCAGAACTGGTGCTTTCCCAAGACTGCCACCTCTGGTCCTCTACGCTGTCAGATCCTTCTCTTTTGATTCCCCAGTAGCCAGCTGTCTGATCCCAGGTCTCAGACTTTCTTTTCATATTTCCCCTTCAGGTGGATCTCTCCCTTTCTAAGAGTAATTTTATCCAAGTGCTTTTGACACTAGGACCCAGATGCACATTTCTCTGTCCTGCACAGTCTCCACTCCCCACTGTGGTGAGGGCTCCAGACTGACTCTCTTGGTTTCATATGCCTGTTCCCTATTTACAATACACTGAATCTTATCGTGTTCCCTGTCTTTCAGTTATGTTGCAGACATGGGTCACAGGTGCTATCATCTGCTCTCCTTGTAATTTTGCAGAACATGTGGAGAGATTCCAATTCTGGCAGCCACCATTATCCTGAGAGCACTTGGAAGTTTCTCAGACTGATTTTCAAAGACTACTTTTTACTTCAGAACTTTTTCTGAATTTTTTTAACTTGGCTTCACTTATAAAAATGTGTTGAGTGATAAAAAGGAAAGCTACATACAGTGGTTGAACTCAGACATTCTCTAACCTAGAGGAAGAGATGCTTTCTGTGTTCAGAACACTTGCAGGGTCTAAAGATCCCACAGGAACCCTATGCCTCCATATCCTCCTTCTCTTCTGCTTTCTCTTATCCCCAAGTCCTCCAAAAATAATCCTTTCATAAAGATGTATGTGCCCCTATGTTCTTTGCAGCATTATACACAGTAGTCAAGACATGGAAACTAAGTGTCCTTTGACAGATGATTGGATAAAGAACATGTGATACATATATACAATGGAATACTACTCAGCCATAAAAAAGATGAAATATTGCCATGTGTGACAACATGGATGGATCTTGAGGGTATCATGCTAAGTGATATAAGTCAGAAAAGGACAAAAATCCTAAGATTTCACTCATATAAAAGAAAAAGCACCAAATGAATAAACAAATTCATAGGCACAGACAACAGTGTGGTGTTTACCAGAGGGGGAATGGGGTGGGGAGACATGAAGAGGGTAAAAGAGGGTCAAATATATGATGCCAGAAGAAGACTAGACTTTGGGTGGTGAGCACACAATGGACTATACAGATAACATATTATAAAGTTATACACCTGAAACTTAAATAGTTATTAACCAATGTTACCGCAACAAATTTAATTAAAAACAAAAATAATAACAATCTTTTACTTCTTCATTATAGTGAGAGAACAGGTTGTACTTAAAGTGGGTATCAAATGAGCAAATGGCTCATATATAGTCTAGTTCATCAAGACTGGGGCCAGACGATTTAGACTCCATCTCCACTTTTCGCTTCCCTCTCCTTTCTGTCTAGTTATATGTCTCAGGGAAACTCATTTATCTCTCTAAACTCAGTATTCTCATACATAAAGTTGAATAGTTATCTTACCTCATGAGATCTTGTAAAGTTCTTAAGAAACATGAAGGTAATTTAAAAAGTAGAAAATGCCATAAAAATGTGAATAGTGTTTATAAAAGCCAGAAACAAACAAGCCAGAGATATACACGTATCACTGTAGTATATATTTCAGTAAGATTACCAAGTTGGATGTAGAGTCATTCTAGGTACTGGCGATGGAACACAGGGGGCAAAGGAATGAGGAAGTAATTATCCTCACTATTGACTTGAACATCATCTGGAAATACTCTGTAAGTACCATGAAGATGTATATATTGGATTTGAGTTGCAAACCCTAAATTAGGTTTGTAATAGTTTCCTTGGGCAACAGATGGTCTTGTACTAGGCCATTTGGAGGCCAAACTGAGAACAAAAGTAGCTGCACTTGGCCATCTTTAAAAAGATTTTTATTATTTCTTTTCCTTCCCATCTTTATTTACTCTAAAAATAGAAAACTGGAACTGGAAAAGGCTACAGACTCTTCTCTGGTTCTTGGCTTGCTAACCCTTTTTTCGATTCCTTAGCAAATAAACAGAGAGAAGAGCTTTTTTATAGAATTCTGAGACAGAAGATGCTCTAAAAGCTGCTCAGTCTCAGGTGGTTGCATGAGAATTTTATCCACTCGGTTGCTTATAATCTGAGTTGCAAAGTAACAGTTTAAAGCCTCTAGCCCTGCCCTCTCTATAGGTCTTTGGGGCCACTAGGAAAGTCACCATTTTCTCTGTACTCTAGACCCCCACCCCAACCTAACAGACTGTCAAGTTTATTATTTAGTTATTATTTAGTGTCATTGAGACATTTCCTCTGGAAAAGATCTCAACACTTAATTCATGCTCAGTTCTTTTAACTAATCCTCTTCTATGCTATCTTTTTAAGAAGATCACAAATGAGAATTTCTACTCTATGAGATAGTATACCTGTAGTATGCTATACTAAATATACATATTTTCTTAGCACAGTTAGTGTTTCTTCTTCCTTCCTAATAGAATCCAATTTCATTTGAGTATCTACCCTGTGTAATTCATTTGAAGGAGACCCCATTCCCATCAGGGGTATATCCTACTTAGTCTGAGCCAGTTCTAGTAATTCCATTCCCCAGGGAAATAACTGGCTTAATAGTAGACGCATGGTTAATTCTGGCCAATAATACGTGATGGGACACATGCTGAAAACTTCTGAGAAGGGATTTCTCACTTCCAAAAATGAAATGAAGGGAAAAACACCCCTTTTGTCATGTCTTGATACAGGCCTGGAATTATCCCAGTCATCATGCTCCAGCCTGAGAATGAAACCAGATCTCTTGTTACATGGAATAATACATTTTCTTTTATTTAAGCCAGTTATGTCAGGATTTTCTGTTCCTGAAACTAGAAATTCCTTATACAATAACATGAGTAACATAAACAATTTCTATTTTAAAATTTCCATACATAATCATCCATACTCATGAAGTATGTCTCCACATCATTACAAACCCTTGAGAATGAATATGCTTATATGGTAGAAGGGAGTAATTTTGAAATACTGAAGAGTTTCCCTTCAAATCTCTTATACCACAAGGTATGCAAATTTTGTACAAAAATAACTGTGTTATACACAGGAACTTTTCAAGAGAAGCCTTCTTTCAAAAGGGTGTACCTTGAGTGTATAATATTTCAATTCCAAGAAAGTAGAAACTATGCTTTTAACTTATTATATATACTGGCTTCTTAACAAAGGCTAGACCCTAACAGCAGCAAACAGCCCTTGCCTAGCTCATGAAGAAGAACCCAAAATGAGTCTTCATCACCAGCCATTTTGTGTGCCTTTTCTCAGATAGTTACTTTGGGTTTGTTACCAGAGCCTATTATTCTAACCGGTCAACCTGAGGTTATCTCATTGAAGATAAAAAAAAAAAGCCGTAACATGAGGATTGATTAACTCCTCTAAATTTCACCAGAGAACTGGATAATAAAGTAATACAAAATTTATTTTAAGTCATTGCCATTAGGAAAAACATCACCTTGACTGAGACTTAGCTATGTTTCAGAAGGGGATAAATAGAAATGGGCTATTTATAGGGCTTTCATGTCTCAGCTCAAATGGTTAAGTTCTATCTTTCAAGAGAGAAAACTGATTGGGAAGATTTTTGTGATAAAATAGAAGTGATGGATACAGCGAACAAAAATCCTAAAGCAAGGCTTAATTAATAAGTGGGTGATCCATCCAGGTGAGCAGACAATTGTCTCTAATAAAAAAGAAAAGAAAAGTAGTTTATCAGTTTGCAGTATTACATTTCCCCAGGAAAGTTTTCCTGTAACAAACAACTTAGTCATGTTGACACAGCTGGTCTCTGTGTTGTCACAAAAGATCACATGTCTCAGGGAGCAAGAGACAGATTTGAATTCAGAGGCAAAGGGATACCTACGTCTCCTAGCATGTTGCCCAACATTACCCACTACATTCTGTCTGAGAAGTGGCTTTGTGTTTTGTTTTCTTTGCAAGGACAGTCCTTCAGTGACTTTCTAATGAACTCTAATTATACACGGGAGTTCATGCTCAGTGTTTCGTACCAAACCATGGCCTGTGCCTAAGTCACCTTAGTCAAGTCACAGTTTCTCTGAGCTTTCATTTCCACAGCTAGAAAAATATGAATAATCCATTCCAGAGTTGGAACCACTTGATGAATGCAAAATGAACTTAGCATGGTACCTGAATTGTCCAATAAATATATTGATTTTTTTTCCTTATGAAACTTTTGGAGAGGCAAGAATAACATAATAGACAGGTTAATAGCAAAATATTAGACTCTGCAAGACAACAAATGCTAAGTGGGTCAAATAAATACTAGAGACAATAAGCTGTGGAGGCCGTGGTTTGCTGGAGCCATCGGGAAAGCCTTCGCTATGGAGGCAGAATGCCAATGCCAGACTGAAAGATGTCTGAGTATTCTTTTCTGATTCTTCCTGAGAAGAGTCCAAGACAGCATTTGCTTCAGTCCCAGAACTCTTAGGAGTTGCAATTACGACTCATGTGTTAGTGGGATACCCCACTCCACCTAGGAGTTCACTGTAACAAAGGCTACCAAATCTGAGCACATCCCTTACACCGGGTAGGAGAATTCAATTGTAAGTAAATGAAAGAAAAAGTAAAATCCTTACTCTTTACCCTTCTACACATATTCTATCCTGAATCCTCACTGCTTGAGGAACTGTTTTATAATTAAGAAATCATGAAGATAACTGTCCCCCTTGAAGCCACTGAACCAGA
Organism: Eidolon dupreanum; assembly: GCA_028627145.1. NCBI lineage: Eukaryota > Metazoa > Chordata > Mammalia > Chiroptera > Pteropodidae > Eidolon > Eidolon dupreanum. Next base: position 46,655,005 of record CM053508.1, on the reverse strand, counting down.
GAAGTTAAATGGCAGCCAGTCTCCCTCATTTCTGTGTCCTACTCTAATTCCCCAGAACTAAAGGTGCCTTCAGATATTAGGTATCTCTAGCCTAAAAGAAGAGACAGAAAGAGGGAAACTGAGATTCAGGGACCAAAAGTTTCTAACCTCTGATAGTCACAGAACATTTCTGCTACCAAAATGTCCATCTCCCACATAGGCATCCCAACTTACTGTATTTGCATCAGGAAGCAAAGGATGGAGGAGAGACAAAGGCATTTGTCCTCTGTCCCAGGAGACATAGTTGTTTCACTCCTCTTTGTCTTTCTTTAACTGTAAGGGCACCACCTTACAATACTGCCCAAACTGTGAGAGTCTGGGCTCCAACTCAGGACAATTCCTACAGGCCTGGGTGAAATAATGTCCCAAACTGCAGCTCCAACAGTGCCATTCTAATGTGTTGGCCAGTGTGGCATTCACATCAGTCTAAAATTCTGGGAGAAACAGATATTGCTGACCCCGTAGTTTTAAACAGGACTAAAGTTAAGAGAGACCTGCAACAGGGATGAGAAGACCCAGACCCAGACCCACCAGGCATGACGTCTCTGCCTCTTATACTTTTCCTCAGTGTAGTACAGATGCCTTTTCACTAAACCTATTAGAGACATCTGCTAATTCAAAGTGAACTAGAGATGAGCCTTTTCCAGATTCTTCTCATTGGGTACAGGGGGAGCAGCAGAGCATGGAGCTGTCCAGAGAGCAGAGTAGTAGAAGGAAGTAGTACACATGGCATAATTAGAGGGAAAGAGGAAAGTAAAGAAGAAAAGTATACTAAGTGATAGGACAGTCCATTTAAACTTCAGTATAACTTTGAAGGATAAATATTATTAGTCCTCATTGGAAAAGTCTATTGAATGATTTTCCTAAGATCACACAGTTAATAAAGGACAGAGCAAAGATACAATAATTCACATAATTTCCAAAGTACTTTCTATCATACATTATTTCTCAAACCGTGGTTATTTGAGTACCACTTCACTGATATTTATGTATTTAATTATATTTATATTTAATATATGAAATATATTATATTTAAGAGAGCATATTTCTTCAATAATAGAAAACCATTTATGGATCAATTATCATAAATAGAAGATAACTCTAAAGATAAATACAGAGAAAATGAAATAACATTATTACTTTCTAGCTAGATACTGTTATCTGCCTAATGAGCCAAGCCTTAGGCCTCCTCTTCCATTTTTCTGAAGGAAAATTAGCCACTATCAGACAGATGTCGGAGGTGTCGAAATAAGGCTTTCCCCTTGAGGTAATTGGAAAGACAAGCAGGGAACTAAATAATGAACAGCCTTCTCATTATGTTATCCAATTTAATGCCATGTCTGTCCACCTCCTAAAACTGACTCCAGTAACACCAGGGGTAACATCCTGCATTAGAGGGAAGCTTGGTATTCATCATGCTGTTTCTGGGTGTGGGAGAGGGCTGCTTCTGACTACCACCAAACACATACCACAAACACAGCAGAGTGGGAAGTTCTGCGGGTCAAAGAGTGTGTCCTGGGCCAGGACTAGAGCCAGCCCCATAGCAAGCTAATAGGGAATGCTTGCCCAAAGACTAAATAAAAATGTTATCTGGCAAAGGTGTTACCTGGGTGTCTCCACTAACCTCATCATTAATGTGTTATTCCTGATCCCTTATCAGACTATCTAAAAGAAGAATAAAGGAATTCGGTGAATAAAATGTGAGCAAATTTCATACTGGCAAGTGGGACAGTTCATGGAAAGGTAACTCCCAGGTAAAAAAAATCCCAGTTGGTGGAAGAAGGTAGAAAGAGAGAGGCCTCTATAAGATGCTTTTTCAGTGACCCTTGGTTTTGGGGAGAAAACATCCAAATGTGAGACAAGTAATGTTTTTGAGTGAGAGAAAGTTTACATGGTATGTACCATATGCCAACCTAGTAATTAAATGGAATTAAATTATTTGACCCTCACAAAAAGAAAACTATGGAAAAGATACTATACCTGCCCTTTTGCAGATGGGGAAACTGAGACATGGAAAGATCACACAGCTAGCCAATGTCAGAGACAAGATTCGACCCCAGGCCATCTAACACCAGAATCCATGCTTTTTACCATGACCCTCACCTGCACTATATTAGTACACTATATATTTTTCAGAAAAGAGTTTATATGGGTCAACCCATATATAGGCAGTTGCACTTGTCTTATAAACTTGTGTGCCCTCCCCATTCCCAAAAAAGGGCCCACCGTTATGGGAATGTTTAATATTTTGGAGCAAATGTGAGTGTCAAGATGGCTTCTAGATAGTTCTGAAATACCATTCCCATAGATGACTGTCACAAAAAGGTACTGTCTCCAACATGTCCAGTACTGTGAGGAAAATAGAAGAGGAATAAATTAGACAGTACCCCTTCCTGATAAAGCTGACAATCTAGTGAAGAGATCAGACTCGTGCACCAGACTAAGACTTAACTTTTGCTCAGTTGCATAGCACAGGTGTCCAGGAGCCTAGGAATTCAAGAGACAGCAACTGGCCCTGGAGTGGCCAGGAGAGCTTTAACCAAGAACAGAAACTTGTAAGGTGGTCAGAATTTGGGAAACACAGAAAAGGAGTATACATGGGGACCATGAGTAGCAGTTTACCAACAGTGAGAAAACATCTGATCTAAGGAAGAGCACAGTGTGGGATGTCAGTGGGGACATAGTGGCAGACCCATGAGAAACCCACCATAAAGCACTTGGAGTCAGCAATCTGTGAGACAGCCTCATAAAGTGTCCTCTCAAAATGCCCACAAAGACAGGGAAATACGAAACCTAAAACATCACTGAAAACTAGAACTGAAAGCTAATCTATTTCCAGAATCTAGGAAGAATTCCTATTACTCATAAAACAGATATTAAACAATGTCCTGTCAGCACTCTGCTGACAGTAACAGAGTAAACCTATCATCCTGAGAGGTGGTTGGGTTCCTCATCTCTCCCTTATTATCTGGTCCCTGTCTAAGAAACTCAAGAACACCAGGTAGCTGTCTATTTATTGCAGCAGCCTTTTTTGATGCATCCATTACCTCTCTTTCTATATCCAATCTAAGATTATAACATCCAGAAAACATTCGAGAATCTGGAAGCGAGGGAAAGTTAACACCCACTGGGTGTTAACAATTTCTTGTCTTTGAACAATGAAAGACAAGAAACTTTAAGGAGGGACAGATAAATTATTTCCTCTTTCTGTCCCTTAATAATGGTTCCCAGGTGCCATGCACCTGTCTGGGTGAAGCGCTCATAACCAAGGAAACAGATATTTTATGACACTCTGACTAGCTCAGTAACTCACCAATTTCTATTTGCTTTGTCTACCCACTTGCCTCACACTCAATCTTACCCTCGTGGCAGTACACTTTCCCAAGAAGCTTTAGCTCATAAGCTTTGTCTCAGGCTCTGTTTTCTAGAAAACCCAGACTAGGACAAAGACCATGCAGATAAAGGCCCCAACTACAAAAATTAATGAAAATAGAGACCTTAAATGCAAACAGATATTTGCAATTTTTATGCAAAAAAAAAAAAAAACCACTTTAAGTTCTTAAAAGGCTTTAATCTAGAAAAAAAGAAAGCATAAATTTTTTAAGTTATATAAATTGAACAAAAACCAATTGGCTTCATGTTTTTCTACAAAAATTAATGCCAGAACAGAAGACAGTGCAGCAATATACATATATATAGACATCTGAGGGAGAAGCGTGAGTACCAAGAATTTTTTAGCTTGTTTTTTGTGTGTGAAAGACCTTTTAGATATGCAAAAATCTGAATTTTATATATATTTCCAATATGAAAATATATATTACTTTATACGATTTTTGAAAATTAACTTAAAGATGTATTCTAGCTAACGAATAAACGGATAAAAATAATAACTGCAAAATGGAACTTCAGATATGAAACAATTGGCTTTCTTTCGTTATCATCATAAAGACCAACTGAAATAACATCGAGAAGGAATGTAAAGAAAAGGCACTATTTCTGAAGCAGAGACTGTAAAGGAAAGAGGGAGGGGACTGCCCTACGTGTAATTTCAACACATATATTTATGAATCTATGAAATCTTAATAGCACACATGCTCATAGAAAGTAATCTATAGTGAACATTAAAGAAGAGAAGGAAATGTTTAAGTTTCGCAAAACAGGAGATGAGACCCTTTTTTTAAAAGGTAAAGAAACACTATTAGAAAGAAAACAAACCCCTGGAGCCAGATTCGCCGAGACTGTTGTGCATCTTTGAGAAATCTTACAGCCTTCTGAACATTCCTTTCTTCATTTTTATAAAGTCAGGATCATAATTACACCGACCTAACAGTTTTATTGCAAGGATTAATTAAGTAATGTACACTAAAAGTTTTCATTGAATACTATGAAAAGGAAAGGAACTCTTAATAGAGGTGTTCATATTTGTGCTTACCAGTTCTCTAGCAGGAAATCACCATGGATGTGTCTGCCTTTTCTGGACTGTCCCTGCTCTTCTACAGTTTTCTTGTCTCTGTCTATGGATAAGGGATTTGAAGGTGAAAGAATATGTCACATAGGAAAAACAAACATCCCGTTTGATCTCCAGATATCTACGGACTCTAACCAAAGAAAACGAGGTAGCTCAAACACCTACCACCCTAAGATACAGAAAGCACAACTCTTTGCCTGGTTGTCAGGTTCCCTGAATCTAGCCATGTCCTATTTTTGCAACCTTATTTTCCACTCTTTTCCCATATGCACAGTAAAGTCAGCCCCTTGCCGATCCTCTCTATACGGACATATTCCCACTGACACTGTTGGAAACTACAGTCACCTCTGCTGTCCCTGTCACAATCATCACAGCAACTCACAGCTAGTGCCATTGCTGCTGCCAGAGTCAGGAGCCCATGAGCCCCACACTCCTGAGGCCGTGGGGCTGCCACTGCTGTCACTGTGACCCCCAAAAGCAGAATCTGACAAAAGCTTCTCTCATCCTTTCTCATTCTCACCCCCTGCTAGTGCCTCCTACTGGCAGAATATGCCTGGAAAGCAGCCAGGAAGGATGTCTTAGACATGGAGTTCTCTGATTTCTAGCATCTGTAATATAGAAGAGAGTATTCAAGGCCAGAGACAAAGCCAAAAGCATTTTGGTCAAATAACAAATGACTAAGTGTTAGAATCAACATTTGCCTAGAGTCAAGTCAAAATAGTATCCTTATAGAACAAATTTCTAAGATATAGAATCAGCCTTGAATAGCATTTAAAAGATAAACTACTATATTCTTACAAGAAAATTTTTAGAAGTAAATCTTAAATGTTTAATATCATACTGCAGGAACAACCATAATTTGCTAAATAGACCTTCCCTTTCAGCCAAGGTTGGGGGAACAAGAAAGATATCTGGGAGCATCTCATTTTTTTCTCTCACTTTATTCTTTTCCTACATACTTTTTACACCTTTTATTATGTTTGAATTGAAGATGCTCTATCTTGGGAGTCATAGTATATGATACTGGAGTTTTTTCTCCTCATGAAGTTTTGTGTTTACAAAGATGACAATCTGCTTTAAATCTTTCTTCACAAAATATGAAAGAAGTCTAGACAGTACTTTGTCCTAAAAGAATTTATGTCTTAAGTGGAATTAGCATGACAAAAATTAAATGTGATTTTCAAGAATTTTAAGGTTTTGAATGTTAGAATATCAATCAATTATATAAATATCATAAAATATAATCTCTATTATTTTGTCTTGTATGATTACCTAAATGTTTACAAACATTTACTGCCTCAAAAACCAAATGAGCATTCATCCTAAAGTTATACAACTCACATCCTGTCTCTCAAACTTGTATAAGGGTTAATCTATTCCTTTGTTTAAGAGTTTGAAAGTACATGATAATTTTTATATCAAACTAACGGCTTTCGAAGATATTAGAGCATTTTACTGATAAAACAGAATTTCAACATATAAATCACATAAATAGAGCTGTCACTCCAAGTTACATCTAGAATGCTTACTTTTTTATGAAAGTGAATATTCACTTATTAACTATATATTCAAATCATATGCCACGTGAATATGATTAACATTAAATATGCTATTAATTGATGTGATCATGTGATCACTGATTTTACAAGTCTATATAGGTGGCAGAAATGACATTGAAGTCAGCATGGAGCTGTTTGACTATCCGAAGCCCCAATAACAGCCAAATAACAGGTTTTAGCAGAATATCAAGGCTGAAGCAAACTTTTGATGTATCACAAGCTATAAGTGCATTATATTTTATTGTTGGGATTTTTTTTGGGGGGGGGGTTGTTTTTGGTTTTGATTTTGGTTTTTAAAGCAGAAGAACTTTACCTGAGCCCACACCTGCCTGGAATTGGCTGGACTGACAAGAGTAGCTTGCTGATAAAGCCAGGACAATTTCCTCCCTTAAAGGAAAGCCAGGTCCCTGAAGAAGAGCCTGGCTTCATTTCCAATCCAGCAGGTGATTCCTGGCTGCCCTCAGATCTTTCCCATGCACCTTTGGCAGCTCCAGCATCTATCAGATCTCAGCTTCCAATGCACTTGCTCAAATTTTCAAGCCAGGAAAACTTTCTCAGTGGAATATGAAAGAAGCAGGTATAAAAGACTAAACTATGTGTCTCTAGGAAACTCCTGGTTGAAATTGCCTTACTGGCGGCAAAGATTTGCTCAATATTCCTTCTCCTCTCTTCCCAACATCCCCTTAAAAGCCTCTCCTTTTAATAAGTAGAAATAATATTGGGAAAGCATTCCTGTGAGATATCCTTAGAGAAAGGCAAAAGAGGATATTTTAGATCTGCTGTGGACAAGCTGTTAAATTTGAGATCTTCTCTTATTTGCACTCAAGGCTTCACATTCCTCCAGTGTGAGCCTGAGAGGACTCCACACTCCTGACTTGCTGTTTGGTCAGGCTATGATTCACCTTGACCTTAAAGCTGAGCTAAGGGCCTTTCCTGAAGGAGTAAGGAGCCCAGAGCTAACCCCACCGATTAGCTCTCCCTTTCCTAGCTAGTCCCTCCAGGAGAACATCAATGATACCTTGAACAAGAAAAGGTACCTGAGTACCAAACAGAGGTTTGGGTAGAAGGGAGCAATTGTGTTAAACTGACTTAGCTGGCAAATTGGCCTGTGGGCCAAGTACAGTGAGCTGCCTGTTTTTATATATCCCATGAGCTAAAAATGATTTTTACAATTTTCATGATTAAAATTTTTAATGTTTTTTTAAAAGAATATTTTATAACATGTAAAAATTAAATAAAATTCAAACTTAAATCCATAAATAAAGTGTCCATAAATAAAGGGCACAGCCATGCCCAGCAATTAACAAATTCTCTATGACTGTTTTCACTCTACAATAGAGCTGTGTAGTTGTACAGACACTGTACGACCTGCAAAATAGAAAGTATTTCCCATCTATCCTTTTGTAGAAAGTTTACTGACCTCTGACCTCAGCAATGGTGGGGTAGTACTTTTCAATTGAGATATAGTCTTTCGAGCTTCAGGCCTCTTTTATTAGCTATTATACAAACCATTCACTTCTCTAGTCACTGCCACTCCAAGGGTACCCCTCTTCCCAAATCATGGGACTCTGGTTGCCCCAATTTATCTGATGCCAAGGGATAGCCACAGATAGGGCCCAAGTGTTGCTCTTTGAGTATGAATGATGATGATAAATGCTGATGATGATGATGAAGGAGAAGATGGAGAAAAAGAAGGAAACAAAAGAAAAACGAGAGAGCACTTAGGATTTGTGGACACTGCACTAGGTCTATTTATCAATCCAGTCAACCCCCATATCACCCCATGAGATAGATGCTACTATTGTTCCCACTTAACAGATGAGAAAAACAAAACTTGGAGAGATACAACATCATAAATTGCCCAAGGTCACAAAGGGAATGGTGGCACTCAGTTATATCCGTTTTCCAACTCCTGAGCCTATGCTGTTACCACTATGTCAGATTATCTCCCATGGCACCCCTGAGTCTGAGGAAGCCTTAAACTCTGTTGGAACCATGATCATTTTGCTCAACCTGACAACTAACTCAGGGTGCATGGGGAGGTGGGCTAAATAGAGAATGGTCAACATTAGAGAAAAGTGATCCTTAGAAACATGATTAAAGGTAATATAAGGAAAATGTAATAGAAAATAATCATCCATCACAAAGAAATACTCCCAGTGTCGTGACCCAATTTCTGAACCAAAAAATTAAACATGGTAATTAATATCCAATATGTAGAACTCAGATGCCTGGGCAGACCTCAGAGTCTTCACAAGAGTTCTAAGAATCCATCTACACATCAGGAATTAACATTCAATGAATGAAAAATATTCTTCAGAATGAATTTTTATAAATGAATTTTTAATGAATGTAAATGCTGCTGTTGCTTAGAAATTTAAAAGGATTATTGTTTTTATATTATCTTTTTGTCATTATGCTTCCTCTTTCCAATCAATAGCTATTGAAATTGGAACAGCTATCATCATGGATATCTTCATGCTGAAAAGTGACTGGGAACACGACTGCAACGTTCGGCCTGACAGTAAAACAAAATGTTTGCGATCGATGCTTTCCAAACCAACTCAGGGTATGTGGGCACCAGATTCAGAGCCCCTCCTTGGCCCCAAGTCTTTCAAATTGAATTATCTACTCTGCCTATGTATATCCACAAGAAATAAATATGGAGAAAATTTATTTTGGGTTCCATCCAGAAGTTTATTCTAGAAACAGATTATATTTTTAGCCAACTATGAAGTGGATACTTGCTAACATAAGCTTTCTATTTTCTAATAATAAATGGCTGCCTCAAGCCTCAGTGAGCTCCCTGCCACTGAGAGTGTATTAAAAATAAATAAACAAACAAACAAACAAACCTGGATATGACCATTTATCAAGGTCACTGCAGATGGGATTTCTATCCTGGGAAGGAAATTCTGACAACCCCTCAGGTCCGTTCTGTTTCAAAATCTATTATTCTAATATAAGGCCAAGGAACATTTTTCTGAGACTACCCCAAAGAAAATTTAATAACTCCAGGCACACAATGGCTCTTGTTCATCATTTACCTGTTGCTGCTACCTGCCTCCCTAGCTTTCCACTACCAGAGTAGAAGATTTGGCTTCTAGGCTGCAATTTAATATGTGTGTAAAAGTGATATGAGGATACTGCCATCAAGAGGTCTGTAGTCCAAGGAACAGGGCATGCTTTATTAGTTCCTCATCAATTAAGCAGGGAAACCTTCGGGCTCCAAAACGAACTCTGTCTCAGGGGCGACAGAGTGAGATCTTTTTGTCTAAGGGAGTAGAAATCCACAATGGAGCCTCTGTTTCACATGGGAAAAGGAAAAATGGTGGGAGTGTCTCATCTGTCTTAAATAGCTATTTTCAGTGAGGGAGAAAATCCCCTTGTGAAAGGGGGTGACAAAGAAGAAGACTGGGGGCTTTCTCAAACCTACGTCCTTCTTTGCCGAGATTCTGGCACATCCTACTCTGTAAAAATATACATACGCCTTGTCCTATGAGACTTTTTTTGTAAAAAACAAAATGATGTGAATAATTGTGCATTCTATAGCTTAACATGTTGGTGCAGAAAGATTTGAAAACTACAAGCTGTGACATGCGTGTGCATGGTGGTGGAAGGGGACGATGGATATTTGGTAGTATTGCAATATATAGTGAAAGATAAGGACTATAGAAAGAAATGTTAGAAAATGAGACTGATACCCAGTCACGGAGGGCCTTGTGTGCCAGGTTAGATGTTAAAGAGATGATAAAGAATCCTGAGAAGGCAATTGAGATAGATACAGACCTGTCAGCCACCCACCGAGGAGGTATACTTGGATGCCCAAAGGCTCTGGAAGCCAAGGGAAGAAGCTTTGACTGCAGATATTAATTTGGGTATCAGTCACCAGGGTATAAGAGGACATGGGAAGTATGAGACTGCCCTAGAGAACAGAATACATGAGGGGTGTGAAGAAAAATCGAGAACCTATGAGTAAGATCGGAAAGCAACAACCAAGTAGGTACAAGTGATGCAGGACAGGGCGAAGTTCCCTAAGTTGGGGGGAGCTCAAGCCCTATACCGAGAGAGAAAGGGTTCTCGATTGAGCGCAGGAAAGAATTCAAGTGCACACCAAATTAGAGTCAAAAAGAAAGTTTATTAGAGAAGGTGTAGCATTCCATAGACAGAGCATGGTCTCCTCTCAGAAGCAAAGAGTGAGAGAGCCTGAGGGAGACTCAAAGAGACAGAGACAATGAGAGGAACAGAGAAAAGACAATGAGAGGGACCCCAAGTGTTTGAGGGATTCAGTTTATATATCATTATTAGTTTCTATGAATTACAGTATAAAGACTTTGTTTCCCTATTTTCCTTTGATGGTATGAGTATACAGTGAGAAAGAATAAGAGTATGTAGTGAGAAAGACCTGCTGGCAGTTCGCAGTCTTTGACTTATAGGTTCCCATGGTTTCAGCTATAGGGAATGAATGATTATATTTATTCTGTGTAGGGCTTGAAGACTCTGTTTTCCTGTTTTCCCTTCACAGTATGGGTAAATGGTCTGTTAGTAATCCCAGCAGAAATTCTCCTTAGTTCTGCAGATTTCCTCATGGTCTGGCCATAGGGCTGGATCAACACATTGCAGTCTCTGAATATAGCTTGATCTAACATCAGAAACTGCAATGTGCTGGTTGTTCTTGTCTCCTCCCTATATTACAAGAGCAACCAGGAGAACAGGGAGACCCAGAAACCAAGGCGGACATCATTAAATTAGCACAGTGCACCATCTTCCTCCCATCCAAGCATCACTCCTCTTTAGGGAACAGGGATGTAAGGGTGCTGCAATACAGGCAAACCTGAATGGAGGGTAACTATCCTTGGGTATCGTTCTTGGAACTAAGGAAAAGAGAGCTGATCTGGAGACATGGGATAGTGCAATGGACATGGCACTGGCCTCGGTACCAGAAAGCTGAGTTTTGACACTGACTCTTACCAAATGACCTTGGGAAAGTTACTTTATCCTCTCAGTCTTCATTGTCTCAACTGGGAATTCAGGGTGTTGACTGATCTGCTCTCTGCTCTCAATTCAAACAAGCTCCATTTCTATAAGGAGTTAATTATCAGTTGTCTCCCCAGTCCAACTGGACTAACACCCATCCTTCTCCCTGGGGCCTCAAATATAGAAATTTAATATAGGTGGCAAACTATTTCAAAAAATAGAGCATTTCCTTTTCTGCCACAGCATACATGCCCCAAGTCACATCTGGCTTCCAGTATTACGGTTATGATGCTCTTTTCTTCCTGATCAGTAGCAGGAAAGCACCTCATGGACTACTCTGAAAGTCACCCCAGAACATTATCAAAAGTCTTGAATGAATCATTAGAACTTCTCCAAACTCACTTTTGAGAATCGAGGTTGTTTAGGACACTGGAGGGGGACTTGTTGACATCCCAGGGAGCAGAGTGAGTCACATTTGTCCTTCCCCTACCAGGAGTGTCAACTTTATTACACCAAGATACCCCTCTGCACAAGACATCATTGTGCAAAGCCCCACCCCATGCCACAAGATAATATCAGCCCAAAGTCCCTGATGCATTCATCTTAAGTTACTTCAATTTAAAATTTTCCTTTGGGAGGATTGGGGACATCTTTCCCATCTTTCTGGTGGACTTTGGTGAGGAAGAGACAAGCGAAAGCCTGAGACTATCATGTTTGTGTGTTGGGGTGGAAGGAAGTGGTGTTAACACAGGGAAATGTGTTATCCCCTAAGTGTTATTTCCCCAAAGTCATGAATTTCCTTCAAAATAGTTGATGTTTTCCATCCTACCATAAAAAAAAAAAAAAACTTTTCTTACAAATGTTAAACTTTTCAAATAAATTGACACTTGGAGCTTGGCAAGCTACAGAATAGAGACTAGGTTCCCAGAAGGCTTTGCTCTAATTCTCAAGCTTCCAATAGAGGGGCTGGAGGATTAAAACTGGTTTGAGGGGTGATGGGAGAGACCGAGTAAAAATACTGGCCTTGGGTATAATCCGAAGTGATTTTTGGCTGCTGAAACTTTAGAAAAACATCATTGTCCCAAAGTCTGAATAAACATCTTCCCCCTAGCATTTCCCCTGAAACAATGATTTAGTAGAGTCTTACTAACAAAAATGATACTTGTCTTATAATCCACTCAAAGCCCCAGGGCATCCCTAAGGTTATCTGTCTGTCTCTGCAGAAGGTGTTGACTCCCTTTTTCCCCTTAAAGAGAGATGCTTCAGTTCAAGTCAAGGACTTTGGATGTTGTCATAAACTGGATGACCCCAGGTTCCAAATACCTAGAGTCAAAATCCATTAATGCAAACTTGGTTAATCCCAAACTAACGATAGTTTCTTTATCCTGGGTAATGTTAACTTTGGCTATTGTTATTAAACAGGGAACAAAAGGGAAATTGAATGCTGAGCCTCTGAACAATGGATGTGAATGCTTTCTGGTCATTAAAGCATTTTTAAGGTTCTCTAGGGTAGAGGTCCCCAACCTTTTTGTCACCAGGGACCAGTTTCATGGACAACAATTTTTCCACAGACTCGAGGGAGGAGGGGGAATGATTTTGGGATGATTCAAGCACATTACATTTATCATGCATTCTATTTCTATTATTATTACATTGTAATATGTAATGAAATAATTATACAACTCACCATAATGCAGAATCAGTGGGAGCCCTGAGCTTGTTTTCTTGCAACTAGATGACCCCATCTGAGGGTGATGGGAGACAGTGACACCCGAAATATGTTGCTTATGTCCAGTCTACTCCGTAATCTCATTTTGGTTGCTGTCAAGGTAGAAATCCCTGCCTCACAAAGATATGATAATGGAAATGGAAGCAGGCTTTTCAGCACTTTTGTGGCATCTGAGGATATTCTACTTTGACTTAAATTCAGAACATATGGAGATTTGAAGTTGTCTCAGACTTTTAAGGACACTGTCATTTGGGATCTCAAGCAGTTGATCTTCTAGCACAGACAAAGTCAATTCACCTGGCTTATTCACAAATGGGTTGCACATACCATATCCTCATGCTCATCCTCCTGAAAAATATGTTGCACAAAAACAAGTATTGCTGCCTGTCGTCAACATCAGTAGACTCCTGTCAACATCGTCCACCTGGATTGCATACCGCAGTGACTCATTAATCCTCTCTAGCAATTGTGCCTCAATATCCTCTGCTATTTCATCAATTCGTCTAGTTATAGTGCTACCTGAAAAGGAACACAAGCCACCTGTTGAGCTATAGCTTCTCCTAAAAATTCATGACAAATGTCCTTAGCAGCAGGCAGAATCAGCTCTTCACTAATAGTAAAAGGCTTTTAGCTTCAGCAATGCAGTTAGCCACTAAGAATGATGCTCTCAATGCAGACACATTTGACAAGTGGTGGCCTTCGATAATTGCTTCTGTTCTTCATGTTCACATTTTTTTCTTTTGAAAAACTCCAAAGACTTGTCTTTCAATGCAGGGTGCTTGGTCTCCATGTGGCGAAGCATTTTCGAAGGTTTCATGGTTGCATAGCCCGTCACCATATATTCTACAAAGTAGGCTTGATGAATGTAAATCACCTGTTGCAGTGAACCTGTAATTTAAGTAGGATTCTTGGTATTTTCTTTTAAATGCAGCTTTCTTTTTGTTGGCAGCCTTAGAGTCTTTTGCTGTCTCATTATTGGGTCTTTCCCCCTTTTCAAAGAAGCTCTCCAGTGACATTTGTTTTTTACTCATTTTGGATAGGGTTAGTTTGTGGACTTTTCAAAACTGTGACTGAGACAAGTGTGCAGTGTGGGAAAGAGGTATGGATGGAAGTGGTAAATAAAGTAATAATAATGTCAATAATGGGCGGTCCACATGCAGACTAAAATAAGTGTCAAATTCTGACTTAAAGTCTGCCGTGAGATCCAGCTATACAATTGAAGTACATCAACTCACTTGCCACTATAAAGCCTGCCACCAGATGCAGCTTCATTGTCACTTGCCACTCACTGATAGAGTTTTGATCTGAGACTGCAAGCAATTGATTTACTATGGTCTCTGTGCAAACCTCTCTGTTATTGTTAAAATGTATTTTCAGCCGTTCCCTAGTGCTAGCATCACCTTCTCAGGTCCACCTCAGATCATCAAGCATTAGATTCTCATAAGGAATATGCACCTAGATCCCTCACATGTGCAGTTCACAATTAGATTCTATAAGAATCTAATCCTTGATGATCTGAGGTAGAGCAGAGGCAGGTGGTGCTAGCACTGGGGAGTGGCTGCAAATATAGATGAAGTTTTGCTCTCTGGCCCACTGCTCACCTCCTACTGTGAAGCCACTTGTTCCTAAGAAGCCACGTATAGATACTGGTCCATGGCCCAGGGATTGGGAACCCCTGCTCTAGGGCAGAGCAGCCTCATTATTTCCACTATCTTCTCTGACAACTGAGTTCAACGCATGGGTATCTGAAAATCAAAATATGGAATTTTCCTTTAAATGTTTTTCGTTATAGATATTCAATTAACACGAATTAATCCAGCCCCTCTAGCCCCATGAGGATGGTTTATACAGTGTGTTGATTTGCTCCACTGTTCTTTTCTTGCCCAGGAGAAGCAATCCTGTCAGAGCACTGAAATCTACTCTCAGTGGGCCACCCATGTCCTGAGTGACCATGCAGACAGCAGTCACCTCTCTGTGCCCATACCAGCATGCAGTGAGTCCCGCAGGCTCCTGGGGCTGGAGCTTCATGCAGGTGGATGTGAGGATCCTGCACAAAACATTAGGGTTCTTTGTAGCCAGCAACTTCTGCCTGACTGTCAGTTCCTTGAGGGCAGAAGCCCCATGGCCCCATTCCCATACTCACCACGTTACTTGGTACAGTTAATGCCTGGCACATGGTGGAGACTCAGCAAGCATTTCTTCAACGAGTTCACTGCTACCTTCAGTAGGGCCAGTGGTGCCACAGCAATGACTGTGTACTATTTAAATAAATTTGCATATTATTTTGCCTTCTGAGTTTAGTAAACCCTCACTCTCAAGAATGGCAAATTAGATTAAATAACACAAGCATTTTCAAACACAGTCCTTGAGACAGGATGCACACAAAATGCAGAACAGATTTTCAAACCAATTCCTCTCATCACATTTTAGATTAAGAATGGCAGGCTGATAAGGACGCACTTGTATAAACAGAGGGAGGAAAAGAAGGGAGGGAGTAGGACGGAAGGTAAACAAGGGAAGGATGAGAACAGATTGGGAGAAAAGTAAACAACAGACATCTTTTACATAGTTCTCCAAATTTTTCTTTGAAAGAGCCTAATTAGTTCCTCAACTTTTGCAAATGCTATCATTGATTTCATGTTGGCTCTTCACATAAGAATAGACTGAAAGGAGGCAGAAGATGGAATTTTTCTTGTCTTTGTACCCTCAGCACCTGGCCCAGTGCCTGGCCCACAGGGCTAGAGTTTAAATTCTTTTTATTAAAAACACAATTGTTAGTGAGCTTTCACATACATTAGCTAAGATTATGATAAATGCGATTGTTGCCCATACTGCCCTTGAACTCTTGGTGATTGTAATGATGCTCCCCAGAAAGTGCTGTGGTGCTGCCAGCTTTTACCCCAGCGAGAAAACACAGCTCAAAGGCAAGCTGGCAAGCAGCAGCTGGAATCCAATCCAAGGCAGTCTGGGTAATTAACAGCCATACTGCGCTGTTTCCACTGCCAACACTTCAAGATCCCAGATCCCAGCCACTTGGGAGTGAGGAAAGCTGAAATTAAAGATACAATTGACAAAGACTCAAGAGCTGAACTGTGAGCAGTTGCAGCCAAAGAGACACAGAATTCTCTATAATCGATATAGCTAGCTGCAAGGGAATGGATTTGTCATTGCTTTAGAATTAATATGGAAAACCTGAATTAAATCAGGGAGAGCATACTGGTTGGCAACTTTGAAGAGATAGGTTTCCAGACTATTGGAAACTGGGGGTGAGCTGGGCTTCAGAGACACCTGGACACTGACCCTGCTTTATTTACCCATACCCATGAGAGTTCAGACCCACCAATGCTGAGTTTGGTGCAAGAACCATGGGAGCCCAATATTTGCAAACATTTCTCTAAAGTAGTGGTTCTCATCAGGATACATGGTGGGGCTTTAGAAACCACAAATGCCTGGACCTCATCTGCCAAAGAGACTGATTTCACAAATCTGAGGTAAGCCTGGGTATCTGGATTGTTTCTTTTTCTTTTTCTTTTTTAAATATTATTTTTAATAGGTTTTACATGCATAAGACATAGCATGGACACAAGAACAATACAATAAGCCTCCATCCAACCCTTGTACTCAGGCACTCACTTCTTCAGAGGCAACTTCCAGATACCACTTTAAAACAGATAAGAAATCAAATATATTTATATATGAAGTGAAAGTATAGTATGGACGATTCTGCACTTTGCTTTGCTATGTTATCTATGTGCTTTGACTCTCCTTGCTTTTTAAAAAGTTTTCCTTTTTTGTAACATTTTGCATTAGTGTGGTATATGTGTTACAACTGATGTGCCAACATTGACACATTCGTATTAACTAAGTCGACAGTTTACATTAGGGCTCACTCTCAGTGTTGTACATTCTATGTTTTAACAAATGCATTAACGACATGTATCCACCACTGAGGTATCATACAGAATAGTTTCATTGCTCTAAGTTCCTCTGGGAAGGTAATGTAAGTCGTGAATATAAACAGCAGCTTAACAAGAAGCCACCTACTTTCTTGATTCTGGAGGATCCTACTTGCAGGGAAAGTGTCACCAGAAGCTGCATGTCCTGTTAAAACCCAAACTCCAAGGAAAAGCCACCCCAAAATATGTTGCCTCTGCTACCTCTACATGAGCCACCTCACCTCCTTTAGAAGAAATATTTCTAACTAAATAAACTGGGAACTTAGAGCAGGTATGTATGTATCTGTAACCTCCTCCCTCTAGTCTCTGAATCACCTGAGATGCTGCACTGGGACTGAGTATGGCCAGGTGCTATACATGGCACGTGGAGAGTTTAGGCTAGGAGCTGGAAGAGCAGCTGATTAGGCCAAAATGAGGATGGCAAAAGAAGAAGATTCAAAGTCTCCCAGTTTAGAGAAAGGCCCCACGGCTGTTTCTTGCTAAAGACTTCATCAGCTCCTGCCATGTTGACTACTATACATAAATGTTACTATATTGCATCCTTTTAGTAGAGATAACATACAGAAGCAAGGCTGTGGTGGATAGAATGAAATCAGAGCCTCAATTCTGGGAGGTTAGGTAGGCAGAAGCAGGAAGAATGGGGCTGAGAAGACAAGATAGCATCAGTGATGGTGGCAGAGCCAACAGTCTATAGCCAGAGTCCCGGTACAGTCCTGGGGCCACTAAGGAGCAAGGGAGCCACTGCCAGGAACTGGAATGAACAAAGAGTGGGGTGAAGTGAAGACAGAGCCAGGGTGGAATGGGGCTGGACTGGGACCAAGCAAGAGCAAGGCAGGAAGGAAGGCGGGTGTGTCCTCAGGGTTCCTGCTATGGCTCTGCTGAAGTCTATGGCCGGCTTTAAGAGCCCTGCATGAGTTAGGTGGCTGCCCTAAAGGCAGCCACTTCCTGGCCATCTGAGAGAACTTTACTCGGGCAAGGGCTGTAAACACATCCTCACAATCTGTCCCTCCTTGCCCTTGACTTCTCTGCAGACGGGGAGAGCACATAGCAGGCATGCACACAGCAGGCGTTCACTGAATGAACGATTTTGTGGAATTTGCAAACTAGAATGCAAGAACCATAAGAGCACCAAAATGGCATGTCCATCAGTGGATTCTTTCCAGGCTATGTTCCTTTTCGCTTACTTTAAGTTGTGAGCCAACTACCACTAGGTCCAAAAGAGAAACTAATGAAAAGTGAGCATACATGTAGAGTTAACCGATCAAGTAAAACATAACCAAGAAAGTGACATGTTGACTACTATACATAAATGTTACTATATTGCATGACAATGAGTTTAAGTAGTCACTCATGCTCATAAATGACTCATTATTATAATATTACCTAGAACACCAAATTTTAGAGTTCTTTTTCCTGCTATTCTGCATTATTTATAACTGACATCAATGCTGACTCTTTCCCTGTATTTCTAAGCTCTCGTTTAATCAAATATCCTTGAAGCTGAACAGGAAACTTAGTGGTATTCTATTTGAGCCTTTACTTAATGCAGAAAATCTTTTCACATAAACCCCCACAATAGCCTCAACACACACACACACACACACACACACACACACACACACACACACTTGGCAAGCAGTTGCCTCAAGTTCACTTTCCCCAGGCTAGGTGCCCTAGGAGACTGAGAGCCCAGACATCAGAAACTCTGGGTCTCAGGCCATGGATAGATTGTGCAGAGGTTATAGTCACATACAGAGAGAGGAAATGAAGGGAAGGGGTGTTGACACAGGGAGAATCCTGTGCCTGTGGGAGTCTTAGGTTCAAGAAATAAAATGAGATGGGTTAGAACAGGGGTTTGGGGAAGAAAGAGGAAAAGACACGGCCTGATACCCTACTGTTTCTTCTAACCCAGGTCTGCCCCTAAATGAACTAAAGCAGATTTAGGTTTGCAAGCAGCCTTGGCAACAGCGGGTTCAGTGGCCAGGAAAAGTCTATCTCCACCTCTCTAAAAATATTATCTTGCTGTCGCCAGATGTTGCTATAACCAGAGACAGAGCATTCCCAGACCCCAGTTACAGATAAAGTCTATTATGAGCAAATACCTAGAAGGCAGAACTTACTGGTGTAGATGAGTTTCTGTCAAAGTGTAAAAAATATCAGATATCTTTCTGTTTTGATAGGGCCAGCCAGATGGCAAAGAATTTAAGCAAGAACAAAACAAAAAGGAAGAAAAGGTCAGGGAGGGAGAACTACAGCCTGGACTTTCCGATTCAGGATTTGGCTGACAATTGACCCCATTTCCAAATGCAACTTGAATTTCTTGTCCTGTGAATTTTCATTTATTTTTGGCTCCTCTACCCTTGTGTCTAAATACCCCAACTCAATATATTCCCTTTCTTTTCTAAGCCATGTGACCCTGTAGCTCTATCTTACAGGATTTCTTGCCGTGTACCTTCTATTATACTTTGGGGGTATTAACCACCTCTTTCTTTGAGGGAAGGCAGCATCTGTACCTAACTTCTCTCTTAAAGATAATTTGGGATATGACAGAGTAGGTAGAATGGATCTGTTGTCAGAGGCCCCTAAGACCACCCTCAGGTTCAAGAATTCTCTAGAAGGAATTACAGAACTCAGAGAAGCTATTAGACTTACGTTTATGATTTATGATAACAAAAGGACACAGGTTACAATCAGAAAGGTAAAAGGCTCATATGGCAGAGTCTAGAATAGAGCGCTCATGAGCTTCTCATTGTCCTCTCCCCGTGGAGTTACACAGACAGTGTGTAATTCTTTCAGCAAACAATGTGTGATGATACCATGGAGGATTGCCAACCTGGGACGCTCACCTGAGCCTGGGTGTGCAGAATTTTAATCAGGGTGGAGAAGTGTCACTCACAAAAAGATACCAACAGCCAGTCAAAAGCATTGGCTGCTGAATTATCCTAAGTACACCATGCAAACAAACACACATTACTGTACTCTTCTCTTGATTGCGCTATGACATTGAGTAAAGTAGTAAAATTATATATTCTGGTTAAGATGATGCAAATTAAATACTCTGTGGGTGAACAAAAGGGAGAATTTTGATACATTTTTGTGTTGATCCCTTAGACTGTAGCACTCTTCTATGAGATCTTACCAGTGACCATGCATCCTACTGTATATCAGATGAAGCACTGAATTGCAGCAACTAAAAAATTCTTCCCCTACCTCTTAGGTACTTTGATTTTAAAAATGGAATTTCAAATCATGTCTATCAACAATCCTGTCCAAATAAAACTGGACTTTGCTTATCTGTCTGCATATTTGGCAAACCGCACAAATGTAACTTCTGGCAAATTCCATTCAGCCTATAAATTTTCTACCAAAGGTAATGAAAGATCTTACCTGTTAAATGTCCTCCACACCTTGTATGGAACACTGCTAAAAAAGAGATGTGATCTGCTTACCTGTGATAGTGAGGCTTTCATAATGAAAGATGTTTTTGTCACTATTCATGTTCTTCAAAACACTTAATGAGAGTTATGACATTACAAAAGTAGAAAGAGGTATCATCCTATCCACAACATGGCTATCATTGTTGCCAGCCAGAGAAAATAAGTTAAAAAGATAAAATCATGTTTTCCAAACATGGGATAAGAAAATGTCCTTTCCTGTTTGGAAATACATTGAGGATGAGCACAGAGAAAAGGATTATAGTAAAACAGAGATTTATATGCTGTTTCTCCAAAACAGTTTAATGATCTGTGAAGAGGCCATAAAGATCCTAGAAAAGGATAAACTGATTGTGTCTGAGTTGTTTGATGTTATATGGAGGTTGTGAAAAAAGTCAAAAAGCAAAAAAAAAAAAAAAAAAAAAAAGGATATACTCATTTTTTGGAAATAAGACTACCTCAGAACTCAAAAAATTGTTACCACAAATGAGTGGCCAAGTTAAATAGGACTTTATCTATTTGTTTACTAAAACTGTAACTTAGTTGGCATCCAGCTTTGATTTCACAAATTGAAATTACTTCTGTGTTTTAGAATCATTTTCCTTGAGAAAGAGAGATTTAATTTATGATGGCACCCAATGCACTTCAAAGTGTTTCAAAATGATGGACATTTTGGATATAGATAACCATGTGCTGAATGTATAAGTGCAAAAAAACCTAATTAACAAGAAGCTGATCTACCAGAGCAAGCCTACAGAATACAAAATAAATGAACATTTCTGGAGAACTGAAAACTAATTCCTACAAGTCTAAATACCTGCTACTGGTAGTAAGTAAAATCCTAACCATGCGATGGTCACAGGCCTTTGTTAAGAGCATATGTAGCTTGATGCCACTATACTGACCTGACACCAGAATCAGTATGATGCGGACTTGATAAGAACAGAACTGCAAGTCAGTGAATTTTGACTATTAAGTTTTATTACTACTTTAAAGAAAAGAAGGTAGTCCTAAAAGCTGCAATAAGTTCAAAGAATTACTGGAAAAGAGAAAGAGTAAAAATATCCACTATCTCATGGAAGAGAAAAATGTTATTTTTCATTATTTTTTATTACACATAGGTAATAAATGTTTTGTACTATATTGTCTAAAAGTGTTACTTTGTGTCCTGAGAGCTTGGCTTTGAAAGCCATAAAAAGTGTTCTCTCTGGCTTTTCCTGCTAAGGGACACAAACGGTTGAGCATTTGTCTAAAGGCAGCTAATTATCAAACTGGGGCCCTGAGCATTCTTATTGTCACCAGTTCTCCTATGATTGTCTAAATTCATATCCTTTCCTATCTTCTTGCCCTTGTCATGCTGAGAATTATCATCCCAGCATCACCCATCTGGTGTCATATATTAGTGGGTCCATGACTGAAGGTGACTGACAGGGTCAGCCAACTCTTAGTCACGCCCCAGAACCTACCATTAAATTAAAATAGGGATCAGAAACTGGATTTTCTTCAATTGATTGGTGCAATTTTCTCTACCAACTGCTCAAATGAAGCTTACAATTATAATCCCTTTCTTTTCTCCTATGAAATGTAATCTATCACCCAGGACTATCTTTTCAAGTTTCCCTCTGAATAAGTGCCAATTAATGCCCTCCCCTGTTCTCAAATTCCTGCTGAATATATGTTCCATGGCTCTGGCACTATCTCTGTTTCCTTTCTTATTCAACATGACTTCCTAAGGTTATAACTTAGAATTTCAATGGCTTCCTTGAGAAACCTGAAGATCTCATCAAACTGGCTCTGTAATACCTTTCTTTTCCCACTGGGTTCTTAAACTCCCTTTAGTCACTTTAGCTTTACGTCCCCTGCTCCATTAGAAGCCCTTAAAGGACTCAGGGACCCCCAAAAGCAGCTACCCAAACTAAAGAGCCTAATTGGAAACAGACTGAATGTTTTGTCTACTCAGATGAACTTTGAAGATACCTAGAAAGCTGTGTGATGCCTCCTTAGCCCCTTGCCCAAAATTTAGTCCACAGCCTCCATAAGATTATATATCAAGACAAATGAAAATCTAAAAAATCTCCTCTACAAATAATGGTTAAAAAAAGCTTTAGCTCTCATATTGAGCTGATAACCTTAACTTGTTCTATCTGCCAGAAATACAATTTGCATGAAAATATAAAGAAGAGCAAAGATGAGAACTCTTTATAAACTAGTGAGTTTTGCTTACTGTGTTTATGCCTAACTTAGGGCAAAAATTTTAGAATGAAAGCCATAAGATCTCTATTTGCAACTATCTGTATGTTTACATAATTATATATATATGTGGTATTTTCCTACCTCCAAATGGTAAGCCCAATTAATTTATACAATTCCTTAAAAGAAGTTGATACTAATTGGTTTAGAGAAAAATGAGCACTTATATAAATAAAATATTCCTAAAATTCTATAAATATAGAAATTAGTCCAAGTGCTTTTCCATTTTACATAAGTTTGCATATGACTAGTTTGATATCATTAATTTAATAAAAATAAGTATGCCTTCAGAGTCATTACCATTAAATATAAATTAGGCATATATCTTTACCTGGTTTACAGGTCAAATAAGCTAATAGTATATCTGCTAAATGTTTACAATCATAAAATTTATAGATTTAAATTTAATTAAATAGTCATTGTTTTAACAAACTTTATTTGAAAAATAATTATGTGTTATTGTATCTACTTAAAAATAGTTTCCAAAATCTTATTGGTGACTTGCAAACTTAGACTTGAGCTAAGTTAAGTAAATATTAACTAAAAATCTAAATCATTTCTAAGTAAGAAACTACTAAAACATTCATTATAAACATAAGTTTAAGTTACATACTTTTGACTTCTTTTAAAAAGAAAGTGAAGATATTTGTATCTATTAATAAACATATTCTTTTCCCACACTGAAAATAAAAAATTTTACTTTAAAGAAGGATATACCTATAGTGATTGTGAGATGATATACATATTTACAAAATTTACTAATCTGTCATAAAATGCTGATATATAACAGATGATTCAGAATTGTCTCTTTCCTGGTTTGCTCTATATAATAAAGGTTAGTTACTAGTGGTTAAAAATTATAATTATAATCAAATGAAACTTCTAGAAATAATAAGAGTGGAGGAAAATAACTTAGTGTCCAAGGAATGTAAGATGTGTTTTGTTAAAAGAAAAAAAAATAATTTTATCCTAAAGTACTTGTTTAGAGATTGTTTAAATGTTGTTCCAGAATGAGAGAGTGGAACATGTAGAACAAAAACCTAAATGCATATAGAAAGCTGTAAAAGGTCTGCAGAAAAAAAAGAGAATGATCAAGCTGGCTAAGATTAAATGGATTTATTTCTAAGGTTTTAAAATGAGCTTTAATATCAAGAGTATACTGATGTAAAACTAGAGTTTTTTCTTTCTCTTAAAATGACTAAATTTCTTGGGTTATTAGTATGCTCTTCATAAGAGAATGCAAAAGCTTTTTCTTTACCTTTTAAGCAACTTATCTAGAAAACAGACTCTGTCTCAGCAGAATAATTTCCTGTGTTGTCTTTATTGTATCCTCAATTATTTAAGGGAAACAAATTTTATCGTCATTTGGAGGGCAAAGATATTTTTTAATCAAGCATGCAACCTCCTATATTTACCTTTAAAATATTTTATTATCACTTTGCTTGTAATGTTCCAGAAACAACCCTAGCAGAGCATATTCCAATCCAGATTGTCACTTTGGTTAAATAGATAACTAAGTATTCTTTCACAGTGACCTATAATCTTATTTAATGAAGTGTTCAAACTTTTTGACATTTTTGACAACTTTTGATATTTCGCCTCCCCAAAATCAAATTCTAAATGCAATTTTTATCTCAAGCTGACTTTGAGATTTCTCAGAGGGCTCTTGGAAAATCTCAAAGGATTTCTTCTAAAAAGAGATATGTTAAAAAATAATTATGTTTATTTAATATGTTTAATTATATAAAAAGTGCTGTCAAATAAGAAGATAGACTTAACTTTCTCTGGATTATATTTATATGGGTAAATGCTATTAATATAACTATTTCGAGAATTATATAAAATTTCTAGAAATCTGTCAATGACTTTGCTGTCCATGATAAGCCCTTAGGGCTGCTTTGCTCAACAGTAGACAACAATAGCATAATGCTATCAGTCATAATTTCAGTTATTATTGAAAATGTTGTATGTTCCAGAAACAACCAAATTTCTTAGTCGATTGATTATTTTTATACTGAACTTCCATCAGATCTTTAGCCACAGCCATTTGCAGTCTTTTGTCATTCACAGATGTTCTGGTTCTTCTCTGAAAGCACTTGCAATCAGTTACAGACCAAAGTGCTTCTTCTTCAACAAAAAGGAACTGTCTCAGAAACACATGAAAAGGACCATGCCAGGTACTCTGGGGTACAGATTGCTGATGGCATTGTTAAAATAACTTTGAGATTATACCACTGGACTGTTCAGGATTTACAAAACTTCCAGTGGAGAAGCCAATGAGTACATGAAATTACTAATTCAAGATCAATCAGAACGGAATTAATTATATGGGAGTAAATGAACTGATGAAGAATGATTATAATTGTTTATGGCTTTTGTTTGGAACATTGCTGGTTCTTTGATGTTCTATTTTCTGGATATAAATGGTAAAGATGAACTGGAACTTTAAGTGAACATAATCAGTCAAGAAGGTCTATGGGAGGAGCTAGGGCTTATGGAAGTTCTCATGCTCTGTATAATCACAAGAACCCTAATGAGAGAACTCTACAGAAAGAACTCTATGTTTATAATAAAGCTCTATCATTCTGAATTTCCCTTCCATTAACTTCCTTTTCTCTTATGTAAATATTCCTCCATCTTGTCACACATGTGGCTTGCCATGTCTGCATGCTCTGGCTTGCGACCCTTTCTTTTTCCCGAATAAATCCCTTTGGTAATAAAATACCTAGTGATATTACTATTTAGTCAACATAAAGAACCCCTTTTTCTTTTCTATTAAGTTATCTATAAATCATAAAAATTTAGATTATACATTTATAAATAGAAATGAAATATTTATCTTTTCTTTCTGCCTGATTCCTCCAGAATTCAGAAACCATTATTGAGTATTCTTATTTTTATGTCACTATAATTATTTACATAGGTTCAATAAGAATCTATGTTCTTGGTTTCAGGACATGACTAGAAACATTAGTTATATAATAAAGACTTTGACTGGAATGTCATTTTTGAGAATGATGTGCATAGAATCCGATATGACCAGACAGTTTTATGGAACTAAGGTTGACTTTATAGAGCCAATGCTTACAAAGTCCTCTTGGTACCTGACTTATAAGTGATTAAGGAAGGTCACGTCCTGGCAAGCCTAAGAGCTTAAAACATTTGAGGGACCTCAAGAAGAGAAGAATTCACCCAATTCTGTAGGTCCTGCAGATAAAGTCTGATGGCAAGTTCTTGGTTTGGGTTCTTAGCTTCAAGAGGCTTTTACAAGTGCAGTCTGAGATTCCTTATAAAAGTTCCAGAAAGCACACTTAAAAAGACCTGTGTGGTCAATTACTATTTTTACTGCACTTTTATAATCATGCCATATTTAATGATACCAGACTTATTCTGTAAATAAGAATAATCTTACTTTGATTATCTTTGATGAAAGAAGGAGGTAGCTGTAAAGAGAGTTTATGTTTCAGTAGAATACTATATATAACACACTATATTATTATACCTTATGGGTTATCAGATTTTAGCCCTGTTTATTTTCCTTGAGGTTTTATTGTCTACCTGTAAACTGGACTAGATCATGCCAGCTTACATATTTTGTTCATCCTTACCAAATTCTTTATTCTTCTATTTTACTTCAATATCTGGTTTCAACCCTCAAAATGAACATTTTCAAATATTCTCCCACCCTACTTACTTGGTGTCACTGAACACTAAGATCTGATTACCCAGATCCTTATTGGGATTCTAGATAGTCTTATAACTGTCCGTTTACCCGTGGATTTGAAAAAATCCTTTAAGCTAAAGCTGGTTGACTTAATATAAACTTCAAAAAACTGATCACAACGACAGATCATGCATGGGATGCCATCACCAAAGACATTTAAACTGAAAACCACTGTCATCCTCACTTCACCATCTAAAAATTCTTTGAACCCAATTTTTAACCCTCTGGCTCCAGAAATTGGATCCAGAAATTAATTAATTATTAATCTTTTTTTTTTTTCATTCTAATATATATTCTTCTTTACTTTGAAGATTGCTCATTTCCCAAATTTCTAACCCAAGTCTTCTCTCCATAGCAATCAACCCAGCTCCTTGTTTGTGAAACTTCTGGCAAAGTTTCAGATGAGGGAAATCAAGGGATTAAGAGCCCACCAAAGTGGTAAGTAAATTACTTCAAATATATCTGACCTATTAGCAGCCACAGAAACATTATCTAAACTTAAACAGAGTCTCCCAAAAGTACAGCTGCCAATAACTCCCCTGGAGGGAGTTTCTTGTTCAGGAGACTAGCTCTTAGCATAGGATGTGAGAATTCAGCTAACCATCAGCAAGCACCAAAACAACAAATAGAACCTTTCATACTTTCCCATTAAAGTCTTAACCTTCCCCTGCTTTTTTTGTTAAGTTGGTATACAAACATTTACCTCTGGCATTTCAGCAACTTACTAAGTATTTCCTGCATACATAATAAACTTTCCTTCTATTAATTTGTGTATTGTCAGTTAATTCACAGACCCCAACTGTAACCACACACAAACTTCATTTCTTTAATACATCTTTCTTTTTCTCTGATGCAGGCTGGTTTTGCCCAGATAATGGCACTGTGACTAACTTGCTTCCCACTCATCTTCCGGCCTTTAGCCCTCATCCTCTGTATGCCTAACTCGTTTAATCATTAAGCCTCAGGACATAAGATTAACCAATCCTCAAGTGGATAATCAGGAGGACAATAGGTTTCTGTTGGATTTTAGATTAAGGATAATACCTTGGCTTTAGATGTGTTTCTGCCCCAGGCCCATCAAGGCAGAACAATAACCCTACCAGCCATGGGCCCAGGCCACAAGGCCAGAGGGGATGGCACTATGGCTGATTCTAGAAGTGGACACCATTATCAATTAATTACCTCATCCCCCTCCAATCGTCCAGTCAGTAGCACCCACAACTCCAACTCAGTTTCCATGACTGGGGACTTTTCCCTATATAATCTGTACTCCCAAGACACCAAGAGAACCAGGCTTTTGAGTGATAGCTCGCCTGTGTCTTCGGGACTGGCAACTCTCTAATAAACCTAACTTTCTTTGCTGCTGTCAACTTAAGAAACATTCAAACCTATAGAGAATTTTAATGAGTTTATTTGAGCCAAACTGATGACAATTGCCGGGAAGCAAAATCTCAACAGATTAAGAAAATGCTCCAAAGAATGCAGCTTTGCAGCTAATTTTAAACATTAGTACCTGAAATCCATTGGTGGTAGATTAGAGAGGCAGGAAAAAGCAAAGCAGGGAGACCTCTGAGACTAGATAAAAAGTGAAATGTTGGGACATGTACTTCTTTTACATCGGTGGGTACAGGAGAGTTAGTAATTAACATTTACAGCACATAGAGATGGATGCAGGGATCAAGATAACCATGAGGGGTTCTGTGGTCTGTGCTCTGGTGCAGGTGGGTTGTGCCCTGAAAGGTCTAGAAAAAAGGGATCACTGACATTCCAAGGGTTTGTTATCTTAGAAGCAAAAAGACAATAGACAGCCTCACTTCACGTAAAGATTGGCCTTTGTCAAGAAAGCTACAGGCCCAGGATGTGACACCCACTATGACCTGCTTTTAGTTAGAATTTTCATATTCAGACCATCCTGTGTGGTTACTTTCAGTTTCTGAGTTCGTAGGTCCCGCCATGCTAGCCTTCTATGACCTTTCGTCCACACTGCAAAACCTACAGGTACCTCTTCTTTGGCTTAGACCTGTGCAGGCAGACAGACCCCTTTTATGTTCCGATCACACAACCATACTACCTAAGTGGGTAGAGAATATTTTTCTCCTAACGTAGACTTATCAATTGTTGTCTAAAATTGATAAGTCAAGAAATTGGGAAATACATTATACACATACTGTCTATGTTTGTGAAGGCAATCAGTAGATGCCCTCGAAAAATAGTTACAAGAGATTTTCTTCAGGGAATTGCAACGGGACTTTAGAAGGGAGAGAAGGAGCATGTCTCTTGTTTTTCATCATAAACCGTGGTATTTGATTTCTTGAAGTGCACATTTTACCTTGGTAAAAAGGAAATGAAAGAAATGAACATAGAGGAGAGCCACTGTATAGCCTGATGATAAGGCGGTCACACCTTTATATACTGTCAGTTCACCCATCACTATCTGCATCCCTTCAAAGAACGAAGCACAAAGCTGTGAGTACAAAACATTTACATCCCAAGGGAATCACATCTGGGCAAATGCCCCAGTGGAGTATGCAAGGGATGTGGAAATTGATTGAGACTTCAAACTCTAGATCAAATGTTAAGTGGATATTCAGTTGCAAATGTATCTGCTTTGCATTCCCTCAGGACCACAGTCGAGTATTCATGTGCTAATCAGAACTTACCAAAACAATGCTGCTCATCAGTAGCTAAAATCAGTACTAATTGTTAATGCAGAAAAACTTCCAGAAACCAAGAGTGAACATACTTCAAAGTAAAGAAACCGCTTCTAGTTTATTATGAAAGATGTGATTTCCCCACCTACTTCAAATTGTCATGCCTTTCCTTGGACTATCAAAGAATGTATACACAAAATCAATCTGACCTTGCAAAGCTTCACCTCCACACACAAATTTCTCAGGCCTTCCTTAGCCTCCAGAGCTTTGTTGAACTGTGGGCACTGCCCTGTTTCATGCACAGGTGCCTTTTTTCAAAGAAAATCCTAAAACTAAGGGATTTACTCCAGAGGTTCCCAAATTTTCTAGGTTCATGGTGCCCTTAATATCTCAGTAATTTTCTTCCAGCATTCTAGGCCAGAAGTAACTGACAATTCAGTTTATTAAGTAGTTAGGTTCCACGCAACTTAATACATACTATTTTTTTGCTAACCTAATAACCAAAATAATACACATAAATTGAAAGGAAAATAGTATTTCATTCTTAACCATAACTACTCACTGCTGGGACGTGTGCTCAGTCGAGTGCGCATGTTGCCAGGCGTTGTCACCCCCTTTCCTGTTCCGCATTGATTTTGCACACGGCACTTCATTTTTATCACAGTGCAGAGTGGAAGAATAACATTGCCTCTACCCTTCTGAGTTCTTAGCTGAAACTCCTGTAATAAAAGACAGATCAACAAGAGAAAAATAAAAAGAAGTTTATTAACATGTATATCTCACATAGATACCCAGGGAAAATGAGTAACTCTCGAGGCAGCTTAGACTTCAGGCTTAAATACCATCTTAATAGGGAAAAGGGAGGGAGGATGGGAGCCTATTTGGGGAAGGTAAGTGATTGTTAAGAAAGATGAACGGGCCTTAGAAGAATAAATGAGGGGTACGATAGTTTACAACAAAGTCTGCCTGGATGCAACATTGACTTCTATTCTCCCCTGTGATGAGTCCATCTTCCTGGTTGATGAAACTCCCGGGATGAGGATTTACAACAACCGAGTTCCTTTTGGAGGCTCCGTCTGCAGGTGGTGGATAAGGGGAGTTCAGAGAAAGGCTTCTCCCTGTATTTGCTATTTCTCAAGTTTCTACAGCTCTGTGAAACCAAGAGTCTTCATGATTTTGATTAAATTTAGCTTTTTAGCTTTGAATCCCAGCTCTAGAAATCATCTCTATATATATACCCCTCAGAGACCTAGTCTCTCTCCTAGATAATCAGCAAGCTCTAATGCAGCAGAAGACAAAGCCTCGACCTGACTGATGGCCACACAGTCTGGACCTTCGGCAGGCAGAAGATGACATCTTGACCTAAGGTATGTTTCAGTTCCTGAGCCTAAGGTAGAAGGATCCCCTGGCTACCTTTCCATGAAACCAGACAAAGGGATACCAGAGCAGGCTTCAGAGCTATCCTCAAGACTTAAAGAATGGTTTATTACCTCACCTCCAACCAATCAGTTCCCAGCATGACCCCACACCCCTAACCCATGGTTTCTTGAGATTTTGCCCTGTGTGATCTGTAACTCACATACCTAACTGGAGAGGCGGGTTTTTCAGAACATCAGCTTGCCTGCAATCCAGATTGGCCAAGTCTCTAATAAACCTTTCTATACTGAAAACTCCTGCTCTTACATTTCTTTTGGGCCAGTGTGCACAGGCAGATGAAATATCGGAGTCCAGTACCTCAATAATCAGTATGCCAAATTGGCATATCTGGAAGTGGCATGTGCTAAACTCCTACAGTCATATTTTTGGGTTGTACATTCTGCTACCCTTCAGCAGCTACCTTAAAAAACACAGCCCCACAAAAACATGATATCATCAGAAAATTAGTTCAGTCATGTTGAAACTGTGAACTATCTCAAGCTAGTAATTCATGAGATGAATAAACTGTGAGGTGTCTGACAGGTGTCAAGTTTCCCCAAATTTCACAATATCCCACAGTGCTCCTTTGAATTCACTGTGATGCTCAAGTGCATTGGCACACAGTTTGGACATCACAAACCTACCCCAAGGCAAAGTTGAGTCCAGACGTAGGTTCCTGGAAAGTTGAGTAGGTGGTATTAAGTGGCAGATGATGGGAATTAGGGGACTTTACCTTAATATCAAGTGATGAAGAATTTTCAAAAGATCTATATATCTGAACTTTAAAGCAGAAAACTGTTGCTGCAAATTAAACTAGGAGGCAACTCCTCTATTTTAAAATAGAGACTATAATAACTAACATTATTTAGCTCTTACAAACATCAATCACTATCGTAAGTGCTTTACTGCATTAACTCAATTATTTACAACATAACCCCATGAGATGCTATGATTATCCTCATTTTATAGGTGAGTAAACTGAGACACAAGGATTCACAGACTCCAAAGTCCAAGCTCTTCCTCACATGGAAAATAAACCCTGAGAAGATTCTTCACTAGATATTTGATTCACTCCTTTAAAATTTGCAAAGTGCTTTCAAATCAAATATCTCCTCTTACGGCCACAAAATTACAAAGTAGAAAAGATAAATATTATACCCAAATTTGAAGTGGGGAAAATAAGGCTGAGTGGGGTCCAGTCCAAAGTCAGAGGACTACTAGCTAGTGGTGGTACAGGACAAGCCCAGCTTTCTGACTCCGAGTCTAGTGATCTAGCCACTATACCACATTTAGGTGTTTGGTTTTTTTTTTCCCATACATTCTCTAAGGTAGCACAAGTGACTTCTCAGAGAAAAATTAAAAGACTACTCCTGTTCATTAATCTAGGATAAAATACTAATGGCTTCAAGTCATTGCACTATGTGTCAAGCATTTTGCCGGGCACTTCACCTCCTTGCATCCTCTTGACAACCTTTCATGGTGGATGCTTTCCCCCCTCCTAAAGATGAGCAAATTGTGGCTCAAAAGAGGCAAGTCACTTAGCCAGGATCCTTCCACTAATGAAGACTTGGTTAGCAGACTGTCTGGACCCTAAAAATGAATGTACTCTTAACCACTGTGCAGGTTTTACAAAACCAGTTTCGTAAAGTAAGATGCTTCAATTCCAGGAACTAAAGAGAGTTTTTACTGACAATCCTGTTTCCTGTTTTTTTGGGAGGGGAAAGAAAACTTATCTTACTTGCTGTGAAATACAATCGTGATTTTGTAATCACTATTTTCTTTATTTGGAAATTAGTGGAAACAACTGGAATGATAATGTGAAGAGGTCAAGAGACAGGGTCTTTACTTAATTTGGCTTCTTGTGTAAGTCGAGCAATGGAATTTAAGGAGATAAAAAGTCACCAAGAACTACATTTATAGAGAGAATAACTTAGGAAAACAAAAGGAAATGAACATGTATTAAACCCTTATGGTGCACTCCAAGCTTGACCCCATTTCCTCCTCACATCTGCCAGCCAGGTGAGCACTTTATTGGTTTATGGGTGAAAAAATTGAGGCTGGGGTGGTTAAGAACTAGTAACCCACCCAAAGTGACCTGGGTTGAGAATGGGAGTTTAAATCCCAAACCTGAGCTCTTTCTCCTGACAAAATTCCTGTCCAAAGAAACTCACAATGCAAACGTTGGGAAGTGATTATTTGTGCAAATATGCAAATCAACAAACAAGAGCAATATCCTGTGATAATTTCTAAATAGTAAGTAAAGGTTCAATAACAAACAATTAATTTGAAGATCTTGTTTCAAAGAAAAGCACAAGTGAAAAAACCCACCCAGGACATTCAGAGGCAAGTCAGCCAAGTTAGAGAGAACTATGATCCCTGCATCTCCCAAAAAACCACAACTGTTTTTTATATCACCTTCATCAAAAATCAAAATCAGGCTTTTTCTTGGCGCAAATACAGTGAATGAATGGTCCCCAAACACAGTGTTTAGATCAAAAGACAAAAACAAAACACTCTATTACAGATGAATATCTAAGTCTTAAAGATGTTAATGTACTTGTAAATAATTACTATGAAGCAGTGCTTTGTAAAAAAGTAAGTTCTAGAAAAGTATTACCAAAAAAAAAAAAAAAAAGGGAGGAAGAGGAGGGAGAAGCATGAAGGAAGGAAGGAAAGAAGAGAGGGAAGTGGGGAGGGAGGAAGATTGCATTCCTACAACTTGTCAAAGATGAATGTAGTGCCTTTCTTGGTATTTGTCGACATAGTCTATCAACCATTGTTTTTTTCTCCAGTGGAAGTTGGCATATGTGTATTCAAAAAAATTTAAATCCCATGATGCTACCTAGGCACACACAGGAAGAACATACAAGTCCCCATGTGTGCGGACTGACTCAGGCCCTACAGAAGAGAAATATGAAGTGTGCTGTGGTGACCTTTACATTGGCTTGGAAAAAAAAAAGGAAACTTTTGTTTTCCTTTCTGTTTTTCAAATTAGTGTCCACTTCATATGCTTGTTGTTAGGATAAATGAGTTAATTTGTGTCAAATGCTTAGAACAGTGTAAACACATGGTAAGTACTCCAAAATAATGTTGCCTATTAGTGTTACCATCATCATTATCATTCTTACATCCATTGACTTGTAAAGCCAGAGGTTGCAATGACAGAAAGGTCACAAGACATGAGCTTAGTTCAGCATTGAGTTTGCCTGTCACTTCAACCAAGGGAGCCTGTCCAGTAGGGACCTCTATTAGAACAGACTTGGTTTCAGTTTTTAGAATGCCATTGCAACTGTTAGAAGACACATATTCTAGTGCATGAGTATTAAATCTGAATTCAGCATCTGGCCTGTTAAGAATAAGTTACTGACACATTGAACTTTAAATTTTTTGGTTCTGTTCTAACCTTTAATTTCAGAAACTTTACAACAAGGAGTAACATTCAAAAAAGATTAAATTGATGGTATCTGTGTCTGTTTCTTCAGGTGTTAAAAAGTAAAGTCAAATAATATGTGATGGAGGCACAGGAAGAAGGGAGAGATGAGAAAGGCAGATATTGCCATTTTAACAAGTGGTACCATGTATTTTTAAGCATCCCTTTCCCCAGAAGTAACATGTCTATTATGTAAAATAGAATACTGAATATACCCCTAACAGTGACCAGAAGCTTGAACATATACGTGTCACTTTATGCAATTAATTAACCCATATAATCCTTTCTCAGTACTATTTTTTGGTTCTTAGCACTTCCTTCTTTGTAGTTCTTGAGTTATTCCAATTTATCGCCCCTACCAGACTGGAAGTTTATTAGAAATAGAGATTATTTTATCTTTGCAACTTAAGAGTATTCTCTTCCTTTTGTGCTTTAAGACGTAATAGCCTCACAATTACTATTTAAATGGATAAGTTAATTAAACATTCACTGAGTATTTAATGAATATCCACTTATTTACATAGTCTTATCTTGACACTGTGGAAGATACAGAGAAATATGAGAAACAGTTTTCATCTTAAAGAAGTTTAGAGTTTAATAGAATAGATAAGACCCAATAGAATGACAGATAGATAATAGATGAATAGTAAGAGTAAATGTTTCATGTTTAAGGATGATGAATGATGAAAATGAAAATGGTGATTCCAAGAGGGCGGCCACCCTGCCATGTTCTCTTTCCGGAACCCCCCACAGAGTGTCTAGCATTATTGACTGCGCCTGGCAGGTGTCCAAACATTGCTTGCGGATTGAGTCAATAAACGTAACATAGGCTGTCATATTTGAACGAGAACTTAGAGCTTATAAAGTCTAACCTCCTCATTTTACAGATAAGAGTTGTTCTTTAATAGGGTTCCTTCCATTCAGATCATCCTCCCTCTTTTCTATTTTTCGAGACCCAGGTCATATTTCATCTTCTTGGCAGCCTTTCCTGACTCTCACCATTCATAGTGACCCTGTGGTCCTATGAGTTCTCAGAAATCTTAGATTCTTTTTCTTCTTTCTTTCTTCTATTTTTTCCCTTTTTCTTCTCTTTTTTCTTTTTTCCTCCCTTTTTTTCTTTCTCCCTTCCTTCCTTTCTCTTTCTTTTTCTTTCTTTTCTTCCTTCCTTCCTTCTTTCATTACTTTATTCCTTCCTTCCTTTCTTACTTTCTTTCTCT
The DNA here is from genome assembly GCA_028627145.1 of Eidolon dupreanum. Lineage (NCBI taxonomy): Eukaryota > Metazoa > Chordata > Mammalia > Chiroptera > Pteropodidae > Eidolon > Eidolon dupreanum. The sequence goes on along the minus strand of CM053508.1, from coordinate 46,620,155 downwards.
TTCCTTCTTTCCTTCTTTGTGCCTCCATTTTATTAGTAACACATTGTACATACTATTCACTTATAATCTTTTAAATGATGAAACATTTCAAGGATATAGAAAAATGTACAAAAATGATAAAACAGAATCAAATATCCACTATCCCGATTTATCAAATGTGCACATTTTGCCACATTTGTTTCAGCTCTTTATTTAAACATGTGTCATAAAAATTCACCTGGAAGGATATATTCCTATTACAGTATGGGTGTTACCTCTGAGAAGGGAGGAAGTAGGAAAGCAATGGGATGGGGGGGGAGTGCAGAGTTGGGAATTTAGCTTTTAACTGCCTTGTAAATTTAATAAGAACAACAAAAACATCCTGGAAACTGGATCCTTTTCCCCCTGTACACTGCACCCTCTTCCCATTTAAGAATCAGACTGCTTCATTTTTCTCTGGCTGAGGCTCTTGGGCACTTTGGTGCAGTTTCTCCATAGTTAAGTCTTGTCTCAACAATCACTTTGACTGCAAGCTCCCAGAGGGCAGGGGCCATGCCTTACCCACATTTATCTTCTACTCAACAGCCATATGGAACACATCGATTCATTTCATTTTATTAAACCGCACAGTTCCTGTGAATACGGCATATGCAGCTCATATTTTTATTTTAATAAGCATTTCTCTCTCAAATTATTAACTTTGCAATGTCTTCATTTATCATCTTGTTCCTAGTCTTCCCAAGAATGTGGTAAGTATAGCAAGTCAAATTTGCATGTGATCCCTAACTTGTTTCCAAGGGACTCCCATTACAATGAAGATGAAAAATTGCTGAAGGCAGTTTTCAACTCCATCTGTGCATACTATGCTTTAAGGATTCATTAGACACATTTTCTTTGCTTATTTTGAAGATAAACTATTGCAATGTCTCCGTGGTGGGGCAGATGTAATCTTCCCCGCCTGGATCCACTGCAGATGCTTTGTTCCATGGTGGAATTGAAGTCTCAAAGGTCAATAACTCTTTCTATCATTTTTCATTAAAGTGCTTGAAGCGGGCAGTTCTTAAAGGAATAATTACTTGGAATCTGGCATACAATTCTTGTTCACCCCAGTGAGTTAACCTTGAGCATTCCACTCCAAAGCCAGCCCTTGACAGGTTTTTGTGGGAGTTTCACCTCACACCTTGAAACAACTGAAATGCCTTAGGAAAACCACATTTCCAAAGTGAGAGTTCGCAGGCTGGGTGCAGAGACACAAAACGCCCGATCACCATGCATGAGGGTGAGCGGACGTGCCAGATGGGGAATGGAAGGGGAAGTGGGGGAAGGGAGAACCATCGTACGTGCTTTGTGAAATTGCTCTTGTTTCAAACCTTGATTTCCTATAGGTTCAGGGAGAGTCCAACAAAGCTGTTATTATTCTGAACTCCAGGCTCTGGTGACATGATCCAGCTCCTAAGCACAACTTCAGTTTGAACCAGACACCTTGGGGACCTCAGCTGTGCTTCCTGACAGCAGAGTCTCCTCGTCCAAATTCAGTTCTTGGTTCCAAAAGACAGTGAGTGGCAGGGGCAGGGTCTGGGAAGCAGGAATGAAGCAGTCTAGGTGATCTCATCACTTCAGATTGTGCTCCAATTTGACCATTGGGAGCACTGGAAGGGTTCTCTGGCAGAGCCACAGAATTATCCAAACAACTCCCGGAGGAGATTTTGGTTCATTTGGTCTATTAAAGCCTCTTTGGTTACAAATAATTCAAATGATTCAAGCTAATGTAAATCAAAAAGCGAATAGGATAGAAGAAAGTTGGCCTGGCTCAAGAAGGAAAAGACAGCTGAATAACCCAGGCATGCAGAGGCTAGGAGCCATCCAGCCCCAAGGCCCCATAGACCTTTTCTCTAGAGAAATAAAATTCCAACCACATATGTAATTTCAAATTTTCTAGCAGCCATATTTTAACAAACAAAAAGAGACAGGAGGAATTAACTTTAATAATATATTTTATTTAACTCAATATATCTAAAATAGTATCATTTTTTAAATATAATGAAAGAATTATTAAGAGATATTTGAAGTCCTTTTTTTTCATATTAAGTCTTTGCAATCCAATGTGTACTTTATACTCATAGCCCACACTGATTTGCACTAGCCACATTTCAGGTGCCCAATAGCCACACATGGCTACTGTATTAGACAACACAGCTCTAGAGTGCTGCCACTCATCCACCTGATTACCAACGAAGCCTGATGTCAGCAGATCTCAGCTTAAAATTCCAAATTTCCACAAGGCAGAGATGTGGCTGAACTAACTAGCATCCTAGCTGCGGCCAGATCAATTAGTCATGGCAGGGCACGACCAGTTAGTACAGATGTGGCTGCTGAAGGTCTGGACTCAGAGAAGGGAGGTCATGAACCAGGTGGCTCCCCAGGAAGTGGCAGCCAGAGCAGATTTAGGGTACCTACAGGGATGTTTTTACAGTTCCAGAGGTAATTTACAATGGGGCAAGCTGGGGAATCACTGATCTGTTGCCCCCTTTTTTTTTTTTACAGATGACGAACTGAGACCCAGAGTAGCCTCCTTTTCCCCGTCATGTAACATAGTTTAGGAGTGAGAGGTAGCAGTATTGATGACTTTATTTTTCCATTCCCCCCCAACCTCCCGGGAGGGACTGGCCCTTCCTAAACCCACAGAGTTGGGTAGCTTTTTTATGGATAACTTCACCCTCTGTTTCTCCAATACTTCAGAACAGTGTCTAGATCACATCAGCCCTTTTCAGCCAAACACAAGCTGAAGGCCTCAGGGGTAGCATTTCTTAGCTTTCTTTCTCTTTCTCTAGTCATGCTCCAATAAACCAGATGGTGGGGGAGGTAAGACCTCTAATTAGTAGCACTTGTCAATTTCTGTGGTGTAAATGTTCTCACTCTGGCCAATTTCAAGTTACCAATGTCATTAACCTACTTGTAAAAATCCTGAAAAATTTAACCATCAGGTCTTGCAACCCAGTACAAGCTGGACCTAGCCCACCACTGCGACAGTACCAAAACATTGGCTCCTCTGTGCCATGCCCTTTCTCTTCCTCTTCACTGTTTCCCCACAGCATCGGCACAGCGTGGAGGCTGGCTTCACAGCCAGTCAGATCATGGCTGAGTTATAGGATGGTGGTAAGGATGAGAGAAAACCCTTGTAAAGCCTGCACATAAGAAGTTCTCTATAAATGCCACTGCTCATATTTTCCCAAAGCAAACTCACACAGCTAGCCAGAATTAGGGTCAGCATTTAAACATAGAGAAGTCTCTTCAAGGATTCCACTAAATTACTAAAACTATCCAGTGGAGGATGGTATAGACAGGTGAGGCTCTTCTGACCTTCCTATGCATCCCTTGGAGCAAGTAGGGGGAGGATGACAGGGAATGATAGGTGAAATTGTCACTAAGAATTACGATGGTGGTGAAATAAAAAATAATATTAGGTCCTGTATTAGTTTCCTAGGACTGCTGTAATGAAGTGCTACAAACTGAAGTTCTTTCTCTCACAGTTCTGGAAGCCAGAAGTCTGACATCAAAGTGTCAGCAGGGACACATTTTCTTCAAAGTCTCAAGGTGTGGGTCCTTCCTCGCCTCTCCCAGCTTTCCAAGGGACGCCAGGCATTCCTCAGTTTGTGGCAACATAATTCCACATTCTACTTCCATCTTTGCATGGCAGTCTTCCCTCTCTACGTATTTCTCCCATCCTCATCTTACAAGGACACCAGTCATGTAGGATTAGGACCCACCCTAATGATCTCATCTTAACTTGACTACATTTGCAAAGACTCTATTTCCAAAAGAGGTCACATTCACAGGTATGAGGGTTAGCATTTCAACGTTTGTTGGGGACACAATTCAACCCATAACAGGTCCTCTGTACCATCTAGGTAGTACAACATAAAACCCCTAGAGAATATTCTCAGCCCTCCAGCCTCCTTTTTCCAATAAAGAGAAAAGCATTTTGTACATTTCTAAATTCAACTAATATAATGTCTATCTCTGCTGACAACACTGGAGTATCTGGACATCTTCTCTAGGTCCTATCAGCCAAACAATCTGACAAAATAGTCAGCAAGTCTGTTTCTCAGCAGGAGGACTCAGATCACAGATGCTAGATTCTGCTGGCCACACTGCATGAGAGCTGAGCCCTAACGTTCAGATGTGTGGAGGATCTTTGTAAACTCCTTACTAATTCCTTCCCACTCTCCTCTACCTGTCTCTCCCACAAAATGTTCACTGTTTATTCATTCATTTTTGTTAACTCAACAAGTAAGGATTCAGTGCCTATCATTTATTTAAGTGTTTGCCTATATTTGAATCCTGGTACTACTTACTAGCTGTGTTACTTTGAGCAAGTTACTTCATCTTTCTGTGTCATCTGTAAAAAGGGAATAATAACAATAGCCACTTCACTGAGTTAGTATGAGGACTACAGGATGCTGTACACATAAACACCACAGTGCCTGGCACCCGGTTAAGCTCTGAATACATGCTGGTCATCACTGGTACCGTGACCCTGGCCCTGAATCAGACCCTAGAGATAGAGTAACAAAAGACCTACCAGGCCTGACTCAAGGAGTTACAATGTAATGTAGACAATTGTGAACAAATGAACATAACAATTTCAGATTTAAAGCATTCATTTTATAAAATCTTGTTTTTTATAATTATTCCCTTGGGCCCACTTGAGTTTCTGATTTTGTGGCCAGATATGTTGGGAGCAACTCATCTTAGCCAGTCAAGACTTTCTAGTTTTTCTATCCAATCCAAACCAGTGGTTTGATGCCATTACCCATAAAAGGCGGGTGGTGGCGGGGAGAGTATAGGTAAGGGTAGGAGTGGGGAAAAGGGAAAGGGCGGGGACACTCATTTATTCTCCTCATAAAGCTTTCAAATTTTGATGTGCTTGAAATAAAGAAGAAAGAGTAAGGCGTAAAGAAGTTGAGATAATTGTCCATGTTGGAGCTTCACCAATACAAGCCTAAAAGCTATTTTGATATATTCTACATGTACGCTAACATAAAGCAAAAAATGCACAAACCTATCAGGGTTCAGGTCCAGTGAGAAATATCCCAGCTTTCATTTTAGCAGCAGCAGTTCTAGGAAATGAGAGGGAGGAGGCAGCAAGACATGGGTCAGTGTGACCCCCTCCAGGATAACTTTGGTTCCTTGTAGGGGGTCTGGTGGTGGTGGGCAGAAGGGTAGGTTACGAAAGTCAAGACACATCACTGGATCTTATAAGAAATTTTTTTGTCCCGTGTGTATTGAACTATTTATACTGTTGTCTTCTACTTGTAATGAATCTATGAGCCAGTTCTGATTTCAAATATTCAAATGCTAAATTAAGAATTATAGTTTTTATTTTTTACTTTTTTTTTTTAAAAAAAAGACCTATTATAGTTTTCTTTTAGTTGATATCTTGGTAGAATTTTTCAAACAATTTCAAAAATCTGGAAAAAAAAAAGTTGTAGGGACCAAACAGGTTAGGAACCAAAGATGTGGAAGCCTTGTGAAGAGGACTTTTACAAGGGCACCACTCTGGAGAGAATTAAGAGCACATCAGTGCTTTTGCAGTGAACATCAGGGAGACCGAATGGTGAAGGTAGGTAGGGATGCTGAATGGTGAAGGCAGGTAGTGAGACTCAATTTATCCACCTCTCGTTTAGATAGGTAAAAAGTTGTGATGCCTTTAAATCACATATTTATAATACTCAGCAAAGGCAAGGGTGATTAGGATGGAGTGGGCAGAAATAAGGCTGTGGCTCTGAATGGTCCACCAAGGAAGGGGGGAAAGGCCATGTCTCTTCCTCTGGTTTGCTACTGTCAGAGCGTGGCAAGCTGTGCTACCCTCTGGGCCTCAATGTCCTCTTCTTCTCCTACCGCATCACTCCACAGATTGCTCTAAGATCTTTTCCAGCTCCAAGATGTCTGGGGCACCTGAACTGCTGTCCTGGCTGTCTTGGAGGAGCGGACAAGACTTCCTAATACAAGATTGCCTCCATAAATGGAGGTTGAGGTGCACAGCAGAAAGCAGTGTCCTTTGTGATATATTTGTATTTGAAACCTAGATGCATATTCCCTAAAAGAGATCCAGCAATGTGATGGTCACCCAGGCCTGGTCTCTTCCTCCACCCACCCTTCCCACAACATCCTGCTGGGCCTTTTCCAAAAGCCTTCAGATTATTCAAAAGCTAAAGAAAGATAAAGGTAGGAGAGGCTGCTCTCCCTGCCCCTGCTCTCAGCCGCATTCCTGTCAGCCCCTGGAGCATCGCCAAGCAGTGACTAATTACCCCCCTTTTTCCGCTTTTCATTCTCTTCTCCCTGAGGCAGACAAAACACTTCAGGCTTTCAAAGTTCATAGTATTTAGGGCTTTTTCTGCACAGGGATCAGAATAAGAAAAGGAAAAACACCAAGTCCCAAACAATGAAGGCTTTTGTTGCTGGCCCAGCTGGAGGCAGTGGCTCCCTTGCTGGCCCAGGGCTGGGTGAGGTTTCAGGCATTTTGAACCAATGGTGACTCTTCTACAGCCTCACAAACCTGGGAAGGAGTCTGAGGAGGTTATGTTATATGGATTCTAATAAGCAAGAATGGATTGTCACTCCCCAGTAGCACTGACAGTGCTGAGACAAAAAGAGAGTGACCAGTTAGGGAATTTCTAGTACTATACTTCTTTAAAATCATCTTTTTCTTCCCTTGCTCTTCTTTCAACTCAACGTTTATTGAGCACCTGCTATTGGCAGCTAGGACCTTAGGAAGTGAAAACTATAGTGCCTACTGGTGAAGGACTCAGAGGAGATTTAGCCAGAATTATCAGAGGAAATTTTAATGTTCTCCCCTCAGGCAGTTGCCTTACAAGACACTGATGATTCTCCTCAGGACCCACACCACCAACCTTCTTTGCTTCTAGACCTATAAGCAGATTCAATTCCAAAGGCCTGAAAACCCAGGGAAGAGCCAATGTTGCAGTTTAAGTCCAAAGGCCATCTGCAAGCTGAATTATTTCTTGCTCAGGGGAGATCAGTCTTTTGTTCTATTCAGGCCTTCAACTGACTGAATGAGGCCCACTCACAGTAAGAGGAGCAATCTGCTTTACTTGAAGTTTGCTTATTTAAATGTTAATCTCATCCAAAAAACACCCTCACACGAACATCCAAAAGAATGGTTTACCAAATGTCTGAACACCACGGCCCAGCCCAGGTGACATATAAAATTAGCCATCACAAGTCCACCCTGTCAGCTTGGTACTCAGACACATCTCCTTAAACCACACTTAATCTCCAAAAGAAGACAACAATGAGGTTATATTTCCACCAAACGTGCTACAACTATCCTGCTAGCAACCAAAACACACTAACCTCATCCCAGAAGAAGATAAGTCCATGAGTGATATTTATACTTCTACCTGATATCCTATAATTTAAATATTATGATGTAAAATTAACAATAATTAAATACTATGATATACAGTTAATATATCTCATGTTATATGATAAGGGTATAAGAGAGGAAGAAAACAAAGATATCTGCAAACATATATACATACATATGCACGCAAAAACATATTGATAATAAAATAAGGAAGAAATACTCATGACAATTACAGAAGTTTCCATTTCTGTAACTGGTCATGTGATCACAGCTGGTATTTATAATTACCTTATTCCACTACCAATTCTGTATTCCCTTTGCCCTTAGCAAGCACATCAACTGGTCATGTAGAATGACCCAAACCTCCATTTCTGAAAACTCCAGGCCTTTAGTAATCCTGCCAAGATTGTGTTGTGTGTATTTTTCATTAACCTTAATCACAGGGTATGCTAATACTAAAAGACACCCTACAGGATCTCCTGTATTCCAGACAGACGCTTCCTCACCTTCTTTGTGTCTAATTTCTCCTTGGTAGTCATTTTAAAAAGTACTCATGCTTGGTCCTATCACAGACAACTGAGACCTTGTCTGTGGTGGTGGATCCTGGGTAATCAAAGCTTAAAAGGTCTTTCTAGTTGGCTTTAATATGTGCTTGGGGCTGAGATCCATTAACCTTATGGGAGAGGCAGAAAGGGAAGCAGGTGGAGAGAACACAATGTGGTTAAGGCTGGATGGGCAGGAAGGACACACCATCCCTGCTGTCGATTCCAGTATATGTAGTTCTCTGTGCCAGGCAGCATTTGAGGAAGTCCTTGGTGTGAACAAAGGCGGCATCACAAAATCTAACAAACAAATAGTCCCCTCAAAAATCTACCCTGGGGCATAAAGTCCTGAGAAATTAAAAATATGGAATAATTTGTGAAAGAAAAAAACTAGCACTGAACTTGAGGAATGTGAAGGAAGAAGGGACAGGTACCGGGATCATGATTCAGAGTATAGTTCCACATTAGCCAAAGGATTTTTAAGCAAGGTCCTTAGAAGCTGCATTTCCTTCAGATACAAGAAGAAGCAGATATGGGCCTGAGTATTGAATTTTCTATTCACAGCTCATAAGCTTCAATTCTGTTGCCTAAAAAGTACACGAGATGTTCAATTTCCCTAGTAATCAAAGAAAGGCAAATTAAAACAAGACACCATCTTACATCGATCAGAGTAGGAGTCTATGGAAAATCAGATAATGCTCTTGCACACTGGCAGACATGTGAACTAGGACAGCCACTCTGAGATGCCATCTGGCAGTCCTTCATGGTGTCAGGAATGCATGTGGCTACGAGTTGGAAAACCCTCCTTTGGGGATATGCTCCTGAGAAAGCTTGCTTAGGTCCAGCAGAGGATCGTAATACACATCCAGGCATGCATATTAAACACACCAGACTAGGTGCATATGGGGAGAGGGGACAGGATAGGAATGAGGAATAACAGGAAAAATTAATAAAACTAAAATAAAGTAAGAGAGGAGCCCTGTAAGACCAGCTGTATAGCATGCTCTGAACTGAGCAGTATAATTAACTGGACACTCTCCATCTGAAGTTCAATTTAATTAATTACTTACTTAATTAATTACCTTGACTCAGTCTCTCAGGGCCAGCTCATCCCTTGGCACTGGCAAAAGACAAGTCTGAGCCTTCCAGTCAGGGGCCGGATTCAGCCAGGCCTGCCTTGGATGATGTCATTATGTCATGAATGCAAGTCATTTCTACAGGTAATCATGTTTTTTTAAATCTTTGTTATTCTGATGCATGGAAAAAGAACAACTAAATTTTGGAAGATATACTAGGATTTTAAAATTACATCTTTCTTTAAAATTTGAGCCTACAGTAAATCCTCACTTAATATTGTCGATAGGTTCTGCAACTTTAAGCAAAATGACATATAACAAAACCAATTTTACCACAGGCTAATCGATACAAACAAAATTTCCTACCTCATCTCATCAACATTGTAACAAAATGACACTATTAGTGACCCCTGTCGATGCCCAAGAAGTCCCAAACTGTCACAAGCTGGGGCTGGGTAAACTTGGTAAGCAGAATCATGAGCCCCCAAATGTCCATGTCCTAATCTGTGAAACTTGTGATTATGATACGTTACATGTCAAAAGGAACTCTGAGGATATGAATAAGGTCAAAGACCTTGGGATGCGGAAGACTACCCAGGATTATCCTGGTGGGCCTCACGTAAACCTTAACATAGAGAACTTTTCTTGTACTTCATCAGAGAGGGAGGTGTGACTGCAGAAGTAAATTCAGAGAGGTGGTGTTTCTGACTTTGAAGACAAAAGAGAAGACCATAAGCTAAGTACTGCTGGAAGCCTCCAGAAGCTGGAAAGGCAAGGAAGTGGATTCTCCCCTAGAGCCTTCAGAAAGGCATGCAGCCCTGCTGACAGCTGTATTTTAGCACAGCAAGAGTCATCAGACTGCTGACATACAGAGCTATAAAAAAAAAAATTGTCTTGTTTTGAGCCACTACATTTGTTACAATTTGTCATAGCAGCAATAGAAAATTAATACAGTCAATACAATCTGACTTAATTAAATCTACACAATCCAAAGTTTGCTTTTTTGTGGTTGATTTTTTTCTGACCATTTCCTGCTAAAACCCTACAGTCTTCAGAAGTATGATTCAGATGAGGGAGGGCTGTGAGAAGCTCACAGAACATTAGCATTGTTAGCCATCACGGAAGAACACCAGTCCGACTGCCCACCCAAAGCCAGAATCTCCCCTACAACATACCTGAATGTCGGATACCCGCCTGTGCTTGAACCGGAGGAAGAAAGCTGCCCCTTAGGTCTATCTGCATCTACATGTCAAATTTTCTCTTCATAGATGACTTTGTTCTACCTCAGAGAACATTGCTTGAGGCTCTGTTAAAATGTCCTTGCTATGAACCAACATTTACTGCTCTAAAGTGTTTATGTTTTGGCATAAGCTCTGCTAAGGGGACACAGAATAGAAGATAAAGGGTATACAGACCTGAGATAAGAAGACTGGATTCAGAAGCCAGATGAGCAGATTATTGAGCTGACCTTCAATTCTAGCCTATTCAATTCTCTGTATGTTCGTAGGGCACCTATTACCATTGAGCCCTGCAAAACACAGGTCTGAACTGCGTAGGTCCACTCATATACAGATTTTTTTTCAGTAAATACAATTGGCCATTTACACGGTTTCACATCCGCAGATTCAACCAACAGTGGGTGGAAAACAGAAGTTTTCGCATTGTCAACAGCAGTTTCCCAGCGGCAGATTTCCAGCCGCCAATCAAAAGTACTCTTTCCCATCTGTAGGTTGTTAAAAAAAACTATACAAGATTTTGGACTGGGCGTGGGGTGGATGGCCCTAATCCCATGCATTTTTCAAGGGGCAACTTTATATGCCAGGCATTTTGTTTGCTACGGTGAATGTATTTATGAGAACATAAACACAGCACCTGCCCTATCGGAGTTTATAATTTCAGTGAAAGAGATAGTGAGTAGATACAAAATAAAAATATAATTACAAAATGTAATACACATTATGAAAGAAAGGTACAGGTATTATAAGCATGTATAACAGGTACTTGACCACTTGATCATCCTGAAGCCTAGATGTCAGTTAGAAATGAAACTTACTTTCAATACCAGACACTTTGAGTTCTCAAACATTTAGATGGATATAAAGCTGCTCAATGTAACCTGACAGTAATATGGTAGTTTGAATTCAAGTGTCTGTATTCTGTTTAATATAAGGGCATGGCTGCCTTAGTTCTGTATTTTTGATGGATTTTTCAGGATTATTTTGCCTATGGAGTCAGTCTCTGGGGTCTATCTTTTTCCATACTTGGGCACTCCATTACCTAACCACATGGTCACCCTGGCCTGGTTTACCTCTATGCCAGGCAAGAGTCAGAACTCTATCCACCAGGTCCTTTAAAGAGGCCCTGACAACTCCCTGGGTCATCCTGAGACTGCAGGACATCCAATCCTCTCTAATGACCACTGGGTCATACAATAGGGATCTGTCCTTCCTCTGGGCAACGTGAAAACCCACTGCTATCAGGATCAGAAAGCTGTTATATCTGTATTAATCATTATTAATCTAGGTGTCTATATAATTAATATTATTTATAATAATATAGCAAACATTGTTGGTGAGAGAAAGGATCATTACATAATGGTAACAGGGTCCATTTGCTAAAATATTGCTATAGACTGAAAGTTTGTGTCCCCCCAAAATTCATATGTTGAAACTTAATCTCCAATATGATGCTACTTGGAGGTGAGGCCATTGGGAAGTGATTAGGTCATGAGGATGGAGCCCTCATGGATGAGATTTTAAAAGAGGTCCCAGAGAACTCCTCACCTCTTCTAACACATGAGGACACAGCAAGAAGACAACTCTCTTTGAACCAGGAAATGGGACCTCATCAGACACAGAATCTTCCAGCACCTGGATCTTGGACTTCCAGCCTCTCGATCTGTGAGAAATAAATGTCTATTGTTTATAAGCCATCCAGTCTCTGGTATTTTTTTACAGCAGCCCAAACAGACTAAGAAAGAAGTTCTTCTTAAAATACATGCACCTAAAAAATAGTCTACAGGTATACAAAGCAATAAAAAAAGATTAATCTTCAGGGAGAAATAATAAGTCCACCATCTTAGAGAAATATTGTAATATATCTTTTTTGTTTTTGAATGATCCAAAAGACAAAAAAAAAATCATTAAGGATATAGAAGATCTATAAAACTCAATGGACATATACTTTTACACCTAACATTAGAAAATATATATTTTTAAAACTATATGTGTGGTAGAGATTCAAAAATTAATTATATGAAAAAAATCTCAGTAAATTCCAAAAAGCAAGTGTCATATAGATCTTGATCTCTGAATGCAATGCAATTAGGTTACAAGTAATCATAAATATTCTCAACTAAGACAACTAAAAGCTCATCAATGAAGAAGAACTTGAAGAATATACAATGAAATATTATGTGGCATTTAATAATACAGCTTAGGAGATATATATATTAGAGATCTATTGGTTCTTTCTATAAAGGGCCAATAGCAAATATTTTAGGCTTTGAGGCCATATAGTCTGTGCCCCACTATCAAATCTAGCCTAGTGCTAAAACAGCCAAAGACAATACGTAAATGAATGGACATGACTATTTTCCAATAAGAGTTTATTTATGAACATATGTTACAAAAACTTTTTGATTTCTTTTAGCTATTTGAAGATTTCAAAACCAATCTCAGCTTATAGGCCATATGAAAACAGGGAGCAGGCCAGATTTGGCCCACAAGCCACCATTTGCTCACCAGTGATATAGATGAATCTCAGCAATAAAATATTAGGTTAAGAGAAGCCCCAAAAGATAACATGTAGATGAGACTCTTTGGTAAATTAAAGTTTAAAAATTCAAATAAAAAACTATATACATACATATTTACATGTCTACATATATTGGTCTGATGCCTCTCCTTGCCCACATTGAATTCACTTATCAGAGGAGAAGACTATTTTTTATTAGCCACAGGACTTCAGGTCCCAAATTATGCAAAAGTAATAAAATGACTATATATAGTCATATATATAGTCTTATTTATAAATATAAATACAAAATTCATATATTTGCTCATTGAAAAAGACACAATGAATGCAGAATTTGGCATAGCGGTTATCTCTGATGAAAGGAAACAGGCAGACAGAAGGGAGGCCCATGATGTGGGTTATTGCCAGAGCCCTGGCTCTCATTTGGGATCGGGGGCTATACAAAATGGTTATACAGTCTATGGTCATGCCACCCTGAAAAAGTCCGATTCCGTCTGATTTCGGAAGCTAAGCAGGGTCGGGCCTGGTTAGTACTTGGATGGGAGACCACCTAAGAAGACCAGGTGCTGTAAGCATTAAAAAAAAAAAAAAATGACTATACAAAAATGGGCCACACATAGACAATGGTGACAATGTGTGACAAAACAAAGATTATTATTAATCTAATTCTGTATACCTGAGACCCACCAAAAGAAAAAAAAAACAGTAAGAATTAGGTAGATTTAGGCAAAGGGGTGTGTAAAAAGAGGTAGGAGAAATTATTCAGGTAGAGAGAATCTGGTATGCAAGAGCCCAGAGGAGGGATTCAGGGAACCAAAAGGAGGCTATATGGTTGCCTCTGAGAGAGTAGAGGGAAAAGAGGTGTGTAAAGGGGATGGAGAGCCAGGAAGGGGCCAGATCACACAGGGCTCGAAGGTGCTTGGGTTTATATCCTAAGAGCAATGGGAAACCACTGATGGGTTTTAAGAGGATGAGGAAGGACTAATAAAGATGCTGAGCTGTCTTGGATACACAGAACGCTGATGTTTGTAAATAGATAGTATCTTAAATGAGGAAAACAAAGTTTACTACATCTCAGGGGTAGTCATCATGAAAATCAACGGCACACTTTGTTATTTTGGCGGAGTTTTCATTCTATAACAGGTAAAACTGTTTCTAACAAACAAGTCGATTATGGGGGGAGCTAACTGATCTGCCGTAAGTGTTAGTAGTCTAATTTCATTAGTAGTGATGTCTGGGGACTTGGTGAAGACTTCAGTGGACAGTCCCCTAAAGGAGCCTGTGTGTTGTGGGAAAGAAGCAGTAGGGATGGTTGGCAGGTGGATATAAGGCGAATATCATAACCGAATGCCTAAATGACATTTACATATATGCCCTGGAAGGTTAAAGAAGTGATAACAACTGATTTACAGATTTAGGGAAAAGAGAGTTTTCTCCTACACTCCCTCCTCCAGTCCCAAAAGAATAATATTTTACTACCAGCCACAAGAAACTCAGGTTACAAATCACACAAAGATAGTAAAATGTCCAACTGATCCATTCTTGTTGCTTTTATTAGCTTATTACCCCTATCAAACTGGTTCAGTACATAATAGCTCTCCTTTGGCCCCCATGAAGCCCCAATATTATGCCCTGGCTCTCAAGGACACCTTAAACCCTGGCTAGGCCCTGGTCACCCCAGAGTGTGCATTCACTCATCTCTCTCATTAGAGATATCTCAGTCCAGAGAAAGTTTAAAAAGCTTTGGAGACTACTCAGCCTTTGACAAACAGGCTGGCATCTTAACCCCATCACTTCCAAGCAGTATGGCTATAGATAAGCACCTGTTTTGAGCCTCATCAATTAAAAGGTGATAATAATACCTGGGACATTGTGATAATCAAAGGAAATAGAAGAATGCATGTCCAATAAACATCCCCCACCCTCTTTCCCAGAAATTTCTTTTTACCTTTGTGTTTATGTCCCAGGTCTATCCTGGAGTGAGTAGAGAGAATCAAGTGAAGAGGCAGAGATGAGAATGGTTTGATAAAAACTGGTTTGCAAAAGATCTAAATTCTGGGATGTAATGTGAGGAAATACTGATTTCACGTGCCAGAGAAAAGAAGTTAAAACATGGGGACTGGTTTCCCTAGGAATTATTGCTTGAGGAATTACTTAAGTGATGTCATTTCTTTCTGACATCCTCAGGGCACCCTCCACATCCAGATTGCTTATTTTAATCTTAAACTTGTTCTGACTTTTCTGGGGGCAGATGGAAAAGTCTGAGGATTCTCCATTCCTGTAGACAGTGATGCCACTATTCTCCCATCCTAGCCATTAATGCTGATCAAGGAGATAAAGGATACTGTTTCCTTGGTCAAGGAAACCAAATCCTTTGATCTTCTTACTGAGTTGCTTGCATACTTGTTGTCCCATAAGAACAACAGGACAGATTTGCCCAAACTGCTGGGGAAATGTTTTCTCTCTTTGGGGAACAGTAACATCAGCAGATTTAGAGTTGCTCTGGGCGGGGAGGGGTCAAAATCCTGATTTTTTGTCTACAGCCATGCCACGCTGAACAAGCCTGATCCTGTCTGTTCTCAGAAGCTAAGTAGGGTCGGACCTGGTTAGTACTTGAATGGGAGACCACCTAGGAAGACCAGATGCTGTAGGCATAAAAAATAAAAAATTGGGATTGTAAGCTGACAAGGTCCTTGCAATCTGTGAGGTCAACCAAGGATTGCATCACCTAAAAAAATAAATAATTAAATAAAATCCTGAATTTTCTTTGTTGGCCATCTTTGTAATCATTTGGCCTGCTGAGCCTTGGAGTATAGAAAATGACAAGCTAGATCAGAAGACAATAAACATGACATGATCTCACATGGCCCTCAAAATAACCCTCTGAAGTTGGGGGCATGTATCTGTCCCATTATTTAGATGAAACAACTGTGTTAGAGAACACAAAGTCACATGACCTGAAGGTGGCAAAACCAAGCCTATTGACTCCAAGTGTGAATTTTATTCTAATTTATAGGAACTTTTAAATAAATTATTATTTATCAAAGTAAAAACCAAAGTGAAGAGTTGTTGGGTTTTTCATATTTAGTTTCTATCTGTAGGAAAACCAACACAAAGAGAAGGAAAAAGAGGAAAAAGGCACAGTAGAGAAAAACTATTGTGCCTTCTCTATAACTCACATTCCAATCTTGAAAAACTCATTGAAAAAGAACCAAAAAAATATAGATTTGCTTTATCAAATTGAAAGTAAAAGAAAAACAACTCCTTTCCAAAATAATAAAACTGGGAGAAGACAGCGATGAGGACAAAAATGCGAGGCTCACTGCTAATAATACTCAAGGCCTCTCTCCAGGGTCACACTGGCCCATCAGGGTGCTTCAATTTATTGCCTCTTTTTGATCAGTCTTCATTTCTCCATCTTGTCTATACAGAGATAAAGAGAAAGCACTAGGGAAAGGTTTTGCTGAAATCCAGCAATACCATTCTGGGACACTCTGTGACCCACAGGTTATTCCATAACACCAGTCTCAACACAGGAAGAGGCCAAATCTGTGCCAACATCTCAATAAACTCATCAGTTTCTAGCCATCCCCACTTTTCTTTCCAAATGCACACAATCTGTATTAGAGGCTTATCAAAGGTAGGTATTATATTCACTATTGTATCGCTGGTGGAATTGACCCCACACATGCACTTCCAGAAAGCGGTGACCGATCTGCCAACCTGCAGCAGTGACGCACACTAGCAGGGCTGGGCATGTGCTGCCTAGTGTGGCCAGTCTGTTATTAGGTCAGAGCCTGTGACTCCACCTCAGGACTCTAACAAAGGAGCAGGAAGCCAAAAGTAAAAATTTTCATTTGAAAGAAAACAAATTCTCAAAACATGTTTTTTTTTTCAACTCAAACAAAGTGCCAGATGTTTTTAGACTGAAGGTCAAACGGGGTTCATGAAGCATACTGCTGACCAATGGGAACTTTAACCAGTGTTTTGCATGCCAAGTGCTACAGACCCCAACTCAACAGCCCCCTCCCTTTAAGGTCATACAAGGTCCTAGAGAACGGTCCATGAATACCGCATAGAGATCCCTGGGCCAAAATTGACTCCAAGCCGTTCATTCATAACAAGTCCACAGGGAACCAGACTGTCCAAGACTCTCCACATGGGCTTACTGCTCCCGCCCCAGGGCCCTTACCTGGGGGTGGGGACTTACAGGGGTGACTGGGAGCCCAGTTCTGTTACCGGCTGACTGATTAAATCCAGGCGCTCTGTTTATTTCAGAGTGCAAAAAAACACACCGAGAACTTACAACTTATATTACAGACAGGAAACGGCACTCCAGAGACACCCATGTCTGAAACTCGAAGACCCTTCAGGGCCTCTTCTCAAACAGGGGCCGATTCTTCCCTGGCTGGGGCCCGTTTCTGTGCCTCTGGATAGAAAGGGTATTTCTGTCTTCTCGCCCTGGGCAGTTCAGGCTCTGCTGGCTATAAATTCCGTATTTTAAATGTACTTAGTCTTCCTTTCTTCCTACGTTTAAAAGCAGATGGTTTAAACTTAAACCCAGCCACGCTCTCTCAAAAGAGACAGTCATTATAAACCACCATTAAAATCTCCTTAAAAATGTCTTCTTAATGCACAGCAAGAACAAGGCGGTATCTGGGCAGCCAGAGGAGCTGGGGAGGGGAGGAGGAGTGTGAGGCGGTCACAGCCTCGTGAAGTCTAGTTACTGTCCAGGGCTTGCTGAGACACAGAGTTTGAAGGGGACTGTGTGAATGGGATTTCTGAGTCCTTGGTATCAAAAAGACCCACTCTCAAGTAACCCACTCCCTCCTTCGCACACACACACATCACCGCTGACCTTCTCATCCTGTCTCTCATGTCAATATCTCTGAGGAAATTTTCAAAAAGAAGAACAACTCTTTTCTTTCTTCCCTGATGGATGAGGCGCCCCAGCCTCTTCTGTATTTTCACTGGTGAAATGGGCCAACAAGAAAACATAAGATCTCGTCATCTCCTTTGAAAGTCTAACTGTCCAACGTGCACATCTCACTTGCAGGCTGAGATCCCTTCAACTTGTGTGCACCAGAGAGCACCAGGATTAGCAACAAGAATTCCACTGTGAAGCAAGGGGCTGCACGGCCCAGGTGCAGCACTTCCATGTTGGCCTCACCCCCTCAGCTGTCAAAGGCAGGAGAGGACAGGATGACCTCTCAGGTTTATTCCAGCTCCAGAGCTGTGCTGGTCATGTGCTCCCTTGTTCAAAAAGGCTGCTGCCTCTTGAGCCTTTGCTTTAAGCTCTCTTCCATAACCCAGCAATGAATGCAAATGATGGGGAAAAGGAGAGAAGGAAACTGGCTAACATGTAATAGTGATATACCCACTTCAGAGCCTTTGGTCGTAAGCTGTAAAGATCTACTTTAACAATTTAAGCAGAGTGAGATTGTCGGACTGAAAGGAGAAGCATGCTGACCAACAGAGCAATGGGAAGATGCAAGGGGCAGATGTACAGAATTCCCAGAGACGAAGCTGTGAACAGTCCCATTATGATACTGACATCAGGATGAATCATCTCCAACTGACTTTTATTCCTGGTATATTCACTAAAGATTCCAATCCTGGCAGAAAAAAAATCTTTAGGGCCCATCTGAATCATATACTCACTCCCGTGGCTATGGGCAGGGTCTAGTGACTGATAGCCCAACCAGAAACACAGGGAGAGTGAGAGATGGAGGGTCCGGAAGGAAGGGGCACTCTGTAGGCAGAATCAACAGATGCCCACTCTAAGTGGTCACCTCTGGGTTGTCACAATTTTTTCCTGCTTTCGATGCTTTTCTGTGTTATCTAATTGTTTTACACATTAAACTCCTACTGTTCTACGATAATGTGTGTATGTGTGTGCATATATATATTTATAATACATACATATTCATAAAATGTATACGTTATACATATATGTTACATATTACATATATTCTTGAGAAGATCAATACTGGACTTCCTAATCCCTTAGTATTAGTGTATCTTAATCAGAGGCTGTTTTCTAGCTAAGAGGGGTTCTGTTCGGCACTAAAACACCCAGAGCAGTAGAAAGAGCCTTTCAGGTGTTGGGTACTCAGTAAGTTTTGTTCAATAAAAATGGAACGAGGAAAGCTACAGAAAGAAAAGATAAAAGCTAGCTACGTCACGTGTTAACCAGTACTCTCTCCACCCGCAGTCACCTGAGGGGTTGACAAACCCCCCCTGCCCCCGCACAACAATGTCACTCTACCCTTCTCTTCAGTGGAATAGCTAATAGATCCACTCTGAGAACAATTTTCCAGTCTTTAACTTGTGGTTGCAAATAAATCAGATCCTAAATGTCCTCACTCCACATCACTGCCTGTCCCTTAGAATAAAACACAGCCTGGTATCTGTAAGATGGGTATGCTGAACAAGCTCAACTAGTGGAATATGAGAAAGCACATCTATTTTTGACTCCTACTAGCCCATTAAAGTTGATTTATCAGGAAAGCTTTCCCCCTGCTTTAGATGACAACTCAACAAGTTCATGACATGTCTTTGTTCCATTTTACCTTAGAGATAGTCCCATGTTGACTCTAAGTCATACGGCATGCTCTCAGTTCAGAAATTAAGTTTTCTACCCAAGATATTAACCTACATTTCTTTCCCCATTTTCTCTCCTTGATAGAGCCTGTAGTAGGTGGGCAGCCAGTTTTTGGAGAGAGGTAAAGCCACTTCTATTCTCTTTCTCTGCTCATCTCCTCCCCTATTCACTAGCTGATGTTTTGAATCCTGCCAGGATGTGAAGGGGATGAGGTGGACACTAGGGAGGAGGGTAAGGAGTAGGATCATTTTTATCTGTGAATGCATTCATGTTCTCCAGCCCAAAGGTTAGTGAAAGCTGGCTTTCTAACAGGCATCTCCGTGGGTCCTTTGGGGGTTCTCGAGCTGGGTCCCTCCAAATGTAACTACTCAGATGTAGACTAGGCTCTCCTTCAGTGATCTGCTCTGCCCACTAAGTTCATCCTTCTGCGGCTGTCCATGCCACACCTAGCCTCCTTGTGGCTCACGTGTCATCTATAGGAAAAGTTACATGCCCCTTGCTTCATCTTTGGAGTAGATCATTCTTTTTCAACTCAGCCTCTCCTCTTCCATCCTGCCCCAGACCACTCAATGTTTCTAGCTGCAAATCAAGTCCCCAGGTATGAACCTCCCCAACTGCAGGGAATACTTTCAAGCTCTGCAAGTTGTCCTGTTAAAGAAGTTCTCTCTCTTCTGCTCCTCTGTCTCTCTCATGTTAAGTGAAGGAATAATCTCCTCTGACCTTTCAAGGAGCAGGGTGAAACTCCTGAAGCCTCTTAGGGGTGGGATGGGGCTCGCAGGAATGGCGGCAGCACAACCCCTCCCCAAGGCCTTTCTCCACTCTCATACCCTTGACCTTTTATATTCCCATCATGAGGGAGGGGAACGAATTCTGGAGTAGCTACTTCAGTGATTTCTTCCAGTTGATATGTTCTCACACTCATCTGGGCATCTAAGATTCACATCTGAGTCAAAACTTCAGCATTAACCTTACAACATTCCTAATGAGGTCCTCACCCCATGTTATAAATGAGGTAAGTGAGGCTTGGGAGCTGATAAGCTTGCCTGAGCTCACTCAGCAGGCACCAGGGGAAGACCCATATTGAACGCACGTGCTGGTTCTCTCTGCCTTACATTGTACCAGGCTGACCTCCTAAGGGGAGGAAAAGTCTGACCTGCACTGTAATATGGGGTTCAATAAATTCCTGGTAGATAACTCTGGGCTTAGAATATCATTTGGTCCTTGTAGATCAAAAACATCTGCCCTTAAGCATGTATTAGGTCCTCACTTAGCAAGGGAGTGCCAGGTGCCCAGTACCTAACACATTCATTCTAGCTTTAGGTATGCTCAGAATCCACATTTACACAATAGCTTAAAGAGGGGATAATACTTTTTTGTGTTGTAAAAAAACAAAAAAATTCACCTACATTTTTCTTTAAACAGTACAGTGTCCCAATCAAATCAGATACGACTGGACCTACCTAGATCTAACAGCCCAAAGAGCCTGTTTATAAAGTGAGCACAGCCCCTCCTCCCATCCTTGCCATGGATTCCAGGATCTCGCACTCAGTGGACTTTAAGACAAGAGTCGCTTTGGAGAGAAATGACTTACCTTGATCCAAGAGAACAAGTTCAGGCCACTCCCATGATAACCTGCCATGTGGAAAACCTGTACAAGACGGCCTGAAATTTCCTCCCAAGTGCTGGGTGCCGGTATTTTTTCCTAAAGGGAGCACCATTGCCAAAATAATGTTGAAAGTTTGGCTAATTTTTAAAGAATCTGAACTTTATTTTTCCCTGAGTCAAAGACTTGGCCAAGACAGAGATTTTAAAGAGATAGCAGAAAGAAGTAAAGAAAGCAGAAAGAAGGGGATCTAAATGAGAGAAGAAGAGGAAAGGGAGGAGGGGAGGGAGAAAGGAGAAGGGGCTTCAGGTAAGAGAAAGAAATCTTCCAGCTGCCTATGGAGGTTTCGCTCTGTTTCCACACTACCATCTGCCTGTCCCCCACCTCTGGCCATGGAGGCCGCATCATCAGTGACTCATGAAGACCAAATCTCTGCAAATTTTATTCAATTAAAAACAAGCAAACAAACCAACCTCAGTTGCTCTGGCCTAGAATACCTTCCACCTTATCCCCCTCCCAAATCACTCCCATCTAGGCAAATCTCATCTGTGCTCCAAGGTTACTAGGTAACTCCAGTCATCAAAAGGGGCCACAGGGGGTAGTTGCTCCCCCTGAACACATCCTTCAAAGTTCTCACTTTTAAGGTGACATTACAGTCTTTGAAAACTCTCTAAAGACCTCCTTAAGGCCAGGAAGAAAACACATTTGAAAAAGACCGGGTGACAGGATGGAGTTCATCAAACATTATTGGTTTTTTTTAGGGTGCCACTTCACACACACACACACACACACACACACACACACACCGCCAATGGTGCAGGTCCCAACTGCTCTCCTCCATGCAGCCCTGCCTCTGGGCTCACCTCCCCTCTCTGTACACCTGGATCGGTTTCTCCTCTTTTGTCTCCCTCTTCAGGAACAACTGGGCTTCCAGCCTACAGTGCACACACACCCATGTTCAATTACATGTTCTTGATGTCATTTTCTGTGAGTTAATCCTGTCTCCCCAAGTAGAGTACAGACTCGCTGAAATTAAGGGTTGTATCCTGCTCCATGATTACCTCCCCGCCACACACACACACTACCTGCCCCTCCAACCCTACCCAGCTAAGCACATAATGTATCCCTCCAAACATTTTCCCCACCCTGCAGCCCATGGACGCCAGACCAGCAGCGGGCACCTTTAGAGCTGCCTAGCTCAGAGCTGTGATGTGGAGTAGCTAAACCTGTCAAATCACAAACCCCAACCAGAGTTGAGGGCCACGCAGATTGTCCAGGTCTGTCCCTCCAAGCATCCCCAGTTCATTCCCTGTCTTGGCCATCAGATGGCACCACGGTTCCATGGGTCACCCAGGACTGGGCGTCTGGGAGGGAACTTGATCACCCTGCCGCTGCCCCTTCTCCCACAGTGTGCCACGCTGCCTGGACCGGGTGTCCAGCCCCCAGCAGTTCTCTAGAGGGGGTGGCAGGAATCTGAAGGTGTCTGCGGCAGCACTCCTATTCCAGGCTGCGTTTTCTGCCCCACCCCACCTTCACAGGGCATGTTAATTGCCTGGCACATGAGGCCACCCCATCTCTGTTTGCTGAGGGCGACGGAATAGATAAGCAGGGTGTAGCAGAGCCATCCAGTGGCTCTCAGCTACAAAGGTCAGGACAAGCAGTCCCAGGTTCCCCCAAATCCCCAGGCTTTTTGCATCTCCATCTGCCCCCACCTATACCCCTTCCTGATTTGAGCAACAGAGTCAAACACCTGCCTAATGTTCCCTGATGAAAGTCACAGTGAATGAAGGGAAGGTGTCCACAGGCCCCTCTGCCCCAGAAGCCACATTTTCCCAAATCCTATAGCTTTTCTTCCTAAAGCCACTTTGATTAACAAGTCTTTGTATCAAACTCTCAGCAAACAGATTGTGTGTGGGGGCAGCGGGGGGTCGGAGGACAGAATTCACCCAGTATGTTTGTTTTTACTGATTGGCCTTCATTCCCTGAATGTATACAAATTGGATGATGTTGAATAATCTTGATTTCAAATCAGTGCAACCAGTGCTGTGTCCACAACACCAGCTTGTGGAGCCTCTAATGATGCGGAAGAGAAAGAAGGTAACACAACTTTAAACAATTTACTTACAATAAAAAAGATATGAATATTTTAACTTAAAAACCACATGATCAATCTAGCACATGTGAAGAGCATGCCAGCAATCACGTGAAGTACACACAGCATACCGAGGTCCATGTATAAGTTGAGCTTAATTTTGAGTTTGCATAATTTCTAAGACAGATATTAAATTTTAGAGTTCACCTTCTCTCTCTCTCTCTCTCTTTCTCTCACATGCACTGTCCTTTGAGTCAGATGTTAATTGATTGGTTACTTAACACCAGAAACCTTTCCCTGATCCACCAAAATTGAGTGCAGCATGCTCCAGAGCATCTTAGACTGCCTATGGTCCCCTCTGCACTGACTCCTGAGAAAGGCAGCTAAGTTCCATTCTTCTCTGGTGCTGGCTCTGTGCTCTACAGATATTAAGCCAACGAATACATGCAGGGGTGGTGCGTGTATGCACATGCATGCACGCCGCAAAGACTCTCAAGACTACAGTTAAAGAGGAACTAGGCTCCGGTCTAAGGAAATCTGCCGGAGAGCTGCTGGGACAAGACACTCTCTCTCCCAAGCCTCAAGGATGCTTTTCCAAATGCCAGCGAGAAAGGAACTAGTGCAGACATAGGTGGTCCAAACTGCCTACCCTTCAAGTTGACATCTGCAGATTGCAGGCTGGGGGTTGGGACACAGATACCACCACATAACTTAGAGTCAGTTGAAAACTGCCTCAAAAAGGGCAATATGAAACCTCTCTTCCTTCTGGTGCCAGGAATTTCCACTTCTGACAGCCCCTGAGGGCAACACCCTTTCTAGCTGCCTCCAGCCCTAGGAACCACAGTAGGGAAATCGCCGAGCTTGTCAGGCGCCTCAGCCACAGCCTCTTCATCTCCTGCTTTATTATCTGTTCAGCCCCAGCTAAGGAGAATCCCTGAGGTCCACCCCGCCTCAAGCCAAGCCAGGGCCATGGTACAGAAATGCTTCACAATTCTCTTTTTTTCTGTTTTTTTAAAACCTACATCCATAACCTGCTTCATTGGGGTTTTCTCTTTCACCAGGGTCCTACATTTTCTAGGACTGAAAATAAATACATAAAAATTTTTTAAATCAGAAGATTTATAATCTTGCTCTTTTCCAATATTTTCTGTTGGCCAGAAGTAGTAAGGGATTCTTGCTTTCTGCTCCTCTTGGCTTAACAAGGATATAGGGAGGCCAGCACAGCATCTGGGACATATCCAGATTCCTCATGGGATCAAAAAGGCCCCACAGAAGTGAAGTCTTCACTGTGGTCTCCCCACCCACCTCACCCGGGACTCCCTCTAAACCCTCCCTTGGCTTTCTTCACAGTACCTACCTCTGCCTAAATTATAAATGTATTCATTTGTCTGCTCACGATATGTTTTCTTCACTAGGTTTTAAGATTCTTAAGGGCAAGAACATTGTCTTGCTTACCACTGTAGTTGCAGAGCACGAAAGAGTGCCCAGATACGGTAAGAATTCAATAAATGTTGACTGACTGACTGACCAACTGATAGCTCCTGCACCTCCATGGCTCCAGCTGCATTTCCTACACTCTTCCCCTCGGCCTCTGTGCCTGGGTCACTCTGTTCTTCAGTTCCTCTCCTCACCCTCCTCTCCTCAGGTCTGGGCACACGTAACTCTTCCTTCTTTACCTGTCCCCTTCCAGATCTCAACCCCGACTGCTTCTCCACAGCTAAGTCCCTCCCCACCACTCACCTTCCCCAAGAGATGTCAGACCCCAACACACATTTTGTACCTACCTGTGCTTTTTCTTCACTGCATTTGTCATGGTTTGTGATGTTATAGTTGTTTGAGAGACTATTTACTCAATGACCTCTGCACAATAACTGCCTTTTTCTCACCGTTGTGTTTTCTGTTCTTAGCACAGTGTCTGGCATATAGCAGGTGCTTAATAACTATTCACATTTGATATTTATTATGACTACATGAACAAAAGTTTCCTTCAAACCCTTGGTTTTGAGGTAAAGGATATGATTTACAAAGATAGAAGTTATGCCCCAGGTTACCAAGAAGTTTTTAAAAAATTTTTCTGGGCAGACTTCCCTAAATTTTCCTACTTTCAGAAGCCAAACCACATAGGGTTTGGACCCATTCTTTTTCAGCTATATGCTGAGCATGATTTTCTAAAGTGGGTACTCACTCAGAAGGATGGAGAGGTGAGATTAGAAGTCGGAGAGGGGGGAATGGGTGATAATGGGGGGACAAGGATGAGGTAAAGGTTACTGGGTAATTTTGAGGCTTGCTCTTTCCACACTGCTGACTACCACTCCACCCCCAACCCTCCCCACCATCATCTTAGGAAAAGACAAGAAACAATCTGTTATTCCAAAACACCTTGGCAGTTAAGATTGTAAATATGTCTGTTTTTACTTAGTACCATGAGATTAACAAGAAACCTTGGGTCCAATTTCACAGCATTTTGGAACAGTAAGGTATCTAAGGGAATCATGCAATCGGATCTTCTAATTTTAATAATAAAGGAAGCAAAGTCCATGAGTTAACTACTTTCACACAATTCAGCCCCACCTCCCAGACCACATGCCACTATCTTGGTGGCAAGTTTTGTTTTTTTAAATTAGCTAAATTTTCCAACAACATCATGTATTGCTGTAGAATATAGTAACACAAGGCAGATGATTGCTGACAAGAACAGTGTGTGTGTGTACTAACTACATATCATGTCTTCTTTTGGGTTGCCCCTAAAGCAGCCTCTGAGACAAAGACTTGAGTGCAAGCAGTTGACTCAGGAGCTCTACAAATATCCTGTGCTGCTAGAAAGACAAATTAAATCCTATTGCAAATTAAATCTGAAACATCACTGGAGACAAAAATGACGAAACTGAAGCTGTCCTACTTCCTGCACATCATGAGAGGTTCTTTGGAAAAGACAATACTGCTGGGAAAAATAGAAGGCAGCAGGAAAAAAGGAAGACCAAATATAATTTGGATTGACTCCATAAAAGAAGCCATAGGCATGAGTCTATAGGAGCTGAGCAAAACTATTCAGAACAGGTCTCTGTGGACATCACTCATTCACAAAGTCGCCTGGAATCAAAGCCAACTCAATGTGATGCAACAATGTAACAAGTTGATTTGTAAGTAATGTCAGGAGTGGGGAGGCTGGGGGAGGTAAAACAGCAAAGGGTAGATGGTCTGTAATGTTGGGCTAATGGGCAGATTCTCATCTCCCTGGGGACAGCTCAGTTTGGACCCACTGAGGGTGAGGCAGCTGGGTTAGTTAATCCCCAGCTCCTATCCCTCCTCACCTGAGCTTGCTTGGGAGGCTGATGAGTGAGCAGCACTTCCAACCTGACCGCTAGCTGTGCTTCCTCAGCCATAGCATCTGGAAGCAGAGGGACCATGCAGGAAGCTGGGGGTGGGGGAACATGGAGCTGGCTGCAGGCAGCCTCTAAGATAGATCAAGGGGTATCGACAGACTCTCTCCCTACCTTTTGTCTCGCCCATGTGAACTGCAAAGTCATATAAAGCACAATGCCTGATCTCAGATACCTACAACCAGAAAGAACCTTGGATATCATCTAATAGGAGGTCAGCAAATGTTTTCTATAAAGGGTTAAATCGTAAATGTTTTAAGTTTGTGGGCAATATGGTTTTTATTGGGACTACTCAAATCTGCTGTTGTGGTGAGAAGCAGCCATAGACAATATGTAAAAAATTGAGTGTGGCTGTGTTCCAATCCAACTTTATTTATAAAAACAGGGTCAGGGATTGCATTTGGCCCACAGCCATTATTTGCTAACTCCCGATCTAAACAAATTGCTTCATTTTTGGCATTGAAGAGACTGAGACCTGCAAAACTGACATCTGCTCAGGTCACAGGCTTGCTTCTGAGCCAGTTCAGGTTTCATTCTCATAGGTAGACTTTCTGTCTGAAAAGACCGGGGACTCTTCCTAGGCTCAAATTGCATGTTTTAGCCAACCAAGCCCATCAGAACTTAGATTCTGCTAAACAGACCCCCAGGGGGCAAAAAGCTACACAGGGCGTAGTCCCTGCCTTAGAGGTGTCATTACTGGGGAGGAGACCAGCTACACACCCATAACAAGACCTTGACAATATGGAGCACTACAGAGAAGCTAATTACATTTAATAGAAGAAGTCCGTGAAAATCTCCCATATCCTATAAAATGCTGTGCACATGGTTTCATACACACACTGTGTTGGACATCTTCTGTTTTTGCCTCCAGATCCAATTTCTATCCTTCACCCTGCTCTAAGTCCCTGGAGAGCGCACTATATAAACTACAACAGCAAGCTCCTGTCCTCTGGCTTCCTGTTGAGTTCACCAGTGTGGGGAAAGGCAGGGAGGTGAGGGGCGAGGAATAAGATCAGGAAATTTACTCTCCAGTGTCCCTCCCAGAGGGATCACTGCAAACTGGCTGCTTTCCTCTATTATAAGTCCTGCCAGACTGGTTCTGATACTGTCCTTCAGTCTTAAGGGTGGTAAAGTTACCCTCTGATGCCAGCCCTGGGGT
The DNA here is from genome assembly GCA_028627145.1 of Eidolon dupreanum. Taxonomy (NCBI): domain Eukaryota; kingdom Metazoa; phylum Chordata; class Mammalia; order Chiroptera; family Pteropodidae; genus Eidolon; species Eidolon dupreanum. Next base: position 46,592,574 of record CM053508.1, on the reverse strand, counting down.
TCTTCACCACCTTTCATGCCTTTCCTACATGGTTCCCACACCTTTGCATGAGTCCCTTTATTAAACAACCCTCAAATTACCTACTTTTAGTGTGCCATCTGTTTCCCGCGAAGCTCCTAACTGCTGCAGTATGAAGTGAGTCAAATGAATGTCAAAGGCTGTCCGTGCTATGGAACTCTGGTGAGAGAAAGGAAATCTTCTCGTTGTGGGTTGGACAGGAAATGCTGAGTGGTCCTTGAGGCTGGGGTGTAAATGGAGCTGAAAGAAGTGGATGGGGAGCCACTTCTGGAGGCAGAAAGTGGATAGTGGTATATATGTGGTGGTGGTCAGCCTCTAATCCTCGGCCCCAACCTTAACAAGAGGAGGAAGCCCAGGAAATGTAGTCCAGACTCTGAAAAGGCCAGAAAGACCTACACTCTGAATGGAGAAAAAGGCTGCCACTGACCTGCCAGCTGTTGCTGCAGAGCCTAATGAGGAAATGAATGCCCCGGAGAGTGGGAGAGAGCAGGCGTGCCCCCAAAGGGACCCCAGTGTTCACAGATGTTCGGTCAACCTGAACATCTGTAGAGCAGTCAGTGAAAGGTTGCAATTCTTCCCAAGAGGGCATGGGGTCAGATTCCGGGCCTGGTGTTACCAACAAGTCCTACCCTGCCTTTAGGACCAGACTCAAGGCCCTAGGCTAAGAGGCATAAAGTGAAGAAACCTACAAGAAACAGTGTTGCCAGACATCAGAAAGAAGGTCCTTCTGTCTTGGTGACATGTACTGGGAAGAAAGCTAATGTTCCAGTCACACACAAGCAAGGTATCAACATCACACCCCTCATGCCTTCTCCCCAGTACAAACACAACATTGAGAAGGAAAGCAAAGGCCAGGACACATCGTTTCCAAGTGGATTACATGGCCCATTTAGCAGCCTTTGCCGTGGATTATTTAGGCACTATTAGAGTCAGAGCTCTATAAATTGAATGTAAAATTTGTGCAGGTTTTCTGTAGTTTATCAAGTTGGTGACTCCTTAAAACCAGAACATAGAGCAAGAATGTGCCAAAGAGCAAAGAGGGAGGGAGGAGATAGGAACTTTCTCAAGTTAACACTGCATTCAGAAAGCAAGATTTAGCAAGCCGCTCACTCAGCTCAGGGGTATTTTGGGGAGGGTCTGGTTCTTCTACTTGGCCTTGGCCTCCAAAGCAGGAGATGTTGCCCCTGGTTATTTTTTATGGATTCATCAAGCACAAGTTTATTTTTTTCTGCAGAGATTTATATTTTTAATCCATACTGACTCCTAAACTCTCTAAATTTACTGCCTTTGAAATAGTAATACTTCCTTTTATTTATCCTAAGTTGTACTTCTTCCAAGAGTGTCCCTAAACTGGGTATTCTGGAAAGTCTCCCTTCTGTCTATTCCCACTCATCAGTTTATTGGACTTTGATTATATTTGTTTTAGAGTCTCATTCATCCAGTTGACATGTTTATTGAGCACCTACTACGTGCCAGAAAGTAGATTCTTTGGCTCCTCCCCATTATTCCTTGGATCATTTTTGGTTATTCTTCCCTGTTTTTTACCCCTTGACTTAACCATATAAATAGCTTCATTGACATGCAAGATGAAATGGGCATATCACCAATCTCTTTCACAAACAAGGAAACCATGGTGCTGAGATATTTTATTCTCAGGGGCCTGCAGTCTTGTGTGAAGGAGATGAGCAATGCAGTTTGTAGACTTGGGCTCCAATTCTGGCTCCATTGCCTACCAGCCTGGTGATCCTGGATGTGCTGATGAACTGCTCTGAGCCTTAGTCTCCTGATCTGTAGAGTGGGAATATCACTTCTCTGAAAGCTTGTTGGGGAACTAAATGGAAAAACTTTTGCGAGTGATATGAAAGCAGTTCTCCATATGCACCCAGACTACTTGTTTGCAGAAACAAGTGTTTCTGCAAGTGTTTGTGCTGCTACAAGAAGGCACAATGCTGCAGAGGAGGCAGGACAGGGTTAGAAAGGCAAGAGTTAGGGATCCCTAACTTCAGATTCCTTGCTGAGGACAGATGTGAGGGCAGAGGATAAGGGGAAGAGGAAAAGGAGAGTGGGGAGGAGAGACAGAACCAGAGACCTGGGCATTCCTAAGATCAACATCGTTACTTTATAATTTCAACCATGGCTGGTGCCAAATAGGAATTAATCTTCAAAAATATGCACATGCCTCATGGGACTCACATAGCCTACTTCAGGAGTTTATGTTCAACTTTGCTACTTGTTTGAGGTTTAGTACATCCTGCTAAAGCCTTAAACAGTCCTTCCATCAGAACTTAAACTAGAGACTGGTTCTTGCCAAAGGCTTTCCTGCTCAAAAATAATATTTGTGGAGGGACAGAGCAGTGGCTCTGAGGAGCTCTGGGCAGGTCCAGAAGCTTCTCTCTTACAGGCTGGTTCTGTGTAACCAGCCACCCCACCCCACCCCCACCCGCCCCCATCCACAACCCATCCATCCTTCATGTTTCAGCACTTCTGGAGGACACCGTCTCCCTCAGATACACCCACAGGAACCAGGAAACAGTGGACAGGGCTTTTTGGCAGTGCTATGAATACCTCTCTCAGAAAGGACCAGGGCAGCCACCAAAGCTGTCTTATTCTGAATTTAGTGCTGTTTTACTTGCTCTTTGAAAGAACTTGGACCTGGCTTTGCACTGCTGGTGCTCTTTACAAGTTTTTCAAAGATCAAATTTCTTTTTCTTTATTTACTTCGTGATGCCTTCAGAGCTCCCAAAGCTCCAGTGAACCACTCTGCCTTCAGCACTTCCCCTCTGCCACCCTCCCATCCCCTCTACTCCTGCTCTTCTGGGTACACCACATCCTTTAAAGGGCTCCTCACAGCAATTCTGCCTCTGGTTACAGGATCATGGGAGCAGCAGGAATGTCTGACAGGTGCACATTTACACTTCTCAAAATTAGGTAAGAAGTATTAGAAAAGACTGAGATGGTATGTATCAGTCTATAAGTTTCACTAAACATGAATTTCTTGCCTAAAACAGTGTGTTGTTCTGTAAAAATACCGAAAACACAAGCCTAGATTCCTGCTTTCAAAAAGTTCAAGAAGCCAGGACCCAATTATGCTGATTCTTTTCTCCTTTACAGACACTGCTAGATGTTTTGGGGAGAATTGCTTGGCAAAGACTAGGTAATATAAGCATCTCTGCCCTTCATGCAGATAAGAAGAGCAAGACTCCTAGAGATGTCATGGATTGCTCTGGGGCCCACATAAGTACAACGGTGAGCCCTAATTTTGAGTCAATGCATCTGACCCAAAGCCCAGTGCTCTCTTAGGCCAGGATGCTGGCACCAGGATGGGATGCCTGGACCTGAGCTCACAGTGCCTGGGACTTGCAAGTTGAGCAGTGACATAATAAAACTTGTTCCTGGAAGAACATCTGGAATCTATGTATGAGATGGACTGGAAGGAAGAAAAGTAGAATAAAGACTGAGTCACCATCTAGGAGGCTCTTAAAAGAATCAACATGACTAGTAATTTAGTGGCTATAAATCTTCATCCAGGACTGTGATATTGTGATTTATAAGAAATATATATTTGATCTTTGTCTGAGTTCTGCCACAGGGTTCCTAAAACCCTTAGAATTATCTTAGTGAGAAGGTGTCTTCTGTTATACTCAGGAGGTGACTTTTAAGAATGCCCTTAGGTCACCTAAGGATGAGGCTGGTTGGCAAGGGAACCAACAATGTGACTGGAAGTTTGGAATTTTCAGTTCCCTTAGGAGTAGCAGGGGGAATGGAGATTGAATTTATTGCCAATAGCCAGTGGTTTAATCAATAATGCCGGTATGGAAGCTCCCTGCTCTTTCCCCATGCCTATGCATGTCTTGAAGCTGACTGTTCTTGAGTTATATCCTTTTATAATAAAACAGTAAGCAAATGATAAACTGTTTCTTTAAGTTCTGTGAGCCACTTGAGCTAATTAATCGAACCTAAGGAAGGGGTCATTGGAACCTCAGATCTATAGCCAGTCAGTCAAAAGCACAGGTGACAGCCTGAGCTTGTGGATATCATCTGAAGTGGGGTGTGGTGAATGGCAATCTTGTGAGATTAAATCCTTAACCTGTGGAATCTGATGCTATATCCAGGTAAATAGTGTCACAAACGAGTTGAATTGTAGGATGCCCAGCTGGTGTCCGAGAATTGTTGGTGTGGGGAACCCTCCATCCCCCCACATTGAAGCTTTTTCAGGGCAAAGCTAAACACAACTCTTTGTGGCAAGATAGGATTTAGTTTCCTAAGTGAGCTTGCTGACCACCTACTCTCACAGTCACTGATTTTAAATAAATTTAAAAGCAACTCTTTTTAATGCTTTTAATGCCTGCAGACCCAGGGCAGCTGTCTTTACTTTAACAAGGTAACTGAACTGGAATTTAAAACCTGCTTCTCCCTACTATCACCCAGAATCCTGAGGGGGGCTCCACATTCAGCAGACGCTCTTTTGCACCCTGTGCTTTTCCGCCTTGACAAGGCAGCTGGGAACTCCTGTAGCCACCTCAATGGGTTCTTCTTTGATGGCTCCTGCCTTTCTGTCCACACCCTGAGCCAAGTACACTACTTCACTCCTAGGAAGTGCTCATTAACTGGTTTATTATTCAACTGTTTGTTGAGTGCCCACAATGTGTCAGGCGCTGTTACGGGCCCTGAGATACATTGCTACACCAAACACCCTCTTCTCCTGCAGCTTAATTAATTCAAGTTCCAATTAATTCTCCAATTATAAGTTGTTATAATAATAACATAATTAGTAGTATATCAATTAACTAAATCTTAGTTCTCCAATTATGAGCTATTGGAGAGTGATAGGCAATACATGTATAAGCGAATAAAAAAATGAAACAACGAAGTAATTCATCACAGCACACTGTGATGAGAGGACTTTGGCCAAGAAGTAGGGGAGCAATGTTGATTAGAGGCCCAGTGAAGGTTTTGAGAAACATTGCAGAATAAGAGACGTCCCCAGATCTCTCCCCTTGAAAGAACAATAAGCTGAACATCTAAAACTCACCTAAAAACACCCAAACTGCACACCACTACATCTGTGGGATCTGTGCATAAGAGCTACCACAGGTCAGAACCCCAGGTGTCTGTCAGTGGACTGGGAGAAACGGAGAAGCTGCCCCTCACAGCCTCTGGAGGCACCAGTAAGAGGAAGGGGAAGGGAAAAGGAGTGGCAAGTTCTCTGAACAGTCTTGCCTGGGAAAGCTTTGAGCTCCCCGTGGCCAGTAGCAGAGCCCAGTTATCAAGGCAGATGGCAGAGAAGAGGGACAGGACAGCAGAAAAACAACAGTTGATTTTTACCAGCCACAGTTACAAAACTGAGGCTGAGCCACGTCCGCTAACTCCCAACCCAGAGGGCTCCTCCCCCCATACCCTCCGAGACCAAACACCATGGAGCCCCAGGGGAATCTGAGCAAATGCTACCGAAACCGTTGGTAACACTGACGGACTGAAACTGAGGATTGAGAGTGTGATTAAATTTCTATAAGAAAATAAAAAGGCATACTTAAGGCTTTGTATAAAGCAAGGATCCAAGAGGCTTAGATGCCACCTACTGGAAATCAAAAGAAAAGCACCATTTTTTGCAGCAGGCTAAAGAGAGATCTTTATATAATAAATCTTCTTTCTGGGAAAAAAAGCAGAATACATTTCCATTAATGCCCAGGCAGAGAAATAGACCATTAAACACCATGAACAAACAAGGTGGCAAGGCATCTCAGAAAGAGAGAGCAAAATCTCCAGAAAATAATTTTACAGACATAGAAATATGTGACTTAAATGACAGAGACTTCGAGATGGTACTTCTGAAAAAACTCATTGAGTTCTGAAATAAGTCATATCAACAATTTCAGGAACTGAAAAACTATCTAGATGAATAGAGTAAGGAGATTAAAACCCTCAAAAAGAACAGAATAAATCTTATGGAGATAAGAAACACACTGCAAGAGTTGAGAAATGAAATAGCAAGCTTGGGAAATAGAGTTGGCCAAATGGAGGAAAGGATCAGTGATATCAAAGACAGAAATCTAAAAATAAAGCAGAAAGAAGAAGAGAGAAACTGAAGAATAAAAAATAATAAAAGAGAAATTCAAGAACTAGCTGATACCATCAGGAGAGAAAACATAAGAATAATGGGCATTATAGAAGGCAAGAAAAAGGAGCAGGGACTAGAAAGCATTTTCAGACAAATAGTTGACAAGAATTTCCCAAATCTAAGGAATATTCAAGAAGTCAACAGAACAACCAATTATCTCAACTCAAAAAAGCCTTCACCAAGACACATTGTATTAAAATTATCAAAAATCAATGACAAAAACAGAATTCTCAGGGCAGCCAGGGAGAGGAAAATGGTAACTTATAAAAGAAAACCCATTAGATTATCGTTGGACTTCTCAGTGCAAACCTTACAAGCCAGAAATGAATGGAATTAAATATTTAAACTATTAAGCGAAAGGAATTACCAGCTTAAAATAATGTATCCAGCTAAGCTCTTCTTTAGATATGAAGGAGAAATAAAGACCTTTCCAGACATATAAAAATTGAGGAAATTCTCCACTATGAGGCCTGCATTACAGAAAATACTGAAAGGGGTCAGCTCACCTAAAACAAAATGAGGCCCGGTGAAGGCCTTTTAAATTGGGAGCTAAAGCCTGAACGATAGGGAGGTTTAGGCTTCATGAGAAGCTGGAGGATGAGGAGAGTGCCAGGCAGAGTGAATTACTAGTGCAAAAGTTCAAAGACTATAATGACCTTCTCTGTCTTAGGAACCAAATAGAGGCTAGCTCAGTGCCATGAGTAGGCCTAATACTGAGCCAGTAGGCTCTAGTATCACTATGCTTGTTTTTTGGCTAACATTTGTTCTGACTGGTCAGTTGTCTATCCTAATTGGACAGATATACCAGAACCAAATAGTGAATATTTTCAGTATCATCATATGATATAAATTGAGGTCAGAAAGGGGAACAGGGGATATATCATGTAAGGCCTCACAGGCCATAGAAAAAAGTTTGGATTTATTTTAAATTTAGTGCAAAAACCAATGGGAACTTTTAAGCAGATGAGTAAAGTGGACTTTTTATACTTAAAAAATATAGCATAATCTGATATTTGGGAACTAGATGAAGGTACAGTGTCTATAGTTCAGACAGATGAAAATATTTGAGTCAAGCTGGTGGGTGTGGAGAAAGTGGAGTATTTGAGATATGTCTTGGAGCGAGACTTGGTAGTTCTTTATGATGGGTGGAATATAGGGGACAAAGGAATGAGAAATTAAAGACTCCTATGATTTTGGACTCAGAAACTACATGGACAATAATTTCATTTGCTGAAATCAAGCAGGATATGACAAGGGTAGGTCAATATATGTTTTTAAATAAATAAAAATTATCATTGATTGGTCTCACAAGAAACTCTGTGGTTTGTGGAACACAGCAAGGAGCCCAGATTGTTATACTTTAAGCAGGTTAAAGTTGTATAATCCTTAACAGCAGGATTTCATCAGTCCCTGGGCTCCCATGCCCACCCCACTCCAGATTTTCATCAGTAGGGTCTAACCTCAAGGATTTTCCATGGTGCACAGAAGACTTGTCCCTATTTGGACTAATGGAGACAGTGTGTCCAAGGATGGTAGTCAGGAATGGGAACTGTTCTCTGCTCCCAGCCTGAAGCAATTACAAAGGGCAGGGCCACTAGGAGTCCAGGGTCTGCAGCTGGTTAGAAAAGAACATCTCAAATGAGGTCTCAAGGTTTGGCTCCTTTCCTCTTCACTGGTTTTTCCCTAAAGACTAGATAGTTCAAGACCAAGTTGTTTTTTACCCCTTTAGCTCATAATTGTCTGTTTCTCCCATCTATCTCTTTTATCTCTGCAACAATGAGATCCTACTTTGAACTGTGCATTTTGATTCGCAAATCTCCTTCATATGCATGATCTCATTTGATCTCCTCAACAATATTAAACTAGAAGTATTATTTCCATTTTACAAATAAAAACCTGAAGTTCATAGATTATCACCTGCCTAAAATCATAAAAACAAAACCCGTAACCTACCTCCAGATATGCCCTTCCTCCAGTTTTCTCCATACCAATGACTGGATCCATCAACTACCCAGTGATTTGTGCCAGAAGCCTGAAAGACATCTTTGACACTGCTTCTTCCCCAAACCTTCATCTCATCAATTACCAAAGTCTGTCATTTCTATCTCCTAAATATTTCTCCCCACTATTAGGACTATCATCTAAGTCACCATTACCTCTCCCTGGGACTGATAAAACAGCCTCTTAGCCCAACAATCTCCCAACACTACTCTTGCTCAACTTACAACCATTCTTCATACATACTTGAGAATTATTGCAAAAATGCAAATCTGATCATGTCACTCTCTAATTTAAAACTACTGACAAGGCCCCAATTATTACTAGCGAAAAGAAAGAAGAAAATGTTTAACATGATTCCAAGCCCCTGCCAACCTCTTCATCATCTTCATTACACCAAACTCTTCCCTTCCTCTCTCTGAGCTCCAGCCACATTGCCCTTTTGTCATTTCTTCAAATGTGCTGAACATTTACAGCCTCAGACCTTATACTTGCTGTTTCCTCTGACTAGAACATTCTTCCTTTCAGTCCAACATAACTTTGTTTAGTTTGTTCCCACTCAGCCTTTAGATCTCAACTTAAATATTACTTCTTTAGAAAAATCTTCCTCAATTCTCCAGATGAGGTTAAGTTGTCCTATTATACACTTCATATTTCTCCATATTTCTTCTTCATGGTAAGTATCATCATTATAATCCATTTATTATTTATGTAATTATAAATAAGTTACTTATTTCCACAAAAATATTTCATAGCAAACCACTCCAAAACTCACTGGCTTCAAACAACAATCATATTCTCATAGATCTGCAGATTAGCTAGATGTAGTAGATCGTGTGTGTGTGTGTGTGTGTGTGTGTGTGTGTGTGTGTGTGTGTGTGTGTTAAGTCAAAAAGTTAGATAACCATAATAAGAAACTCAGTTCACATATGTTTGAAAATCCAGAGTTTCAGTTTTCTGAGTCTCTTGACATACAATCTTAATTTAAGTTAGGTGTTTTGCACAAAATTTGGAAGTCACACTCAGAAACTATTTACTTTTCCACCTCCACCCCAACAATTATGTGCCAATTACTCCTATCTCCCAACAGAATGGCAATGCAATAATGACTGTAATGGTTAATTTTATGTGTCAATTTAACTGAGTCATAGGGTGCCCAAATATTTAGTCAAACAGTAATCTGGGTGTTTCTGAGAGGGTAATTTTTAATAAGATTAACAGTTTCATTGGTAAACTGAGTAAAGCAGATTGCTCACCCTGGTGTGGGTGGGTCTTATCCAATCCATCGAAGGCTTGAACAGAGTGAAGTTTGCTGACCCTCCTCTGAGTAAGAGAGAGTTCCTTACTTAGATGGCCTTCAAACTACGACATGGGCTTTTTTCCTGTCTTCAGACCTGAACTGAAATATTAGCTCTTCTTGGGTCTTCTTTGGACTGTACTGTCAGTTGTCCTGGTTCTCAGGTATTTGGACCCAGACTGGAATCATGATACCGGCTCTCTTGGGTATCCAGCTTGCTGCCTCACCCTGCAGATCTTGAGATGTGTAGGCCAATTTCTTATGTCTCTTTATATACACACACACACACACACACACACACACACACACACACACACACACATGCATATACACATCCTATTGCTTCTGTTTCTCTCGAGAGCCCTGACTAATACAGTGACTATCTAAGTTTGTGGTGATTCAGAGTTTGGAATGTGTGAAATGTGTAGGATATATACACATCACTGGTGAGGGGTAGGGACCCAGTACCCAGCTGGTCATCACTGTCACAAGTCTGGACCTACCTAGTCTGTTTGTGTTACCATCAGGGCTCACAAAAATCAGGGTGCCTGCCACAGGGCTGGGGTAAGCCACTGCAAGCAGGTGAAATTTATTTGGGGGCCTAACCTGCTAGATCTCCTTTTACAAATTTTTCTCTGCATGTACAAACTAAAAGTTTTAGGAAAGGAGAGGGTTCTGGAAGACAGGAAAGCTTTGAAGAGCTGGAGAAATCATCTCTAGGATTGGATGCTTCTGCTTTGGTACATGCACGGACAAAGAAGATGCTTTGGGAAGAGGAGTCTTCTTCCAGGCCACACAGAAGGCCGGCTTTGGGCTCCAGCTTGGCCACTGTGGGTATGGCTAACCCTTAGCCACAGAGCAGTTTCTTCAACCATATAGTTTGTTTGAATGATCCGGTCCTATATAAAAATATACCAACAGCTTGTAGTAGAGGAAAGACCTTCTGTGAGGCACAGCTGTCAGGAAGGGCTGTGTCTTCATGATCCTGGCATGTGATTGACCTAGGCCCCTGACAAAACATCTGACAGTTTGAAATCTTGAGTTGATCTAAAGCGAAACTCGGTATTCTCTATTTTTGGCTGCATTTATTTCTAGTCAATATTTGCTCTACGATTTCCAGACTGAAGATTACTCTGTTTAGTGCAAAAGATAGGCAAACTAGAAGATGACTAGCTCTGTGCTCTGTGAATCAAAAGATGGAGTTGAAAGAGAAATATTATCCTAATTATAGTTAGCATGGACTCTGATCCTGTTCTGCCACTAATTTATCAGTGTTTTGACCTTCATAAAGCACTTAAACTCTCTGGGTTTCTTTTTCTCTTCTACAAAATGAGACAATTTGATTGTACATTAAGTTTTATTAGGCTAAGCTGTTATAACAAAAATGCTCCAAAATACAATATTTTAAATAAGTTAGAAGTCTATGCCTCTTTCTCATAAATTCTAAACTGTAGTAGTTCAGGGATAATAGGTCAGTTCTACTCAAAAAGGTCAGTCAGGAAGCCAGGCTAGTGAGTCACCTCTGCTATGGTCACACGTGGCTTCCACTTCTGAATCCAAGGCAGCAGACGGGAGGAAAAAGAAAGTCCAGGGCATTCATCTTTAAAGAGATTACCCAGAATTGCACACTTCATTCTGCTCATATTCCATGGGCCTCTGAATGTAGCTACTCAGCTATAAAGAGGGTTGGGAGATTTAGTTTGTAGTTGGATGGTCATGTATCAAGCTAAAGATAAGAGTGGAGGAAGGAGAGGGAAAGGAGCTCTATTAGTAAATAGGAAAAAAAAGAACAAATATGGAGAGAGAGTCTACCATGGACAAAATGATCTTGAAAGTCCTTTTGGCTCTTCAAACAAGAAAAGGCTAAGCTCTTCAGCCATTACACAATCTTTCCTAAGTGTTGGCTTTATCCTGTTTTCATTTATTTACTCCAAGTAGTCCATTTGTTTTTTGGCACATTTCACAATCCACAACTCACTGTGACCGTGAATCTTTCTGACATATTTCATATGTACTGGCTAGGTCATGTGCTTTTTCTTCCATCTTTTGTATGACCACTCTTAAAATCTGAGCTTATTGACAAACTTATGGGTGGTTCCATTGTTTCTTTGATGACTTCTTCCCTTCATTGCTATTATTTCTGGTTATTAGTTGGATTTTCAAGTGCCATGGCATTTCTTCAATTATTTTCAGATTTTTTTTCCCCTTGGTAATCTCCTTTCCTAACAGCTGAGGCATTTATCTGGCATTGCCTGACATCCTGTTCTTTTCATGTCTCTCAAGTCTCCCATACCATGGTGTGAAGCCCTGGTAGAAGGAATTAAGGCCCAGGCAACAGTTCCCCACATCACTTACCCCATCTTTTGAAAATTGAAAGAAATTGAGGGAAGTCAAATTCACAGAGGCTTGATTTCCAACAAACGATTTCCCATAATTTCTTCTTTAGTCTAGAGGGAAATTTCAACACTGTAAGACTTTTGCTGAAAATGACTATGACAAGACCCATATTTCCCGACATTTTTGCTGAGGTTTCATTCTTATCATCTATGAAGTTGGGCTTTCTTCAGCTTTGTCCAGTTTCACCCAGAAAGCACAGCCAGCCCAACATTAATAAAGACCTTTGCAGGACTTCTGCAGCTACGTTCCTTGACTCTTAAGCCACTTTTCCTTTCCTTTATTTTGGGTCTTACCAGTTGCTCATGATGGAGAAGAACAGGAACCTTGCCAAGATAAAAGAGCAAAAAATAAAATGTGCATCACTAAAAAAAGTGGGGCAAAGGTGCCCAGGTGAAAACTAAAGGAGAGCAGAGGCTTGATGGGAGCTAAAGGCCTGGGGCCCACGGCGAGTGAGTGATGGCAGCACAAGAAGGAGGTACAGCCAGCTGGCTAAGGGGTTCTAGAAAGTGAGAAGACTCTGGACAGAACGGTCCTTAAGAGTGCCCTTTGGGGTACAAAAAAAGAAATGAGCCTCTATCGGCCAGGCCTAATGAGAAAGCAGAAGCCTTTGGTCAATAGATGAAGGAGAGGGAATGAAGAACCCTGGACATCAACTTCCAGGGTGTGGGTGAGCAGAGCTAGCCAGAAACCACAAGTCCATGTGGACAGCGTGGGAATGCTGCCTTTTGGAGTCAAGGGGACTAGAGAGACCTAGTAACTTCTGGGGGCTCAGCAGAGATAGATAAATCTTTGCTCTGCAAAGTTTGTTCCAGACTGTTCATATTTTTCAAGTAAGTGAGTAAGGGAGAGATTGGTGCTAAAACAGTAGAAGAGTCCAAAGGGAGTCTTTCATTTCTCTGTACAGAGGCTCAAAATGGATATTAACAATGACTGAAGTGAGCCTAAAGTTACCCAAGTTTGAGTTTTTTTCAAGCCAAGAACAAATATTTGAAACAGTTTATATCAGAACATAGAACCGACAACCTTCTCCCTATTTCAGATTTAAAACCACTCTCAGAATCAGTTCCAGGTTTTGTAGGCGAAGGAGGGGGTAATGCTTTAGATCTGCTGTAGCCTCATTTATGCAGAAAGAATCATCTCTTCTCCTTCATCTTCTACTTGAAATGATATCAAGGTCAGAGTATAGCCTCCCCTGCTACTCAAGAAAAAGGAGAGGCAGAGACCACCACCACCATCAGTTGAGGGGTCAGATTGTAGAAGAGCCCTGAAATGTTGCCCAGAAAGACTAGGGCATGATGAGAAAGACTTGGAGATAAGACAAGACATATATAGACATTATTCTCAGAGACCCTACTTCCCAGGCCCTATCCCCTCTGATTTTCAGAGGGAGACTTTGATTTTCCACTCTAATCAAAGCCAACAATTTCCTCAGTATTCTGGAACTCCTCAAATCTCTGGAGAAGCCCAAGACGTACACTCTGTGTCTTGGTGATCAGAGATGCCACCAGGTTTCCCAAAAGTTGAAATGGACCTAAAGGAATATAAGCAAATTCCTCTGTGAGCTTTCCTACATTCCCACAAACATTTTACAGGTGAAAGCAGATTTAAAATTTTTTAATGGGGCTGCTTTGAAGAAGTGCTTTACAAAAGGACAGTCAACTATGTTATGTTGGGGCAAGTGCAGATGAAGGTGAGAGGCTGTCCTACATTATGTGTTGGCATCATAGCCTGGCTGAGTGGAGGGGTCATGGGCTGAGTACAGGGGAAGGACGAGTGTCCCTTGGGACTTGTAAACAGTATGAATTTACTCTTGAATACATTAAAAAAAAAAGTTTCTTTATTTTTCTAAATGAACTTAAACCTAAGTCAATTTTAATTTCTTTTGGGTCTTTAAAAACAAAAAAAACAAAAAAAAAAAAAGCAAAAACAAAAATAAAACCATCCTGGAGCTTACATAATCCAGGAAATGAGAAAGAGCCTCCTGTCTTCAGAACCTACCCAGTGGTCACCACTTTGATGTTCAGTGTCCAGGCCTGTCTGGTCATTCTAAGACCACGAGCTCTGCTGCTCCATGCCACCTTTCCTCAAACCAAGAAGAGTACCTCAAGAATCCTTCACAGCTCTTAAGGAAGTGGCACTTCCAGTTCACCCCAGACAGCTCTACACCCATTCTACCCAAGGTCCTGCAACCTCCTTCCACTGCATGTAGGCAGAGCACAGTTTCTCACTCCTAAGGAGCCCAGCACCCCTCCATCCTTCCACTCTGGGTATCCTTCTTTGGATGGGTCACCCCTCCCCTTCAACCTGAGAAGTTCTACTCTGGGATAAGCCAGCCCCGCAACCCCCTCTACACAAGCCTATACTTATTTCTCCTATGGGGAAAAGGCAGTCCAGCTACAGAGCACAGAGTCTCAGCTGTCATTGAGAGGAGGTGGGAAATACTGCTCATTCTTTCCAAAGGCTCCTACAGCCTGGAAAAAAAAAAAAAAAAAAAAAGAGGAAGTGAATTCCTCGGTCAGGCTGTATGGCCAAGCACTGTATCAGGGCAACTGCCTCCTCACCTCCCCACCCCACCCCTACCCCCACCCCACCCTTGGCAGTGACTTTCATGATTCCTGCACCATGGGGAGAATGGGGGAAGCCTAGGATCCCAACTCTACTCTTGTGTTCATTACACAAAGTCACCAACCAAGGGAGTAGGGGAGGATGAATACAGTAAGGGCCCCTCTCCCAAGCCTTGCACCCTGCTCTGGGACTGCATTTGCCTGGACTGCATTTTGCTATCATGGGCTGTAGGACAACCCTAGCCCCATAAGTCTGTATGGGGTCAGATGTCAGAGGCTGACTTACCTAGACAACTTGAAAGTACTGCCCAGTGCTCTATGGGATTTATACTTACCACATGGGTCCCTTGAGGAAGGGAGAAATGGGAAGAGGCCTGGCCACCCAGGAAGCATTCCCCAGCTAACTGACAGGATGGGGATAACCAGAGTACTTGAAGGATATGGCTAGACTCATCTGTCTCTGTGGTGGGTCATGCAGGGCCAGAATAGAACAGGCTACTTCTCCCTGGGGACAGTCTCTTCCTGGAATCCTCTTCTCCAGCTGGACCAGCATGCTCAGCTTACTGGAAAAAAACTTAGTAACAGCAGTTGAGAAACCTGGGTTGTTTTCTCTTTAAATGACTTTTGGAAAATAATTTCTCCTCTCTGGTCCTCAGTTTCTCCATCACCAGAATACTAAGTCTTACTTAGAGTAGTTAGAGAATTATGCTTAGTAAGATGGATAAAACTGATATGAAAAATGCAAAGAAATAGCACAAATACAAAATACAATGGAGCAAGAGTCCTGTTACATTTAGGTCTGTCCTCCTCCTTCATTCAGATCTTTCTCCTATAATAGGTCCTGCACAGAGAGAGTGGGAGCCATTAGGGAGCTAGGAAATTACAAGAACTACTGTTGATAAAGAACCAAATGCATCCTGTCACAGCTTGACAGGAGAGAATGGATTACCTCCTTTGTTCTTTCTAAACGTCAACCATGGTTTCCAGGAGCTTCAAACAATTTGTCTGTTTGGGTTGGGTGTTGTGATGATCACTGTCCTCGTCCTCCTGGAGCCACCCAAAGTCAGCAGCCCACCAGGCTGACCCCCTTATATCCATCATCCTTCCCCGGTCACATCCAAACCACATGCCCAGCTCTGGGAAGAAAAAGAATGGTGAGGGGTGGGGGGGAGTGGCACAAGGGATCTGAAAGTAGAAGGGGGAGGACAGTGAACCATAGGTCTCCCCCTCAACCACCACCAGAGCAAACTTGGACTCTAAAAATAGCTTCGTGACGTCAACCCCAGAACAAAGATTTCTTTGGCTCCAGGAGTTAAAATTCTCAGCTCGGAATTCAACCGAAGCCTTTGTTACAAATACTTGACATGTCTGAATCTATTAATATCTCCAGCTAATTTCTCCCAGTTTTGTAATCTCTGTGGCAAAAATTCCAGCCTGGTCAATTAAAGGGAGTGGATTTGTTCTATCAGGGGACCTCTCAAGTTCCTGTAAATTAAGTCACGTTTGGCATTTACCCAGCTCAGAAGTCTGTTGCTGTGACTTGGTCTAAAATCTCTGTTCCCAGCCCAATTTGTTGGTTTCTCTATACTGCCATGTTAAGGGTGACAACAGAGAATTGGAGAGGGGACACGGAGAGAAATGTATTTTATCAAGGCTTAAAATGAGGGAGGACCTCAGACAGCAAGCATGTTTTAAGTGAGTTTCCTTTGGTTAGATGTAAGGAGATGCTGAAAGTCCCAGCTTGTGCTTATAAATTGAATCAATCAAAACCTACTCTCTGGCTTTTATTAGTGAAGCTCCAGGCCTCATGCAGGATAGGCAGGCTCTTTGTTCTCCTACTGGAAAACTCAAGGTCATTATGAACATAAATGATGGAAACTGAGAATTTAAAAAAACGATGGCAACAACATTTGGCCCATGGAAGACTTACAGAGAGAAAAGAGCTTTGAATCTGTATCTATAAGGGCCTTCCTAAATGTAAACATAAAACTTTATTAAAACAAATATAGATCATTTTTTCCTTGCACCACAGGTAGGGACTAGGTAACTAAGAATCATTTATCAACTGCTGCCATGGTAATCATTTGAAACAACTAAAATCAGTGAAGGGAAGTGATATTAAGATTTAGGAATATTCCCAGATTTGAGTGGGAAACAGACCGCTCCCACCCATGTATAGATTCAGTGGCAACTTACACACTAGCAGAGCAGAATGAGTGTGTAACCCTGTCAGATACTTTAAATGGAGTCCTTTAAATGGAGCTGGACATACTCCTTCAGATCTTATTCCCTGGTTGTTTTTTGTTTGCATGCTTGCTTGCTTGGTTTCTTTTATAATTAATTATTTTTCATGCATTAGTTTACTCATTCATCAAGAAGTTTTTGAGGTATCATTATATTCCACCTTCTGTATTAGGTGCTGGGAGTTCAATGAAAAAGCAAAACTAGTCAGATTTCCTGTTCTCCTGAAGTTTAAAGTCTAATGAGTGTGTGTGGGCGGTGGAGGGGAGGAGTAGAGTTCTCCAGAGGGTCCCAGGAGACATTGCATTGTATATGGTGGCTTATTTTGTTTGGGGGTTTGACGTTTGTGTTTGTTTGTTTTAGAAGATTGGCAACTGAAGATGGTGGTTCGGGGTATAGTTCTTTAAAATATGATTTTCACTTGTTTTGTTCTTAATAAATGACATCTTGGATTGTAACTAAAAGCTCCTCTTGGCTGAAACTATGCTAATGATCTCTCCTGAATTGTTTGGAAATGTCAGGAAGATGAGCACATAAGCTGCTGTCACCAATTCAAGTCAGAGCTCAAAAATAACCTGCCAGTGACCTCTGACGCCACACGCACACAGGCTGTGCTTGATTCTCAGTTGCCAGGCTCTGCAGTGGTCCTTGCGGAGAATTAGTCTGGGCGAGTGCCCTGAAGAGATGTCTCTTATGTGGAGTGATGGCATGTTCCTGAAGATTGAGCTGTATGCTGGCACACTATCCCCAGTGTTTTCTACCCGGGTTGGGGAACAGCTGCCTCAGAGACAGTCCTAACCTGTGTAATTCTTAAGGCTATAACTAAGAAACCACCTTTTGATTGAACCTCCCAGTTTAACCCACCATTAGCACCAGTCTTCCTTCCCTTCACCCACCAGAAGTCTTTCCTTTGGGCTTCCCAACCATGAGCCCCCTTTGAGACTCAGAACCCAGCTTCAAGATGAGATGCTCAACCTGGAGAGAGTGACCGTGTGAGGGAGTCGTGTTTGAACAGCCATCGTGGGTGCTCATTCATGCATATGTGGTGGGCAGGAGACCGGGCCAGTGTCTATGTTTCCAGTCCACAGCACCATCTTCTAGAAACCTAGAAGATGGGTTTTCTACTTACCTGCTGAAGAAAATCAGTTTCAAGAATAAAATTGGCAGAGTTCCTAAAAGCCGTTAATACTCATCCTTCACCATTTAATAAATCTTCTCTAATGTGTCCCCTTACTAAAGCAAAACAGACAAATTTCATATTCCTCTCTCCCTCCTCTTTTCCTTCCTTTCTTCCCTTCTACCTTCTCGCCTTTCTCTCCTCCTAGCAGGGGGAGTGCGAAGGGGCACATGAGTCTCATATTTTCTGTTTATGCATAGGAATTATTCTCAAGGCAACAATTTCCTCAACAACAATGTAATTATGAAATATTACCCAAACACATTGGGTATTATTGAATGTGCCATTTCTGGATCCTGGCCAAGGACTTTGGCAGAAACAGGACTCAAAGGAGAAAAAAAGGAGAAAAATTATGAACATGTCTCCCCTTCAGTTCTGCTGTTGAATTAAACCACATGTAAATTTTCTAGAAGAACACAGCAGAAAGGAACAGCTCCGAAGCACATGTTTCAGAGCAGAGGTCTTTTCTCCGGGATTTTGAAAATTAGTGGCTGAAACAATATAACATGAAGTACAGGAGCATGTGGAAGTGATTAAGTACTGTTGCCATGTACAGTAAGAGTTGTTACTCAGCACCTCACTACTGGCTACTTGGAGATGGGACCTGAGTAAACACGGAGCTGTGCTCAGTGACTGAACGAGCGGTCATGAGGACCCTGGTCATCAAGGGTAACATTTATCTTTGGGAAAGAGGTGGAGTTAGTGACATGACAGATTCCTTAGGAAAACAAATCCTAGAGGTATGGAAGAGCAGAAACTTCAGCCATGGTTTTGTAATTATTTATGCTTAGGACTCGAAGGAGGCATTTCTTCTGGCCTGTGGTACCACGTCATCACAAAGAAGCACCCAAAAGCTAGGGTGTATTCAGTCCTCTTGTATTTCAGTCCTTCCTTCATTTGTTCGTTTATAAATTTATTCATAAATATATTAGACTGCCATTTATTGAACTATATGAACATATACTATAGACAATATAAAGATTTGGGCCATACTCTGGAAAAACTTATTAAACTGCTACTTAATGAACACAGAAAACCTATAATTATAACATGCATAATTAGCAATACAATATGTGACATAAGGAAATATATATGTAAAAGAATAATTCAACTCTGGTTCTCCATAAAAGTCATGATAAGACCAGAGAAAAAATGTCAAAATCAATCTTTTAAAACTATGGAAATTGACTAAAACTTGCACAGTCAGAGGAGGCTTTAATTCAAGAAAAATGATGGAAACTCAGAAAGAACAACTTTCTGTTTATGCCATTTTAATTTTCTCTAATCCCATTCCCTTCTCCTATCCTTGTAAAAACACAGTCTCACAATGATGGTAGCTGTGAAAACCAGCAGCCTCACAGCTACCAGAGGGGGCAGAACTAATTTAGAACTCCTCAATAGCCCCATTCCCAGAGAATCGTCACTATTTGACATGTCTGACAGCTTACTGAAAAACTCCATTCTCAGAGATTATCTATATTTGACTAAACCAGAGCTCCTTCTGTTTGAACAGCCCTATTTAGGACATTTGTAAAAACAATCAGTGGCAATTTCTTAAATTGCAGCTGCCTAAGGCAATGTTATCAGTTATAATAAGAGGCAAATAACAAATCTTAAAGGAAAAATTGAAGAATTAAGGGTTTATAGGGGGCTTTGAAAAACTCCAACAAATTCCTGGAATCTAGAAGACCACGTGAATATATAGGTCTGTGCACATGCCCAAGAAAGACTTGAGAAAGCCCTTCTCTTTTCCCTCTGATTGACCTTAAACCTGTGTGCAAGCAGGAAGAAAGGGCTAAGGAAGAATTATAGACTGCCTGTTGGAGCACTGAAATTGTGCCACAATACAGACACGCACCACACACATAGAATCCCATAGCAAATGTTGGAGACTTACTGATTCATGGCATTTAAGAAAATCCCTGTCCAAGCATTAGCTTACCACTGAACAATCAAGCCAGGAATTCAGTAGCCATACACACAAAGGATACAGACCTTATAGAATTAGTTCAGAAAAGTCACTAAACAAACAGCAAAAACAAATACCAAAATAACAAAATGTTGGAAGAAAAATGAATCTGAATTTCAGAGTTACTATATTACATTAGTTAAAATATCCAGTTTTCAACAACAAAATATAAGATATACAAATAAACAAGATTGTATAGTCCATACATAGGGGAAAGAAAGGAGTCACAACAGAAATTATCCCTGAGGCTAGACGCGAAACTTAATAAATGAAGACTTTAAATCAACCAATTGAAATATGTCCCAAAGACTAAAGGAAACTACATATAAAGAGCTAAAGGAAAGTATGAGAAGGATATCTCACCATGATCATGGCTTATAGTATCAATATATTAAACATGCTAATTCAACCCATATTATTGTATAAATTGATGAAATATCAGCTTAAATCTCAATAGGTTTTTTTAATGGACTTAGAAAGTTAATTCTAAATACTGCATGGCAGAATTAGCAGTTGAGAATAGTCAAGGAAATTTTAAACAACAAAGTAAAGATGGGGGATTTCTCTACAGCTGTGAAAACTTATTTTAAACTGCATTAATCAAGACAGAGATGAGTTGTTACAGAAATAGAGAGGTATAGAAAAGATTAGATGGTACAGAGGCAGACCCAAACATATATGGAATCTTGTTATATGACCAAGTAAGCATTCAGCCCTCAGAAAACAGAAAAGGATGAACAAAATGAGCGAAAGTCCTAAATAATCCAAGGAAAAGAAATTCCAGTAAACATATGGAAAATGCTCAACCACACCATTAGTCAAGGAAATAACAATTAAAACCATAGTGAAATACCATTATATACCTATAAGATTGCAAAAATCAATATCTGGCAATATGATAAGTTAGCAATATTGTAGAATAATAGGAACTCAAGTCATGCTTTCAGGAGTTTAAACAACCACTTTACAGATTAATTTAGTAATATATATGTTTAATATATACATTTAGCAATATATATGTTGAATATATAAGTTGAAGATGTGCATACTCTGCAAACCAGCTATTCTATTTCTAAGAATATATTGAAGAAAAACTTTTGCATAAATTTTTCTATGTACTCCAAGGAAATGTGAAATGTTTCTAACAGCACTATTTGTAATAGAAAAAAACTGGACATAGTCTAAATTTCCAAGAAATCTGTCATGTTTGCCACTAAATTTCCAACACCTAGAATAGTGCCTGGCATATAGTATTGCTCAATAAATATTTGTTGAATCAATAAATCAAATTAAAAGTGAACAAGCTTACAGAAAGACATTCCATGTCCCTCCATCCATCAGAAATCTAAGTGAGAAAAGAGAACTTTTAATAGAACTTTTCAGTGTTGTCTCTTAGGCGAGTACAACCTGGGATTCATCTCCTCCATGTTTAGCAGTTTGTGATTTATTTCTTCTACAGCAAAGTGAAAAGATGAAGTTTTCTTGAAGCTATTCATTTTTCTGCCTCACTTTATTTCTACAAAAAATAGCCTTTGCAGGCTTGTGGGAAAATAATTTTCTCCCAAAACAGTAGATTTCATCACCTACTGGAAAAATACTTTCCACCAAAACATATCTCCCCAAACAGCACATTTTTTAAAATTTAACATTGTTAGACATTCTTGATTATGCCATCAGGTGTCAGTACTTCTGATGCCATATTTGTCAACAAGCCTGAATGTTGTGAGACACTGATAGTTGGGCCTTGTGGCACTGCAGATCCCAGGTCGCAATCAGAAAACTTGAGAGGGGACATTGATGTTAGACGTCCTCCTTGACCCAATCTTTCAGAATGATCAATTGCAATTATATCTCTCGTCCCAGTGTCTCAAAATGGGTACAGATAGAAACTGCCTAATGAAATTCAAACCATTCATAAATGATTAACATGAGCTATCTGCCTGCAAAAGATTCTTTCTACAGGGAATCACATTGATATTCAGAAGGATTGGCTATGCTATATGCAGCTTATCTAGGAATTCTTCACATGAAAGAATTGGCTAGAAGTTCTGTCTGCTGGCCAGGATTTAATCTTGAAATTGAGAAGCCAGAAGAGGGGAGTAAGTGCCAAACTAGCCAAGGGAAATGATTGAGAAGCCTGGGGCAATCTCCCATACTTCTTTCTCAGGGATCAGAACTTGGGAAGAATGTCTTGGGTTTGATCTGTCTCTTTTGCAGATAGCTCCTGATTATGGTTGAGTCTAATTCCTGCTGTATCAATCACTAAGCCAATGACAACTAAACATTAGGGATCTGCATTTATTTTATTGATGTATCTCTGAACTGTCTCTATTGTTTCTTAAAGCCTTTACTCAAATAGTCTTACAACAAAGGTATTGCAGATATTCTCTAATGAATCATTGAAGTGGACTAATCAAGAAAATTTGTCTGGTTTCTCATTTTATATTTAATGATTAGAGTCATTCTTGTTTAATTAATAAAGAGAAAACATCTCAAATTTTGACTATTATTTCCAGTAAGACTTAGACAAGATCTTACAACACAACCAAGGTTGCATTCTGAATGGTCCTGAGTGATGTTTTTTGTGCACTTACTATATTCTCATTTTTACCACCAGTGTTGACATTGTAGGAAATACGAGATTTGAATCAAGATATGGCCTCCTGCCACCAAAATTATGTCAAAGTCAGTGACATGCAAAACTCGGAATCACATAGACCAATAAAGCATGGCCATAATAAAAGCTATTTATGAAGCACCTGATCACCTACTATTCATTAGGTAATTTAGATAATTTCTATCTAATCCATGCATCACTATAATATAATATCTTCATTCCCATTTTTACAGGTAAGTAAATTAGTTTAGAAAGATTAAGTAACTTACCCAAGGTCACACAACTACTAAATAGAATTACAACCCAAACCCAGGTCTGTGTTCCCCCAAAACTCATTGCACTAAGCAGGCTATTCTCCAAAATAGCAGCTATGTTCAAGTCATCACAAAGAAGCATCCAAAAGCTAGGGGGATTAACCCATTGCACCTATCTAAGTAATAAACCTTAGATTTTTTTCTTGTATGTGTTGCCCTGCTGTGAAATGGTTGTTGGTGCCTCTGGCCAAGCTGATTGGAGCAGGGGAGAGTCCTGCCCCTAGGTTGGCCAAGTGGGCCAGTGGCCTATGAAGTGTCTTGGACCAAAGAGCATTGCCCAGAAAGAGTAATAATGATTCACTTGACCCATTTAAATTCTGTTTTTCTTGAACTCTAACAGGAGATACAGGGAAAGAGAGTCAATAGCTAGCTCTGGGGAGAGAGAGAGGGCACTTAATAAGCACATACCAAAAAAGATATAGAAAGAAGACAGGCCACGAGTGCCCAAGTGTAAGCAGAATCAATGAGTAAGCCAAAGATCTGAGTCAACAGAAACAAACATAAATAAAGGGTGGAAGATAGATGATTGGCAGTCACCTGAGTGCTGGATATAGAGACTAAGACATTCTGAGTCACCATAATTGTAGGGCACCAATAAATGCCAAGGCTGAGGAGAAGACGGTGGGACTAGAGCTGTACCTTTCCAGTTCCCAAACTATGTTCCTATGTCTTTGAGGCCAGCTATATGGCTCTTTCCAGGGATACCATGACATTCCTATCTCCCTGTTACATATGTGTACCAGCTCTAAATCCCTATTGCCTGAAGTTACTAAGTGACCAAAGAAGGTAAACTAACACTCACCCCCTTTCCCTCATGTCGCACTCCTCTCACTGTTGGCGTCAATCAACTGTAAAGTTTTCTCCTGCTCCTACTGTAACCTGGCGGGGGCGGCACCCAAGCACTTCTAAGCCAGCCAAGTCCTGAGGCCTCACTGGCACCCAGAGGAGACCTCTGGTCACAATCACTGAAGATGCAAACCCCTGGCATTTTCGTACAGCACAGAGACCTCTTCAAAAGATAGTTAAACGATTTAACTAATGGAAAAGAAATGGGTGGTTCCCCATTACGGTTTTTGTTTCTCTCTGAGATTACGGGCATCTGTTCCGTTGAGGTCCCTGAAGTTGTGTGCTTCAGATATACATGCTGAGCATGTTCTCGTGAGTTTTGCCTGAATGTGTTGACATCTTGAAGGTCTGTTTGTCCCCTAAATGTCCCTTGCTACTCCGATATACCCCAAATCAAGGAGTGCATTTTCTGATCAGGAATAACATTGAGAGAAGCGAGATGAGCAAGGGTCAAAAATCTCCATCTGAGATCTGGGTGTGAGGGGGTGGGGATTTATTAAAGAACATGCTCACCTATCTTCTAACAGCTTTGAAAGAGCTGAGGAATTCTCATCTGCTCTGACTTGAGTCAGAAATGCCTGCCAGCAGCACATTTGGGCACAAAGGACCAGGCACACCGTTCAAACTATCTTTGAACATCAAAGAGCCCCTGGCCTTCTGGGTGAACTTGGAGGAAGAAAAGGAAAACAAGGAAGCTCTGAGCCCTTGTGTTGATGGTATAAAGATCAAACAGGACCCAATGAAACATAATGCTTTCCTTTATCTCCTGACTCCAAAAGTCTTCAAACTGCCTGCCTTGCCCTGAAGCTTGGGAATTAGGAAGGAATTGAGGGATCTTTCTTCATCTGGGGAGACAGAACAATGCAGAAATTATAACTCATTCTAGGAAAAGCCTTTTAAGGGATTTTCACTTTCCCTGTTCTAGGGGCAGATTTTTCTTCTAAGAAGTATCACCGCATCATTGCATACCCCTTGCTCCCTCTTCCAGTGTCTCTCTGTTACTATAACTCTCTTGCGATTCAGCACCCAGCACAGTGCACAGCCTAGAGATAGCACTATACATATTTACATATTTACAGAATAAAAGACTAGTAAGGAAATGAATGAGTGTTGTTGGAAGGAGTAGTTTCTAAGCAGTGTCATTCTGCCTTCAGCATTTCATCCTTTTGCTCAACTTCAGTGAATATACAGTGTATACCAACCATGTGCCTGGGCCTGTGGGGAGGCAAAAAAAACCTTCAGACATAGCACCCTACACCAGGAGCCTTTAATTTACCTAAAGAGACAACATATGGACCAAATTACAGAAACGTGTATGGATTCTCAAACTACCATCTAGGGAGCACTCATTAAAACTCCAAGTTTTCCAAACCCAACTCACCAGGGCTTCTGGTTCAGATAGGGCCCCAAAATTGAAATTTTGAGCCAAATCCCCCATGTAATCCAGAGGCTGATATAAACCAGTCCACTCTTGGAGAAACACTAACTTGGGGGGAAAAATAGACTTTAGGCAAGCATTGAAGACTTTGTCTGATCTCATTACTTCTGAAAACCTTTCTAGCCTCCTCTCTACCCCCACTCCATATCACATTGGTGACGCTGAGCTATAAGTTCCATATCACATGGATGGCCTGCTTAGGCCTCAGGAAGGCATTTCTGGCAAAATGGCAAAGAACTCTCAGTGAAACCATTGCATGGAGACTACGCAACACCCTGGGAGAACCAAATCCGTCCTCTCCCTCAAACCCCTGCTTTAGCTCTTGCAGGATATTCTAAGGAAAGGTGGAGCCAGGCTGGGTTGTCAGAGTGATAGGTGCTGTTGATGGGCTCTAGCAGGTGGACTTCTTCCCCACTGTTCTTCTCTGAGTCTCCTGGAGAACAGGCAGTCTATAAGTAACAATTCAAAGAACTATTTCATAGAAGCTGTATAATTATTAGGGAACAAGCATCGCTTCTCCAGGACACTTAACATCAAAGGAAAAGGAAGACACATCCCACCCTCACCTTGCCCAGGTCACAGCACAACAGCTTATGGTGGTAAGAAGCACCATGGAGAGAGCATGGAAGAATCATGCAGAAGAATACTCTCATTCATGCACACTTGGAAACAACCCTGGGAACTCCCAGAAACAGAAACACTTGAGAGGAGTTGGTATAGGGTCACAGGGTCATTGGTTGATCACAGACATTCAATTTGTGTCGTTCCTATTTGTTACCCCCAAATGAAAAATATTTCTAAAATATCTCTCAAATCTACCTGCACCTCTCCCTTAACTTTCCATGACTATTCAAATAATGTTGCATTTGGTCTTCCCATCTTTCATTTCTTCACACTCATTCCATTCACTGTACTGCAGTCATAGTTATTATTTTTTAATTATAGGTCAGATCATTTTACTTCCCTCCTTAAAACCATTCAATAGTTTCCCATCACCTACAGGATAAAGTCCAAACTCCTACAGATCCTTTATAGCTTGACTCAAGCATAACATTCTCTAAGAAGATGGCACTGGCTTCCTTGGATAAAGTCAATAACTTTCTCCTTTGCTTCTGCTATACTTTGTACCTTCTTTAATCAAAGTACCTATCACAGTTTATGGCACTTATTTATTTACTCAATTCTCCTAGAAAAGAATCTCCTTAAAGGCAGAGTCTGTGTCTTTTATTCATCTCTACTACTTATGCCCAGCAGAATGCTAGATACACACACTGAGTTTAATCAATGTTTAATTCATTCATTTATTAATACCCTCATATAAACTCCATCTAGGATTTTTATCTCCTTACCCCTCAATATATTCTCATCCTCATAGTTGAATCTTTGCTTTTCTTCTTCCCCTTGCCTGAAATATTCTCTATTTTCTTTTCATTCCTCTTTTTATTTCTTTAAACATTTCCTGTAACCAATCATTATAATACATCAAATCCTTGAGAGAATTCTGCCATTTGTTGTTTCTGCTGACTCTTGCTCACAGTGTCTGGTTTCCTTGTGTGGTTTGTAATTTTGGATTATGAGCTTACATTGGTAAGGCGCCCTAAGGCACTACCAATCAAGAATTACTGCAAGATAATTTTGTAGTCTGAATTTTCCTGTACAATTCAGGTAATATAAATTTAAACCCAATCCCATGTGAATAGACCTACCTATGGTAACAAATTCACAGGAAGATACCTCTTTTTTTTTTATTCAGAGCCTAACCTGGTAAAACAATTTTCCTTGTCTATTTTCCTTTGCCACTGGCCACATTCTCCTAATCCACACTTTCCCCGGGGATCTTGTTTTATGTGTGTGTCGGTTGTCCCAGTACTATCTTCTCACCTTGTTTGGGCCCAAGATCAGGAGATCTTAAAAAGGTATTAAACTACTAATCAGAGATTAGCAAAGATGGCCTATGGCCCAATTCCATTCTATTGCAAATCAAATCCTCCTACACCTTTTGGTTTATGTATTATCTATCTATGGCTACATTCCTGCTACCAAGGCAGAGTTGAGTAGCTGCAACCATAAGAGTTCATAAAACCAAAAATATTTACTATGTGGCCCTTTACAGAAAATGTTTGCTAATCCCTGCTTCAGATAACCAGGCCTACTAAAATCACCAGTAACTTTCTCTCTGTTTTTTGCCCCTAGGAATTGCTCTCCCCTTTTTGCCAGCTCAGTGATAACATTTCAAGGAATTTTGTATCCAGTGAGTTTAGGTATATTGTATAGAGGTTTTTCTAGGACATCTAGTCGACCACATTGCAGGAAGCTGAAATTAGTCTCTTTTTTCTTTTTAGCTTCTTAAAATCCTAATCATCTTTTGAGGTCAAAAGCAGAACCTCTCTCCTTTAGAAAATCTTCCCCAGTGATTCAATTCATGATATTAAATGTGTCTCATCTCTAAGCTTCTGACAAACACCCTTGTCATGTATAACTTATGATTCAGTGTGTGTGTGTGCGTGTGTGTGCATGTGTGTGCATGCGTGTGTGTGTGTGTGTGTGTGTGTGTGTGATTGTTCTCCATTTGCATTGAGTGGGCAATTATTCTCTTTTGTGAGGTCTTCAGCATCTTGAGAACAATGTTTATCATTTAGATCAAGAGGTAGTTTAGAGAATTGGAAAAATCCTGAAGTGCCACAGAGCTCTAAATCTGGTGGTTTAGAAAAGAACCCTTGGCAGTGGAGAATGTAGCATAGAGTAGTAGTAAGTGTTTGGGCTTTGGGTATAGCCAGATTGGGGTTCAAATCCCAGCTCTCTCACTTGCTAGCTATATGATCTCAGGCAAGTACCTAAACGTTCTAAGCTCAGGTTGTTTCATCTATGAAACGGAGAGCATCATACCTACCTTGGACAACTGGGAGACTTAGAATAAATGCACAGTGTCTGATACAAATAGGTGATCAGTAGGCCATTATCATGCTGTTTTAGTAACAACTTATTTATTAATGATCTTGAGACCACACTCGAAGATGGTTCTGACTATCCCAATACTCTGTGCATCCACGCTGGAATTTATCTGCATTTGTATCCAAATTTGTGAAAATTAAACAAGGAACATAGGACCTACAGAGAAGTAATGAATTGGAAAGGATGCATTCCTGGACCTTAAAAAAAAAAAAGCAGATTTCCAACATTTTGGGCCTGACCACAGAAGTTCTACAGGGCTAGAATATGAATGGGCCAAATGATTTAACAAATTTAATCAACAAAAGAAAAGTGTTTACTGAGTTATAACTATAATAGTTATCAAAAATTGTTGGTTAGTTGCTACTGCTATCAATAACACACACATTTTGGTTTTGCGTTTGACATTGGCCTCCTTAAACACTGTTGGTTTCTTGCTCCACTATGTCCAGCAGGCTTGTGCTCTGCTGATTATTTTTTACAGAAAACCAAATTCATTAGTTTTTTCCTTCCTTTTTTTTAGCATTTGTAACAGAGAAATGGGGTCCAAAGCAGGAACTGAAAAGGAAGATTGGACAACCTGAAGTTGTACCACCTACCTCCTAGCTGGCTTAGACCTACATTTTTAGTCCTGGTTTGGAGCTTCTATAAGTCCAGTCTGGGGGCTCCAGGCAGTGGTTTAAACTGGGGATAGCAAGGGAAGAGGTCATAGATTTTATTTATGGCCCCACCCACAGAAGAGGCAAAGGGAGTTTGATGGCGAGAAAACTGGTCCTTCCAGGCATGGGGCTTTAATTCCTTTGTTAGCCCTGGGCACAGTTACTGACTGGCCTCTCTAAGGCTTTGCCTTGTGGCTGGCATGGCCCCAGACCACCGTAGTGCTCCCATCCTCCTCCTGTCCTCCTAGAGACTCCTGAATACTCACCTGCTTTATTCTGTGTTCTCTTCCTGGCAGTGAAAGGGATTCCCACCCCTGCACTCACTCTGCCCAAACTCACCTTGTCCACACTTCTCTCTCCACTCCCCATCATTTTACTGGTCCATCACTTCTGACCTACTAAAGTATAGATTTTGAAATCTACTTGTTTATGTTTCTCAGGATGCCAAACAAAGGTGTTCTGTGTTTCTTGACTACATCAATCCCTATATATTAGGATGCTCTGTGTCTGAGAAGAGAAGTCTCCACAACCGTGAATGTTTAATTTGTGCAGCATTTTTTTTCAGGAATGTAATTAGATACTTTGCAAATAAATAAAGTAGTTAAACTAGGCCAATATTATGTTTTACTAAGTTATTTAGAATGATCTATAACAAATGATAAATTGATGGGAAAATGTGCAATTCAGATTTCCCTAATATATAAGAGACATTGTAAAATTAAGAGACCAAACCACAACAGAAAAATGGACAAAGGATAGAAACAGAAGGTTCCCAGGAAAGAAAATAAAAATGGATCTTAAATATAGAAAAGTGTGCTTGATCGCATTCATAATAAGAGGAAAGCAACTTAAAACTATATCATCTATAGTTTTTCACCTTTCAGATAGAAATTTTGCCAACACAGATCAAAAATTTTGCTAGCATGCCTTGTTGGCATCTATGTGAACAAGAGTGTGGGAAATAGGCAAGTTTATAAGCAGCTGAAAGGAGTATAAAGTGATACAACCTCTCTAATGTGTAATTTGGCAATATTCATAGAATTTATAACTATACAAACAGTTGACTTGGCAACTTCACTTGCAAGAAATTGTCCAACACATGTATTCTCACATACACATGGGATAACATATATACAAGATAATTAATGATGCACTGTTTATAATAGCAAGGAATTGAGAAAAAATTAAATGTTCATCAATAGGGAACATTGCTTAAGTAAATTCCATACAATGGAATACTATGCAGCTGTGAAAAGGAGGAGACAATTGTTAAGGAAACTTTTTATGTACTATTACAGATATAGTGTTCAGTAACAAAAAGTAAAGTGCAGGACAATATGTAGCATATGTTTTTGCCATATGTACCCCCCAAAAGAGGGGGAATATATACAGATACTTTTGTATGCATAGAATATCTAAGGATACACAAGAAATTCAACCTCTAGGGAAGAAAACTAGATGTCTCAGAAAGAGGAATTCGATGCAGACTATTCACTGTGTGTGGTTTATACCATTTGAATTTTGATCTTCAGAATAAATAAAACGTTTTAATCACGTGCCCTAGTTGTTGGTGATATCATGTTCCTGGGCCACACCAAATCCCTTTTGGAAGTAAGATGGCATCCAAATTTTTTCCAGCTCCTCAGTTACCCCGCAAGCAGCAGCAGGGACTCAGTGCTCCAAAGTGACCCTGCCATTTCTGGAAGCTCTAGAGGGTTGCTTCTCAGATGTATTCAAAACCAGTCTGCACCCATGTAACCTCTGCCTCATCCTTCTGCTCTCACTTAACCTCCCACCTGCTCAGCTACCCCCAAGAAGGCCTCTTTCAGTAGCCTCACTTTGCCCCCACCCACTGCCTCTGTCAGGACAACTCCAAGTGCTCCCAGCGTTTCCCTTCTCTGGAAGCCTGGTTCCTGGCAAGGCAGGAGAAGACACAGCAACCCTGCTCTGGGCTGCATTTGTCTCCCTGGCCCTGAAGCAGCTCTATCTGAACACAGAGTCTCATAGTCTCTCAAATATTTCTATCAGCAACTAGTACTAACCTCCAGTCTCCTGTCTATAAATATCACAGGGCTGATAAGAGACAGATTCCCTAACACCTATCCACCCTCCACTTTTTTTGCAGAGGACAAAGGGGCCAGATAAGATAGTGGAGGAGGTAGTTTCATCCTTCTTCAGAAGCAAAACAAATAAGAGTAGTAATGGGTAGAAGAAAACAGATGTTATCTGTAACACCTGCAACTTGTTAACCCACAATTTTTTGATAACTACTACAATTCCTTTCTTACAAGGATTGTCACATTATGTTCTTCCTTGGTGTTTTCCACTGCACTGATTCTGACCCTTATTAGCTCAAATCCATGAGAGCTACTGTCCTGCATTTGTCTTCAGCCCATCTTGGTTCCAGCTTGCACTTCAATGCTGTATAAGCCTTCCTAAAACACTCGAATCAGACCACATCTGCAGGATTGAGTATACTAAAATGATAATATTTTTCAGAGAACCCTTGAAAGTTAGAGCCCATACAAAGGAGGCTGGCTGGGTTGATCAGCCTGGAAAATGTGTAATACATTCAACATGCTATGTGGAAGTCACTGAGCTGAGAAAAGTACAGGAGAAAGGTATCCATAAGCTATAGTCCCGGTCCTCAAGGAGCCTATAGACCAATAAAGACGATAAAATTGTTCACACCAAATGGCTGCAATATAAGACATAGCATGGCTCATGGCATAAACTATGTGCAGACAACATACTATGAAAGTTCACAGAAGAGAGAGGTTTCATTCAGCTGGAGGGATCAAAAGAAGTTTCCATAACAGCAATAAAATATGAAGTGGGTCTTGAGGGAAAGGTAGCATTTGGACACACAGAGAAGAGAGAGAAGTGCTTGGGCCAAGGCAGAGAAAAACATCTGGAACATCTGGTGCTCGGGCTTGACTGGAACACAGAGCCAGTGGAGAGCGTGGTGGAGAATGAGCCTGGGGTAATACACAGGTGGATCCAATAATGATAATTACTAACATTTGCATGGTCTTTTATAATTTATGGAGCTTTTTCCTGTGAATTGTCATTTGACCTTCACAATGACCCTATGACTTAGAAATTTTCATATAAAAAAACTTGGGCTCAAAGATAGTTTGAAGTAACTCACCCACCCAAGGTTACTCAGTGGCAAAAGTTTTAAGTTGGGAAAGTTCAGAGTACTTTACATGAGAAGGCACTAAAAATACCGTAAATATGTGTTGCTTGGCCCCCAGTTGCCTGAGGCTAGTTTTAAGTTTGTACTCTTCGATAGTTTTAACATCCCCTTTGAGTAAATAATTTTCCAATATTAATTTGCATTATGAGTTATTTCTTGAGGTAAGTTCCAAGTTAAACTTTAGTCTTGATACTCTTTAAATTATCCAAATTCAGAATTTCTGGTAGGTGAATTGCTGTAGATTCCTTTAAGCTAGGTCACTCATGCCAGAGTTTCCAGCGTTATAATTTTCACAGGTGCTCTGAGTTTGTTTTGTGAAGCCTTTAGACTAGTTAGTATAATGAATAGGTAAATACTTTTTCTTCATTTTTGTTTTTTGTTATTGCTGTTTTGTTTTGTTTTTAATGAGAATTAAAAGAATGAAAGTAACTCCAAAACATCTTTAAGATAAAAGTGAATAAATTTCTTTATTACTTCTATTTTGAAGTTTTTCCCCATTGGGTTGATATAACTGAAGTGAGCCAAAGCAAATAGCTGTTTCCTATGAGATGCTTATTGTTAGGTAGTGGTTTACTTTCACTGTTCATGTTTTCTTATTTCTGTTTCCTACTTGTGAATAAATTTTTAGTGTTATTGGTTTTATTTTGTTTTTATTTGCCTCACTTTGGGGCCAGGGAGAGTTGCTGAGTAAATCACAACTCTAGAGAAAGCGCTTAACTCTCAAGGGCAAACCCCTGCCTCACACTGGCGTTGCCCTCTTTCGTGTCCTGTGTGTGCTGAAGATGTCTGCTAAATGAGAGAAATAATCTTCACCATCATAAACTAAGAATTTTCTAGAGCTCCAGTACTGTCAGGTTTTCTTCATTTTGTGATATAGAGAAAGGCACTTGGGGGCAGGGATGCTGATCAATTCATTGCTGATCAATTCAATGCTATTCTGCTCTCAAGGCCTAGATAAAAAAATATATATGGTCAATTCTTGCTATTCGGGGTAGTTATGGTCTATTAAGTCACTGTAAACACTGAATTAGTGAATACTGGACTATTGCACCTAGGAGAAGTAAAGGGTTAGAATCCTGCAAAAACTTCGGTCACAACATTTTCATCAACCAAGTAATACATAACCTCATTTTACACATGTTTCAGTTGAAAGACACATTTTAAAATATTTGTAGTTGATAAATTAACATAACTCATGACCAATGGCATGATAATTCATCCTGAATGAAGCTTATCTAACGCTTCATCTTCTCCCTGTGCTTGGGAACGCTGGACAGCACTTCAGTCTCATAGCTGGGAGGGCTTTTTAAACAGCAAAATCATCAACAAAGAGCACACAAATGCAGGATAATGTGACACTAAAGAAAGATATTACAAAAAATATATATCGGTTTGTACTATGAAACAAGAAGGCAGAGGATCACCTCGTTTGACATCAGCTGGGAAAAGTGGAAGATATATATCTATATATATATCTATCTATATATATATATATATATATAGATAGATAGATAGATATTTTTTTTTTGCCATGTCCACGACTGTCCATGAATATGCACTGTGAGTACTGATTCTGGGGTTACAAATAAATTTTAGCAAGTATATAGATTCACAAACACAGAATATGCAAATAACAAGAATCAACCAAATATAGAAAATGTGTGTGTGTGCGCACGCACGCACACACATGCGCTTATGGAAAGAACAATGGATGCTGTCTGAGGTCAGGCAATGTTGTGGCACATGTACAGCCAGATCAGGGCTACTGTTAGTCTATAAGGTGAATTCATGTGAGTCCCCTCTGGACAACCTCAATCCCACAACACTCAGTTTGAGAAACAAACACAGCTGTGAAGAAAAGAAAACCCCTTCTTCCAGGGGCGTGTGGCCTTGCACCAGCACGTGGGGTTTTGCTGACAGAGCACAGACAGGATTCCACCCTCTTCTCACCCTGGGCTATGCAACCTGCAGAGCCAAATTCAGTGGCCTTGCAGAAGAATATAGACAGGCCAACTTTATCTCAAAGTAGAAATTAATCATTCAAACAGGCCCTGTCAAGGAACCTCTAAGGCAGGAGTCCCCAACCCCTGTTAGGAAACTGGGCTGCAGAGCAGGAGGTATGTAGCAGGAGAACAAGCAAAGCTTCATCTGTATTTGCAGCCGCTCCCCAGCGCTAGCGTCACCGCTTCAGATCATCGGGCATTAGATTCTCATAGGAACATTAGTCCCTGGTGCCAAAATGTTGGGAACCGTGCTCTAAGGGAACCTCTATGTCAGCATTTCTGTTCTCTGGCCCATGTTTTGCTCCAGGCCCTAGATTTCTAGATTTCTTTCAAAGCTTCTATATTTGTTTCCTAGGGCTGTTGTAACAAATTACCAAAAACTGGATGGCTTAAAACAATAGAAATTTGTTCTCTCATTGTTCTGAAGGCCAGAAGTCTGAAATCACAGGTCACAGGGCCATGTCCCCTCTGAAGGCTCTAGGGAAAAATTTTTCCTTATCTTTGCTTCTGGTGGCTCCCAGCACTTCTTGGAGTTCCTGGCTTGTAGCTGCCAAGATCGCTTATAGTTTCAATCCCTGCCTCTGTCTGCAAGGCTTTCTTCCCTGTGTGTGTCTCTCTGTGACCTCTCCTCTTTTTATAAGGACACCAGTCATTGAATTTAGGGCCTGTCCACCCTAATCTAGTACGACCTCATCTTAATTCATTATATTTGCAAAAATATTATATCCAAATAAAGTCACATTCTAAGGTTTCAGGTGGGCATGAATTTTGGGAAACAATATTCAATCTACTACCCCTCCTATAAATGAAGTCTGAGAGGAACATAATAATGGGGACCTTGACAGTTATCTAGATTTCTTGACAGAGCTCCAGATTCTATTCAAGATCTCCACTACTACATTCCCCCCAGTTTTAGGATTTCTTTGGTCCTATGTCCTTATCAGGTATAAGAGTTTTGAATCTATGGTAGTTAATAAAAAGAAAGAAAAAGAAAATCAAATGGCAGCCATAAGAAAACGCTAAAAATATTTCACCTTGAAAGTAAATAAGCACAACTTCCCCAATAATATCTTAAAGTTTGCCACAACCCAAGGGCAAATTCCAGGAAACACCAACAATCTGGGCTTTAGAATTACAAGAATAAAACAGGAGGTTAGATATTAATGACCCCTGTGGCCACAATATTTCCCATGGACTCAGGAAAACAGGCACTGCAAAGCTTACCTTCATAACACCCAGTGTGTTCTGACACATTCTGTAAGAGAGCACGCCCTTTAGTCTACTTCAAGTGTCAGAATCTTGACCATGATACTGAAATAAATCAAGTTGGTTCAGGTAGATCTCTACTTACAATCTATCTACCAATACCTAAAAATTAAGTGTCTTTGATGATAATAAAATAATTTTTTCACAATGATTAAATCTAATGCCCTATATAATAATTACCAAATACAGTTTACGCCACAAGATTTTTAGAATGCTCAGCATCCTTCCTCCTCATTAGCTCGTGGGTGGCAAGTGAAGTTAACTTCACCTCTGGCTCCATGTGAACCGAGCCTGAATAATTAGTGCACTGAGTTCTTCTGGCCACATAAATTGTGTGAAAGATGAATGTCAGACACAATCGGGGCCAATGAAAATCAATGTCACAGTTTATGGGACTTTGAGGAAAAAGGTATGAGCTATTCCTGTTGGGTTTGTGAAGCTGCTGGCAGCTATACTGTCACTATGAGAGTACTTGACAATGAAGACAAGATGAAGAACAGCAGAGTTGAGAAAGAAGTGTAGACTGAGACTCAATGGCATCATCTGGGCCCTGCATCTAAACATAGCTGAAGCTGGTACCAAATATAACTGGACTTTCAGTTACAAGAAACAGTAAACTTTTTTGCTCCTTTGAGTCGGGTTTTGTGTCACTTGTAGTATCTCAACTTATGTGGCATGATACAACCAACCATGAAGGACATGTGCAATGACTTATCCAATAGATTCTGATATCAGGCTCCATTTCCTCCTCACTAAGACAAAGGAGATGACTCTGAATTAACATGGCTGATATCCCTGTGATCGGCTATTTGGGTCCTTTTCTCTGGGTCTCACATTGCTCTTGTCCTACTTAGTCTGATCTGTGAGATGTTGATTCATGATCATTAACTTGGTCTTTGCTTATATATCAGTCTCTAGATTCAACTCCCACCACAACCCAGATAGAGAAAACATAATGCATCTAGTTTGCCAATAGCTAATTTGATCCTTCCCCTCCAGAGTCTCCACCCATTGGTTAGCAAGAAAATATTAACTAAATCCAGTTTAAACTTATTCTTATCCAATCAAGCAAAGAGCTTTCCTAGGAAATACACAGACTCGTTTGTGTAAAAATTCTCAGTTCCTAACACAGGAGTTTCACTCCTCCTGCTTCTCTCCATAAAATGGTCTCTGAGTGCATGAGAGGAAGGGGGCTTGTTCACCCTTATATCAGTGAGGCTTTGGTGTTCTCAACCTCGTCCAATGTCTGGATATTATCCTTCGTCTACTCAGAAGTCTGCAGTGTCATTTCTCCCAGCCTGGTCCTGCTTATCTAGCATCCACCTCAGATTGCCTTGGTGTCACTTTGGCAGCCGCCAGCAACAGACACTGCATCTTTGCCCACCCATCATCTAGTTCAGTGCCCCGGAAGACCAACTCCAGCCTCTGCAGTGGTGGGCCATCTCTACCTGCCATAGACTCCTTGGCTGCCAGCTCATTGTCCACACCACATGTTGACCAAGGAGACTTGAGAAGGCAAGCCCACAGGATTTCCCAAGGCCACCCTGTGCTGCAGGTTGACCTTAATGTGGTTGTGCACCAGGGTGATGTGTGGCAAACTCTGCTTTCAATGTGGCCCTCATCCTGCCTGACATCCCTGCTCCTCACCAGCCCAAGCCTGGAAAGGACAGTTCGGCAGACATAGGCCCAGCTGTGATTAGTCCTCCCTCATTTTTTCTTTCTTTGTCTACATTCTACAAGCAGAGCACATACCCCACCTATACTTCAGAAAGGATATGCTCTAATTTGTACTTTGTTTCTCCCTGCTCACTCCCTTTCTCCCTCGACTCCTACTAAAGCTGGCTCTCCTCTATGCTGTGGAGTAATGCCCGAGCTGACTTGTCCAGTCTGACTTGTCCAGTCTCAGTTGCTGAAATGTAAAAAGCGGAGGTAAAGAGATACGGCAATTTGTGTTTCAAGACAACAGGCTGACTTGCACAGCTATTTTATTGTTGAAAGATCCGATTCTGAATGTCAACAGCTGAATATGAAGTTGTTCTTCCTCTTCATATTTCTTCAATAATTTTTCTCATTTCCTCTGCGGCCTCCCACCCCCAAACAGAAGAATGTTAGAGCCATGCCGTCCAAAAGAACGTTGTGCAATGATGGAAATGCTCCACATCTGTGCTCTTCAATACAGTAGCCACGGGCCAGATGTGGCAACAGAATACTCCAAATGTGGCTAGTGAGCCCAAAAAACTGACTTTCAATTTATTTAATTTCAACTAATTTAAACTTAGGTAGCTACATATGGCTAGTGGCTACTATATTGGACAGCACAGAATTAAGGTAAAGTATCATATCAGTAAGACAAAAGAGAAAGGTACAGTAATCATTATAAAATCTGGTGCCACCCCACCCAATTCCGCTTGAAAATGCTTGTGTAATTCTGTAATCCTTATTCCAGTACAAGTGCTCTGTGTGCTTAATTACTTCATACCCAATACTTTCCATCTTCACAGACACAGCTGCTAATGTCTGGTTTTGTAGCATTGCACACCTCCCTATCTTCCAAAATCTCCTCAAAATAGTGCATGCTGTTTCCAAGAAACAGGTTTTTGTTTTAAATTATAATTGACATACAATGTTATATTAGTTTCAGGTGTACAGCGTAGTGATTAGACATTTGTATGCCTTGCGCAAAGTGATCACCACAATAAGTCTACTACCCATCTGGCTCCATACAGAGTTATTATGATATTATTTACTTTATTCCCTCTGCTGGACTTTACATCCCCGTGGCTAGTTTAATAACTGACAGTTTGTGCTTCTTAATTTTAGACCCCTGTTTTTCTCATACAGAAATCCTTCTCATTTTTTTTTCTTTTTTCCCCCCCTACTTTTGAGAGTTTTTTTCCTTAGCATCAGGGTGGCCAACATTTCAGGAACCTTTAGAAGGAAGGTCAGTGAACAGAGGAAATAGCTCCATGAAAGCCTATTCTTTCAGGCTGCAGGCAGTCAGAGGAGAATGGCACCCACTGGTTTGGCTTATTTTCTTAAGGCAGTGTCTGTCATCCCGGCCTCTTTCCAGAGTCTGCCTGCCTGTGTCCAGATGAGTGCTGGGGGCTCCTGTGCATGCTCATGGAGGCTGCATTACAAGACAATCCAGAGGAGTTGGAAGGCCGTGGAAAGGGAAGGACCCTTACTTTATGCCCCAACTCTGAGTTATAAAACAACAAGGTCACCATGCTGTGCCCTTGGTTTGAGGAGGAGTGATTGTCAATGGCAATGAAAAAAACTTATATTTGTACAACTTTCCAGCACTTTCTTACATAGTATCTCATTTAAATCCTCTAAAACAAATAGCATTATTACTGTTCTGGATTGTGGTAAGAGAAAATTGAGCCTCTACAGAGGTCAGTGTCCTGTTTGAAGTCATAGGACCAGATAGGGCAGGTAGACAGTATCTAGATTCCAGAATGGCATAGGCTAGAGATAGGTCCAGACACAGAGATGAGGGTGCCAGGCATGATATGTTGGAGAAACAAAAGCAGTAGTCACTTGGAAAAACTTTTGAGAGGTCATAAGATGTATTCTACACCTGAGACAGCACTGAACTTGACAATATTTAAAGTGATCAGTACTCCTGGCCAGCACACTGCCCGCTATCAGCTCTTGTGTAGAAAAACAAAACTCCTTATGGTCATACATTTTTCAGTTTGTCAAGTTATTTCTATGTGCACGACCTCATTCGATCTTTACAGAGACCCTGTGATATAAGGAACAAAGTCAAGAATATTATTTCCTTACAAATTAAAACCACAATGAGATATCACCTCACACCTGTCAGAATGGCTATTATCAATAAATCAACAAACAGCAAGTGTTGGCGAGGACGTGGAGAAAAAGGAACCCTCATGCACTGTTGGAGGGATCGCAAATTGATGCAGCCACTATGGAAAACAGTTTGGAAGTTCCTCAAAAAATTAAGAATAGAACTACCTTATTACCTAGCAATTGCATTTCTGGGTATTTATCTGAAGAAAACCAAAACACTAACTCAAAAAGATATATACATCCCTATGTTCACTAAAGTGCTATTTACAATAGTCAAGATATGGAGGCAACTTAAGTGCCCATCAATAGACGTTTGGATAAAGAAGATATAGTATATCTATACAATGGTATACTGTTTGGCCATAAAAAATGAAATCTTACCATTTGCAACAATATGGATAGATCTAGAGGGTATTATGTTAAGTGAAATAAATCAGACAGAGGAAAACAAATACCATATGATTTCACTTACATGTAGAATCTAAGAAACAAAATAAACAAACAAAACGAAACAAGCTCACAGATACCAAGAACAAATTGATGATTGCCAGATGGGGGATTAGGAGGCTGGGTGAAAAAGGTGACGGGATTAAGAAGTACAAATTGATAGTGACAAAACAGACGTGGATGCAAAGTACAGCATAGGAAATATAGTCAATAATAATGTAATAACCATGAATAGTGCCAGGTGAGTACTAGACTAACTGGGGTATCACATCTTAAGTTATATAAATGCCTAACCACTATTCTGTACACCTGAAACTAATATAAATTAGTATTGAATATCAACTCTAGTCTACAGCCATACCATCCAGAACAAGCCCAATCCTGTCTGATCTAGGAAGCTAAGCAGGGTCAGGCCTGGTTAGTACTTGGATGGGAGACCACCCAGGAAGACCAGGTGCTGTAGGGATAAAAACTAAAAAAATAAGAGATTGTAAACTGATAAGGTTCTTGTAATCTGTGAGGTCAAGAGTTGCCTAGCCAAAAAAAAAAAAAAAAAAAGAATATAAATTCTTATCAACTCTAACTGAAAAATAAAAATTTTAAAGATTTTAGAAGAAAAAAAAGATATTCTTTCCTTGCCATCCTATGTATAATTATATGTTATAAAATATAATATAATTACTTGTATTAATAGTATAATTTTTATATACTTATATTATATCATATATTATATTATATATAAGGATATTGTATTATATCCCAAATATGGGTGAGAAAGCTGTAGCTCAGAGTAATTTAGAAACTTGCTTCATGTCAAATAGCCCAGATATAACATAGAGGATTTTATTCCCACATCCCCAGTCTATGGACTCAGGTGCTCTTTCCACTGTACCAAGTGTCCTCTGCCAAGCATGGCACAGGCCCTTTGTCCCATCTCAGCACTTCTGTCACTTTGCTCTCCTCTCTAACCATTATAGCAGGAAGGGGTAGGTGCTTGTCTGATCCGTTCTCAACTAGATGGTGCCCCTTCTCAGTGAGCAAAGACCACACAAGCACCCACCTACAAGGTGCCTGCACCTCCCTCCTCTCAGGGGCCACAGGCAGCCCGAGCTGTGAGCCTGTGTTGTGTCAGCAAGAAGCTCAGTCTGTGCCAGGTTCCCCCACCCATTTGCCCGGACATGTCTCCATTAGTCATCACATTCTCTTCCCTCAGGACTGCTCTTTAGAGCTTCACAAAAACAGACTGCTGGGCCAGGCAACTCTGTAGCTAACCACTGGACCAGGAGCCTCCCCAGAAAGCTGTCTGTGGGAGGAAGCTCTGTGCGCGGTCCATTGATCATCCCCTAAAGGTGCCTGCCACCAAAGACACACGTTTCTTATTCTCCAAGTGCCCCAAGGCCTGGGGACCTGGAAGGGTGGGCCCAGTCCCTTCCCCAATCAGGCTGCTGCTTGTGGTGAAAGCAAGCCAAGGCAGCTCTGAGTCTGCTAATCCACTCCATCCCCCAGGAAAGCTACTCCAGCCTGGGATGCACTCTCTCAGGCCGAGATGTTCTGGAAACAGGCTCAGAGTTCCCAGGAGCCTCCTGAGCACATTCTGTATTGGCTCCTCTGACACACAGGTGTGTCAGGCCTGCTTCCCTAGAGCTGCTCATAGGAGAGAGTAGAACTTCCTGCAACCACACTGCCCCGGGCCCTTCCTCCCTACAAGCTGCTGACAGGAAACCTGCAAAGAGGGGAAGGAATGAGGCTTGTAGGCACAAAGGCCTGCATCTACTCTGCCTGAGCTTGGTGATCATAGATAAGTCAGTCCAGTGTGCTCCTCAACTCACTTCTCTGTCCTTCATTTCTTCTGTGCAGGGAGGATATAAATGCTTACCCCACAGCTCTCATTCTTTTATCATTGAGCACCTACTGTACGCCAGGCCCTCTTGTTAGGAGGTGAGAATGTGCTCAGGAGCACATCCTCAGGGCCCTGCAATGAGAGAGCTTACTGTCTCTTCTCCAAAGAAACAAAGCAGTTAGCTGGGCCTAGCTCCACACAGTCAGTTCTCCATAAATGTTTGTTGACTCTGCATAATTAACACATGCCCTTTTGCTCAGGACTGCTGTGAGAAGCTGATGAGATGCTGCCGAGTAAGCACTTAGTAAACTATAAAAGGATTATACAAATGTCAAGGATGATTTGATTGTGGCCGTGACAAGAGCAGTGTTCTGCCAGGCAGCATCCAAAAGGAAGAGAGGGCCATGCCCAGAGTCCATAGGGAGCGCCCCTGAGTCTTTTACAAGGAGAAGGTGTTCCCTGAGGACAAGTCCCAAAGCTGGGCAAGAGTCCACAGGTACACACCCACTGAGGGACTCCCAGACCTGTGGCAAGAGTTATAAGGCTTAGTGCAGCAGCCTGCTGACAAGGGATCCCACGGGCTCTGGTGGGAGTTGGGCCTTTAAGGAAGGATCTATGCTAATCAGACACACGGGGGATTGTTTCTTCAGGCAGTATCGATCCTTGTAATTTTAGAAAGCAGAATTCTTCATAATTCCTATAAAGAAAAATAATTTTTTTCTTTAGGTCTCAGACTCCCTCCTGTCTAAATTTTTGAATCCCTGACTTAGACACAGGATTACCTGGAACTTGGTTCTCATATCTCAGTACTCTAAGTCCATGTCAGCTCTCCTTCCATTGTGTTGAGGCCAAGAGGTTTATCATTGTCTAAAAGCTCTTTAACATTTCAGAAATCAGTTTTTGAAAAAGCTCTGAAATTCTGCTAACGCCTGCTCCAAACCTCGCCATCTAGGAGACTTGCATTCTTTCATGCTGAATCCCTTCCATTTCAGCAAGCCACCTGTTTGAGAACTTAAGTACCTCCCCATTTTCTCTGCCCTAGCCGAATTATTAGTGACAAACCTTGAATGGATGGATGGATGGATGGATGGATGGATGGATGGATGGATGGACGGATTTTTGGCCACAATGACCTTCTTGTTCTACAAAGAAATTCATTTCCAATGATGAGTCATCACTCTGAAAATATAGAAAAAAAAGGGACCACATACTAAACCTGACGAACTCAGAAGGGGCCTGCATGGTGGGCTTTATAAACTCAGAGACCGAAAGTAACCACACAGGATGGTCTTAACAGAAAAATTCCTATTTAAAAGCAGGTCATGGTGGGTAGTCCAGGACTGTAGCTTCTTTGATCAATCTGAAGGTTGATCTTTACCTTAAATAAGCCTGTCTATTGTCTTTCTACATCTACGACAACATACCTTTGAAATGTTGGAGTAATCTTTTCTGGATCCCTTAGGATACAACCTCGCACCAGAGCAGGAGACCACAAAATCCCTCATTGTTATCTTGTTGCCTAAAAAGCATGTCTGCAAACTGTAAATGTTAATTATTATCCTGTACCCACCAGTGTGAAAGAAGTTTGTGTCTCTCATGCCTTTTATCCAATCCCAGAGATTTCCTTGCTTTGCTTTCTCCCACCCCCTTAATCTACCACCAATGGATTTCATGCACCCATTCTTATATCTCATCCTTTTATTCTAATGTATAAAATAAATTGCAAAACTGCCATTCTCTGGAGCATTTTCTCAATCCGATGAGATTTTGCTTCCTGGCAATTGTTGTCAGTTTGGCTCAACTAAACTCGTAGAAATTCTCTACTGGTTTGGACATTTCCTACATTGACATTGATAACTAAAATGTCAACAAAAGTGAATGAGAGCTCCAGGGCTGCCTAAGAAAGTGATTTGC
Organism: Eidolon dupreanum; assembly: GCA_028627145.1. Taxonomy (NCBI): domain Eukaryota; kingdom Metazoa; phylum Chordata; class Mammalia; order Chiroptera; family Pteropodidae; genus Eidolon; species Eidolon dupreanum. The sequence goes on along the minus strand of CM053508.1, from coordinate 46,549,487 downwards.
CACACACACACACACACACACACACACACACACACACACACTCACACACACAATTAAACTTACATGATAGTTCTCTTTCTAATAAAGCCATTTGAGGAACAGCTAATACTTAGAGGTGCCCTTGTGATACAGAGCCCAGTACCTCAGAAGCCAATTCTCCAATCTTTCATGAGCCCTGGTTGTATAACGACTTTTTCTCTCCGTGGTGAGAAGAGAGTAGTATTATGCTACAGGAAATAAGTCAGACTGAGAAAGACAAATACTACATATGAGCTCACTTATTCTATGTCAGATCTAAAGAACAAAATAAAAGAACAAAACAAGAAACAGACTCATAGATAACAGAGAACCAACAGATGGTTGCCAGAGAAGAGGGTAGGGTCGGGGGGTCCAGGTAAAAAAGGTGAAGGGATTAAGAAATACACAGTGGTTAATTCCTAAGTAATCATGGAGACATAAAGTCAACCTTAGAGAATACAATCCAGAATACTGTAACAACTATGTATAGTGCCAGCTGGGTACCAGACTAATCATGGGGACTATTGCATAAATTTTATAAATGTCTAACTACTATGTTGTACATCTACAACTAATCTAAAAGAACACTGAATGTCAACTGTCATGTTTAAAAATAGTTAAACTGAGGAGGAAAAAGAAAACAAGGGGATTATAATTCTCGGCAAAACAAAACGAGACACTCTGCCTACCAGAGGCTCACGTCAGATTGAAAGACACACATGGATGGCAAGTAAAGTGATGGGAAAAGATATTTCATGAAAAGGGAAACAAAACAGCAAGAGTAGCAATATTTACATCAGACAAAATAGACATTCAAACAAAGGCAATAAGAGACAAAAAAAAAAAAAAAAGACATTTCATACTGATAAAGGGATCACTCTGAGAAGATAAAACTCTGATAAACACTGATGCACCCAACACAGGAGGACCTAAATACAGCAACTATACTGACTGACATACAGGGAGAAAGCGACCATAATACACGCACAGTGGGAGAATTTCAAATATTATTGTCTAAAGAAAAGAAAAGTTTAGAGGCTTCCTAACTCAAAGAGACAAGAAAAGTCTTTATCTTGTAGGACCTTCCACAGTACTAGCATCTCTGTCACTTTCAGAGCCCAACAGTCAGTGTTGTAAGGTTCTGACATCTTTGAGTGCCTCTCTTTGCTCTAAAATGGGACTACAACTTGTCTTCACCCGAATCCCTGTTGCATGCCAAAGTCACAGGAAACAATGGAGTGGCACTGCTGGCCTGCTTCTCCATTGTTTTGAACACCAAATCCTCGTCGAGTTTAGAATGATCCTCATGAGTCATAATTGAGAACTGCTGGAATGGAAATACTTTTCCTATTCTCTTATTGCAGGGCCTGATCTACTGGATGACAGTCACCATCTAAGATCAGTGGAGACCAAAGACCTCTCCCAGACTGATAAGGAAATGAGTGATGGCTTTCTGAGGAAGTCACAGATTAATGGGGTTTTCCAATCAGCTTAGAAGTCAGCCTTGTCAATCCATTGCTCGACCTTCAGAGCTGTAATTGAGGGCAGATGGCTTTGCTCACTGACAGACTGAATAGAAGCAGGACATGCCCATTGCTCTTGTCCATCATCAATTTGCTCTCAGCTGAGAATAAGAGCTTGTCAGAGAAGCTCAAAGCAGAAAGAAACCCAGAGATGAGTCAATTCCCTGAGGAGTCTTCGTCTACTCAGGGAGGAAGCAAGCTCTCTGGAGAGGAAGAGTCTTGAAAGCAAAACTATCTGGTATGGAGGACCTGCTCCTAAAACTTGCTGAGGTCTTTGGGACTCAGGTAGCCACAGGGCCTGCAGCAATCTTGTACAGCAGAATCTCAAATACATATTACCTCTGTTTTCACAGGTAACTATGGCCCAAGTAGCAATTACAGCTGTGCCTCTCCAACCCTGGATAGGGATGGCAGTGTGGCAGCAGCCCCTGATTAGCTAAACTCTTCTCCTGGGGTTCACTGAGGTTTTTCCTACCTAGATTACCCACCCCCACAATTGTCCAGATAGGTCTTTGCAGAGTAGGTGAAATGCCCAGATTTCCCAGTCATTGAGAAGCAGCCAACCGTTAACAATGAGAGGCAGCAAGAGGGAATTTTTCCCCTCTGTACACTGGTCATTGTTAGAGATCGGCTGTGTCTCTGGGAAAGACAGCCACCTACTGTCCCTGTAGATGGCTCTACCATGGCCCAGAAAGAAAGGAACTTGACTTGGGGCCTTAGCCAAATATTGCTAAGGGTCTCTAGTAGGGTCTCCTATTAGGATCTTCAGAGTTCCCCCTAAGCTGGGAGTGGCTTGGGTAGAGAAAGTAGATGGAGCCATTTTGCAGCACCCTTCTCATTCCATAAGGATGTCACACTCAGAAGCCCTCTCTGGCTCACTACAGAATGTATTCCAAACTGCTCCCCTGGATTAAAGGCTCTCAGATCTGGCCCCACATGACCATCCCAACATGTCTGCCACCACTGGGCATGGACATCATCTCAGCTAGCATGCTTCCTCATCCCTGCTCATTCCTCAGTCCAGGCCAATGCTCACATGGTTCCCACCCTTCTGGCCCTCACCCCCAATCACTATACGTGTGAACTCTGTTCCCTTGGCTCCCACCCTCAACCAAACCAACCCACTCTCCAAGCCACATCAAAAGACCCATCTCTTCTAAGAAGTGTCCCCTAACCACTCCAGCTGACAGTATTCTATCTTTGCTATGAAATATTCTAGTTCTTGCTGTTTTGTATCCTTAATGGAGGAACTTGAAGTCCTGTTGTAACCTGTGACTCATGATTTTATAACTTCCACTAGACTGTAAGCTTTGAAGGGGAAAAACACCTGTATTTTTCAAAATCTAATTATTATAAATGAATGGACTCCAGACTTAAGTGCCAACAACACCTCTGAGCAGCTTCGCAATCTGGAATTGTTGCACTGGGGTAGGATGTCATTGGGGCCGGTGTGGTGGGGTCATTCCTGCTTGAGAGCCCTTTGCCCTGACCTTGCACATATCACTTTCAGCCTTGCTCCAGTTCTCTGAGACAAAACTGATGGCTTGCTTCTAGGTCTATAGCTAATCTGTGTCACTGCACAACTCTAGAGAGTGCCAGTCACTTAGGCCACAATGTGACTTACCCCTAGGATTGCTCAGTGCACAACCCGCACAACCACATTTAGCAATACTGTCCAACTTTTGTTGCCATAGTGGTCAGAAGTTCATCTCTGTAGAGCTGTCTATTTATGGCCACTAGGAAAGGAAAGGAAATCACGCAGAAGATGAGCTGGGCTTAGAGTCTGTTCGAACATTCAGCCCATGGCCTGAGAAAGAGCTGGCTCTGCTCCTCGGCAGTCTGTAGTCCATGTGCCAGGAATCGTGCTGAACTGCCACCTCACATCCGGTCATGCCCTTCACTCCTTTCTCACAATAAAGAAACTTTGAGCAAGGCTTTGGGACAAACCAAGGGCCCAGGGGCCATCTAGGATAAACCAGGTTACTGTTGCCTGGCGTTCTGATAATTGTCACCATCTATCTGAAACTTTTGACAAAAATTATGAGAAAAGCCTGAATTCCAAGTGAGTTTCCAACTTCACAGTCCCTCTTCATTTTCTCTGCCCAAGAGAACATCCTGACTTCATGGGCTGCCCACACACTTGTGGGGAGCCCATTGCTGAGGGACCAAGCCGTTAGTTATTCTATTAAGAGTTTCCAGACGGTGCGTAAGCATAGGCAATTTTGCAGCAAGCAGGAAATTATCAGTAGAAGTGGAAGTGACAGGGTGTTTAGCAAACATTAAACCAAGAAAGCTTAAAAGGTCTCTGAGCATTGTTAAATAAACATTTAGGATGACTGAGAGGGCAGAATATAAAATGAAAGAGAAATATAAACACTTTCTGTGGGTGCGGGAGGCTTTCTCTTTCTTCCATTTTCTTCTGATCATAAGACTATGAGGGTGCTGGGAGTGGCCTGAATGAAGTTATCTAATACTTAAAATTATCCTTTATAAGTCAGAGTACCAATCAGCAAACATTTAGAGGAAAGGAACATGTTCTTTTTGTTTATCTCAACAGACAGATTTGATTCTGATAGTCATGCCCTAAGATACTAGGTAGCATCCCAGGTCTAAGATGGTCCCAGGACCATACCTGGCTCAGGGTCTCACCTTCCAAGACACCCTAACAGGAATAAGCAACAGGAAAACCAGCATTGAGACTGAATAGCCCCCACTGAGTACCAAACACCTTATTTAAGCTTCAGAACAACCCCCATGACATAGGTATTCTTATAGAAGGGGAAACTGAGGCTGAAAGAGATTAAAGTCACATATTGAGTGGCATACCTGGAGTTGGAACCCTAATCCAGGTTTTCCAGAGCCCACTCTTTCAGCATCACTACCCTACATTTTCATGAAGTACCATGAGAGGTTCACACCAAGCCCCTCTCAGGGGTAACTCAAGGGAAAATGAAGACTGAGAGAAAGGGACATTGGGACGCCAAGCCCAAAGGGACAGGAGTGACCACTAGAGGGACAAGAACACTGATGTCAGAGATCACAGACCTAGACAGCTTCAGGAAATACAGAATCTGCTGGCCCCTCTTTGCTTCTCTGAGGATTCTCAGTAGTTCATTTGCAGGGGTTTAATTTCTCACATGGCTCCAATCAATCCAGGGAAAGGGCAGTGGGGAGCAAGCTGAGTCAGAGTGAGGGTGGCCAATTCACCAGCTACGGGGGTGTGTTCTGGCAATGTCACCACTAGCAGAGAATTTGGAAGTCTGTCCTCATTTTCTGCCATGGGGGCTCAAATTGGCTAATAACCTCAGTGCTTTATATATTTCCTTATGTCCTACAAACAGAAAACATAAGCATGAGGTTACAACACCCAACACACACACTACCTCTTTCCCAAACAACCAGGATGGCTGAATTCCACAGGCCCATCTCCCTCCCCACTAGGGCCTTTCAACTGCACTTTTTAGATGTAGTAACTAGAGTACTTAGAAACTTTACATAGCAAAGCAAAGTAAGGCAAGTAAATAAATAGTAATTTAACAGATGTGAGAAAAACATCAACAGAAACTGATGCATCTAGCAGTGTCTTTCTCAGCACCTCAAGGACAGGCTACACAATTCCCTATATTTATAGACTCATTCCATACCCCCCGCTCCTCTACCACCTCCATTGCCAAAGTTATCCCGAGGCTCCCAATCAAGCAACTAGAAAGAAATAGCTGTGGTGCCAAACTGCCCCTCCATCTGACTTTCCAAGTCAGCCAGCATCTTGCTTTCTGCACCCTCTCAATCTTGTCTTCCAACCCCAGGTTTCTTCAGCCTCCCGGCTCTGAGTCACCTCATGGAGACTTTGCTCCCTCCTTTCTCCTCTGGCTTCCCAAATCGCTGCCCTCCCTCAAGGTCTTGCTCTACTTTTTTCCTCATGAAGACTCCCTTGCCCACTGTAGGCCACAGGAACACCTCCCCTCAAAATCCTCTGGCCTTTTCAAACATGGAGTTTGGCTGCCTCCCTTCGTGCTGAGGAAGTGAGATTTGACTCATCATTTAGATTCTAAACCCTTGGAATCAGAGACCACAGCTGCTCTTTTGCCACCTGGCACATAAGGGCTTGTTAGTTGGCCAGGAAAGGAACATCGTCCTTTCTGTGATACAATCAGGCAAGCAGCGTGACCACTGCGACCAGGTGGGCAGGTTGGCTCTTGCTGGACGGCCCCTTCCAAGACCTAAGTGAACATACCCAGGGACCCCAGGAGCTTCAACGAAAACTCGGCACCTGTCCAGATCAGCAACAGCTTCCATTTTTACTTCAGAAATCAAATTTTGACCTAATTTTAATTGTGTCAAACTAAATCTCAGTGACACCAAAAAGGAGAAAAAATTTAAAAATAACCTTTGCTATTACATATTGAATCAGTTACAAACTTCCACAATCAAGGTTTAATCTTCTCCAAATTCAAGTTATTTTTATAGTATAGTACAACTCAAAGGACATTTACCATTTGTGTGATTACAACTGCTGGCAAGGCCTATCTGAAGCTTCTAACATGTGTGTTTGCTTATGTGGGCTGGGATATTTAGCTCTCTTTTTATTTTAATAGAGTGGCACATTTTATGTGTGAAGTGTTCTCCATATGGATATTTTTCAAAATACTTTACAAGTTCCCATGTTGGGAGAAGAGCAGATAGATGGTCAGCAGGGAGGCCCCCTGTGTGTGAACGCAGTGTCTCTGCTCCCGGCTGTGGTCTGTAGGAAAGATCCCCAGCTTTAGAACAAGACATGGGCTTAAGTTCCAGTCCTGCCACTTAGGTCTGTGTGCCTTTGGGCAAGTTACTGACTCAGTTTTTTTTTTATTTCTGTAAAAAACATAGTTTCTTCAGACTTCCATTAAAAAATACTATAAACTGGGTTGCTTAAAACAATAGCAACGTATCCTCTCACAGTTCTGCAGGCTAGAAGTCCACAATCAAGGTGTCCTCAAAGCCATGTTCCCTCTGTAGGCTCTAGGGAAGAATGCTTCATTGCCTCTCTCCTAATTTCTGTCCACTGCTGGCACTCCTTGAAGTTCCTTGACTTGTAGCTGCATTACTCCAATCTCTGCCTCTGTCATCACATAGCCTTTTTCCTATGGCTGTGTCTCTGTATTTGAATCTCCTTCTCCTTTCTTATAGAAAGACACCAGCATTGGATCTAGAGACCACTCTACTCCAGTGGGATCTCATCTTAACTTGACTACATCGACAAAGACCCTATTTCAAAATAAGGTCACATTCACAGTTATAAGGGGTTAAGACTTCAACATATCTTTTTGAGGACACAATTCAACCCTCTACAAGGGCATAATAATTTATGACCCCCAGTATTATTTGAGGGAAAAAGCAAAATCACAGAGCGCACAGTGACCGCCCCATATGTACATAATGATCGAGGACTTGCTGTGCCATGGTAAACTGGGCCTGTACAAAAAGCCAAGAGGGTGGGTGTGGCCCCACAGCTGAGTCTCAGGAAGTGGCATGCAAGGAAGGGGACAAGTGACGGTGCTGGTGTGCTGCCTGGTGATCTCTCTGGTTTAGAGCAGGCACCCACCAGCAACTGAAATTATAGGCAATAGACCCTGGCTCCCAAGACAGAGTTTGACTGAGTGTTTGGGTCCTCAGTATGTGAGTTAGACCACTTACTGGAGAATTATAGCAACAGTCTAGTCATACACACTGGTGAAGCGCAATGGGATGAGAGAGAAGAAACCTCCCGAGAACAGAAGTACTCTTGACTTAAGGGCACAAAGACCACCTGATAGAAGGGACAAGGAATGAGTCATGAGATGTGCCCGCCGCAGTCAAGACTGGGTCTGGAGTGAAGAGGCCTGTTGTTTGGGGAAAATCCAGAAATGAGAGGGGACTCCACAGACACAACCATCACAGACCTGTCATTTCTCCCTGTGAAGGGGCGAACTACCATTGATGCCAGCCAGCTAAGGGAAGCCTGCTTTGCTCTTTCAATCTCTCTGTGTGTTGCTCATGTAAATCGTACTAACTGTTCAAGTACTTAGTTCAGGATCCGAGAAACTTTTCCGCTCACTCTAACCTCCTTAGTCACATTGCACTGTAACCACACCATTTACTCTATAGAACCACTTAGTATTGTTCTATCGGTTGATCTCTCCTCAAATGGATTGTAAGTTTCTTGAGAGCATAGATCAGGCTTTATTCTCAGTATTTTAATGAGCTCAAGTGTGATACTTGGGTTATAGTAAGTACTCAATAAACACTTCCTTATTACTTTGTGTTTCACCTATCCTCTTTTCTAGAATTCTATATATTTCAACAGAAGGTGAAAACTGCATTTTCAGAGGGAGGAAGTGCCTAAGACACACGTAGTATCTCTTGAAAGAGTTGTTGTTTTTCAAAAATTGATTCTTTTAAAATTACAATAGGTTCCAATAACTAAGAATATCATACTATTTCATGATTGAACTGGAAGCCTCCTATCTGATTGGGGTAAAGTCTTTTATTACCCTCAACTACAACTACTTATGGAGCTTCTACTATGTGCCAGACTCTATATCGATCATAGGAGATGGCAGGAAGAAGAGGTTTCTGCATTTAGAAAACTACCATCCATATTGGACTTGTTATAAAATAATATTGTCCAACTGAAGACATTTGGCACCCTGCTGACCTATTTGTCAGGAGTCGGCTATGAAAAAGAGTTGAGTCCATCTGCCAGAAAGTGAATTAACCAGGGCAAAAAAGTTTTCTGAATTCAAAAGAGGATGTGGATGATTTATATAAATACTACCTTCTTCTTCCAAGATCTGGAATTTGGAGGCCATTTTATTTTAGAGTTTGATTGGGCACATTGATTTAGTTGCTTGACATTTTAGCAACGCAAAAGAATGAAATAGAGAGAGGTAATGGCAGATGAGGAAGAAGTCCAAAAGACTTGGCCACTTCCCCTTTCCCCTTCCTACACATCATAGTGCAAGCACATTATTAGCATTTCCATTATAGAAAATGATTTTTTTCTTGGAGAAGAGCCAAGTTGTTCTTTGAGGGTAATTCACTATAACAAGATCAACAGTGCAGTGTTCTTCTAGATTGTTTGATTGAATATGAACATAATTTTGTTGTTCAAAGTCCAAAAGGACCTATAAATTATAAGTACCTAGATATACCATCTCCTGAATTAATGTCAACATTGGATTTAAGGCTATTTTTAAGGTCTTCAACTAATTTTCACATATTATAACTATAAAGGCCCATTTGCCAGGCAAAATTTATTATTAGAATAATCATCTCCAGGCATTGCGCTAAGTGTCAAGAATAGAAGAGTAGATCACAGCTAGAGGAGTGGGTATCAGAAACCCACACAACACTTTTCCCACCCCAAATGTACTTCTGAAAAATATAATCATCCCCTGCCCCCAACATGTGTGTTTTCAAATAGGGAGACCCAACCACTTGTGGCAGGCCCCCTGCATTTGTGTCAAAGCATGACTGGTTTCCAAGCAGCTGAAGTGATATGTAATTAACAGGACTGGTTTCTCAGTTCTGCAAACTTCTGTCCACATTGCCAAGGAGATCATTAATAGCAACATAATAGCTCTTAAACCTAAACAAGGTTCTCTGAAGGTAGAAATGATCCTACATCCCTGAGTCAGGACTTCCATGCCACTACGCCTCTTTCAGAGATGACTTAGACATGTCAAACCTCGCTTGGCTTTGGTTTCGTGAGAACGTAAGGGAAAAATATGTATGCATGAAAGCACTTTTCAAAGTTGAAACAGATATCAAGGACTTTTGTCTGGGTTCCCAGAACCTGAGACAAGTTTCTAAAAGGACCTTGGGGTGAGAAGACATAAGGAGAACAGGCCTGACTATTTTAGACTCTGAACTCAGAGGCCCCTTACACCAGGATGGGAATCTTTTTGCTGGACGCCAAGATGTCAGCAGCAGCCCGGGGCAAAGCAGTACATTTTCAGTCTCAAAGACACAGTTGAGAAGTTCCCTGTCTCTCAAGGAGTCAGCATTTGAAAGAACAGTGAGGCCTCAAGGAGAGTGCTTTCCCAAACTTTACCATGGTGGTAGATTTGTATAGTGTCAACTTGGCAAAACTGGAAGTAAAGCAGAAGCCAGATGCCTTTGATACTCAGGTCAGGGCAGCATACCAGGTGCTGCCTGTCACAGTTCATGTACATCATCACTTGCCTGCAGCTCGCCTCATTGACATGGGGAAGCAGCCAGGCCCCTGGCAACTCCACATCCTGCCAGATCTCTCTCTCTGAAATCTTCCACTTGTGGGCCAGGTGTGTTTTAGTTTCGTGACAAGGGACACCAGTTTCTCCTGCAGAACACCCATCACCAAAGTTATGGACTTAGCTGGTGAGAGACCAGCGTGAATTCTAGTCCATCCTCATGGGTTTGAGATCATCTGTGTAAGTTCCAATTTGTTTTTGCTTCCCTCACTTCATGACCATCTATCCAGACTCCCTACTGGCTTTAGGATCCAGAACCAGTTTCCAAAGCAACAGCCTCTCATAGAGCATCCACAACAGCCTAAGACCAAATTCCCATAATAAATTTCTTACTGTATAAAATCCCCAATTGGTTCTGATTCCCTGATTGAAACTTGTCTGATACAGAGTTTGGTACTAGAAGATTCCAGAAAAATGTATACAAGAATAAGTTCTCGGAATTGGGCCTGACTTTTCTGGAATTGGCTTTCTGATCTGACTGGATTTAAAAGCATTAATGACCTTGTTTCTAGTAGTGAAGGGGGAACTGGTAGTTTATGATATTCAGTGGCAAAATAGTTACCAAAATTATCACCTCCAGATATATGTAATCAAGTGCCTATAGAAGGCAGGGCTTTTAGTAACCAAAAATTTGCTGCCAGTTATAATTTTAATGAAACTAAGAAATGTAGTCAAACTGACTAATATTTTCTCTAAGTACACTGGAGAAATTGGGGAAAAATGATGAGATCGGGTTTTAAATTTCCAGCTCAGTGTTCATACAAGGGATTTGAAAGCTTCAATTATGGTCCTAAAATAAACCTACCTTCTGTAGCCACTGGGTTGAGATTTCTAAAACCAAAACTAAACCCAAAGTCTAGTTCTGCAGGTAGCTAAATTGTAACACAGATTAAATTGTCAACCTTGAGTTTCTTACATTAGTTAGGACATTGATTTTGAAGAATTGGAACCCTGATAATTGGAACAGAGACATATGAGTAGATTCTAAACCCTCAATTCTGCCCCACTTCCTTTCCAGTACTTCCACCCATCAATGAGGAGGTTAGACTTCCCTTGGCCAAAGAACCTACAATGACTTCACCTGAGGCAACTGCCTTGCCAGAGGTTATGCCTCCTCAGCCCACTTTCGTCATCCCTTGGTGCTTCTAGATTGATAACCAGACTCAAATCCACAGGCCCTGGAGGATAAAGCACAAAGTGTGATCCATGAGGAAGTATGATGTGCACCAAAAGAATTGCATAATTTTGCCAATTTATGTGGATAAAAACCTGGGAAACATGTGTGGAATGGTTTCTAATGGTGTGGGATCAGAAACAAAAATAAAATTGAATCAAGTCAAATTTATTGATATGAACCACTAAGCAGAGATTTCAGATTCAATGTGTTTGTTTGAGGGGCTGATAGTGGCTCTAACAGTTTGCTCTGTTGGTTGACAGATATCTGGACCAAAAGGTGGCCCACATAAAATGTAGCTGAAATGCCAAAATTTCCTTGGCATATTATAAAAAATGGTAACTGGCAGAAATTTTTGATCCCTCTAGAAATGATAAAGATGAGCAGCTTCTTAAAGTCTTCTTTAATCTATACAAGCGAAAAAGATCTAGGTCTAACTTAGTCATGATAGAGAGTCATGACCACTGAATTTGTTCCCTTTTATAAAGCCATTTCCCTTTTAAAAAGCCAGTCAAGATAGTGGAGAAGGTAAACATTGTGCTTGCCACCTCTCACAACCACATCAAAATTACAACTAAACTACAGAATAGCTATTATTGGGAGTACCTGAAGTCTAGCTGAACAAAAGTCCTACAACTGGGGATACACAGAAGAAGCCACTTCAAGACTGGTAAGAAGGGCTGAGACACAAAACAGGCTAGTCTCACACCTGCATGTGGCAGTTGAGAATTGGGAGAAGTATTCAGCTGTGGAGGTTCCCTCCAGAGGAGCAAGGGGTCCTGGCCCCATACTGGGTTCCCCAGCCCAGGGTTCCAGTGCCAGGAAGAGAAGTTCCCACTACTTATGGCTGTGAAAAGCTGCAGAGACTGTGACAGAGATAGAAGACTAAGAAAGTTGCAGACTTTCTTCTTAAGGGGCCACATATGGACTTACTCAGTGTTGGACTGACTTGCTCTGAGCTCCAGCACTGGAGCTCAAAAGGTACCAAGGACATACAGGGAGGAATTGAGTTGTCTGGTTTCATGGCGAGGGCTAGAGGGGCAGCTTTCTTGCAGACAGAAGTGCCAGCAGAGGGCAGAGTTCTTTTGTTGAGCCCTCCTATGTCCAGCTTGCAGACCCAGGCCGGTGCCATATCTAAGTCACCATCAGTGTAGCTACCATTGGTCGCCTCGCCCTGCTGATTCTCTGAGACCCTGTCCCCCACAACATATGGGCCCACCCAAGCTGCTGCCTGTGGATTTTCCATACAAACGACCAGTCCTGGCTCGTGCTGAGGACTTTCCTAAAATTTCTCAGAGGTTCACGACACCTAAACAAGCAGCATCTGGCCTCGGCATGCCCCATACCTCTTGCTGAGCAGCTCCAAGACTGGCACTAGTTACAGTCAGACTAAGTTTGTGACTTGGTCTCTCAAGGCACTTCTAAGCCCAGTAAGGGTGGCGGCCATCTGTGGATTGCTTGGTGGTTCATGCCAGGTGGCCCCAAGCAGGGCATAGGTTAAGGCTGAACTTGGCCTGTGGAAGAGCCCCTCCCAGAAGGCCCTGACCTGCACACCCAGTGGCTGGCTTCAGTCTGAGTCAGATCACCAGTAGGGGTCACATCTGAGAACGACACACCCAAAATGCAGATAGGGCAGGCATCAGACTCCTGCTGAAGTGAATCCTGCTCTGTGGGGTCAGCCCCTGCACAACAGCTCCTCCACTGGTCACGAACAGCCATCACAAGCAATCAGCGCAAGGGTCAATCCTTCCCATCGATGAGCAAACAGCAACCTAGGCTCAACTAAAACAGGAGGGGACACAGAACCTATACAAGGGACATACCTGGAGCACCTGGCTTGGGTGACGAAGGAAGACTGTGCCACTGGGGCCCACAGCACATCTACTACATATGGCCACTCTACTAAGATTGGGAGACGTAGCAGTCCCTACCTAATACATAGAAATGGATGCAAGTAGGAAGCCAAAATGGGGAGACAAAGAAACATGTTTCAAATGAAAGAACAGAACAAAGCTCCAGAAATATAACTAAACAACATGGAGACAAGCAATCTACCAGATGCAGAGTTCAAAACACTTGTTATAAGGATACCCAATGAACTTAGGAGAAGAATAAATTAACTCAGTGAGAACTTTAACAGAGAGATAGAAAACATATAAGTAGATATAGAAAACATAGAAAAGAACCAGTCAGAAATGAAGACTACAATAACTGAAATGAAGAATACCTTAGGAGGAATTAACAGTAGATTAGATGAAGCAGAGGATTGAATAGGTGATTTAGAGATAAGGTAGCAGAAAACACTCAATCAGAGCAACAAGAAAAAAAAGAATCCAAAAAAATGAGAATACTTTAAGGGGCCTTAAGGACAACATCAAGCATACCAACATTCGCATCATAGGGGTACCAGAAGGAGAAAACAAAGAAAGAGGAATTGAAAACTTATTTCAAGAAATAATGACAGAAAACTTCCCTAACCTGATGAAGAAAATAGACATACAACCCCAGGAAACACAGAGTCACAAACCAGATGAAAAGGCCCACACTAAGACACATTATAATTAAAATGCAAACAGTTAAAGACAAAGAAAGAATCTTCAAAGCAGCACGAGAATAGTTGGCTACCTACAAAGGAGCTCCCACGACTGTCAGCTGATTTCTCAACAGAAACTTTGCAGGCCAGAAGGGATTGGCAGGAAATATTCAAAGTGATGAAAAATGAGGCCCTACAACCAAGATTACTCTACCCAGCAAAGCTATCATTTAGAATCAAAGGAGAGATAAAGAGCTTTCCAGACAAGAAAAAGCTAAAGGAGTTCATCATCACCAAGCCAGTATTGCAGGAAATGTAAGAGGGACTTCTTTAAGAAGAAGAAGAAAAAGGTAGGAAAAAAGATCAAAAATTTTAAAAATAATAAAATTAAATTTAAAATAAATATTAAAAAATTAAAAATAATAAAGTGGTAATTACATATTTAGCAATAATTATTTTAAATGTAAATGGATTAAATGCTCCAATAGAAAGATAAGGTGGCTGAATGGATAAGAAGACAAGATCCTTACATATGCTGCCTACAAGAGACACACTTCAGATTGAAAGGCACACACAGACTAAAAGTAAAGGGATGAAAAAAGATGTTTCATGAAAATGGAAACAAACAAAAAAAGCTGGATTAGCAATATTTATACTAAACAAAATAGACTTTAAAATAAAAGCTAAAACAAGAGACAAAGAAAGACCCAGTTATCCCATTTCTGGGTTTTTATCTGAAGAAACCCAAAACACTACTTTTAAGGGACATGTGAATTCATATGTTCATTGTGGCATTATTTACAGTAGCCAAGATATGGAGCATCCTGGGTGTCCATCAATGGATGAATAGATAAAGAAGAGATGATATATATATACAATGGAATATTACTCATCCATAAAAATAATGAAATCTTGCCATCTGCAACAATGTGGGTGGACCTAAAGGGTATCATGCTGAGTGGAGTAAGTCAGACAGAAAGACAAATGTCATATGTGGAATCTAGAGAACAGGATAAACAAACAAACAAACAAAAACAGAAATAAATTCATAGATACAAAGAACATTTTGATGGTTGTCAGATTGGGAGATGGAGGGATGGGTAAGGGGAGAAGGGATTAAGATGTACAAATTGGTAGTTACAAAATAGGCATGGGGCTGTAGAGGGAAATATAGTCAGTAGTATTCTAATAACTCTAATGTAAGATGGGTACTGAATTTATCGGGGTGATCGCTTCATAAGTTATATAAATGTCTAATCACTGTGTTGTACACCTGAAACTAATATATTATATGTCAACTACAATTGAAAAAAGTGTGTGTGTGTGTGTGTGTGTGTGTGTGTGTGTGTGTGTGTGTGTGTGTAGCATCAGTTCACAGTCCCAGAGACCCTTGAATAAAAAAGAAGAGTCCGGGTCTTCTTGAAGAAGGACCTGCTACACAACGAAAAAGTTCACTATAAATCTTCCTCCTAGTCTCCTCCAAAGGACCTGCAGCCATTTTCCAGTGTGGCTGTGCTTCAGGGAAGGGGAAATCATAATTTGTGACGATCACTGGATAGCAACTCTGAACTGACACTAAATCCTAGACACCCAAAACACCACAATGACATACTAGTCAGGTAGAGGCTTATGGTGATCAGAAAATCAAAAGAGTTTTGACTCAGATCCATCTCGTAATGGATCCTCAAACCCCAAACCTATTCTGTAGCTATTTCTCTAGTCTGGGAATGCATAATTGGAATACATATACTGGGCAACTAACAGAATTCCTTCCTGATCCATAAAGTGAGAGCTATTATGGTAGGGAAAGCCAAGTAGAAGTCACCACAACTGCCCCTATCTACTAAAATATGAACCAAATGCAATATAATTACTACAGAGACAAAAAGATATAAGGGTGGTGATGCCTGCCACAAACCTTTTAACTCACTTACTTGATCTGTACAGAATAAAGATGGACATAATAGTGGATTATCATAAATTAATTTTAGATGGTGATTCCAGTTATAGCTGCTAGTCTTGATGTTTTTTAAATGTTGGAGGAAATCAATATATCCCATAAGATTCGTGTGTAGTTATTGACATGGTAAATCTTTTTTTGAATATACCTGTATTACTTTCCAAGGGCTACTGTAACAGAGTACCACAAAATAAGTGGTTTGAAACAACAAAAATTTATTGTACTTTCACAGTCTGGAAGTTAGACATACAAAATCTAGCTTCTGATGGTTGCTGGAAATTCTTGGGGTTCCTTGGCTTGTAGATGCCTCGCTCCAATCTCTACTTCTTCTTCACATGTGTATCTCCTCTTATAAAGACACCAGTCATATTGAAGTTAAGGTCTAACCTACTCATCTTAACTAAATATATCTGCAAAGACCCTATTTCCAAAAAGATCACATTCTGAGATTATAGGAAACATGAATTTTGGGGGACATATAGGGAGCAATATTCAACCTAGTACAATATCTGTTGCTAAGGACCACCAGAAGCAGTTTGCTTTCAACTTTCAGGACCAGAGCCTTCATCAGCCTATATCCCTGAACAACCACATGGAGGAGTGTCCAATCTCCACTAATTGGCCTTTACATGAATGTGAAATAAGTTCTTATTATGTTCAACTAATAAAATGATAAGGTTTCTATGTCAAAGCAGCTAGAATGAACTAATACGCAGGCTCTAAACTATAAGTTTATGACCAAATAACAGTTTAAAAGTGCTTTCTTTTTAAAATTTATCGTATTTAATTTGACCTGAAGAATGATGACCCTGTGAAACAGTTTAGTTACACATTTCTTTTATTTTACATATGAAAACTGAATACTCAGAACACTGAAATGATTCCTCAAAGGCGGACAAGCAGTAGGGCCTGGATGTAGAGTCAGAGGACATGGATTGGATTTGAATCTGAGAAGCAGAGTGGTATGGAAGGAAGTTCATGATCATGTGCATCAGCGAATTCTGGTTGTGATGGTGTCTCTTCCTGGGATTGGTTCTGTGACTCTATGCAATTCTTTAAAAGTCTGCTTTCTCAATAATAAAGAAAAAATAATATGAATCTTTCAAAATTGTCATAAAGATCTTTACATGGGTAACAATGTTTCTGACTCTTAACAGGGAGTCAGCCATTAATAATGGTTCACACTTACTGAACGCTTATGTGCCAAGCACTGCTCTGCCACCTTAAGTCTACTGACTCATTCATTCGTTTAACAAACCTGTAAGTTACGTGCTATTATATCATCATTATTTTAATGATAATGAGACTCAGAAAAATTAAGTAATTTCTCCAAGATTACTTATCTTAGCTTCAATTTCCCAGAACCAGAGGAGAAAGGAGTAACAAAATGTAAAAAATAAAAATTTTAAATAATAAAAAAGTAAAAAAGACAGTAAGGAGAGAGGAAAGAAGAATGTGATAATCATCAAGTTGGTTATCACTTAATATAATTGACTGCTTGACCCCATCGAACTGTCCTACAAGAAGCTTGATAAAGTGTGACTTGAGACCATCCATCTGGGGGCAGGAGGCTGCCTATGATGACTGCTGAGCAGGGCCCCAGATAAGCTCCAAGGCTGAAGGCAAGAAGACTCCAGTGCGAGATTAAAGTGAGGCACTGTCAAGTTGAGTGTATAGGATCAATGGAGTCTGTGTGCAGCAAAGGCTGAAACAAGAGATGGGTGAGTTTGAGAACACCTGAGGTGGTACATAGTTGGATCTGTTACAAACCTAAGAAGTGTTGAGGCTAGCTGGAGTTCACTCCTTCTGTGAAAAAAAAAAGGAGTTACCATTCCTCACTCACCACTGGGAGGAGGACATTCACTGTGAGTTATTTTTCTAGTGGGAATAGTTTTACACAGATCCATACACATGTTCTCTTCCAGTACATGATCAACACCTGTGTTTGAGGAATGATTGGCCCAAGTCAGACGTGCAGGTATTGGCCACACACAGGGAAGCCACAACCTACACAGGACAGCCAGCCTATGGAACCTCCAGGTCTGGTGTCAGTTTGATGCTTCCCCAAAGACCCACATCTGGCTCAATAATGAGAGATGTTAAAGGTATGTCCAATTGCACCCAGCCGTCCTCACCAGAGAAGAACCAGGCTGCCATCCCTCACTGGCCCATGCCCTTAGAGGTACTTCCTGCCAGGCTTGTGCCTCCAAATCTGGTAAAAAGAAAAAAATTTTTTAAAAAAAAGTTTTGTTCTTTGGTTATTAAAGCAATAATAATGCTACTTCATTAAAAATAAATAGCAAAAAGAGTAACTTATGCTTATTGTAGAAAATTTGGAGTTTGAAATATACTGGGAAGTTTAAAAAATAAGTAATTATTACCCAAGATCTATCTCCTCCTCCCCAAGATAACTACTGCTAACATTATGGTATATCCTTTTCTAGGTTTTTAACTGTGGATATATAAATATTAACTACTTTTTAATAAAATCGAATCACATGGTATGTATGTATTTTATTAGTTTGCTTTGTTCTCTTAATGTTTTATATTTTATGGCCATTAAGTACTCTTTCAAAACACCATATTTATAACTGAATAATATTTTTAGACATTCATGTTGTTTCTAACTTTTTACTATTATGTATAGGACTCTGATGAACACCCTTAAACATAAGTCTTTGGTCACATTTCTAATTATTTTCTTTAAAAGATACTTAAAATTGTGATATCTGTGACAAATAACATAAACACTTTTAAGAAAATTCTTACTGCCCAATTGTTTCCAGAAATGTAGTATCAGTTTAAAGCCCTATCAGCAATGTTAGCGTAAAAGCACTACAAAAACAAGTCAATATTTTTTAATGTTTTTCAGATTAATAGAAGGAAATGGTATCTCATTATTTTGATTCATTTTTCTTTAATTAATGTTCTGTTGACCAATTCTTAGGTTTGCTGGCCATTTGGATTTCATCTGTGAATTACTTGTTCATTTCCTTTGGTCATTTTTCAATTGGGGTATTAGTATCTTTTTGTTGACTTGATATAATTAAGGCTGTTTATTCTTTGTCATATCCATTTAAATGTTTTTCAATTTTTTATTTCACTTTTAATTTTAATCATAGAGGGATTCTTTCTAAATACAGGCAGTTTGGATTTTTTGTTTGTCTTATATAGTTATATCTAACAACAATTTCCTTTGTGATTTATCCCAGGACTTTTTGCTTATAAAGCTCTCCCCATCCCCAGATCAGTTAAATGTTCTCTGTATTTTCTTTTAGATAATTAAGAAGATGTATAAAATTACAACATATAAAAACTGGAAAAGCTGTCAGTGTTTTTTGTTATGTAAATGAGAAAACTCAATCTTAGGGGTTAATGTAACTCAAAACACCAGATCACACAGCCAATATGTGGTAAAGCCAAGATTTTGTTTTTTGATTAAAGTATAATTAGCACACAATAAAGTCAACAAATCTTAAGTATTCAATTTGATAAGTTTTGACAATTGAATATACTCTTGTAGCCACCACCCAAAATAAGATACAGAATATTTCTACCTTTATCTGACATATTTCACTATAGACTATATTTGCCAATATGGAGTTTTATAAAAATGGAATTATAGAGTGAGCACTTTTCTTTGACTCCCTAGATAACTATGTATAAAATGTTTGCGATTCAACCATGTTGTTGGGTCTATAAGTGATTCATTCTTTTTTATTTCTGAGTAGCATTTCATTGTATGGATATATTATAGTATGTTTATCCATTCTCCTATTTATAGGCACTTGGATTGTTTCCATTATGGGGTTATTATTAAAAAGGCTGATATGAGTATTATTGTAGAAATATGTGTTTAGACATGGAATTTCATTTCACTGGGGAGTGGAATTGCAGGGTTATTGGATAGGTACATGTTTTAAAGCCCAGGTTTGCAACCTTACTAAATACCATGTCCTAAGCCATTGGAGCACACTTTCCCTCACACATCCAAGCATTAGGAGGTCAAGTTTAAATTCTAGCCCTTTCATTTCCATGCTGTGGAAACCTTGGCAAGTTACTTCAATTCTCAGTACCTTGCTTCCTAGTATGAGAATGAGAAACACCAAATTTAAGATAGAAGTTACCTAATATTGGGCCAAACTATATAGATAAATACACTTTGTAGAGAACAGTTGAAAGTTTTAGAGTTTAAATGACTTCATCAGAGCTACAGTTTAGGAAGTAAATCTTACAGGAGAAGTAGGGAAAAGGTTTATTTATTCAGTATTCATCAAGTGATCATTGTGTGTCAGGCACTGTTAAAATCACTTGAGAGAGATCAGTGACCAGACAAAAGTCCCCCTGTCACTTGTATTCTTGTTGCCTTATAGGCCTGAGGAAGACAAGCCTGTTTCACAGCAGTCCAGTTGACAGCTTGTGAAGGCCTGGAGGTGTGGGGGAGAGAATGAAGAGGAGGGACAGAAAGGTCACCCGGGTAAAATGCACAGACTGGGTAAATGCACAAAATCCTGGGAAAGAAAAAAGAGAGGGACTTCGTCAAGTGTGAAAATGGGGTTTTGCATTTGGGTGACCTAAAGGATGAGGTGTCCCTGACAGAAAGAGAGAACACAGAACAAGAAAGAATGGGCTCCTGCTCTATGCCTAGCCCTGCAGTGGAGCCAAGCTCTACAAAGAAGAATGGCGTGTTCCCTGCTCCCAAGGAGATCATAGCCATTCATTCAGTAGTTCACTCAGCAAATACTTTCTGAATAAGTGTGTCAAAATCTGCAGTACATGTCTTGTCCTCCCAGCCACCGAGCAAGAACTTGACCTACAGTCTCTGCAAAGATAAGAGGTGCCCTGGCTCTGGACAGGAATAAAAGTGAGAGAGTTATGATGTGTACTTACCTCTCATTCAACTCAAGTACCTGCACCTCTCTTCCTTAAACACTGTTAATTCCCAAGGTCCTGTCCCTTGACAGTTCAGCCCCTAGAAGCAACAGACCACAGCCATAATTTTACAAACTCAAAACATCCACTCAAGGAAGATAAATTTCTGGTTCTAGGAGGGTCTCTGGGAAAAGTTCACCCAAGGAGACTGACTGGTCCAGTGGACTGAGGGTCAATCTGGTAAACAGTCTGTTAGTGAGTCAGAGAGCTGGATTTAAGTCTCAGCTCTACCATTAACTAGCTGGGGGACCTTGTGTAACCACTTAACCTCTCCGGGCTTCATTTGTTCTTTAGCATGAAGACATATTTATATTCTTGGGGTAACTCCAGCTACCACCACTTTATTAGTTTGCTTGGGCTACTGTAAGAAAGTACCACAAACTGAGTGGCTTAGAATGACAGTCTGGAGGCTGAAAGACCAACATCAAGGCATTGGCAGAGTTGGTTCCTTCTGAGGACTATGAGGGAGAATCTGTTCCAGGCCTCTCTCCTGGGTTCTAGTGGTTAGCCAGAAATCTTTGAGATTCCTTACCTTGTACATGCATCTTCCCCTATCTCTGCCTTCATGTTCACATGGCATCCTCCCTATGTGTGTGCTGTCTCTTCACATGGTATTCTTTTTGTAGGACACCAGTCATATTGGATTAGAGGCCCCCTCTACTCCAGTATAACCTCATCTTAACTAATTACACCCCATTTCCAAATAAGGTTGGCCCCCTTTTCTGGAACTCCAATTACATGTATGTTTACTAATTGTCACTGAAACTCTGTTCAATCTTTTCATTCATTTTTCTCTTATTCTTCATTTAGACTGTTTCTTTTGCTATGTCTTCAAGTCCACTACTCTTTTCTTCTGCAGTATATAATATACTATATTACTCATATAGTGAATTTGTCATTTAAGATACTGTATTTTTCAACTCTAGAAGTTCTATTTAATTCCTTTATAAATCTTCCATTCTCCTTATTATCTTTGTATTCTCTATGAGATCCTTGAGCGTATTGAGCATATTTATTACAGCTGTTTTATTTAAATAAATTTTTTATATCGGAATAATTTTAAATTTACATTAAAGTTGCAAAGATAGTAAAAGTTGTTGTACACCCAACCTCTACTTCCTCTAATTTAAACATCTTACATAACTATGGCACAATTGACAAAACTAACAGATTAACATTGGTACATTACTATGAACTAAACTCCAGACTTTACTTGGATTTCACCAGTTTTTCCACTAATATCCTTTTCTATTCTAGAATCCAATGCAGAATACTACATTGCATTCAGTCATCATCACTCCTTAGTTTCCTCTGGACTGTGACCATTTCTTAATTTTCCTTTGTTTTCATGATCTCAACAGTTTTGAAGAGTACTGGTCAAATATTTTGTATAATATTCCTCTATTAGTGTTTCTCATGTTCAGACTGGGGTTACATGAAATTTTTTGTAAGAATACCACAGAAGTGAAGTGCCCTTCTCATGACTGAGTGATCAATGATAATAAAATATCACTAGTGATATGAACTTTGATTACTTAATTAAGGCAATCTCTGCCCGGTCTCTTGTTATAAAATTGTTATTTTTTTCCGTTTCATACTCTGTTCTTTGGAAGTGAGTTATTAAGTTCAGCCATACTCATGAGGGTGAGGTAGGAAGAAGTAAAGTACTTTTTGCTATTTCCATCATGTCTGTTTCTGGGTTTGTTTCTTTTGAGGTTTGTTTGTTTAATTTATTTTATTTTACTTTTTTGTCCTACATATGGGTTACACTTTCCTTCTTTACAAATCTAGTGATTTTTTGAATTTTACATTTCTTGAATAATGGATTTTGTTGCATTTCTTTAATGAGTGTTGGACTTTATTCTGGCATTCAGGTGAGTTATTTGCCTATCAACTTAATCTTTTGGGTTTTCACTATACATTTTTTCAGGAAGGTCTAGAGTAGCCTTTATTTTAGATTAACTAAGTCCTACTCTTAAGGTGTATCCCTTCTGGGGCGTTTATGGAATTGAACAAGGTTTCTCCACATTGTCTGCTATAACTGAATGATTCCTGGTCCTCTGCAAGAGCTGGGACTATTTCAGCCAACAGCTTCTCAGCAATTGCTCTTTCATTAGCCATTGTTCTCTTGAATTGTCATCCTGTTCAGTCAAGGATTCAAGGGGATCCCCGCCCCCCTACCAAGCACATTTTGGAAGTTCTTTCTCTGTATAACTCTTTCATCTTTGATTTCTTACCTCACAAATTCTAGCTACCCTCATCCTCCCTGAACCCCAATTTCTGTCTCCTAAACTCAGCAGGATGCTGGGTTCTATTTGGGTTCCCTCTTCCCATATCATAGTTCAGAAATTAACTCCCAGCAGAGAGCCAGGGCCATTGCAGAATTTATCTCTTTCATTCTCCTTCTCTCAGAGATCACAGTTCTGAACTGTGTGTTATCCAGTGTCTGACAATAGCTATTTCCTTTATTTAATCCATTTTTCTAGCTGTTTATGACAGGAAGACCATTATAGACCTTTTTACCATTTGTGGTAGGAAGTGCTTCAAAATTTTCATAATTCCTATCTCTTCCCCAAATTCCTTGACCGAGGAGTAGCTAGCTACTTACCAGAGTTACAACTTCCATAAAACCTTAGTAGTTGGTTTTGCCTTTTCAGTTCTCCAGTACAATTAGAGAATTGTATTGTTAATAACCATTTATATTCTCATCATTAAAATAATGTGTTTTCTGTCTCCTGCCAGGACTAATCACCTTCTTTCAGTTTAAAAGGGTAAGAAAGAGAGATAGAGGGAGAAAGTTGGTGAGAATACATTTCTTGGAAGAGTGTCGGTGGCTAAGTAAAAGTAGATATGGATGTGTTCCTTCCCTCTCCCCATCTCAAGCAAAGCAGCCCTGGGACCAGAGCAGAGGTCAGTAGGAAAGTTCCTAGGGAAGTATAAAAAGTGTTCCCTGGAGTTGGAAGGTCCCGGGGCCAGGTATCTTGCTCTCAACGGGAGACCTCTGAGAGCAGAGGGAGGGTAGTTATTAGGAAAGGCATCATGAGGAGAGGGCTGTGCTGGGAGTGGCCTTCCAGGGCCTGGCAGGACCATAGTGCCAGGTTTTTCCTCTGAGAAGTGGTAGTTGGGCTGCACCCATCTAAATGGTTACGCTCATGAGAGCTCCCTCCCTCCAGTACCAGGTTGCCCTGACAGACAGCTGTGGGCTATAACTCTAGAAGCAGAAAGTGAGGGAGATGCTGTGTCAGCTGGAAGATAACAGATCTCCATGAGGAGGGCAAAAAGTTTTTAAATAATTTTAAAAGTCTCCATGAGAGAAAGAGCCTACCTTTGGGCATGAGCCAAATTAGAGGACACCTACTTCAAACTACTCCACATTAGCCAAGGACGAGAGCTTCACTCATTTGAGGCTCCTCCCCCACTCCACAACAACCAGGAGACCCAGTGGGGAGGAGGCAGGACAGGAGAGGAAAATACCACCTGCCCTTTCTCCACTGTAGTTTTCTAAGGCTGTTTTATTACAATTTTTCTTTGGCAGGGGGAGTTTAATATAAATAAGAACTTAAAATTTTTGAAATTGGTCTGGACTATGTGATATATGAAAATGAGACTGCTCCTTAGTACCTTCAAGGAACCAGATGGTGTGGAATCTAGATGAGTTCCCAGGATAGGGATCCAACTAAGCAGATAGGAAAGGCAATAGGTGAAAATTAGAATATTATTTTATTATTTCAGGCCAAGTCCAGTTTATTCAGTAAACCAGTTACAAATATTAAACATGTGAAAATAGCTTATATGAAAGAAATGGGACTCCTGAGTTTCAGATAAGAACAGGCTGTTGCTAGGCCTCTCCTGAGTCCATACTGGTGGCCTTGCCCATAGGCCAATGGTGGGACTTGGGTCCAGATCTGCCTCACCACCCATGGATGCCGACCCACAGGGATGGGGTCTGAAATGTCAGCACCTGCTCCCACAGACACTTCCCACAGGGTTGCATCCCTGCCCCTCCATGTGGGACTTCAGCACAGCTGTATAGATATGGAATGTAATATCTGTGGTCCATGTGGAAAGAAAACAGATTTAGGCCTCAGACAATGGACCTTAGTAAATCATGTGAGGCTTGAGCACATGTCACCAATGGAAAATGGAGCCTATTTCAGACAGGATGGCAGAAATAAGCTAAGGTGATGCTACTCAAACTGTTATCAAAGACTAATTGTGTTTTGTTTTTTTTTTCCTTTCCAGTCTGTCATGGAACTATATTTTGTAAAATACAATAAAAACAAATTATTAGGGGAAAATATTGAAATAAAGCAAATCACACAACAAGCTCAAAATTTGTATTATTAGATTTGACAGACATAAAATTACTCCATTAAATTGCAATTTCTGCATTTATTTTGTCATGTGTCAATGACAGCTAGTCCATGGATCATGCTCTGAGGAGCACTAGCTGGGGTCAATTAATGGTAGACACTGTGCTTTCCAAGTAGCTTGTCATTAACCTTTAGGCATTTGGCAGACTCGGGCTGTACCTTTCTTTCATTTCTTCCTGCTGGCTCTCCAGACTCCTTGAAGCAAGTCAGTCCCTGCACATCAACCTTCAACGGGTCTCCCAGCATTGGCTCCCTGCCCTAACTCTGTCCCTAAGTGTTTGTGCTATTCCCTCTGCCCTGGATGCCCTCTTGCTGACTTGGCATATCCAGTCCTAACCATTCTCTGAGGCCCAGCTCCAGTGTCACCTGCTTCACTTTTTCGATCCTCCTGGATAGCATCACCCTGAGGCCTCTCGGGGGAATTCATTCATAATTCTCATATTACTCACTTCACTTCCTACCCAGACATGGATATAAATAATATTTATTTCCATGTCTAACCTTCCTTGTGAGATTATAAGATACTTGGGGACAGGATTTATTTCTGCTTTATCTCTGCAAACTTCATCATAGCTGGCACAGTGGCTACCCAATAAAGTTGACTTTTATCAATGATTGAAAACAGCAGAACCCTCTCCTTCAGTCTGGATGGAACAGACTGGGCAGAGATAAATAGCTGTTTGTCTATTCTTCCTACCTCAAGTGCCAAGAAGGTCCAGGCCCTGATGGATCCCTGCCAGGGAAGTCCCAACAGCACTAAGGAAAATGGTTGGTTGCTAAGTGGACCCTTTTGGAGGGCTCTGTGCCTCTCTAAGCTCTTCAGAAAATGAGGACTCCAGCTGTCCCCTGTCTCTGTTGTGCAGGACATTTCCTTTCATCTTTCCCAGGCCTCTTACCACCCAGCAGGGTATCAGAGCCCAATACCAGTTGTCCCAAGATAGAGAAGCAGATTTGACAGCTGGAAGATAGGTTAACATTGTGTGAAGGGAAACCACTTTTGTTTAGACCCCCACGTGCGTGGTGGGTACAAGGCTTGATTACAGGGTGATGAGCTGTGGAAGGAATGTGCCGCCCAGCTGGAAAACAATCGTTCAGTCATTTTGTTCCTGCCTCCAAGGATGCACCAGGACTGAGCAGCGGCAGGCACAATGTGCCACATTTCATACCTATAGGAACCAAACTCGCACCCCTCCTGCCCCTCAGAGAGGCTGTAATTCCTGGAATTTCCTTATGATGCTCCTGCCGGAAATCAGGCATGGCTACCCTCAAATCAGAGGCAGTCTGGATGAGGCGACTGAGGAATGTGAGCAGGAGGGACAGCCTCCCGTCTGGCTTTGCCCGAACTTCTCTGGCAGGGACAGATTCCATGAGTGTGGCCCAGCCTGCGAGAGAGTCAGATCCTGCTGGGTCACACCTCAAAACAAGAGTTCCTGAGCCAAGGATTGCATGTGACACTGAAGGGGAGCAGAGGAAGAGAGAAAGACAGGGGAGGAGCAAGAAAAACAGATAGGAAGATTATAGGTGGGGCATGGGAGAGGACAGATGGATAGAAATGAAGGAAAATTATTTTTAAAGAAAGAATAGAAAAGAAGAAAGAAAGTGAACAAGTGGCAGAAAGGGAAAATAGGTCATCTTAAACAATGGGGAGAGGAAATGGCAACTAAGAAATAATATTCTTGGTAACGGTTTTGTAGCACCTCATTGATTGATAGAAAATTTTTCTTGGCTACCTATCCCCTTCAAGGCAGGGCCCTCAGTCCCAGCTCCCTCTGTTCATACCAGTGAGGAGCAGAGCCATACAGGTAAAGCTGTGAGTGTCTCAGTGAATCCAAAGGAAGGCCAGGCGGCTCAAGACTTAGGAGGACCAAGGAGGCAAGTTCAGGGCTCCAACTCAGCCCAGCAGGGAGCCCAAGAAATGGTGTCAGCTCATGGAGTATGTCTGCTGAGCTGCCAGAAAAAGTTTGTATGTGCATGCGTCTGTATGCTTGCGTGTATGTGTGTGTGCGTGTGCGTGAGTGCATGTGTGTGTGCATGTATGTGTGTGTGTTGAGGGAGGGATGAGGAACTCATCTGCTTGAGTTGGAAAATCTTGTCACTGCAAGAGTTCTGATCACTTTTGATTTGAGCGTAGCTGTTTTTCTCTTGTAATCCCCAGTGTGATGAGCAGAAGGTGGAAAAAGCACTCCACCTTCTATTTAGGAGACCACTAAACTGCATAAGTAATTCAGAAATAAGGGTCTACTGCACACGTAGCTTCCAACTCACATATTCCTGTACTTTGAAAAACCTCTTTTGTCCCAGAAATACCCAGGAAAATAGAAAAATATTTTTAAAATTATTTTTAATAAAATAAATACACATAAATTGAGTAAACACACATAATAAAATTTACCATCTTAACCATTTTTAAGTGTGTATAGTTCAGTAGTATTGAGTACATTCACACTGCTGTACAACCCATCTCCAGTTCTCTTTTCATCTTGCAACCTTAAGACTCTATAACCATTAAAAATTCTCCATTCCCCTCCCCCCAGCTGCTGGCATCCACCATTCTACTTTTTATTTCTATAAATCTGACAACTCCAGGTGCCTCATATAAGTGGAGTCACACAGTATTTGTCTTTTCATAACTGGCTTATTTCACTTCACATAATGTCCTCTAGGTTCATCCGTGTTATAACATGTGTCAGAATATTCTATTGTATGAACATACCATATTTTGTCTGTCCACTCGTCTACATTTTGGCTATTGTGAATACTGCCGTTATGAACAGGGGGATACAAATATCTCTTCAAGACTTTGCCTTAAGTTTTTGGTTTTTGTTTTTTGTGTTTTTTTTTTTTTTAGTGTATATCCAGAAGTGAAATTGCTATATCATATGATAATTCTATTTTTAATTTTTTGAGGAACTGTCATATTATTTTTCATAGTAGCTGTCCTATTTTACACACCCACCAATAACGTACAAGGCTTCCAATGTCTCCACATCTTTGTCAGCAATTGTTTTCTGGTTGGGGGGTTTTGTTGTTTTGTTTTGTTTGGGGAGGGGTTATTTTTTAATAGTAGACATCCTAATGGATGTGAGGTTGTATCTCATTGTAGTTTGATTTGTATTTCCCCAATGATGACTGAGGTTGAACACCTTCTCATGTGCTTATTGACTATTTCTACATTGTAGGGGAAATGTCTATCCAAGCCCTTTGTCCATTTTTAAATCAGGTTACTTTTTTGTTTTTGAGTTATAGGGATTCTTTATACATTCTGCATATTAATCCCTTATCATATTCATGATTTGCACTTTCTCCCATTCCATGAGTTGCCTTTTAACTCTGCTGACTGTGTCCTTTTAATGCACAGAAGTTTTTAATTTCAACGTAAACAATTTATGTATTTTTTTTTCTTATGTTGCCTGTAAGCAACAGTATTTTAAGCCAACTTCAATCCTATGGCTCTTCTCAAGATGCCATTCAGTGAGACAAAAGAGAAAAAAAAAAAGATAAAACCCTGCCCCAATGAATGAAATGTGTGTGTCCTAGTATCTCTGACCAGCCTCAAGGGAGCAGGTATGAACCAAGTTAAAAGCTAACTGTTTCTTTAACTTACTTTCCATGTCATAGTTTGTACATGAGGTTATCAGAAATCTTTTCTTTGCAGATCTACGTTAAATTTAGGATTTGAGGGTTTTTTTGCCTTTGTTGATCTATTGTTGCTAGTTGGGTTTTGTCTTGATGATGTTAGTGTTTTGCTTCTTCAAGTTCTACAAGAAGGAATCTTGATGAATTAACTTCAGATAAAAGATCCAAAATTAATGCCCGTTTAGGAGAAAATGTCCCAGATTTTCTGGCCAGCTCAGATCTTCACTACTTACACCAAAATTATCATCCTAAAAAGTCAATAAATGGTCCCAAGGTGGCTGAACCAAATGGATTCAGGATCTTGGCTCTATGCTTTATGAGCCCTCATTCTGATTCAGTGTCAGTTGCTGGGTCCTCTGCCAAAGAAATACTGGAAAACCAGCTTTTCCCTAATTTCATTGGTATGTCAGCAGCTGATGGACACTGTGAAGTCAGACCAGCTTTTAACACATTCAAATCTATTGGTATGAATTCACCATTTTCTTCTCATAATGGAAAAAAAAAAAAAAAAGCTAGTTTAGAGACACCTTTAACCCCATAATGCCAATAAATGGTGAGGAAGGGGCTCACAGACAGGGACAGCAAAGCTACTGGAATACTGCCCAACCTCTTCACCCCTTAAAGTAACTTTCCTTTCTCCACATAGACCATGATCTTCAAAACTCTGAAGTCCAGTTATTTCCAACTATCTCTCTTCTTTCTTAACATCCAATACAAGCCATGTGCAAGACACAATACTGAAGGCAATAAGAGTGGTGAAGGGGCTACGCGGAACTAGTATTATACAGGTATAACACTAGTATGATCAATACAAGACAGACTTGGCACCACACGATTTAATATTTTAACTTTCCCTCATATATTGAGTATGGTGGGTGCTCAGAGAAGGACCTGTGAGGAGGAGGAAATCCCAGTGGCCTGATTTTGGAGCCACGTTACACATACAGACACCAACACAAACTCGAGCACACACATCCCAAGGCCAACACCTGCACACTCTCACACTGATATACATCCATGCCCACACACAGACACCCATCCACACACATCCACACCCTGAAAAGAGTTATGCTCCTGGCACACCAGTTCAGGGGGACATTTTTTTAAGTTCCTCTCCTAAACAAAATGAGAAATAGGCAAAAACCCAGGGCTCCCTAAAGAAATTTGGTGGCCCAAGAGGTAACCTGTGGCTAAATTTATAGTATGTCATCATCCTTTTGCCCCTTTCTAAACAGATTTTGTGTGCACCCCATAAGAAAATGCACCCCAAGTTGCTGCAAGTGTTGGGTTTTTGAAAGAGTAATTTAGTGTTCATGGGAGGTGGTCGCTGAAATCTCAGGTGAAAGAAGAGAAGAGGCAGCATGGGGTGTTTATCCCAGAATTCCGAGTGCTCTCTGTAGACATATTTATTTCTGTAAGCAGATGATGGTCTTTCTTTTTATGTACTCTGGCTTGTTTTCAGCACAGGTCAAGTTCAAATGCTTCATACTGCCTGGAAAGTGACTGGGCCGTGAGGCAGTCCAGGTGGTTCTGATTAGGTCTAGAAGCACATGACTTATCCAATATAGAACCCAATCGATTCCAAAGGTCTATTCTCCTGTCCTCTCCGTCCAAGTTTCATTCCCGATGGAATGCAACTCCTGGTTCAAAGGCAAAAACTGATTTGTTCTTCCTACCTACCCTGCTCAGAAAAAGTCATCAGAAAAAAAAAAAAAGGCTGGCTTAGAAGAGGCCCTAGAGGTTTGTTTGGACATCACTCGCCCTTTGTAAATCAACATTTTAGTGAGTTAAGTGCACATGAATCAGAAACACAAGGGTCACATTTCCTCTGAAATACTTGGGGTGGGGGTACAAAACACACACCAATTTTAGCCTAATCCAAAATTAGGAGGCAGGCCAGGCCCTTGTCAAATCTCCCTTGTCCTGATATTTGGCCCAACAACTAGGAATGGAACCCCAGCTGGTTGGAAGGGAGCTGGAGCTCACAGCCCTGAATTCCTGAGGCCGCTCCTGACAGCCCAGCCGCCTGAAGGCACAGCTGCCTGAGGGCCTGCATGAGAGGGGAACCCCACTGGGCCCCATAATCAGTACCAACCATACCAAAGGCACTGTGATAAGACCTCTCTGGCAAGCAGAATATGAGGCAAGCGATAATGATAACAATAAATGGGTCTGACATGGAAATTTCAGAAGGAAACAAGCAATTACATGAGAACAAACATGCCCAACGCCACTCACGATCACCCGAACACACAACAGTGATTATGAAAATGAGAGCAACAAATGCAAACTTGGAGCAGTCTGCCCCTTGGAAAAAGAGTCCCTCTGGGGCGGAGCCGTGACCTTCCCTGGGCACATATATCTGTGCATGCATGTGTGTGTGTGCACACGTGGGTGCATTCGTGTGTGTGGGTGTGCATGCACGCGCATGTGCCTTTTGAAACACATGAATTTCATTTGACTTGATTTAAAAGTTGGATCTCTTTCCCCTGCATTTGAAACCACTTCTCCTGAACAAACACATTTCCATCCACCCGGCAGGGAGGAAAGAGTGAGTCAGAAAAGAAAGGATTTTCTCTGGACCTGCTGTAGATTCAGCCTGAGGCTTGCTGAGAAATGCCCTGTAGAAAACAGTCCCCCAGAGGAGAGCTGGCTTTTCAGCTCAGGGCGAGAGGTAGGATGGATATAAGGAGGGTCTAGAATGCAAAAGTTTTGCTAGGAGCCAAACCAACCAAGACACAACAGCTGTCCTTTTTCGTCATCAAGATTTATGGCACAGTCAAGCCTTTCCCAGGGGTTTTAAAGGTGAGTTCTTTCTTTCCAACCCATTGAACGGAAATAAATGCAAGTCTGGGTTCTCGTGTACATCTATGCTGTCCCTACCTTGTCTCCATTGTGGGATGCCTTCATCACCCATCTCTAGTCTCCATATCATAAGAAAGCTGTCAGTCCTGGCACTGCAGGGAAGAGGCATCTGAAATAAGGAGGTGGCTTTAGAGAATTATGAGAGGACAAAGAGAGTCTACATATGGTGGTGGCCGGCAAGTTGGGGCAGAGCTAGTAAGGCTTCATGTTGACATTAATTTCACTTTGCAGTCTGGTCCTTATTTTTTCTCTTGCCACTGATAAGCTGCCTCCTCCTCTTGTGGTCTCCGCATAGGCCTTGGGGCCTCCCCAAGGCCTGGCCCAGGTCAGAGCTTGATTTGCCATGCTGGAGGGATGTACTGATTCTGGAAGTCACTGAGTAACTGGCCAAGACCAACAGCCAAACTTAGATTCCCAGTGGCCTCTGCTGCCAGCCTTGGGAGGCAGTGCTGACCCTGGAAGAATCCAGTTAATTCTGCGGAACCCACCCTCGCTGTCCCTGGGCCACATTGTGAAATAGGCACTTGGGTTTTGGCCTGTGACGCCTTTATTCCTTCAGACTATGGGCTTCATCTTCTAGGCAGAAGCAAAATTACCCAAATCTGCATAAACTCTGCAGAGAACTAGATAGCAAAAATGGAAACTGAGGCCCTTAAACCACCTCCTACCCCCAGTACATTCCCAGGTCCAAACAATGATGGTGGATGCTGGTGAGAATAAAAATCGCAACAGAGATGGGCTCATTCACAAAGCATTTCAGCAGATTCTCCTCTTTCCTTCCATTTTTCCTTCTCTCTCTCTCTCTCTCTCTCTCTCTCTCTCTCTCTCTCTCTCTCTCTCTTTAAAAAAAAAAGGAAATCTAATCTGCAGTTCTGGGTTTTGATTGCTTTAAGTCTTGACATCTACAGAATCTCAGAGAAGCCCTGGCCAAGGGCCCCACTGCCTAGCCAATTATCGGGCTTCCTGAGAGTGCACACTTCTAGGGCCCAGGCCATAGGCACCCAAGGGAAAGGAGAGGTAAGAACCTCTTCTTGGTGTTCACAGTTGCCCACAGCAGAGCCTAGCTGAAACCCCAAGGAAGAAGCATGAGAATTCTGAGTCCTTCACCCTGGCTCCCACCCAACGATTCTCATGCTCAGGTGATGGGAAGGTCATCCTAATTAAAACCACGTGGTGGGGTTTCAGCCATGGAAAATTGCTGGACCCTTTCTTCTTCCTCCCACTTCTTTTTCTCCTTAAACACACACATGCAACTTTCCCTCTGTGTATTTAAGCAAACAACTCTCTCCATGATTAAGTACAGCCCCTTCTTATCTAAATAGTCCACAGATGTATAAAGACACAGGAGCTTTCTGCTCCTATTTGGAGCTTGTTCTGGTACCCATCTTCTCCAAACCTACAAAAGGCAGCCTTCCTTGGCCTTCGCTGACAGAAATTCCTAACGCCTGTTCCTCCAGTAAATCAGCTCTGCTTGGCAGGCTGTCCACAATTTATCAAAGAGGTGGGATTTCCCCTCCAAATACTTCAGTTCCCCCCTCCCTTTTCTTGGCCTCTCCCATAACCTGTGCTTGAAACTGCCCAGATGTGAACAAATGGAACATGAAAAGTCCCAATTCTGCTGTCAAATTCTGGTATTACTTGAGAAGTTGAGGTAAACCCCACCAGTTGGTTAAGTCCAACGACCCCTAGTGGTCCAGGACGCGGGGCTGAAAAGTTTGGTGAAGGGCAGAGACCAGATTGATAAAAGTTTGCTGAGGAAGAGGGATCTGTAAATTTCCAAAAATAAATGGAGTCTGAAGGAGAAGAACCAACCCTGAAGGTCAGGACACAAGTGAAATTTAATGGACAGGTTGAGAGGATCAGCCCCAGCTATGGCTCTTCTGGTTTTTCTTTCCAACCCAAAGCATGGTTAACATTTTGAGTCCCTAGAAGATAGGCTCTATATGGGAACCGTGGAGATGGCATTATTACAATAGGGAACTCTGTTGAATCTTGACAGCACTTCTTGCTTGCCCCTTACAGCCCGCTACTCAGTGTTCTCCCTTCTCCTGGGAGCCCACCAGAAATGCAGAACTGCAGCCCCACCTCAGACCTGCTGGATGGAATTCTGCATTTTAACCAGGTCTCCAGGTTTGAGAAGCATTTCTGGGAGAGCCAGATATACCCAGCTATAAAGAAAAGAGGCTCAGTCCTTCCCTGGGTATCTAACTGAACTCTATTAACTAATACTTAGCAAGAATAGCTCACAGAACTTCAGAAAGGGCTGCAGCAATATGACGTATGCGGATGGGGAAAAAGGGAGATACCAGAATAATATCCTGCCTCATTTCCAAGCCACCTACGTCTTACTAGAATGTTTTGCAAAGTAAGATCTAGTGGATTGCTGACATCTGGGAAACGTAGAATGCTTGTTCTAAGTTCAGATCCTAGGGCCCCATGGCAAACCTTCCAAATATGAATTTATAGGAATGGAAGCCAGAAAATGCACATTAGCAAGTTCACATTGGTGATACATACTGAGATTTAAGAATGATTTTCCCTATTTCCTTTGATTACTATTAGAAGATTTCTCTTTCTCAGGACTAGAAGACCAACCTAATTTGGATAGTACAGTGACCTTTCATCTCTTTCTGTCCCTGGGTAGAAAACCACCTGTGTAATTCTTGGAAGAGGTGTGGATGTTATAGCGCTTGAAGGCAAAGCTGCCATTTTTCGGTGCTGCTGGCCTCTCTTAGGCAACATTCAAGTCGTCCTAACCCTTGGACACCTCAAACTCCAGGGCAACGCCAACAGCTGAAGCCGAAATGCCTTTGTACATACCTCATCAACCTCTTGCTGATTTGTTAAAAGAAAATTCCAAACAGCAATGGGAAAATATAGGTCATGGTGGTGGGGCTTCAGTGGTGGTGACAATAACATCTACATGCAGCCTAAAATAGATTTTTCTTCTTATTAACCTCAAGAGAACTAAAAGGAAATGCCAATATTTTCCTTGGCTGGGTTAGCATACCACTGGTTCACCAGTCAGGTACACTAATATGGGAAAATCTTTCCATACTGGAGCACAACTTTAATGGAATTTTTACAAGTCCTCATACCATGCCTGAAAAATGGTGTCTCTGTGCTTAGGTGTGGTTTTGTGTGACTTGAGAGTATTTGCTCACTTCTAGGTAAAATTGCCAGTTGTCTGAGGTTTGGAAGTGCCTTGTTAATCAGGGAATGACATCAACTGAAGTTGTCATTCTAATTGCTTACAGAATTAAAAGTCACACTGAATAATTCCTTAGGCAAGAAGCACATAACCTAATAGGAAACAGCCTGGGCTTGGCAAGAGTCACACTCTGGGTCCAAAGGGAAGTTCAGTGGTAAGTCAGACATCGTTCCCACATGACTAGGACTTGGGAGCCTTGGGTTCTAGTTCCAGCAATGCCATTGACCTGGGAGACCCAAACTCTGGGAACTCCTAGCTGCCTCATATCTTAACTTCTCCTTCTGTAAAGTAAAGGGGCAGGCCTACTCTTTTCTAAGGTCTCATGTGGGTCTAAGACTCCAGATACCAGAGAGTTTTCAAATTTCAGTTGGTAATTTTAACATTGAATTGGCCAGAGGGGAAACAGCATCTGAAACCAAGAAAAGAAACTCAGGCAGGGTTGAAAAATACATTCTTGAAGAGCAAGTATTTAACCTTCTCTCTGATCTGAAACACACACAGCCAGGAGAAACACTCCTGGAAGTTATTTGTGGGAGCAGATGGTAAACGTGCAGTGGGGGTGAGGGTAGCCTGCAGTGCCTCCGGGTGCTTCTCTAGCCCACCCATGCCCAGTTACCCTTTGAAAGCTATTAAACTGAGACCAGAAAACATCACTGGAAAAAATCACGAGAGGGGTATGTGTACAGTGGGACAAGGTGAATGGTGTACCATTAGGAGGGAAAAGTCACAACTCACATTATCATTGATTAATTGAGTGATTTTAGTCAAGTGAATATTGATACATGGCAGGAAAAGCATGAAAATAAAATGAACACATACAGGAATTACTATTAACATAAGTGATAACATCAAAACATCTGGTAAAATGCAGTTAAAAAAACAACACAAATGAAATGGAATGTAAAACATTTTCACAGTATTCAAAGCTTTTGTAAAAGATTTAGACTCTAAAAGGAGTGCTACATGAAGGAACTAGAGGAAACAGGAATTTTGTCTGTGTCCTATGTATCTGCTGGTGACAGGTCAGAATGGCCAGTACATTATTCCATGGGAGTTACCTAAGGTGTGCTTCTAAAACAGATTATCTGAGCCCACCACACCTACAGAGTGACAGCAGAGAAACTAGTTACCAGAAGTCTGATGCAAAACACATATTCTAGGCTTGGGCGAAGGTATTTCTGTAATTTACAAATGCAAATGAAAACTGGAGCTCTGATTGGATTCTGTCTTGGAGAGACCTTGGTGCTAATTCAGTGGTACCAAGAGCCAAGTGTTATACAGGATATTCTAAAAGTTAAATGTTCTTGGAATTCTCACCTCCCTTTTTCTATAAGATAACTACTAATATATTTCAAAGAGTGAGCTGAGTTCTCCCAATGACCTCACAGGATTGTACCCAGAATGATTATTTTATATCTTTACATATATGACTTTTACACTAGCAATAATTACCAAATCACACACAGACCTCCTCTTTTGGAAACCAATGACCAAGCCAATGAGTCTGCACATTAGTTTTGTTGTATCCTTTGTTGAGAAAAACAAAGGTTTGTAATAAAAATGCAGCTTTGAGCCCATAGCCTCCCTTTGGTCCCTGAAATTGTCTATGTGTTGTGGACAAAGATGTCTCAAATCCACAGTATAACTCAAAGCCTTAGAACTCTGTGCTCGGGATAAAACCTGTAGCTGCAATTCACATTTCCAATTAATTTTGAACTTTTTCTGAAACTGTCACCTTCTACCTGAGAATTCCCATTTAGAATGCTGCACAGCATGGCCACTAATTCTTTCATAACCTGTCTGCAGTAACTGCTGCAGGCAACCCTGCTGCATGATACACTCTGTCAAAACAAGCAGATACATCAGATACATACAATCACTGAACTCTTGAGTTAATCAACCAAAACTAAGACTCAGATCCATGCACTCATGAAATTGCTCTGAATTTCAGTTGACAATAGGAAAGTAGAATATTTCTAATTAACTAATATATATACACATTTAAAAAAAAAAAAAAACATCCAAAATTACAGGCAAATCACTTAAGTTCCCCAACACTTTATGATTAAAGGTCAGAGAGAACCAAAAAAAAGTTAAAATGATGGGATCACTAATTGTGAAAGGTTAATTACATCAGTATAACCCTTAGGTAGGTAATGAAGTTGGCAGGCTATTTTTCAGACTGGAATCTTGAAAAGTTAACAGAATCTTCCACTACTTCTGTGTCAGGACAGGGCCACAGGAGCAACACTTCCTGGCCTCGCTGCAGCATCCAGACTGGGTAAAACCATTCTCCCAGAGGCACACTCACTAATAAAGTCCTATAGGTGTCACAGAGAATTAAGAATCAGGCTTGGGGAAGAAATTAACATTGATCATTTAGAATTACTTCCTATATACCAAATAAGAGAGATAAAGTTGCTTAAGTGAACAGGGTTATATACACCACTTATGAAACACAAGAGCTTTGAGAAGTATCTTAGGGCACTCAGGGAAAACTATACAGATGTTTTGTCTTTGAAACTCTCTCCCTGGATGGGGACACTTGCAGCTTAACCTTCCCTCTGCAGAAATAAAAATTTTTTAAATGCAGGAAGACAAAGAGGCTGGCTGTTCTGAATTTCTCTGACCTATAGCAATCAAGTTTAAAGGAACCCATTTCTTCACAGAAAGAAAAGAATAGGAAGCACTGTGAGTTTTGATTAGTATTGCTGCAGCCAGAACAATCCAGAACTCAGGAAGGAGGCCCATACGACTATGCTACCAGGCCAATCCGCCTCCACCCAAAATGCCTAGTGACAGTACTGCTCTACTAGAAAGTAGCTTCAAATGCACCAAGAGACACTGGTCTTAGTACACCCTTCAAATGTTCACTGTAGACATTTTTTTAAGACTTTGAAAAGTAAATGGGTTTTTCGTTTTATAAAATAATATGAAATGAACAAACAGATGAAATTAGAATACTAGGCCCTTTACCCTGACTAGCAATTTGCTGCACTACTCTAAATTTTTTTTTCTTCTTTAAGTATGTTTTTGAAAACCACTAACCATGGCCTTCTCAGTCTGAAAATCATCATCTCATGCCACGGGTCTGGTACCCATGATGTTTCCTTTTCCTCACACAAAGGCCGGCATGTGCCACCCTCCACATGTCCAGAGGTTAAGTCATGCACTGAGGCCAATGTCAACTGCCACTCACATGGCATCTGAGACTGGGTGATTCATAGCAAAAGACAAATCACACATTGTAACAACTTGTGCTTTTCTCCCTGGACCTATTACTTTCTGGAAGTGATCTTAAGTTATAAGTATGGTGTCTGTCTGTTTCTGTCTAAAGGAACAGAAAGAGAAATTACTCTGGAACTAAATGTAATGCATCTTACCAATAGTTAAAATTTTTTAGTTCTAAAGGCACAGATTAGCTGATCGACTTATAAGCAATTTGTAATGACACAAAGAAAGTTGCAGAATTTAGTTTTTGCTGCTGTCTCTTACTTTTTGCCTAATCCTTCTTTTTTACCGGCAAAATCTTTTTTAGTGACTATATCTCTGTTTGAAAAGGTTTTGCACCTCCTTTTACTCAGTGACACTGATCCACACTATAGATCTTAAAAGGCGTCCTAATCTAAATGGTTTTCCTTACCTGGTGTGTGGCTTTAAATATTGGCTACATTGGGGTATGGAGTGTGGCTACGGAGGGGAAGAATGGAGGTGCTGCAAGGGGAAAGCCAACTGGATTACAATGTCCTCTACCCACAGAAGGAGCAGTGAGTTCCAGGGATGTCTGCTCAGCCCCCACCCCTCACCCCAACCCACAGCTCCCTCCCCAACCTGCCCAGTAAGATTCACTTAAAAACCGATTGAAAAGTAGGACATTCATGATTTTTCATTTTCTTCATGAAGTTTTTGAATTCCTTGTTTTTCTTGTCCCACTTGTGGATGGCTGTCAGCAAATACTGGCTCTTCACTTTCCGGCCCATGATGAGAAAATGGTGGCTGAGGTTGTCCAGCTGGTGGCAGGGGCAGTCAGCCCCGTTCTTCAGGTATAGGACAAGCTTCTTCAGTTCCTTCTTCTTGATGGGCCCCAACTTCAACGGCTTCTTCTTCTTGGGGACAATCTTTTTGTCACCATTTTCTTTTTTCACTTCTTTTATTTTCATCCTCAGTGCTAGAGATGATGAGGACAGGGAAGGGTAAGGGACAAAAGGAAAGAAAGAAAGCATTTTAGAACACAGCTTTCCATCTAAAATGATAACCCAAACTTATGGCTGAGAAGGAGGGCAAAATAAGAGGCAAATAGCAACCAGAAGGAGGCAGTTTTATAAATAAGACTCAAGGTCTCCATAACTTTTTGTGCTGATTCTAGCCCCCTAGTTTTGTGGTGCCTAACAGTATCTCAGTAGTTACCACAGGGTGCCATACGAGTCTAAAATACATTTTCAAAACCAAATCATATTTCTTTTTAAAATGCAGTGAGTCAGAATATAACACAATGCTTAAGAGAAGGGGATCATATAATCCAATATAATTCATATAATCTAATGCTATAGACCCCTGCCTTCAAAGAAAAATTTACCCTGAAGTTTTTTAAGAGAAAGTTATTGGTTTAGTTTGTTAACATCTAAAAATCCTAAAATTCCTTGAAAATTGTGTCCTGTAAGTAAGACAAACAGACACTATCTACGCACACCAAGCAAGGGAAAGTCACAGGATGCTCCAAATTGTCATGTTCAAGTGCATTAAACATCAACGTCTAACTTCAGCACTGAAAAATCTGAGCCCCCACCAACATGCCAGGTCCTGCTAATATTCTGTTTTGACAGCAGGTCCTGTTAATATTCTGTCAACCACTAATCAGCCTCTAGTCAGTACCAC
The DNA here is from genome assembly GCA_028627145.1 of Eidolon dupreanum. Taxonomy (NCBI): domain Eukaryota; kingdom Metazoa; phylum Chordata; class Mammalia; order Chiroptera; family Pteropodidae; genus Eidolon; species Eidolon dupreanum. The sequence continues at coordinate 46,510,138 of CM053508.1, read as the reverse complement.
AAATGTTCTATGCACTGAGCAGACCTACACAAAACCAAACTCTACTTTGACTTCCTCATACATTAAAGCAAGTCCTGGTGAAGTCTTGATAGTTAAACTCAGGTGACAATCCCTCCTAAGATCCAACATGGTGCATGGGCTTCTTCTGTTCTCGGTACACCTCCCTGCAGGAAAGTTAGTGTGTCCACCAACTCTGCCTTCTCTTTCTTTGTCTCTGTAGACTCTGAGTGAACATTGTTTAATGTTAATGTGAGGACCTGATACTATAGTGATGGCTATACAGGGTCTACTGGTGAAGATAAATCAGAGTGGAGGCATTCTATACTTTCTAAACACATTAACACACAGTATCAGTTACAATCAACTCTCCTTTAAGACTGGCCAGCCCCAGATATTTCCAAAGGAGTCAGATATCATTTTCTAGATGCTAGTCACCAGATAATTCATCCATCTTCTGAATTCTTCTGAATTAAAAATTACTAAACCTCCTCTTTTTAACATCTCAAAACTTCCACCCACACTCCATGGGGAAAGGCTTGAACTCAATAACAATAGGTAACAATTATGAAAGCATATGGCATGCCAGGAAGTGTGCTGAGTATTTTCCATGCTTTTCCTCAATTAAACCTAACAACTCCATGAAGAAGGTACAATTATTTCCTTCATCTAACATATGAGAAAACCTAGGCATAGGGGTTAAGTTTACTTGCCCAAAGTCACTAATCCTAAGTTGAGACCCATGTCTAAATGTGTATTTTTAATCACCATGCTGTCCATGCTGACTCTATGGTTACAAAATTCTTTATAATGAACCTAAGACTTAGAGTACTAAGTGGACCAAGAAAATAAGAAGGAGTTGCTCAGACTCTTTACAGTTTCACCCACATCTCAAAATGACTTTACTTCGGAAATGGTAAGAGCTCTTCCTGGTTGAAAGAGACTATTCTGGCAAAGGAAAAACACATTTGTAAAGGTTTTATTACCTAACATTTAGTTGATTAGAAAACACACCCGTGCCTAACCCAAGAATAATGAGGAGAAGGAAAAATCCTAGGAACAAATCTTTAACGAATGAGTCAAAGTCAGTAAATTAAACATGCTCCCACTGCTTTTTTTTTTTCCTTCCAAAAAGAGCTCCAGACCTTGCAGCCCACTTAACTCCATATAATCCCTAGGCCTGGTGCCCAGTAAGAAACGCCTCACTCCCAAGGGTGGCAGGAAGTTCCGGGCACTAAGCAACAGGTGCTCTCGCGAAGGGTCAACGCTGACTCACAGGCTGGTCCAGGCTTCCCGACACACATGAGAGTGAGCTGAGCACGGCTTCCCCCTGTAGTTCCTTTCTTTAACTCTCCCCCAAGCCCAAACCAGCCGTTTCCCAGCTCTCCTGATTATGCTCGACTCCCACCCACTGTGCACAGAGCATGCAACTGGCAGCGGGGGTGCAGAATAGAAGGCAGCAGAAACCACTCCTCCAGGCCCTCACCCCAGACATGCCTAAACAGGCCCACATTGGTTTAGCTTCCTTTACTGGCTTGCAAACCTTGTACCTGGGGCTCACTTGAGAAAAGACTTCAACTGTTCTAGTCTGTGGCTCACTGAATGAGAAAAGTTCTCAGTAAGGTTGAGTGAGGGACCAGGAGAGGGACTCACTGGCCAGGCCAAGGCAAAGTCAAGTCTCTATCTCTGCCCGCCCTCTTCCACAGAGAGCAAACAGGACTGGGATAAACCACAAAGCAAGGCAGCAAAGCATACTGCAGGAAGGTAGGGCAGTCAGAACAATTCTGCTCCTTTCACAGATCTTCTAAGAAGTGGCCCCATGCTCAGATGAGTCCCAAACTATTTCCCAAAGTCTAAGTCTGGGAACCAAGCTTTGCCATAGGAGTGAACGATTACCAAGAGAAGAGAATGTATGTCTCAGCTGACAACGTGGGCTGCCTCTTATCTGCAGAAAACTGAGCCATCATTTTTTGAGTACCCACGTTGTCTATGAGCGTAGGATAGTTGCCTGTAGGTATAGCTAGCTCCTGATTTAATTCTCAACAGCAACCATCGTAAATAATCATCGTTATTATTTACTACAACAAGGAGAAGGACTCAAGTTAAATAATGACAACATGAGGTCACCATTTGTAAGAGAATCAGGATTAGAACACACACCTAACCTCAAAGACCATGTTCTTTCCTAGTATAACATGACTGGGTTTAAAATGATATTGATTTAGTGGAAATTACTTTACTCTTTTGATTATGTTACTTTTAATCACAACTCAAATCAAAAATTAATGGTCCTTTGCCATGACCGTGTAAAGGAATTTAGTTTACATAAGTGGGGGGACAGCAAGGAGAGAAGGGAAATCAAATGACGGAAATGTGTTCTGCATTAGACTCTTTATTTCTTGCCATTTGGCTCACTTTCTTTTTTGAGGTGGGGAAAGTAGGGAAGGAGGAGGCACATATGGCCAGAAATTACTAACATCTTTCCACCTTTCAAGGGTTTATTTTAGGGATGCAGATTACCAGCAATGTTTGGACAGGCGATTAGCCGTCAGAGGTTGATTTCATTGTGCTTATGGATACGTGGGCTACCCCCCACCATGCCTTGTCCAGGAGCTGCTGTGATGGGAGTGGATGCCGGCCCAGGAGCAACCTGGGACTGATCACCACTTCCTCCCCACCCCCAGCTCCCACCACACTAACAGTGCCTGGACCCCAGGGGTTTCTCCGCTGGATTGTGTTCAGTTTGTAATGCACATGGTGGTGGTGGGTAATGAAGAAAAACCCCAGGAGGCAGCAGCTGGTGCAATGGATGGAGTCCTGGGTCCTGGGTTCTAACCGTGTGACTACAAAATCTGGTTCTGAGCTCCTCGAGTATCAATTTTCCATCTGTAAAGTGTAGAGTGCAGTCTGCAGACCAAGCAGTACTACCATTTGAAGGAACCATGTTGGGCAATACTGGAGAGCCAGCAAAGCTCATCTCCAGAACCCCCACCCTGCGCTCATTCTTCTCTTCCCTCACCACAAGCCACCATGGCGGAGAATGCTATAGCCTCAGGCCCTTGACTTGACCTCAGCTACTGTGATAGCTGACCCTGAACTAAAACGAAACAAAACAACAAACAAAATATTTCTTTGGTTTTCCTTATTGTTTGTTTGGTTTGGTTTGATTTGGTTTGAGGGGGCCAGTGTTTAGCAATAACTTATCCTCCAAGAGTAGAATATACATACTCTCGCCTCTCACCTTACTGGTCACTGTCAGCAAGAATTCAGAGACCTAGAAACTTTGAAAACCCAAAACTTAAGGTCACTATTAAGAGCCGTCTAGGTCTTTCCCTAAGTCTTAAAATAAATCATCCCTTATGTTCAGGTAGACGCTTAAAGTTTCATTACACTTTCAGTCGCCTAAGCCATATTTTTTGCTCAAAAATTATACTTCCTTGGTAGCCTCCCCCACAAGGTTTGGCCATATTTCTGAAGCTGAAATAAGAATAGGTAACTCATCACACTTGTCCCAAACCTACGCTCTCTTCAGAACCAACTCTTCCTCCTGACCTGCTTATACGAATGGTGCCACCATTCTTCCAATTTACCTAGACAGGTGCTTAGATGTAGGGTAACCATTAGCCAAAGAGCAGTCATTTATACAACCAACAACATGGAATTGCTATAGAAATGCAAGAAGGATCTGATGCGAAAGGTATGAATGGGGCTGAGTCAATAATCAGATCTGTACCTCATCTGATTATAGATAACACTTACAATAAAGAGTAAAGTACAGAGAAGAGAAGAGAATGAGGGATCTCGGGGTGACAAAAAGTCATCAGAGGCACAGATGGAAAACCAGGCAGTCCAGTGTCTCAGAAAGCAATAGAGGAAGGTATTTCAAATGAAGAAAATTCTCAATCCCAGATGCTGCAGAATTTAAGAATGAGTGGAGAATAGATCGCTCAACTCAGTGACTAGGGTGTCACTGATGACCTGTGGGAAGCCAGGACCCAAAGGGGAGAGAGTGAATTCTAGAGAGCTAAAAATCAACAATAAGTGAAGAGAAAAAATATGCCATACTGACAACCATCAAGCTCCTGGAATGTTTGTGAAGAATTACCGCTGGCCACTTCTAGCCAAACATATTAGATTGAACACACACACACAATCATTTCTACCCTCTTCTGAAGTCAGTTTAAAATTGTAGTTAAAAACAAGAAGTTATAAACACATGCAAGAAAATGGTAAAGGAAACAAGAACATATCAACATTTAGTATAATAGAAAGCAAATGGATGGTGGAACCTGACTTGACAGGGAGAAGAAAGGCTGAAACCTAGCTGCCAGTAAGAAACAAGTAAATCCGCACTGCAGGAAAAGGCTCATGAATTAGGGCCACTGGGTGCTTTTGCACTCCATAACAGAGGATGCATTAAATATATACGAATTGGTAAAAAGTCTGTATAAAGGCATTCGGATCCACTGCTCTGGGCCATAAATCCAGGTGACTGTCCCTCACCAACTCCAGCAGCAGCCAAGAGCTTTATTCTCTACAGAAGGTTTGAATCAGACAGACTGTGAGCTTCAGTCCACCAGACACATGGAAGGACAGGATGGTGAGGTGCTGCACTGACACCAAAGGTTAAGTGAAAGTCTACACAGTAAATAGTGAGAGCCTCAGGTCTCAGAACACTACATTTATATCCCTTATTTAGAAGAGTGAAAGATTTCTATTTAAAGAAACCATAGCACAAAAGAAAAAACCTACAGTTCCCCACAACAAAACTCTAAAGTGAGGCCCAACAAATCACAAGCCATGCATATACACAACGGGATTCTAATTTAGTGCTCTGCTCTTAAATACAAATGGCCAGCCAAGGATCAGCAGGCATTTAAGGAAAGCTTCTAGATGTAAACCGCAGAGACCAAAACATAAAAACAAAGGAAAAAAAGAATTTGGAGATAACAGAAACAATGTAGGGAATATAAAAAACTTTTTACAAAGATAATATTAGAAATTGTATTCATAAACCCATAACAGAAAGCTATTAAGAGGAATGTTTAAAGAATAGAAAGAGTATTTGGAAATTTAAAATATAAAAGCAGAAGTAAAGAATGCAATACAAGTGTTTTAAGATTGAAAAAATTTCCTGGAAAACTGAACAAAATGACACAGAGATGGGAAATAGGAGAAAGATAAGATAGAGGATCAATCCGGAAAGTTTCAAGATCTGAGCAAGTGTCACTGTAGAAAAAAACGAATGAGAAAAAAAATCAGAGAAATAATACAAGAAAATTTCCCAGAAAAAAGGAACACGAGTTCTCATTAAATAGTGTCCAGAGCTCAACGAATCACGACATTTAGAAGCACCAGGGATAAAGAGAGCTTTTAAAATCCTCTGAAGAAAAAGAGAGTGTACATCTAATACAAAGGGTCGGGCATCAGAATGGCACTGGATTTATCAGTGGCAAGACTAGAAGCTGCAAGATAATGGATCAATGCCTTTAAAATTCCCACACTTGACACTGAACCTAACTATCAATCAATGTGTGAGAGTAGAATAATGACATCTTCAGACATTCAATGATTAAAGAAAAATTAGCTCCTACGTATCTTTTCTTTTGTAGACTCCTACTCCAAAATGTATTCAACAAAAATGCAGATCAAGAAGACAAAGGATTCGGAAAACAAAAGATTTAACTTAAAATAAAAGCAATGGAAGTCTTAGAATGGTTTTTCCAGAACTGTGTGCAGGCCTATATCTCAACCAGTCTAGACAGAAACAGGAGGAGAGGGGGGCTCAGGCAGATTACCTGCAGTAAATTTGGGGCTGAATTCATAATACAAACATAGGAACTGGGAAAGTAAAATGAGGCAATTACCAACTCAAGGAAAAACAAAAAGGTATACAAGAAAGGAAATACAAATGGAGCACACTACATGGTTCGGCTGCAAATAATATTTACATAATTAGAATAAATTAAACATTGAATATTAATTTAACCAAAAGTATTGGAAAGAATGGGGAGAAGTGGGGAGATGGTGTAAAACAGATAAATCTTCATCCTGAAGAACAGAAAATAATGTCTAAAAAATAAAAGAAATCAGATTATAACCATGTTATTTACTTACTCATTTTGCTAAATATCACAAGAAAGAGCTAAAATTATTACCTCAGGGTTGTGGAAGTTAGTAGTGAAAAGGCATGGGGCAGGGGAGTGTTGTTTTTTATTAAAAGGCTTTTATTACTATTTGACTTTTTCACTGCATTTATTTTGAAGCAAAAAACTTAAATTTTTAAAAAACATTCTAGTAAAGAACTTGAGTGTGTATGAAATATACATGAATCACAAAATGTGAGATCTTAAAAGAAACACAAAGTTTACATTTCCAGGTCGTCCACTGTCCCTCCTACTAGAATGGTCTGGCATTAGTTAGGGCTTACGGGTTTATATATGAGTAAGAATTCTGCTTTTTCAGTTGCTTTTTGGGGCAAGGGGCATGGCTTACACATCTAGTCAATCCCCATTATTTTTCATATAAAAAATCGATTAGGTTAGAATTTGGATTATTTCTTTTGAAATGGAAGGGATGTTAAACGTAGTTCCACTGATGCTCAAAAGTAACCTGCCCAAGGTCATACAGCTGGACGTTCCCACAGCATTGCCGGGACCTGCTTCCCCGCCTCTTCAGCGGAGCTCATTGCTCTATGCCACAGTTCCTCTGAAAAGCAAGAGGGACTGAATGGGGTTCCAGCAGATTCTGGGGACAACTGGACAAGCACATAGATACATGTTCTCTAACAGGTGCTCATGAAAATTCATCACTCAGCAGATAACAGCACATACCCAGATTCCTACTGGCTTGCTTTTTTCCTAAATTACTTTCTCTTGCACAGAGATCTGAAGTTTCCAATAGATGATTTGAGGAGCAAGGTAGTAAGACTAGCAATGTCTTCACAAAGTGTCTTGTTACTGGCCCGGTGGATCAGGAGGGGCCCACAGATGGGTGGCATCAGCCCTGTGGCCTCAGTTCATGCCCGTCATCCCACAGATGAAAAAGGCTATTCAGATAACAAGACCTCACCAAGCAATGAAGACAGAGAGGACCCAATCTTCTGTCTCCCGCTCCATTTTCGCAAACCTCTTGGGTGGGCTTCCCCGAGGCAGAGAGCACCATCCCTAAATCCAACTGCGCAAATGAGACTTGGTAATAGCACTGGGTGAGGGATGGATTGTGAAAAACTGCAGCCTCCTTCCAACACTGGGCAAAGGGTTTGGGCCCCATGGCGAGCTGGCTTTGAGGCATTAGGGCCAAATGAGTCCTACTGACAAAAGCCTTGGGATGGCAGCTTAACAGACCTCTCTTTTCCCAGCAGGAGCCAGTGTTTAGCATCATTAATTCGTTTAGCAAAGAAAGGAGCTCGCACTTGGTCACAATAACTCAGACTCTCTCCCCTGACCACAAACCACATGCTGCATACTTACATGCATTTACTGACTACAGGACATATATTATGAGAGGAAAGAGAGAGAGAGGAAAAAGAAAAAGAGAAAGAAAAAGAAAAACGAAAAGGAAGAAAGCAAAAACAAAACCCTCAAAAAAAGATTAAAAGCAGCTTTTTCTCTCATTTACAAAAAAAAAAAAAAATCACAACAGCAGAGGTAGAAAATGCTCCTGAGTGACTTATTTGGGGCAAATTACTTATTGACATTGTTTTGTTTTCTGGATCCCAGACATCTTGGGGAAACTGGGGGGGGGGGGGTCAAGCTGTAGAGTGCCTTTGCAACTTTACAAGCCCCTCCCCAACACACTCACACAAGCAGCACAGCAGCACTGATGTCAGCCAGCCCGGATCCCGCTGCCTAATTGCTTTATTTCATGGATGGTGTTAAGCCCCCACTGATTTAAGCTAACAGTGCAAAATGAAAACCCCACTTTAAGAGTGAAGAGCTGCCTGGTGTGGTTTTATTTAGGATGATGTGTGCATTGGCAGCCCTGGCAGTAGGGGCACGGGCCTCAGAGTGAGACAAAGAAGAGCTTCAGCCCCCACCTTCCCCATAAGCACTGTATCCCTCCTCCCCAGGCAGGAGACAGAGGAGAAGAGAACTGTTTAAATAAAGTCAATCATTAGGATTGATTGAATCTTGGCTCCAAGTCCAGGCAAACCTGCCAAGGCAAACAGTTCTTCCTGCCACAGGGTCACTGGTTTTCCATTCCTCTCCATCCCACCCCCCAGTGTTCGCCCAAATGGCAAGTTGGAGTGTGGAATGGTCTCTTGGAAGAAAAAAGGTGGGGTGTGGGTTTCACAGCCAATGAACCAGAAAAGCCATGAGCTATCCCTAGCTCTGAAAGATACTTAAGAAAGGGGTTCTCAAACTTTAGTGTCCTCAGAACCATGTGAAGGACTTGTTGAAAATTCAGATTGCTCAGTCACCCCCAGAGTTTCTGATTCAGTAGCAATGGGATAGGGCCCAAGAATTTGCATTTCTAACACGTTCCCAGGTGATGCTGATGCTACTGCTCTGGAGACCACACTTGAGAACCACTGGTTCAAAGAGTTTCAGGGTGTGGATAGGGTAGGCTTTTTGATTTGTCACCTTGGTTATTCAGAGTGGTGCATACTGAGGACTCTTCCTTGGGTGGTGTTTAAATGTCCTAGAGGCCCAGGACAGCCTTCCAAACTCACTGAAGCTCAGGTTAAGTCAGCAAGATCAACACGGGCATGTCCGAGAGCCAGCTGGCCTCAGGCGAGCTGGTCCAGGACTGTCTTCAAAATCGTTGAGTTCTATGGGCCCCTATCCCTCAGCAGTGCATTCTCACAGTAAGGAAAACAAAGGCTTTGATACCAAGAGGTGCACATTTCAGAGGAAAGGACTCTAAGTTTAGAGTCAGCAGACTCCAGCTTCTGGTTCAGACTCCAACACTAACTATTTGTACAAACTTGGGTAAATCACTTTACTTCCCTGGGTCTCTGTATACCCTTTTTGACCAATTAATCTCAATGTCCATTTCAGTACAAGTGGTCTTTCTGAATCTTCATATTTCCTTTCTATGTCTTAAAATCCAATATAGAATCCCTAATAATACAAGGAAAAGTATCCTCCATCTCGTGGTCACATCATCTAGGGATCTCACTTACACTTACCACAGCCCAGGCTTAGTGAACACACTGGCATGAGAGTCCTGTCCTGGTCGCGAAGCTGTTTAAACTCAAAGACAGCCCTGGAAAAGCATGTGACACACTCCAAGCACAGTGGAGTGTGTCGGGAGCTATCCCATTTCACATATGGGAGAAGAGGTGTGCCCCAGCCCCTTGGCTGGCCCTGGACTCTAGGCTGGACTATCCCTGAAGAAGCTGTGAGTCCAGTGCCTGAGAAATGGCAGCAGAAGCACCTCCGCTCCTATCCCTTTATCATTTCTTTAGTTGATCCCTCCAAAGACTGAGGTTACACATCAGACAAAATGTATGTTTTTCCTACTCACCCTTCCGGCCAAGCTACAGACCATCTTCTCCCCAAAGTGTCCCTAGCCCCATCCAGCCATGCCCAAGGAAAAGCGCATTCTAGGTATAAAAGGGGGCTGAGAGAGATGCACCTCCCTGAGTCATCATGGACTTCTCTAAAGTAACAAGCTAAGAAAGAACAGAGGAAGAAGCCTGTGTCCCAAATCGTTCATCCTAATCTTCGCAGGATTCGCTCTAAAGCAGAAACAGAAGTCTCTTCTCTGGATCTGAGCCAACACCACCCCCAATATTAAAGTTCTTCTCATTTGCATTTCTGACCTTATGTATCTATACAACTTTCCGCACTTGCATTTTCTGTTTCTTTTTTTCAGGCTTTCTGAGTCAGGGAGACAGAAAAAGCAGTCGCCCTGGCAGTCTGCCCAACTATGGCCCTTGGCAGGCACCAAGGTCTAGCATGAGCCTGGGCTACAATGCATACTTTCCCTGTCCATTGGATCGGGCAGTGCCCAGTTTCACTACGAAGTCCCAGGAAGGGGAGACAGAGAACATATGGTTCTCCAGGTGGGAGAACTTGGCCAAATCCTGCCAAAACAGACCTGTATCTGGTTAGATTACAATGTACACCAAACAGGATAGCAAGGAATGCTGGTCTTCCGAAGGTGACATTTGTCTTGGCCTGAGGTACATTTGATTGATGCCAAAATCTAAAATAATGAATGGGAGTCAGCACTCAGTCCTAGCTTAAAGCTGGTCCCCTATTTCTTAGGGTTTGCATTCTCTGCTGAGTTCAGCTGTCACACACTCATGGTGGCTGGATGGTAATGGCCTCGAGCTAGATGTCCTGACTCCTGCTTCTAGGTCCTCTGATCTTCACTGACTTTTCAGGAAACAGGTACCTGGACCACATTCTGGGGTGCTGTCCCAAACTCCCAAAGGCACTCCTGCCATGCAGGTGGCAAATGCTTTCTGCGTATTTACCAAGTTCCTGACTCTAGAACCGGCAGGTTTTCTTTCGATGTGCCCCAGTACTCTCTATGTACAGTGCATCCCTTCCCACTAAAGGCAGTCACGGTCTCAAGGGTTAGAGGCGATGGCTCTGGCTTGGTGTGCCACAGGCAGCCCTGTAAGCACACAGCTCCCCCAGCAGGTGTTCCTATTTCTGCCAGAGGGCCAGTGGATCTAAAGCTCACAGCAGATACTCTTATTCCCCCCGTTCCTTTCTCCAGTTCTCCCACTACCTGCCAGGTGCTCCTACTTCTTGTTCATGGGCTTCTGACTCACCCAGGGAGTGAGGGGATGTCCCCCCTCCTGAAGCTCCTCTCCAATGCCTCAGTTATTGCAACAGAGGGCACTCATCACACCCCCACTGCATAGGCCTCACCAGCAAGCTTTGCCCCAGTACAAACCTAGAGAAGTTCAGCAGACTGAGCAGGTCCTTCCCAGATTTGCTAAAGAAATGGGAACAAAGCATTCCTCACTGCCTCAGCATAAGAGGATTGATGTGACAGCCACAGATGGGGGAAGATGGAAGATGAATGTCACTTTGCATATGACCATAGCTAGAGCAGCAGCACAATCAGTTCAGAACAGAAAATGTTTGAGCTCATGGCTACTATCCGAAGATTTCATAAAAACTGGTAAGTGGGAAGGTAAGTGTCAACTGTCAGTTGCTACACAAACACCAAGACCAGTTTAGATGTTTCATGGACAGATGTGTATAGAGAGACAACACATAAATAACAACCGCAGTACCAATTTGTCAAAAATTTAGGATTTGCTGTGAAACCACCCTTAATATGGCATTTACACCATGGCAAATTATGATCAGTAGCCTGAGAGGCTGTGCGCAGTGTTTAGAGGAAGCCGACACACCCTCCGGTATAGAATTTCATGTACATGTCCAATCAAGAAAGATGCAGTCTCAAGATCTAGCATCACTGTTCAATGCTGCCAGCTCTTTTCTGAAGAGAGGCATGGAGCAGATCCTCCCTTAGAGCTTCAGAAGGAAACAAGATTTTTCCCTTCTGACTTTCTCAAACTGTGAGAGAATAAAGTTCTGTTGTTTAAAGCCACACAATTTGTGGTTATTTGTCATGGCAGCCCTAGGAAACCAACATAAGCCAAACTCAACCCCACTGCATTACTGCCTCTCAGCAGGTACAGCCAGTCGGCTACAGCAAACGTGAAGGGTTTGCTGAGATGCCTGATTCCTGAGGCCTGTCCAGGCTGCCCTGTGTTTGATTTCCAGCTCTGCTGTGTGACTGTGGGAAAGTCACATAACCTCTCTGAGCTTCATTTTCCTCAACCTAAAAGGAGGAATAATAATACTTACCACACATCACAGGGTCTTTGGTAGGCTCAATATAAAAATAAGCTCATGTAAGAAAAGCATTTTGAAAATGGCAAACTCCCCTTTACTTTTAAAACTTTACTGTTTTGTACATTTTTTTTATTTTATACCATATGAATATATTGCTTTTCAAAACTAAATTATATGTTCAAAATTAAATTATATATATGTATATACATATAGATTTGTTATTATTTACACGTTATTCATTCATTTATTTTATTCACCTAAACTTCTGTCCAATTTTTAAGTACCTCACTGCCTTCAGGAGAGTAGAAAAGTACAAATAAGGTTTCTACTGTGTTTAGGCCAAAATAACTCTAGCTTTAGAATTTGGGTTCATTTCCCTATGGCCTTTCTAGAAGTTTTCTGTGACTACCTATGATCTCATTCTTCTTCATCTCATTCCCAAAAAAGTAAAGATTCCAACTATTTCACAGATAAGAACACTGCTGAATTTCAATGCTTGTTTTTTATTATGTGACCTCTGACAACATGTAACCCTTGCCTTATTAATATCTCCCTTTCGTCACTTAGATTTCAATACCTTTATTTCTTGGGCTCCAGGACACAGCCACATCTTTGCTTTTTCCTTTTGCTATATAACAAAAAGTACATTTCTCTGACATGTGTTAGAATTAGAGAGACTACTGGGTGGCAGTCACATGTATCTCTTCCTCATGTCCCTCTTCAAAGCTTGTGGATTCTCCCTTTGAAATGGGAATGGAACAATCTAGGCCTTTTCCTGGGAATATATCAAGGCCTCCATATCAGACAGACCTGGTTGGTGCAGGATAGAAAATCCAGTGAAACCATCCTTGGAAAGACAATGTGTTGGCACCGGTTTGCTTTGTAAGCCATTCTCGAGACTTACTAAAAGACAATCCAATGGAGGTTTTTTTAATAGTTGAACTAAAAACCTTCCAGATCAATATCATTTTTCTAGACAGAAAAAAAAAATCATTCCTCCAATTCCCTTATATCTATTGATTACATCAAATAATAATGGAGTTGATTAGAGCTTATTCCTTTGCTCAGACTGACTGCTCTACCCAGCTTATCCCTGGACACAGGCATCCTAATGGGACCACAGCACAACTGGTAGTGATGTCCACCCAGCCTCCAATGCCACCCTTATTATCTATGAGTGCAGATAACTTTAGGGAGAAAAACTGAACCCTAAGATTCTCAGTGATTGGGATCCATATATGTGCAGGAACATTGAGAGGAACTGCCAAGAGCCACATCACTGAGAGGATATGAAGCCACTGGAGACATCCAGGAGGGATAAGAATCTGGCTCATTAGCCCAGATCCATAAGCAGGAGCCGAGGGAAGGAGGGAACTGTGGCTCCGGGTGTAGCACAGTGGTCATTGTGGACTAGCCACACTGTGGGGAGAATATGTGCGGTGGACAGACATTAAAGAGCTATTTCACTTGAGGCTATAACACACTGGGACCCAGGCACCCTTGTGTAGAGCCTGTCCCCCAGAGAACCCCTTCAGGGCTGAGCAAAGCACTCCTGGGGCTCTCTGAATATTGGGAGCTCCAGCTCAAGCACAATCTCCCACAGAGACTGCCACCAAGCCTTAGGTGGGCAGAAGAACTCCAGCAAGGGCAGGCTAGCTAGCTAGCACAGTTTGGATGGAAATATCATCATTTATACCCACAGGCTGCCAGGCAGGGGCCATTTGGTAAAGATCTCAATGTTCCATCCAGGAAGAAAGTACAGGTGAGTATCTCATTGGATAATCCAGCCCTTCTTCCCTGAGGTCACACACTCTTCCACATGTCCCGGTAACTTAAAAGAGTGAGTGTCAAATGTAACCAAGAATAAAAAGTAGCCAAGCCAAACCAGCTACAGGTCCCCTCCTCTTCCAACCCAGTGGCCCATGTTGACCAGATTTTTATAACAGAGTTCAGGGTAAGATTTCCTTTGAAGTAAGATTCTGCTTAATGGCATGTGTGTGTTCAAAGAACAGTAAGTTAGCTAGGGCACAGGAGCACAGATTCTTACAGAAGAATGGGACTTAAGAGGTCATCTAGCCAAAGTTTCATTGCAGAGATCAGAACACCAAGATGGGAGGAAATGAGCACCACAGTCTCAGCTGTCAGCAGCTGATCAGGAGCTGGAGCCAGGACTCCGACTCCCCATGGCCACCATGTTCCCCCTCATTCCCCAAGCATATGCTCCTCCTGTTTTTGTCCTTCACACACACTCTGTCTCAGAAAGACAATTCTCCCAACCCTCAGGCTCCAGTCCCATGTGATCACACAGCCTCCCTTCTTCCTTGTCCAAATGCAAGAAACTCTCTCCCTATTTCAAAGCCAGAACAAAATGCCCCAAACCAGGAAACTGAGCTCCATCCAGGCTGAAGAAGTACAACCCTCGTTTACCATCAGATAAGTCACTTCCTACAAAAAAATGTGGCTGTGGTGAAGGAGGAAAGCTAGGACCAGAGGTCCGTCTGCCAGCTCCCCAGCCCCTTCAGGGAGAACCTGAGAAGTGCTAGCCGGCCCCTGGCCCCTCACTCTGGCCCAGAACCATGGATCAGATAAAAACAATGGGTTGCAGCCCCATACTCAATCCCCTCCAATCCAGAAAAGTCTTGCTGAGCAATCCTGGGGCCTGCCCAAGTGAGTCCTCAACTTATCTTCCTCTGAGGAGCACTTTGGAGTACGACAGTGACGAGGACAGAAGGATATGCTCCTGTGAGCTCACTCATTAGAGAGCAGCCCCCAAAATGGGCTCATGGACCTCACACCACCAGATAATCAGACCTGGGGGATCCCAATCTTCCCTCTTGGACCACTTCAGAAGGAGCTCTCTGTCAGTGTCTTACGTCAGTTTCTTGCGATGTGGGCCCCAATGAAACGTCCTTGCTGAGGGCTCCATGGGAGAAACGAGCAGCTTCTCAATTACAATCTGTGTTTCTCACTCTCAGGAACCTGGAGGGCAAGGCAGGAGCAAAGAGAGTTTTCTGCTAACCCAGACCATTCAGCTCACCAACCAACTCCTAAAGAGTATCAAACAGGGGACCGGCATGAGACAATGAGCAAAAGAAAGGGAAAGCGCCAAGCTCTTTGCGAGGCTTGCCTGTTCTCCACTTTGAATAATCATTTAAAACAAGGAAACCTGCCAGAAGACACATTAAGTCTGTAAGAAAAGAAGGCTACAGGCGAAGAGCTGTCAGTCACGCAGAAAAATCAACACAATATATTGATTCTACTCCTTTTCCAGGAAAAGGGCAGCTTCATGCTCAACCTTCTCACCACCCTTCCCCCATCATACACACAATTATACAACTGTGAAGGCAAAAGAGATTTTTTTTTAAGTCACCAAGAAAACTGATACCAAGGAGTGAGGGGTAGACCAGATGGTCTTACTTGTCTAAAGGAAAGGGCAGGAGAGGGAGGAAGGAAAAGAGGGAGGTCCAGTCTGAAGCCTGCACTTCATTCCAGGTCCTTGGGGCCCCCTCTCTGGCAACTGGAGGACCATTCCCCAAGAGTCATGACCACTAGGATGCTCTAAACCATCTGGTCTTCATCACGAAGACATACAACTAGGAATGAATTTGAGGTTCTGTTTTTGCATGCCCAGGAGCCAGCCCTTTCCTCACTGAAGAGTGGGTCTATACGGAGGTTGAAACTGAACAGGCAACACATTTCAGGGATGGCATTCCATGTTGCTGGGTGACCTAGGGAGCCAGGGGCCTGTCAACCAATGGTTGTTGGTGCCAACTGAATACCAATTTGGAGTGCAGTAAGAAGAAAACTTTGTTCAGTGCAGTCAGTTCAACTGTGATACAGCATGCTCTGAGAATAGTTCAGTAGTATTATGAGAACAGCTCAGTAGTGTTACTGCTCAATTAGGAAGCAGCATGGCTGCAAGGCAGCCCTGGCATGAGGCAGCCCAAGGGCCAGGCCTCTCTCCAGCTAGACAGCTCTGCTCTGCTCTGGTCTGCTCTAGCTGCTCCAATCTGTTCCACTCTACCCTGAACTGGTCTGCTAAGTTCTGCTCTGCTCCAGGTATACATCTTTGGTGTTTTAGCTCCAGTGTTTCAGCTCCTGCCAGGGAAACCTTCAGTCTTTGGTGGGAAGGAAAGGTGCACTCTCTGAGCTCAAGGGAAACTGACTTCTACAGATAGAAGTCCCAACCCCAAACCCTGCTTGGTCCATCTTCATGCAAATGAGTACTCCAAATCCTCTCAGTTGATTGGTCCAAAAGGCACTCTCTTGATTAGCCAGATAAGAGCAGCTCTGATTGGTCAGTGAAGATGCTGATATAGATGTGCAGCTCCAATTGGACAGGGAAAGTCTCAGGCTGATTGGTTGAATTAGGATTCCAGGAACTCCTCTATAAGGGCTGGCTCAGAAGGCAGAAACAGTGCAGGAAGGCAGTTCAGTGCAGGAGGCAGACAGCTTAATGCAGCCTCCTTCCTAAAGTAAGGTTTGCATGAGAGGCCTCTGTATAGAAATGGCTGCTAGGCTCTGTTTTTGTTTTTGTTTTAATTTGAGCCCATTTAGCCACTAGGAGCCCTTCTTTCTCAGGGTCCAGAGGCCCCAGTTTATTCCTCCACCTTCCTCAGGAAAATCATCTGACATCTTCATGAGGTTTGCCCACAAACAAAGCCACCTCCCAGGTGTAAGTCATCAGCAAGAAAACAGACAGCAGGTGCTCCATAAATCACTAAATCATGGAATCTGCAGGACTGGAAAGGACCATAGTGTCATGCCTTCTGGCTTTCTGCCAAACAGGTCTTTCAGGTATCATAGGCAGAAAAAGCCAGACAGCCAGCTCCTGTGGTGGGGACCCCACTACCTTGTTGATCGAGGTTTTATTTTCTCACCAAGCCAGATACTGCTGGATGAACTAGACAATCTCAGTTCTTTCGACTACTGACACTTGTAGTTCTGAGAGGCAGACGTCTTCAAACACACAGGCTCATCCATTTGAAGGAGGATATGGGAGAATTGTCAGGCCTCTTAGAAATGGGAATTAGCCAACCTAACCCTGCAACATCTAGGTCTAGCGACAATGGCTGGGCAGCTTATTTTCTAATACTTCACAGCTCCTGTACACAAAATATCTGCCATCAGCCACTATGGGCCAGAAAGATGCTGAATACTCATTCTACATGCTGGTATCAGAGAACAGGAACAGCACAGAGTGTCAGTGAAAGCACCAGGTCACTCCCAGGTATGACACATCTGCACCAGGGCCTGCCCTGGCCACTGTGCCCTCTTTGGGGGCCAGGCTGGCACAAAGATTCAGGCCTCGATTTTCCAAGTTTCCTCTCCCACTCCATGCTTTGGACCTCACATTTCAGGTACTATGTGCTCCCTTGTGAGCCCAGAGATGTTTAGGGGTTAGATAGCCTGTATTTTAATAACCTCTAACTCTTTTTAAACTCCTCTAAGAGAAACATCACCATTACTATCCTGCTTCGATTTTAGCATATCTGTCAAACACATTCACCCTTTATTTTTCCATGTTTAAGAAACATCAAGTGTGTAGCTTATGTTATAAATGCTTTAGGGAAAAAATAGCATTCTGGGCATGCTAACAGCCCCTGCTTGGGCACAAAGCCTTTCCTGAGAATGCCAAGCAGAGCTGGAAGATGGCCCCTGTGACCAGCTGCTACAAGGTAACATGTTAGGTGTGAATTTACATTATGCCACTTCCAGATACTTCAATATAATCTCATGGGACCTATACACCAGTCCTAAGAGTATGCACAATTATCCCTATTCGGTAAGTGAGAAAACTGAGGCTCAGAGAACTGAGCCTTGCCGAAGTCTCATGGCTGGTAAATTGTGGAGCTGGAATTAAAACTCGATACTGAGGATTAGATAGCACTCCTTAGAACCCCAGCTCCATGCTTCCAAACTGCTTTCCCATCAGTTTGTGTCTTTCCCATGCAGGCAAAAAGGGTCCTACACCCCCCATCCCTGGGTGCCTAAGTATGCACACAGAATAACAGCAAGAACCTTGAGGACATGGTCAGAAGAGGGATCCCAAATGTGGAACCAGTCAGAGGAGAAGGCTGAAGTCGGGATGCCCAGCAGCCTCCAGGCCCTGTCCAAGAACACTGACTTACAATGTAACAATGCATTGTGCTTTGTGGTGGTTCTGCAACCCCAACTTCACTCCCAACTCACTTTTCATCTGTTGCACACTCTTAGACACTGGCTTCTCTTCCACAGGTGCCTATGATGAAGGCCAAGTATTCCCAGTGAACACGCCTGGGGAGCAGGGAGGTGCCAAAAAAATATTCTATCAAGAAACCAAGTCATAGATGTTTTGCGGGAAAAAAACATGCAAGCTCAGAGCTGGAAGGAGCCTCGAAGATCACCTAGGGCAGCAGTCCCCACCTTTCTGGCGCCAGGGACCAGTGCTCCTATGAAAATCTAATGCCTCATGATCTGAGGTGGAGCTGACACAATGTTAGTGCTGGGGAGCGGCTACAGATACAGATGAAGCTTCGTTTACTCACCTGCCACTCACCTTATACTGTGGAGCCTAGTTCCTAACAGGCCACGGACTGGTACCAATCAGTAGCCCGGAGTTTGGGGACGCCTTACCTATGGTGACAATTTGCTTAAGGAAACAGGCTCAGAGGCTTTAATTGACTGGCCCAAGTCACAAAGCTATTTAGTGGCAGAACTGGAATCAGATTCCAAGACTCCAGAATTTGTGTTATTATCTATCAAATCACATGTCATTTATCTCCTTGCACAGAAGTTTTTATTTTTTGTTTTGTAACAGAGGGGTAAACTGGGTTATTGAGAGGTTAAGGAGCTTGCCTGAGTTAACACAGTATGTGGCTGAACCAGGCCTTGACCTCAGGTCTGTATGACTCCTAAGGCTATACATGTTCTTTCCAATCTACTTTTAAATCCTTGGGATTACAGCATGCCCTTTATGACAATCCCCACTAACCACTGGAATCTGCTAAGGAAGTGAATCCTGCCCAGGGAAACAGCGGTTCAAAATGGACTTGCTACAAACACTAAAACCTAAACAAAATAGGCCAAGTTGGCATTTGGAGTAATAAACAAAACACCAAGACTGTAGAAGTGTTTCCCAGACTTACAAAGATGGCCCTGGGTCTGCATAAAGGCATGTTGCAGGGAAATCCTTATGGGCTTTGCTAAAGCCTCCCTGAGCCAAGGGAAATCAGTGGCATGTTCTAGAAGGCCTCTCTCTGAAGAGATGGGGGAAGGATTAAGCCTCTGACCTTGCCAGTGAAGAGGCCAGGGTGGCTGTAAGAGGCAGGCTCTCGTTAACTGTGCTAGCAGCTGAATGCCATGGTCAAGCTCACCAGGCAGATATGCCCTGCATGCACAGACAAGCACATGTAGTGCACATGCGCATGACTCAGTGTACCACTCACCTACACACATGTGTCTACACCCACACCTCAGACCTACCCTTACACACACACACACATAAACATAAACACAAACCACGCATACACCCCTTGTCCCTCATTGTAACCACAGCCCCTCCTGCCTCCCTCCTCCAGAAAACCCTATACACCTGAGCTGACCCAGCCCCTCAGGCCTTAACTAATGTCATTACCAATCCAACAATTAAGAGGCTGGCTCCAGAAGTGCTGCGTTTGCTGCCTGCTAGGCCACTAACAAGGTCTGGGGAGAAAAGTCAGGGCAGTTTATGACAGCTCCTAATGACGACTGCTCTTGGTAATGACCAGCTCTGTGGTGACCCAAGTATGAGTTGATTACAAGCTCTGGCTCCTGCTCCACACATCCAGAACAAAGGTTTCTCAGGGGCACTGACCACTGCAGATGGCCCTGCCCTGGCTGCCCAGGCTGCATGCTGACCTCATCAGGCCAGCCTTCAGGAGCTCTTTCAAGCGGGTGGCCTAGACCTGATCCAGGCCTGGCCAGCACTGCCATGAGCCATGTCTTAAGGGATCTGACTCAAGGGCTTCCTCTCTCCCTGCCCCCCAGCCTCACTCAAGGCTCTCCCATCCTCACCATCTCACCCTGATGTCTGAAGTGCTGCTGTTGTACTTTATCACATAGATTAACAAGTACCTTCTCTTTCAGGTGTCCTTCTCTCTCCCATTCTCCACCCAAGGTCTTCTCTTAAAATGGGAGTCACAGTAACATTTTAAAATAGACTCCTGATGACTTTCCATTGCCAAAAGACAAATGCTCCATACCCTAACATGCATTCAAGGCCCTTCAGGAGCTGACTTTTGCCAACTTCGTTGATCTCATTTCTAGATCCTCACCACCATAGGCCTCATATACAAGCTGACCCCAAAAAGATTCACCACACCCCAGTATACAGATGTCATGCCTCCATGTGTTGATCTCTGCTGGGCCCTCTACCTAGAATATTCTTCCCATATCCATCTTTTCAAACCGGCAAACTCCTACCAATTCCTTGGAGGTCAGCACAAGATATCTCCTCTCTGGAGCCTCCCTTAACCTCTCCCTAAGAAGAACTGTTCCCTTCCCTCTGTGCTCTCAATAGTTCTTACCTGTTAAAGGAATTTCAGCATTTGACGATGTGGTATTACATTCATTTGTTTTCTCCTCTTTATCCCCTCTAGATGGTGAGGTCAGGTACCATCTCCCAATCAGCCCACAGGACAATTCTTAGGTACACTAACCAGCGTTGAGGCTGACACATGATACATCCTCAATTCAATTCCATGGGCATTTATTCAATCTCTAACACTAACATGTGGTCAATTTATTGAGGTACTTCCCTCTCAAGGGCAGGAAACAACATACTAAGTAACACAAAAGTGTTGGGGGCCAGGGCCCATGAGGCAGAAAAGCACCTTGGGAAGCCCATGAGAAATGAAGCGTTAGCCTCAAGCTGGTCCCAGAAATAGGGAGAGTCAAGGTGCCCTACTCATCCTATGAGCTCACCCAGATATACCCTCACCCCACCACCGAAGCTCACCAGCTCCTGTTCGGTCAGATGTAGGCATGATAAAGTGCGGTGCTCTCACCTTACCAAAGTGGCTTACAGGGATCTCACTCATCAGCTCAGTCTCACCCTTCCACTTCTCAGTATTTTGCCTAGAGTAGATACTTATTGACTGACCTTCTTACCTCCTGCAGCCATGTCCCACCAAGTGGTGTCTCTGCCTCGGGCCCATGGCCACACTGAATGGGTAACCACTGTGACGCACCTGCTCATTCCAACTGCTGCCCAACTGGGAGCAGGCCCGGTGCCACTGGGACCCCGCTACCCTCCCAGCGGGATACACAGCCAGAGATGAATCAGAAAGACCAACTCTCCCTCACACCTCAACTTGGCCTTTGAGACTCCACATTTCTGGCCGGGGCTAGCTAGCCCTTACACAGGATGCTGAGTTAGTTACTAGAAAGAACAAATGACATTCTTGACCTGCATTTATTTACCTGAAGTAGGTTTTGTCGTTTTAAGAATCACTATTTGTTTTGAGTCTTCACTCCCTTTCCCAGCCCTCATCTCCTGAATCCAGGAATGCCTTTTTTTTACTTTCCCCATCAATCCTAAGCCTAAAATTAGATTAATCCTCTCCTCTTGGAAACTTCTCTGAATTTGTCCAGCCCCCAAAGAAGACCTCTTCTTCCTTCAGGCCTGGGATTTGGAACTATACACTAAAGCACCTGAAATTACTGGGGAACAGAGACAAACAAGCATGGCCAAGGCCTGCCTCATCCATCAAATTCTTATATTCACTGAGGACAGGGTACTCAGTACAGAGCTGAGATCTCAGGAAGCCTGGAAGAAGCCACAGGCCCCCTCTGCCAGACACAAGTACCTGCATCCAAGAACTGTGCCTCGAAACATGTCACCCTGCCCCACGTGGAGTGCTGCATGACTCATTCTTCAGGTGCCAGCTGTTTATGAGGGTTTCAAGTGCTTACTCCAGCCCCTGTTTCTAGCTCTGCTGCCAGATGTAAGAGGTAGGGATTTCCTTCAGCCATAAAACCATTTCCAGAAGCTGAATGGATCTGCTGTGGAAGACACACCAGTGTGAACTAACTTTTAAAGGGCTCACAAAGAGAGGAGAAGCCATCTGAGGTACTCCCTAATGGAAATGTCCTGGGGAGAACGCTGACAGAAAGGCTAGAGAAAACAAGGGACAGAAAATCCCACTCATAATCCTGCCTGGAATGAGAACAGAGTATAGGGAAACTGGTTCCTAATTTCTCCCCACCGCCAAAGTGCCATTTTGGCATCTCTACAACTCACAGACATCCTATGAGAATTTATAAATGATTTCCCTTAATTCCTGCCCTAAAGAATATACTCCTTTATTTCCCTAAATATCTGCAAGCCAGTAGGCATCTATTGTGCGTACCTTAAGCCCTAAGAGTGGTCAGAACAGCCTGGCCTCACATACCCACAGCCTTTCCAAGCCAGAAGGACCAACACCATTTATTCTCAAGGCTCACACATGAGCATAGATGCTCTGCTCAATCCCCAAAGCCCTCATCAAAAGAATACAAATGTCACTCCTTCTCTAGGGTCTTTGCTTCCCTTCCCTTACCCTCCAAGGAAGTCAGGATGAGAGAAACCCAGGGTAAGACCCAGGTCCCAGGCTCCAGCCTCTGGGACTAGGACTATGAGAATTAGTGGTTTATAACTCGATGATCCCTCCCTGAAAAGCCACTGTGAACAATGACCACGGTAACTTCCTTTCAAAGATGGGGAAGGCTTTATTTCCTCTCTTCTCCATCATCACATTTCATTCATTCATTTGCTCATCACTCACACCTGTCCTGGACACTTAATGCAGCACTCACAGAGCTAGATCTGCCCTCTTTATTCCCAAAGGGATCTCTCACAACCACCACTGAGCCAAGCCAGAGATCCTGGGCAAACATCTCAGCACTTTCTGCCACTGTAATTCCAGGTCAGCAGAATTCACAACATAATTTTGCCCCCTTCCACCATGCCCTGGCCCCAGCTCCCAAATCATTCAACATGCCCCAGCCCCCTGCCAATTTGGTTTAATAAATGTCTATTTTCATAGAAACCTAAGCTGGCTGCTTCTGGTTTACTTCCCTCATAACTCATCACAGGCTGTTTGCATGATGCTGAGGGAAGCCGTCCTGAGGCTTGTCTCCTCTGAGCCAGGAAGTCCCCAGTGCCAGCATTAAGTGGCACTCAAGCCCAGGAAGGCTCACACAGCAGGGGTATCTCCTGTTCATAGGGGCCCTGCCAGTCTTTGCTCCTGGTGGCCCGGACAGCCAGGCTGTAGTGCCAGGTCCTCCAGCACACAGAGAGAGTGACAGTGCTAGTGACAGGCTGAGCCTCTCACACAGCAAAGCTGTAGCTCAAATATTTATTGTATGTGTCTGGCTTTCACACGGAATTTGCAACCTGCCAGTTACCAGTGTTTACCTTGGTAGAAATTCACGGGAAATCTTAGCCTGAACAGGCTCAGAGTTTATTTTACTGCCAGATAAACAACTTTCTTTGATAAATCATCCATGTGACAGTGTTCCTAAAAGACTAAACAAAGATTTCAAGCACAATCTATACGCCGTTGAGAAGCCTTCCAAAGCTAATGCATGGTTAATTGGCTGCTCTAAGCAAGCTGAAGCAGGGCAAGGGCCTGAAATTTCTTTGGCTGTTTGTTCTCTTTAAAAAATAAAATAAAATACAGATTGGAGCTTCTGGCTCATTTCTGCACAACTGGACAAAATTTACCAATATTTAAATGTTCTGTTGCTTCTGAACATAGCCTGTTTTTTGGTTGACAGGAGTGGATATCACAAATATCACAAGGCAACTATCAGAAAAGAAATTAAAAACTGCCCTGGGGATGCTGCTCAAGAAAAAAGGGAGGGAGGAGTGAAGTACAATACACAAGACCTAAAATCTCTCTCTTACACAGACCCCAAAATTATGAGTAGAAAAATTCATATTAGGAGTAAGAATTATGAGTAGAAAACCTCATATTAGGAATAAGATTTCTACAAAACACACAAAAACTCAAAAGAAAAAACTTGGGTAAGCGTGTCTTGGAATTGGTCTTTACTCAGCCCAAGTTTCGAGTGTTCTGCAGTCTTTAATTATCTAATGACGACATCCAGTTTTACAATGACTTAAGGGTGTCATCTACGTAAACCTACTAGTATGTAGGGTTGTTTTTTTGTTTGCGTTCTTTTACTTTGGTTTGGTTTTTTAACTATAGCACCTTGAATCTGCATAAAGTTTTGAAAGTTCTTCCAAATGGGCTATTACAAAGGATTCTTCAGTTTAATTATCTTGTTAACCAGAGATTAACCAAGACATCTTTTCTAGTTCCTAAAATTCTTTTGTCAAACAAGCAATTTCATTAGTGCTAGCATCTTCTTCCTACCTAGGCTAATTTTCATCCTGAAACAATTCTTTCGAAAAAGAAGAGATCATTATTATGGATTGACCAGCCGCCATATTCCAAGAACTGTACACATGTGATTAATTCAATTCTCACCACAGTAACACAGGAAGCACAATCCACATTTTGCAAATGAGGTGACAGGCTCAGGGAGGTTAACAGACTATGTCATGGTTGCTCAGCTTATCAGGTTGAGATTTAATACAAGCCTGTCTGGCCTGAAGCCTATGTTCTTTCCACTCTATTGCACTGCCTCACTCTCTCCACAAAAAAAAAAAAAAGCAAAGACTGCTGATTTCTTTCTATGTGTTAGGCATAGGCATCAGTCCATTTATGTCCCACAAACTCTGAGACAGAGAAAAAAGTAATGACGGAGAACCCTATGCGCCCTTCCTAGAGGGCTTCCTCTAACCATTCCTGGCAGGATGTAAATGTGATGGGTATGTGAGAACATGAAGGAAGAAGGGTATAGAATCAGGACTGTCTACCCAAGTAAGTGCCAATGGGAATAAAAACTGCAAGAGATGCCAGGCAGAGTGGCCTTGGCCAATCAAGTGACTAACTCCTCTATCAGTCTTACTTTCCTCAATCTATGATATGAGAGACCTAGAATGGCTGATCTTTGAGGTTCCACCAAGCTCAGCATATCTTTAGAATGACAAAGGGGCACAGATGAGCAAGGCAAAACCAAAGAAATGTGCCACTTGTGTGGGCTGTGAGTAGCTCCTTTATCCCATCTCATCCCTTAAACTCTCTTTCTCCAACCACTCCCAAAAATGCTTCAGAGAACAGGGGTGAACTTGAGGGTAAATCCTCCTTGCTCCCCTTCTCCATGATAGTTTATATATATGTCAAATGATAAGGAGGACATTTTGTTAAGTGAAATAAGCCAGACACCAAAGGACAAGTATTGTAGGATTCCATTTATATGCTCCATTTATATGCAGTACCTAGAACAGTCAAATTCACAGAGACAGAAAGTAGAATGGTGGTTTCCGGAGTTGGGGGGGAGGGGAGATTGGGAGGTGAGTGTTTGGGTACAGAGTTTCAGTTTGGAGTAATGAAAAATATCCAAAGATGGATGGTGGTGATGGTTGCACAACCACGTGAATGTACATAATGCCACTGAACTATATATTTAAAAATGGTTAAAATGGTAAATTTTATGTTATATATATTTCATCACAGTAATTTTTTTAAAAAGATAAGGAGGACTAGGAGTTGGGGTGGGAGGTGCTCACAACCAGAGAATTACAGAATTGCAGGTTAGAGAGGACATCAAAGGACCCCCAAACCACACCATCTGACAACTGACCATCCCAAGAAATACTCTAGTCAGAACTGAATCTAACCTCAAAGAAGTCATGTAGTACCAGCCAACCCTGAACCAACCATGTCCACACTTAAATCTGTCTTAGGACAAAGAAAAGCAATCATTCCAGAGTGATATAAAGAGTGGAGAGGGCTGAAAACAGAATTCAGTTCAGGAAAGATTTCAATAAATACGCTGAGAGCAGAGGACAGAGTTTCCAAGATGCACCTCTTACTTGTTTGGTGAGAGCCATGAAGGGAGGCCTCATTGGCCCAGGACAGGTCTCCGGGCTACTGTCATCCCTGTAAAGGTCACCTATGAATGTTTAGCAAGTCCAGCCTGCAAGCCGGGCCAAGGGCTAGATTCCTTACACACTATCTCAGCTACATCTATATCTCACCAAAACCTATATCTGGCTATCGGTTGCCATTTCACAGAGAGAAACTAGAGAGGTTAAGAGCTTTGCTCAGTGTTGCAAAGCACATACATAGTGGCAGAGAGAGGATTAAACTCAGAAAGCCATGCCCCATCCATGGATTCTGGGTTTCTGTGTCCTTTCTCACACTTCAATATACTTTCCCACGTTCAAATATGCTAAAGAGAAATGCTTCTCGTTGAAATTTGTCTTATCTATCTTCCTGCCACAGGTATAGCCAAGAAGGAATTAGAGATGGAGACAGAATGCACCATGTTCACCAGAAATCTGCTCTGTTCCCAGCTTTCCCTCAGTTCCTCAACCAGGTTTCGTCGTGCAAAATGCTCCCCATGTTACCTCAATCCAGACTGCCCAAGACCTGGTTTCTCTGGCCAGATTTGGGACCTGCTCAGGAACTCTCCAATCTGAAACAGTGGGTGAGCAAGGAACTGACATCTCAACTCACCTGGACAACTTGAAGACTTCAAAGGTTCCTGGTTCCGCTGCAGTCTCTGCACTGTCCAACCCAGCCTTATGCAGGGGAAGACTACTGTAGACTGGTACCCAGACCATGAGCTGGAAGTTATACTTCCAGTGCACTTAAAGTGCCTGGCCCCATGTTTTCCTGAATGTGAGATGCCACAACTCCTTCCAAGTATATGTATTTTAGAGATCGTCAGTGACAATTAAAACCAGTTGTTTTCATTCTCTCGTGTCTATTTAATTTTACTTTGACTGAACTAGGTTTCTGAATGTTAGGGATTTTTTTTTTCTTTTAGATAAACCATCAGTCACCTAAAACAGGGCATGTAATTTTCCTTGAACTTAATAAACTTGTGGCACATATTCACTTAGACAAGAGCTTTCTCCTTTTATGATGATGATGATGATGATGATGATGAAGAAGAAGAAGAAGAAGAAGAAGAAGAAGAAGAAGAAGAAGAAGAAGAAGAAGAAGAAGAAGAAGAAAGGAGGGAGGAGGGAGGAGGAAGGAGGAAGGAGGAAGAAGGAAGAAGGAAGAAGGAGAAGAAGAAGAAGTCCAATTTCCAGATCCCTGCCATCCT
Organism: Eidolon dupreanum; assembly: GCA_028627145.1. Classification (NCBI taxonomy): domain Eukaryota; kingdom Metazoa; phylum Chordata; class Mammalia; order Chiroptera; family Pteropodidae; genus Eidolon; species Eidolon dupreanum. The sequence continues at coordinate 46,483,181 of CM053508.1, read as the reverse complement.
CTGTCATTCGTATTCTCATCTGACAAACTTTTATTTTATGTATCCATGTGTAAGACACTGTGCCAGAGACTACTGAAGTACAAACTGGCCTTGTTTTGTTCATTCTAAGACACAAATTATCTATACATTTGAACATGAAGTATGTTTTGTCAGTAGTACAAAATGAATAGCACATCTCACAACAACTGATGGGCATCTTACATTAGGTAAAATATGGTACAAGACATAGACCCTGCTCTCAAGCAGCTTACAGGTGTTGTTGCAATTACTGTGCTGGCAGCCAGTTCTCATCTGAGGGAGGAAACCCATGATTTAGTTTGGAAAGGCTGAACCTATTTTTTGCAAGAGATCATTCTGCCCTTCAGAGTAAAATACTGTGCCTCCAAACAGCAGCACTGCCAAGACACTTTGAAAAAGGAGTGAGAACAAATTTAGTGAAGGTGCAGGAAACTCCAAAAATATTTCTTTTAGAAAATATTCCCAAACGCTGAGAGCTGATTTTTCTTTCCTATGTGATTCATTTTAGTGTTGCAAAGTATGGTTTTACTCTTTATGAGGAAACATATAAATGGGGAGAAAAATCCTTCCAGAAGGCAAGGAAAATTTCTGGGGGCAAAGAAATCTTTTTCCACAGAGAGAAAATACCAGGCTAAAGAAGCTGTCACCTGAACTCTCAAGCTTAAAAAACTGGAGAAGCCAGTACAAGAGAAAGCTCTGAACTATCTTTAGCAGAAGTATCTCGTTGTGAACATTTCTACCAAAAAAGGCTTAAGGGTGTTTGTAGATACTGCAGAAGGAGCTACAGAGAGTGGGCAGAGGTGAGGTCCTAACCTCACAGCAATTATAAATCAGAGCCTCAAGTCCCTGGGGTAAGCTCACCTGAAAGAAAGGCTGCTATGGGCACTGAGTTGCTAACAGCAGGATTATGAGTGCAGCAGCTTGCAAATACTATATTGGTCTGTTTAAGAGAAGAGAGCGGCATCCTGTTGTCATATAGCAGGAAAAGCAGAGAGAGAACAAAAAGCAGATCAGTGCGACCTAAGTTCAGCAGGCAGGCTGATCGCCATGTTGAATTCAGAGCCTTTGCACCACCTAACTTTTGGCTTCCCTACATCTGGTGCTTGATCCAGGCTGATCCAGCTGCATTCCTGAGCATCAGCACACAGGTGTTTCTACTGATGCTTTTCCCTGTTGGGGGGAAAAAAAAATGTGTTCCGAACTGAGGGGGTACAGTGCAAGGGTGGAGAGACTAGTGGCCAAACAGACCAGCCAGAGAGTTAAACATGTACTGCCCAAGGAGGAGTAATGGTTCGGGCATGAAGGAATCCAAGGATGCATTGGTGGGAGGGTGGGCGTGCAAGCTGACCCAGAAGGAATGCGCCCCTTGTTTCTGGAGCTCACAGAGCCTTCCAACAACCCGATGTCTTCCCGCCAGGGATGTCAGGGCCACTTAATGCAAAGTTTGATCCCTGGAGTAGGGCGTAAAACATTCTTTTTCTTTTCTGTAGTGTGTCAGTTTGCATTGCTGAATTTCTTTGTTTCCTAACTGAATCTCATCAGCGTGGCTGACTGCCTCACTTACTTGAAATGAACTAAGCTAGGAAACAAGTTTCTCAACAAGGCTGCATTCCCCAGGGTGCTGAGAGGGCCTGAGCTAAACTCAGCCCCTGCAGAGAGAGGGGGAAAAAATCCTATTTATCGTCTTACAAGAACATTACAAACAAAAAAAAAACAAAAGTCTCTCCTGCCTCCAGATCAAAGAAGCCTAGCATACACCATACCTATGCTGAGAAAATAAATGCCTCTATAGCAAAGCAGCTGTTCATCTTAAGTATAGATGGCAGCACGACAGAAAGTAAAAGATCTCCAGTTGGGAAAGTCAGATTCCTTATTTACAAAATAAGTGGATTTGATAAGATGACCTGTAGGGTCCAGAAGGAACTCAAAAGTTCTATGAACCCAAGAAGAAAATAACCTCAGAGCTAAAAGAACACAGTCCCAAACAGCTAATAACTCAGATTCACCAAGACCTGATTGGTTATTAAAATAAGATATACCTCTCCCTCTCACAAGCAGTGAGCAAGTGCTTGCTGACTTAGTAGGTATGTACTGCAGTAGACAAAAGATGTCCACCCCCAGCTGAGTTCCCTGAGTACCCTCTGGTCCCTCGTCTACACCACAAGGTTGACCTTCCACATTCAAATTACTTCCCAAGGCTTGCCTCTTCAGCTCATGTCTAGGGAATGTCTCTGGTTTAATTAGTTGCCACAATGCCCACAGTTATCAGAATTTTGATGGGCAACTCAGGGAGGAGGGAGGAACCTGATGACAAGTTCAGGTTAGTAAGTCTCAGACAATAACCTGAACATAAGCATGGATTCTCTTCTCACAGCTCCTTAAGCACCAACTTTGGCCTTGAGTTCCACAGCACCCTCTTCAGCCAGTGAGCTATAAAATGATTCTCTAAGAAATCAATGATTAGAGTTCAGCCAAGATTTTTAAATATTTAAATTAAATTTTAATTTATTCTAAGCATTTTGGGCTATGGCATCTAGCACAGTGATTTGCACTCAAGAAATGTTGAATGGATACATGAATCAATGAATGATCAGATGCGCTGAATTTGCGTTTCCTAATTGGGAGGCATCACCTGCTAGTCAACTCCACACACTCAGTTCCAGGGGTTTCCATCACGCTTCTCTCAGGAGCTGAGCCTGATAAAAGTCACATGAGCATATACATTAGCTGATATATTACTTTTCAGAGTTTACTCTAACACGATTCCCTGGATTTGATGAAATGTCAGGGGGCCAATTTGCAAAAGTGAGTGTGGTGATTTACAATATCTAAAGAGGATCAATGAAATCTCAAGAGCAGCTCCTTAGTTATTCCTCATAAGGATCCTTCGGGAACACAGCCATACTTGAGCAGATTCTTTCTGACCCAGCCATGCAGCAAAACTCTTCTCATCAAGATTTCTGAGAAATTTTATTTGTCCCTTTTCTCTACATCCAAATGGGAAGGAATCTCAACCCCATTTGTGGCAGAAAAGCTTGTTGCTAAGGCAGCGTGGGGCTGTGCACTCACAGGCTTTACGGCAAAAGGACTGCCAGGCTCAACCTGGCGTTCAGCACCCCTGACAAAGCAAGAGTGTGAACACTGAGAAGCAAACATCACCACGGTCAGATGGAAGAGTAACAGGAGCCCTCTCCAATTTTATTTGAGTTCATTTAAAATGACAATAAGAAAAAGAGTGTGACAAACATAAACAGCAAAATGCAGAGCAGATCGAATCTTCCTAGAGGTCCCACGGTCCCCTAAGAACGAAGGAGGCAGGCAGAGGCACCCAGTACAGAAACGAAGTGCACAAAATGCTCCCAGCCTCAAGAAGCTCTCTGTGGCAAAGGGTCTGAACTCTGCAACTTCTGTCTTCAGTCACAAGGACAAACACCCTGAGAATATGACTGTCACATATACAATTTCCTTCAGCCCCCACGTGCACTCATGTGTGTGTGTGTCTCATTCAAATACAGCACTCTGCCAGTACGAGGCCCTTTCATGAACTTTATTATGGTTCATGAAGACATGGAGTAGGTAGTTCTGAATGGACACAGGACTCGCATTACCTACCGTTGTGCTTTTCCTGGTTAGAATGCTGTACGAAATCCAGCCTCAAGGACACAATGTGGGCAGCATGAGAAATACACTGTGCGGTGTCAAGCTGAACCTGGCCCTGGCTGCTTCTCAGCATCCATATAAAATACAGGCAGGCACAAGGGACTCAGCCCTTCAAATGAATGCGGTTTATGTTTACTTTTCCCACCCCCAAAGTGTCTGGAGCATGGGTCTTCTGCAGAGCAGGCTCTAAGAGACCTTCCTGATAAGCCACCTGAGATCTGCTCCCCAGGCCACATCCAGCCCTTCTCCTGGGGCTGTAAGTGCTGATTCAAAATTCCTGTTTAACCAGGAGCGATTTGAAGAAAATGGAGAGAAATCTCTTTGCCAGGAAGGACTTGATTGGGGCTCTTCCTTTAAATGCCCTAATGTTGGCCTCTCCCCTCCCCAGAAGGCACCCCACCGTCAGCCACTCCAGTTCCCTGGTAGAGTGGTGCTGACACCTAGGGGTGGATGCAGAAAGAGCCGGTGTGGGGAGAAGGCCAGCCCAAGCCGCTCGCTGTACCTCCTGGTAGTGTCCCAGGAGTGGTGTTTTCCCATAGCTCTTGCCCACCTGTCCCCAACGCTACCTCCCTACTCCTAGAAAAGGTCCCCAAAAACCCATCCAGGGCAAAAGCAAAATTTAACTTTAATTAAAAAATTGGGCAGTCCTCCCATCCTATCTAGTCTTCCATCTGCCTGAGAAAAGCAACCATTGGGGAGCCTGGAGGTAGAAAATATAAAGGTCCAAAAAGATGCATCAACAGGCTCTATTCAGCAGGAACATGAGCCAGAAGGAACTGGGGAACCAGGGAACACCAAACCTCCCCAAGGCGGCCAGGGACACTATCTTACCAAACTCGCTCGCACAGAGATGTTCAATTATGGCTTCAGATTTCAACTCATTGTCACATGGAGGACACACGGTTGTGCCTAGGAATGGAAAGGGAGAAAAAAAGGAGCTGTGAGTTATGGGGGTATGGGTATGGGGAGGAAATACCCCTTGGAAAGAGATCAGTCTACCACCAAGATGAATAGTTAAAGATCTTCTGGAATTTCTGAAGGGCAACCCAAGAATCAAAAAGAAAAGTCCTGGAGCTAAAGCTATAAACAGGCATATGGTTTATTAGAAACTTAAGGGATAGAGCTGTTGAATGTGGCACAGCTATTTAAATCAAATTTCTCTGGAGCTGGATAGGGCAGGTCCTAGGAATTGTGGCTTGATGGGGTCCCTGGGAAAAGTTGACTTGTAAAGCAAACACATGTATTCCAGTTGTTTATTTCCTATTCTTTCTCCCCTCTCCTCTAAATACCCCCTCTGATTCCTCCCAATTTCCTATTCCCAAACTCCCAAGATAGCATATAAATCTGACCAACTCTCTAAGAAAAAACCTCTTCCAGACTCACAAACTCTAACCCCAGACTCTGAACACCCCTCTACAAAAGGGCTATTGCAATATGAGTTCCTAGCAAAAGCTGCCAAATGAGAGGACAGAGGTGGATGGGAGAGACCCTCTGGAGACATTTTCAGGGCACTGTGAAGTGCTTTGAAGAGGAGGTGTGTGTGTGGCTGGCATGAGGGCCACTAGGAGGTGGCTATGCCCCAGGGGAGGAGGCATCTGAGGCCAGGGCTAGAAGTCTCCTCCAAGCCAAAATGCTACTGATGCTGGAAGGATCCCCCCGGGAGGTAAAGTACCTTCAGGAAAGAGCAGGGAAAAAGCCTACAGTGGAATCCTAAGCAGGGTAAGGTGGCTCATCACCACTACCCTCGTCCCATCACCATCGACACCACCACCATTGTCATCATCATCACCCCACTACCACCACCATCACCATCATCATCATCATCATCACCATCACCATCTTTCAAACTAGTTGGAGTTTTATCCATGATCTAGGAAAGCATTAGCATGTTCTAAGGGCATTCCATCCCTGGCACAGTATTGGAAGCCAAACCAGGCTGGAGCTAAAGGGCACAAGAAAGTCACCACCAAGGTGACCAAGGATGATGTGCAGAGAGACCTCTGCTCAGATATAAGAGTCCTTGTCTTCCTCCTTCCCTTCCTTCTCCATGGCTTCTCAGTGATCTCTGTGACTCAGTGAAATAGGCAAAGCCTTCAAAGATGGAAGATAAGGAGAGATCTGCACAGCCCTTCCAAACCAATGCTGCTCCCAGGACACAGCTGATCCAGAGCTGGCCACCCACCCCACCCCATCCCCCACTTCCAAGCAGGGTCCCTTCATGGCCTTAGTCTTTGCTAACAGACTCCTCTCTCACCTTTATTCTATACCCAGGGCCAAACACCGTCCAGATTCTCAGTATAGCAAAAACCACAGACACACTCCAAGCAGAAAACTGTGTGACTGTCTTTTGGCCCAGATGCTAGAAATTTGTTTTTCACCAAGAGCTTGAGATTGGTAGCATTTCTAACAAAGGGTACACTTTATCCAGAATTCTGCATATGGTTCCTGCTTTCATGGAGAGAAAAACAGGGAAAGGAAGTCCCACGATATGGGAAGGACCACGTTACTTATACTAGAAAAGTCAACTGTGCTTTGGGGTTTTCCTTGTTTAGGTTATTTTTTAAAAAGTGGAAGTTATCACGTTGCAAGTTTCCACAAGTATAATCTTGACCAAACCAGTAGCAGAGCTAAGGCCATCAGAATATAGATGCCAGTTCGCCATCCGCTGCACATACATCATCTCATCTAGACACTCTGAGCAGCCAAGGGCTCTATACCCCACAGGGGCATTCTCCTCAGTCCCATCAGTTACCTTTGACCTTCCGTGCCACTCAGGAGATCAATGAAGTGAGCTCTGTGTGTTCTCAGTGTTGTTTTCCCCCATCTTGCTTTCCTTATAGCCAACTGTGGAGCAGCTCGACCCAAAGAAGGGAGGAATGTGTAATGCAATATTAATCTGTGCTCCCTCCAATTAATTGTCCTTAGGGCCCTGCAGGATGCCTCAGCGGGAAAAATCCACCCAGTCATCCATTTGAGAGGTAGAACTAAATCACTGTTTTAAGGAGTATTTAAAATAATATTTAAAGCAAAGGAGACAAAAAGTAAAATGTTTTGTGTCTTATTAATATTTAAAGGGGGGGGAGTAGAGGAGAAAGTTCAATACTGGAATCAGGATTAAGTGAATTTTTAAAACTCAATGCACACACATGCACACAGCACATAACCCCTCCCCTCCCCTTCCCTCCCCCTCCCTCTCCCTCTCCTTCTCTCTCTCCCTCTCCCTCCCTCTCTCTCTCTCTCTCTCTCTCTCTCTCTCTCTCTCT
>CM053508.1:46123962-46476140 GCA_028627145.1 Eidolon dupreanum | reverse complement strand
TGTTCATACAACTTCAATTAGTAAAACCTGGCAGGAAGGGGAAATAATTTATCAGCCTGGGAGTATACAGGTCTAATGTAAGTGAAAGATGTAAAGATAACTTTCCTGGGGAAAAAACGATCACCTCTCCCATAACAAATGCTTGATGCAGTTTGTGCATCAATAGCCTTTTGAGGGGGAAGTGTCATTTACTCATTTCTCGTTATCAAGTCTATCTTTAATAACAAAGGTCTGCCCAATACCCCAAAACTGTACATGCCTAAGTATGTGAACAGAAACCAGCCAAATTATGCACAGATATGACTCCGCTTTGAAAACTCAGTTTTAACTCTTAAGAATAAAAAGAATTAAGAATAAAAGTAATACATGTATACTTACTGTCATCGAAAAGTGCCAGTTCTTATTCCAAACCACTAACCTTAAGGTTTGAGGACTAGTGTGGTTCGTCTCAACCTGCCCCTACACACACACACACACACACACACACACACACACACACAGCCCTCCCATCTCCACCTTCAGCTGACAGTGACCAGTCAATCTCAGAGGAAGTCATGTGCGGCTCCCTCCCACTGAGTGGCTCTAGTCCTGGGGAGGACCGGATGCCCTCTCAGGATAGTCTCTCACCAAAAATGATGAAGGGGAATTAGTTCTCAAATCCCACACCTGACTAGTCTTTTCACAGCCTTTCTCTCTGTTTAGCAGCTGGTTTGGGGAGGGTGGCATGACTACTAGGCACTCCTAAGACAAAGGGAAGGAGACAGGAGGATAGTACAAAGTTCCAGACTGAGGAAGCAGCAGACAGGTGGAACAGTAGCCAAGGAGTAAAAGGCTTAGAGAAGATGGCAATTAGTTTTCCCAGCTTTTCACCCCAGCTTTTTTTGGCGGGGGGGTTCAGCTGGGTGGTTTCTTTCCCCTTCATTAGTAGGCACCCCAGCCAGTCCCATCTCCCCTTCAGAAGGTGTTCCCACAAAGGTCTCCACCACTTCATGTCCAACCAACTGTCCCGGAAAGAGGCAGCTGGGAGTGGACTCAGCTCCAGCAGAACTGGCCACGGCCTCTCAGGGCAGAGTTGAACTAATCCCCCAGCGGTGGGCAGAGGAAGGGGAGAAGGAAAATAACTGGACTGCAGGGGATGGCTCCACACAGGCAGAACACAAAGTGCTTTGTTTGCTCTAGGTAATTGCTCAGCTCTCGATCTCAAAGAGCTGCACTTCTGGAGGTTAACCCTGTGCAGACACCCAGAAATCAGAGAACAGAGGTGCCCAGACCGCAACACGGCCGGCAGGCTGCTTCCTTTCCATCCGGCTGGGACCCATGCCACCCAACGTCAGTCACATTGGACTGATCTTCTCCCTCCCTAGAATAAGCAAGAGCAATCAAAATTCCGGATGCCTCTTTTCCCATACCTACTCCCACCCGCACTTGGGGGGAGCACGCCCTTCAGTGGGCATCTCTTTTAGGCATCACTTCAAGATGAGCTAAGTTAGCAAGCAACTCGACTCCCCCCCCACCCCACCCTAAGCCCCCTCCTCAAAAAGCCCTCAGGTTGCCGACCCCTATGCTAAGAGCACCTGGGTATATGGCTTCCCATCTCAGACTTATCTCCACATCTTTGAGTCTCAACTCTGCTTCCAAAGAATTAAGGATTGAATTCACTCCTATAAAAGTCAGGCCACCGTGCAGGGGTTTTTTGTTTGTTTGTTTTGTTTTGTTTTGTTTTATTGCCTCGACAGGATTTTTTTTCCCTCCCACTCAAGAATTTAAGTGGGAGAGGGTTCTGAGAGGAAACTTAGGCCCTCCCTGAGGCTGTTTTAGGAAAGTCTCCAATTTGCAAGCCCTGCTCCCCAAGGAGAGACAAACAATGAACTAATTACACCTTTATCTTTCTAATTACCTGGGGATTTGTGTAAATGAGAGAAGCTGAGGGTAGGCAAGAATGAGATAGTGGAGACCTTCCATCCTCAACCCTAGGAAGCTGTTACCTGAAAGGGGTGGAGAAACAGAAACTCCAGTTTCTAAACTTTTTTCCTCAGCCAGTTCTGCAGCAGTCCTGGGCTACTTGGCTGGATGGCTAGTTAAGGAAAGAGTTGTTTGTGGGTTTTATTTAACCCTCATTATAACCTATGAAAATAAAGCTGCGCCTTAGCATGATGTCGGCCTTTCTGAGCTTTCTACACTTTAGGTTTTTGTTTTTCCTCCTGGCGCATCCCTTCTAGGGTGTTAAACTCTTCGTTGGGGACTCTGTTCTCTCCCAGAGGAGCGATGAGCTCCCTTTTTATTTGGAGCCTAAGGCTTTGTTTCAGGTATGGAAAAACGGAGACTGGACCCCAGGAAGAGCCGCTCCAGGAGTGGAACCGAGGCGCAGCCGCCGCTACCGGGAAACCCCGCCGTCCGTGCACGTGGGTCCGGAGTGGCGCTAAGCAACACCTTGCACGGACTGGAAGCTTTGAAAAATCATTCTGCACAGCTTGAGATCAATCTCTATGGAGCGCGTCCGAATTCCGGAGCGGAGCGATGGCCAGAGGTCGCAGTGGCAATGGCTTTCCAGCAGCACCCTCTGCAGCCCGGCCCAGCCTGGGGCCCCCAGGGTCGGAGGGTGGTAGCTTACCTTGGGGCTTGGAGGCTTCAGTGGCGTTGGGCGGGGTCATAGCGATGCAGACGTCCCCCTCGGGGAACTTGTCACACTTGAGCATCTCGGGCCAGTAGAAGCCGAAGAACTGCATGACCGGCTCGCACGAGTCGCGCACGGCCTCGCACAGCCAGCGGCACGGGTAGATGGGCCGGTCCAGGCAGACGGGCGCGAAGAGCGAGCAGAGGAAGACCTGGGTGCCGATGTGGCAGTTCTTGTTAAGCAGGGGCACCCAGCTGCTGGCCTGCTGCTTCACCTCGGCCATGGTCTCGTGCTCCAGCAGGTTGGGCAGCACCATCTTCTTGTAGCCCACGTTGTGGCACAGTCGCAGGTCCGCCGGGATGTCCACGCACTGCGGGGGCTTCGTGTAGAAACGCCCGCTCTGGTACGAGCCGATGTCCGACTGGAAGCTCACGTAGTCGTACTCGCTGGCCGAACCGGCGGCCAGCAGCCCGGCGGCCAGAGCCAGCAGCACGCCCCCGGTGGCCCCGCGCCGGCCCCCAGCGCCGCGCCCGCTGCCCATCCCGGCTCCGCGCTCTCGCTCCCGCGACGTCGGGGCTGCCTCGGCCACCTCCCCGCGCGCGTCCCGCCGCAAACTTCCCAGAGTCTCCGGGGACAAAAGGGGCCGTATCCACCCCGGCCCGGAGCGGCGGCCGCGCGTTCCTGCCCGGTCCTCGCGGGGTGGCGGCCCTCGGCCTGCCGCGGGGAGGGAAGCTCGGCGGCCTGAGTGCTGCCGCGGCTCCCGGGCGCGCTGCACCTACTCCCGAGGCTGCAGGACTCGAGTGCCCCGTGCTCCTGTTGCAAAGCCCTCGGAGTCTCCGCGCGCAGCCAATCAGCTCCAGGCTGCGGCCAGCCGCACTCATTTAGCACGTCAGTCACCGGCGCAATTAGCCAATCACTTCACTTGCAAGAGCGTTCGGTTTACTAGAACTAAACACAGGTCAACACCCCTTAAAAAACCAAATCAAAAAAATAAATAAAAGAAGAGAGGGGAAAAAAGAGAAAAAATAGGAAAAGAAAAGAAAGAAAATAGAAGTGCAGAGTAAATAAAGAGACTGTTTAACGCTGTAATTAACTTACATCGGATCGTAGAGAAGCAAGGAATGTAACAGTACTTGCAAATCCATGAGATAATGAAGACTATTTTACACTTTTTAATTTCAAGCAGCAGCCCACCAGACAAGCAGCTCGTCTCCTCGGATTTTTTTCTCTGTTGCTGCAGTACAAAGACAGGCAGTTTCCCGACAAACCCGAGCTCAGAGAGGCAGGAGCGGCAGAAGCCTGCTTTTAAAACCCCGGCTGGCCAAACTCGACTCTTGCAAAGACAAGAAGGTGTAGTTAGAGCTGTTTGCTGGTTTAAAAATTCAGTGTCTTTCCAGGTGGAACTTCCGGATGGTGGCCCTCCAACACCAGAGGCGCTAGGTAAATGTTGCTCAATGTGGCAGGAAATTTTGCTGGAAAGGTGTTAGCTTTAGGAGAACAGCTTTAAAATGTAAAAGGAAAGAAAAGAAAAAAAACCCTACACAAGTCCCAGCCTGACAGCACGTCTGTGTGTGCACGCATATCCACATTGACATGTTTGTGGTGTAGAAAGCCAAAACATTAAAAACACATGTGCACTTATCAGCCTGGTGTGTGTAAATATCGAATCCATCACTCAAGCACACATGCTACATTCAGAGCTGGCCCAGGAACCTCAAGTCAAAACCAAGGGCTCCCATTAAGGCAAAAGGCAAGAGGAGAGTAGTAGCAGAAACACAGTCTGGCCTTCTCATTTAGCCCCTTCACTCCACTCCCCCCACCCCCCTGGGTACCCCCCAGGAACAAAAGTTTCCCTGCCACCTTCCACCTCAGTTTCTGAGAATTCTTTGTATGTTCAATATTCTTCTGAGAGGGAGAGTTAAGCTCCAGAGAGCTGGAAGTGTGACCATAACTGACCCCAGGGACAAGAGACAACAGCAAGCAGTTCACGAAGTTCAATGGGTCTCCACATTGCATGTGTCATGAAGTGTGGGGGGAATGAGGTGAAGAATGCTGAAAACCCCACATCTGAACAGTGTGGTACCACTCCATGTGGCAAATGGGCCACAGACCTTAGAACTAAAGGCAGACACTGTAGGAGGCGCTGCCTTGCCAGGCCAGCTTGTTTGTAAGACCCTGGGGAAGCTGGCTTTGGATTCTGCAGACCAAATTTCTTGATGGACAGACTCCAAGTAAAACTACTTGAGTTTGTGAAGAAGCAAGACTATTTTCTTAAAGCACTCGTGTCCATATGGAGATTGTGATTCCACTGTGCACACAAGAAGCATCTGCAGATGGTCAGCTTCTCTGTCATTTCTAAGCTAAATGAAAGATGTGCCAAAGTGGGAAAGGGGCAGAATGGAGAGAAAGCAATCCAAGAGAGAAAAAGCAAGACTTTGGATGGCAAAGGGTTAATTTCTAAACAATTGGTAATGCTCAGCTGGAGAAGCTGGAGAAGACATTCCTTGTAGAGAATAGACCACAGGAGACCAAGCAACTGTGTCTCAATTCAAGGGACATTTAGAGAAAAATGCTGTTTAGTAGGGGGTCTTTTCTCTAGACAGGCCCTCAAGCCCAAGCCAAATGTGTCTGTTTACTCACTCCCCAGAAAGAGTTGTATTAGTAGATAACATCCTCTCACCTCTGAATCTGGGCTTGGCCGACCTCTCACTCATGTTTGCACAGTTTACCCAAATGGTGGGAGGACTCAGGTGTCTCCACTGTTAGAATTCTGGAAATTCGTCCAGGTAACTGCACCTCTACCAGTCCTGGAGTCTCAAGTCAGGTGTAAATCTCGCAAATCCATTCATGGGAGGACCTAGCCAATGTCTGGTTATTCCCCCATTGACTGATCACCTCCAATCCCCAACTCCCCACCCCACTCCCAGATGGTCTTACTGCTTTAGAGAGAGGCCTCTTAGGCCATGCCAGAGTCACAATTGTCTCAAGGACAGGCAGGAAGTGTGGGTATATATAAGACCCCAAAATTCTAAACCCAGTACATTTCTGGCACTTTCCAAGGCCCAGCTGGAAAGGAGGGACTTTAGGTCTCAGTCCCACTGACAGGCTTTAACCCACACGTAGGATTTTGGAGGATAACTGCCAGTCAGTTCACATACTGCATAACAGAGCCTGACAGAAGAGCCTGAAGACTTTGTATTTAGCGTCGAGCACAGTTTTATTTTTCCTTTTACATACTCTCAAATCTTTGCACCTCAAAGCCCAGCCCCCCTTTTCCTAATGTCAGGAATGTGTATGTGTAAAGGAGAAAGTTCTAGAGCAAAGATTCTTTAAACATGATATTGACATGACAGAGCTCCCAGAAACCAGGGTTCTTGAATATAAGAACTGGGGCAAAATACAAGTTTAAACCTGTGTTTTTTATTTCAGAAAAATTCTGATTTTTCCACACTGCCAGTTACCCATACATGAAAATTGGAAGTATGTTCCCTGTTGCTTCATAACCCAGCTCAAGGAAGCATTCTTCAGTCTCCTCATTGCCCAAAGCTGACGATGGAGCCAAGCAGAGTCACTGAGGGGCCTCCCAGGTGCCTACCTGGTGGCCTCTTCCCACACACGGAGCTTCTTTCTGCCCTCTCCTAGAAAAACTGGGGGTGGGAGGCGGGGAGACTTCCAGCCTGTTCCTCCTATTCTGTTCCATTATCATATCATCAGTGATTTTTTATGACGCTCTCCAAAGATACACTCAGAATCCTCTCCACCAGCCAGGAGTAGTAGTACCTCAAAGCAGGAGGGTCTCCTGCTTGCAGCTAGGTGGCGGTGCCTTTGGGGCAATGCAGAGAAAAGCGTTCTGGTCCAGTCAGAAAACATGGAGTACGGTCTTGGTTCTGCTCCTTACAGGCTGAGTGACTTGCACTTTATCCTTTTGGCCTTAAAGTTCTCATCTATAAATCAAGAGCCAGAATTCCTGCCCTGTTACCCCATGATATAAAATATATGAATTCTCAATAGCTAGTGTCAGTGAGGCACACAGCTAGATTTTCAGTAAAGTCTGAAATGTTTAAAGTGGCATACAAGACATCATGAAGCACAGTAATGCTCTTACTTGGACAAGTTTCTATTCCGTTCTGCCTCTGTGAAAGTGCAAATATCATGCCCGCATTATTGATTCCAAGCCCCTCTGGCTCAAGAACTGGCCTGACCTGCTATCTTGAGTTTGGGAATGTCTAGGAAGACTCATAAAAATTTGGAGTTGAAGGCAACTCCACCCACTGTCTCCTCCTAGCACCCAGAGCACCTGTTCATACTTCATGACAGCACTCATGCTGACATTTTATAGTTGCTTGCTTTGGGGTACCTACTACATGACTGTAAGCTCTTGGAGGACCAGCACCTTCTCTTATTTTGTCTCACCTATCCATGCACCCCAGCATCTAGCATGGTGCCGGACATACCATTAGTGCTAAGTAAGGCCTTCCACCCCCAACAAATACATAAACATGTTGTAGAGGAAGGAGATATGTAAAATACCCAGGCTAAGAGAAGTTTTATACTTGAGCATTGATTTTTGCATTGCGCTTCCTGGGAACCAAAGCAATAAGTAAGCGTGAATCACTCAGGTTTCTTTGTCTGCAGGAAAGGAAAATCTTTCATAGATCTGAATCCAAAGGGAACTGATCATTAGGGGCTTATATAGAAACTGTAAACAGAATGTGGGAGTTTTATATTGCCTCTCTGTGGACAGATGCCACATCCAACTCATATATCTTCCAAGTAGACCATTCAACAGAGGATGGGCAGTGAATGGTTTGGTGAATGCAGTGGCTAGTTCCGGGAGAACAGAATTTCCTGTAAATCCTGCATAGACACTGACCTTCAGATCCTAAAGCAATCCAGTATAAAAACAGGCTGGTGCCTGGAATGTCAGGGTTTCTGGGAGTGGGGTGGAGGGCAAGAAAAGCTGGAAGGATGCTCCACTTGGAACACCTTGTTGCAGGTCCTGGCTTCAGAGCTCGAGGCTTCACTGGGACACCACAGAGCAGGAAAAATGGGCCTTTGGGAACCCTCTCCCCTCTGGTGATCCCAGAGTGAAAGTAAAGTGGCACATGCTTCGGTGATGGGAGGCCCATAAATGGGCTGAGATTGCTGCAGGGAGGGCAGCAGCACAGCAACGGACACGTTCCCCTGGGAGCCATGTGCTTATTTACCTAACCCTTCATGGCAGGCACACCAGACAGCTCCACTGCCTTTCTCAAGGGTTGGAACTGAGAACAACTTGGATATAAATGAGGTGCTGGGGGAGGAGTGGGAGAGAGCCCATCATCACACTCCTTCAGACTTCAGTAGAGCCTCTCCCTCCCCTCTGGGTATGGTGACCTCACTCTCAGCTATGAAAGCACTCACCTCCAGGTCTCCATCTGGGCCGCTGGGAGGTCTCCTCCTCCCAGTCTCCCTCCATCCGAGAAGCACTGCTCAGCTGGGTTAAGGCATAGTGTCCTTTTGAAGAGTAAGCCGCCTTCCTGTAGTCTTTCTCAGTTTGCTCTCTGCATGCATCATCGCATCGGGGCCTCACAAAAAGCCTCTGAGCTGGCAGAGAAGTTGTTATTCCCATTTCACAGAAAGAGATACGGAAGTTCGGAGTGGTGGAACCCCTTACCAGCAGTCCAGCCACCATGGCACTCTGGTGCCCAATCAACACCAATCTTTGGATTCTAATCCTGTTGACTCTGCACTAGGCCTAATTGCCTTTGTTAAATGCCAGTCCCTGGGGAGAAAAACCCAGAGACCATTTGGCTGTATTGACTCTTATCATTAATTTGTTTATTAAACTCTTCTAAGAGGCCAGCAGGAAGGAAAAGATTGTTCTGAAAGAGGGGAGGAAGGAGAGATGGATTTGAAAATCTGGGCAAGGGCATGAGGTATCTTCCTATGGGGTTCTGGGATGGAAGAAGAGTAGGATGAAGTAGCAAGTGCCCGAGGGGTCAAAAGTGGGGGATTTGAATTTGAGACTGCTACAAAGAAGGGTGCTCAGGGCCAGACCTGGGTTGCAGAGGTGAGCACAGTGCTCTGTACAGGCAGCTGCCAATAAACCATGTGTAGCTGACCTGCCCTCGTGTGGATCTCCAGAAGAAACACTCTAGGGGAGAAGAAATTGGGAGCCCCACAAAGAGGGAAGGCTCACTATATACACATGAGAGAAAGAAAAAGAGACTATACAAGAGCTGGTACAGGGTATAAGGCAGAAGTTCTGTCTCTGGTCCTCTGTAGGCCTTGCACATTTTGAGAGTTCCATGGTCTTTCCAGGGGTGACATTAAAAATATTTAAAACCCAGTATGTCATGACCAATCAGATTGTGAGCCAGATGAAAACCAGGTATGCCACCCTGCAAGTACATGAGGGCTGGATCCCAGCCCTGGGACAGTTTCAGCAGAGGTGTGAGTGGATATGCAGTTTCCAGGATGGACCAGGCTGCCTCCTACCTCTGTGCTAAGCTCGTGCTGCCCCCACAGGCCCAGCTGTCCTTCCAGTCCCTCGCCAAGGCTGGCCCAAGGTCTCCTAGCTAGAAGTGGCCAGGTGCATTGTCTGTACCGTGCACCTCAACTATCCAACACCTCTCCTCACTGCTTGTTTACATTTCTGAAGCTCCTCTATGACCTTCATTTTTTTTTTTTGCATGCCATAAGTTTCTTTACAAACATATCTAGTATGTTGAGTTCAACAGGTTGATCCATTTGTCAAAGAGACTACACCTCTTAAAGTGCTCCTCTTCACATCTGTTTCATGGAGTAACTAAAACATTCTTATTTCTTAAGCAGTTGCTGTCTTACTATAAAGGAAGGTGCAGCAAACCCGGATCCAAAGTATACAGTCAGCATAACTAGTAACCGCCACTTTTTTCCCCACTGAAAATGGCAAATTCTTCCCTGGCTCCTCCTCATAATGCCTCCTCTGTACCACCGAGGTTGTGAACCTCCAGATGCCCCGTCCCAACATAGCACTGTTGGAAGCCCTGCAAAAGGCAAAAGGCGCAAAGACTGAAAGCAGAGGAAATGGCCCTCTAGAAGCTTCTTGAGGACAGAAACTATATCTTTTTTATCTTTATATCTCTAGTGCTTAGCCCAGTGCCTGCCACTTTGTAGGTGCACAGTCGACATGGAATCACCGGATGAATTTGGTCGTATGACCCAGCCCTGAGCCATGACAAGGAAAAACAAGTTGATGAGTGGGGCACAGACAGCCTTAAAAAGCATGTACCTTGACCCTCCCCTCTTCTTCCCGCCTGGAACTCAAATGTGATACCAAGAGGTATAACAGCTATCTTGTGACTGTGAGACCACAGCATGAGGAGAAATGCCCATGTACTAGGGCAGAGGAACAGGAAGACGGAAAGAACCTGCATCATAAGGAATGACCTGAGCAGCCTACCCCAGGGTTCTTGTTAGGTGAGACCTACGCTCTCTCCCTCACTTGCTTAAATCTGAAGTCATTTGAGTTTTCTCTTTCATACAGTTAAAAACAAACCTAACTGGTATGGGTCTAAAGTTTAGGAACTCTCACAGCAGACAGGAAACTCAAAAGCTGAAAGTTTTAATTTTGACTCTCTCCTAGGACTTTACTGTTTAAAGTGTGGTCCCCAGACCAACAGCATCAGTATCTTCTGGAGACTTGTCAGAAATGCAGAATCTCAGGCCCCACCCCAGATCTGTTCAATCATAACTTGCAGTTTAACAAGATTCCTAGTAATCTTATGTATATTGAAAACTAAGAAGCACCATCCTAAAAAAATTCTTCCATGTGCCTGGAAGTTTTTATCTTTCTCCTGTTGTGATTCTGATAGCTGTGAAACACCCTATTTCTAAGTGTCAGTGGATTTGTCACACATATGCACCTGCATTTCTCTTTATCCCCTGACTTAGCATCCCACTGGAAGGATCTTATGAACCCCCACTTTTCAGAAGAGGAGACTGAGTCACAGAGAGGGTTATCAGCTATCCCATGTCCAGAAAGAGTGGACAGGCAACTCTTAAGGAAGCAGCGCTGAAGGAGTGTTACAAAGTCAAAGGGTAGGCAGCAAAGAAGCCTCGCCCTTTGGCCCCTTGGAGACTGACTGCAGCAGCCAGAAAGAAAACAGATCCCGCTTTCTTCTCCACACGCTGTATCATAAACAGCTGTATATCTGGAGGCTTCTGTAATCTTCCAGCAGTTTCACATTCTATCATATTTAATATCTGTCACTCGCACTTTGTAATATACAAACAATGCTTTTTCTCAAATCCTTCTAAGACTAATAGTGTTACAAGTCCTTCCCCCACACCAAGAAAAGCATAATTTGCCCATCAAACCCTTTTGTTCTTTATTTTTAACTGTAGTCTAGACCACCAAATTGCTTAATACACAGTATAAAGCTCCATAAATAACAGCTTCCCAAGTACAGCCACTCAGCTTTGGAGTGCTTTCCAAGTTCTGCATTAACTCCTCGGGTGTGAAGGGGTTTTCAGCCATTTCAGTCCATGAATATGTAACCTGCTGCTTACTAAATGGCCATATAATCCTTACCGCCATCACTTATGTTTTCTTTTATTGCCATTATCCTTGGCGCCTTGACAGAAGAATAAAATATTCTTTCTGGAGGATAAAATGCTTTACATCCTGCATGATTTTAACTCATCCAAATTCCCTGGTTTTTTATTTTATTTCCATCCTCCCCCCCACCCCAAGGAAGTTGCCTCCTTACATTTAGGGGGGATTTCAGATTGGAATTTAATTCCATCTTGTCTTTTCTCTTGACATAACCTTTTCCTGGGTTGGTTCATGCAGGAAAGAGAGGACATCTAAGATGGATCCTAAAACTTCTAAAAGTATAGAGGTAGGGAAGAAAGATACACATCAAAGATGGGGGAGCAGGAATGTGAATGTGTATAGAGCAAAAGGCTGGGGGAATGGTTGTGAGAAGAGCTTGGGTTGAGATGTCACAGTTAGTCAGGACATGATAATTCATTGTAAAGCATTCATCTGCCCACCCATTGTCCAGCAATTCAGAGGAACCAATGGCCATGCTAGAGACAAGGCCCCAGAATAAGCCCACCAAGACTATCTCACCCCTACTGTGGCACTGGGCACACAGAGATCCCCATATTCCTCAGGTCTAACAATTCTATCACACTGAGAGGCAACTCTCTTCCCATCACTTTGTCCATCCACCTGCCACCACCTCACCCAAACTGTCCTAAACAAGTAGGCTCTCAGCCTTCTGATATCTCTCAAAGGTTGGGTAGTTGTTGTCAATGAGAATAAGTACACTTGTAATATATAAAAGGGGGCAGTGGGTAGGAAAAGCCAGGCAGTGCTAAACTACAAAAAAAGAGAGAAAGCTCTGAAGCCCTGGGGCCCAGAAAGTCACACTTCAAACCTCTGTCCTGTTATGAAAGACACCCAAACCCCCTGGCCACACCCAGCCTTCCTACCTTCCTCCCCTGGCTGAGGTTCTCTTCAGCTGTCCCAGATGAAGGGAAGCCCTAGATGAAGGTTTAGCTTTGTAAAGCACGAGGAACCAAAGGTAGTGACCCAAGACTCACACAAACCCCTCGTGCTTAAAGGGCATGCATGATAAATGTGCAAGCCCAGGCTCCTAGTCTCCAAACCCCCCGCCCTTATCTTTCACACATCATATTTCTCTTGGTGCAGGCACAACTGACCCTGAAACTAGAGATCTGCAGGCTGCTCAAATCAAACACTGTGACCTTTCTTGTCCCCTGGGGGAGGACAGTTCCTGATGGGAAATAGGTTGCAGAGGAGAAGGGGCACAGACGCATGTTGCTTGATTAGCAGATGTGCCTTGCAGAGTGGAGGTATGGAGGTATGAGGGAGGCAGGGCAGGGACAGTGTGCTTGGTTCCACGGAAACTCCCTTCTGCCTCCTGCTCCTCTCAACAGCCAAGGCTGCCTCTCAATTTCCATACTGATTCTCTTACTGGACTCGCAACTACTCCCAACATTCTTTCTTCCCGCCCCAAGGGTTCCAGCTGAGGTGGCTTCCCCACAGCTGATTTTTAGGGGCTTTTCCTAGGAGATGACACATCCATTGGCCCCTGGACTGGCTGAGAAGCTCCCTTCTGGTGCCTAGAGTAAGCAGGGCTAGAGTGTAGAGTGCTGGGGGAGGGAGTTTCTATGGAATGCAGCCCTCTCTCCCTAATGCTCAGAGGCCAGCCTGAGGGGCATAATAGAATACATTAGTCCCACAGCCCATTCAGCTCTGCCTCTTTAAGAACAATGGTGGCAACTGAGCTGATTTTTGCCAAATGACTGGCTTTAGTCCATTCTGAGCAGAGTGAAGCCTGCCAGACAAAGTCCATATTCAGGGCTTTAGAAGGGGTTGGTTAATGGGCACAGGGGCACCAGCACCAGGCTACTTCCTGAGACCCACACTCAAAGAATGCCAGTGCCCAAAAAGAGTCTAAGGTTGATGCCATCCCTAGACAGGGCCCACACCCATCCTGAGGCAGGTGAAGAAGTTACTGCTTTAGACTTTGTTTTTAATTTGAGATCTGGTATCAGTCTTTATTATTTGGAGTTTTACACAGCAAAAACTAACTTGCCTGCTGGAAAGGAATGACTTTGTAGTAACAACAACCAATGTGAGACACCTGCTGTTGTGGACAGAGCACTGGGCTGAGAGTCTAGTTTTCCAACCTGAGGGTAACTGAGTGACATTTGCAATCTCTTTACCTCTCTGAGATTTAAGTCCTTAACTTATGAGGAAGTTGGGCCAGATAGGCTCTAGACCCCTTCAAACTTTGAAATTTTATGGGAAAAGAAAACTGTAACCATGCTTCCTTTACTTTACCATCTCATACTATATCAGGAAATCCAAAAAACCAGGACTTGGAAAACTGAAAAGCCCAATGCAAATGTCAGTGATAAATATGACCTTTGACAAAGATCAATATGAACAAAGCAAAGTCAACACCAAAAACAGAGCTGTTCTGATGTGATTTTTAAAATTTCTATAACATATATGTCAAAGTGGAGAGACAAGAGAGCCACCATTGGCGTAACTGTGAGGAGCAGGTAGGTACCTGTAATGTCACCCCCAAGGGATTCTGCCTTCCTCCATCTCATTCTTTTTTATGCCTTAGACACACTCTGACCACCCTGAGGAAGGACCCAGGACTTGGTCATAATGTTTGGTGCTTTTCTTTATACTTTTCTTCTTATCTGTTGTATTATTAACATGGCTGATAGAAGAATATTGCCTAGATTTTTTGTGCACCTGAGAAAGTCATTCTGAGCACCCAAAGACTGGATATTGAAAATGGAGTATCTTAGGAGAGAACACTGCTCTGCCAGTTCAGACGCAGACATCATCTACTCAGTGGGGTCTTTCCTATTTAAAACTGCACTCAGACCTCTCCACCGCTCACTATCCCCTTCTACTTTGTTTTCCTACCTATTTCTTATGATCTTCTATCACACTACATATTTTGCTCATTCATTTTATTGTCTGTCACTCTCTACGACCAAAATGTAAGCTTCTCAAGGGCAGAGATTTGTATGTTTTGTCCACAACTATATTCCATAGAACAGTGCCCTGGTACCTGGTAAGCACTCATTAAAGCCTTGCTGAATGAAGGAATGAATGAATGGTCACATGGAAAATTCAGGATACAAAACATATATATAGTGTGTGGTTCAAATTTTCAGAAATAGAAAAAAGAGAAGGAGAAAGGAGGGAGGGAAGAAAGGAAAGGAAAAAGCTAAAAAATCTGAAAATAGGTACACTGAAATGTTAAATATCTCTGGTTGTGAGAATCATAGGTGGTTTAAACTGCCTTCTTTTTGTTTATCTTCATTTTCTAAAATTTCTATGGTGACTATATATCACTTTTGAAAAAAGGTAAAAGTATAAATATTAATTTTAAAGAAAGGAAAATAGGCAAATTTAACAGCATAGATGTTTTTCTCAGACAGAAAGAACAGTGTGAGTCTCTAATACTAGCCTCAATTACACAGGTCTTTAAAAATCCTGCTTCATTTGAAAATGTCATGTAATTATTTTAAAAGATTTAGTGTGGGGGGGGGGAGGGGTGAGCGATGGCTCACATTTTCTGGATAATTGCCTCTATTGTCCAGGTCATGATGCCTATGGAGTCATATTCTACATCTTCCTTATAGACCACACAGAAGTGAAGAATAGAGACCAGCAATCAATCAACAAATATTTAATGAGCTCCTACTACGTGTAGTGTTCTGTACTAGATGTGCATCCTCACTCTCCTTCATACACACGCCCTCCTCAGCTGCTCCCTGTTACTTCTCACCACCCCAGTTTGCTTTGCTCGAGGCCTCCTGTACAACACAGGCCCCAGCTGGGCCTCTATTCATTGCACCATGCATACCCCTAAGAGAAGAGAGTCCGAGCTCCTTCCAGCAAGGGGCATAGGAGGGTTTGAAGCAGACTCAGAGAAGTGTAACAGCTTGCTCGAGGTCATTGGTGGACACAAGGCCTCTGAAATCCTTCCCAGCACACTTGCCTTGGGTCCCTCCACCTTCCCAGCCACACTGGGCTAGAACAAGTGCTGCCTGAGGTAATCCACTCATAAGACGGCAGTGCCAGGAGGGGAAATTTGGAAGGTCATATACCTGTTAAACCAGGAGAGCTCTTGGCAGCCACTCTTTCTGGGCTGCAGGAATTCATCCTGTAATAACTTGCCACACAG
Organism: Eidolon dupreanum; assembly: GCA_028627145.1. Classification (NCBI taxonomy): domain Eukaryota; kingdom Metazoa; phylum Chordata; class Mammalia; order Chiroptera; family Pteropodidae; genus Eidolon; species Eidolon dupreanum. The sequence continues at coordinate 46,460,810 of CM053508.1, read as the reverse complement.
AACACATCATTCCTGTATGGACTGGACCCTGTCTCGGGGCAGGAGGGATGGTGAAAACATTTCCTTCAGTGCCACAGAGAGCCTCTGAATTTCCTGCACAGGTTTAAAACTGTTTGCTCTGAGGAAATGCTGGACAAGCTGTGTAACACCCAACGAGAGAGCCTGGTGATTCGAGCATCGGGTAGTGGGTCTGTGCATGTGGCAGAATCCAGCTAAGTTTGCAAGAATTTCCCGCCAAACTAATGAGGATCCTGGCAGAGTGTAACAATCACTGGCAGGAATGCTTGCTCTAATTGGGATCCAGGCTTGGCTCCTCTGAAGGGCATTGATATGTGAGTGCTTGGCCTTGCCGTCCACAAACAGTTCCCTGCCCCATCTACAGGCCCCACAGACCTGGGACACTCTGGATAGCACACCACTGGCCTCAGTAACAGCTCCTCTTCCCTCTACTTCTTCCATGTTAAAATGCTTTTGATGTCCCACAGGCATAAATCCAGGAAACCTCAGCCTAAACAGAGATGGCCAGAAGAGAGCAGGTTCTCTCTTTTTTTGCAGCCCCAGCTGTGGACTATGGGCTCCAGTCCAATCTCCATGCAGCCCACCTCTTGGGGTTCTGATTAGCAGACCTGAGACCACATGTGCTGCTTAACCTTCTTCCTGCCCCCACATCCTCCATGCAAGTGGAGAATGTCAACCAGAAGTGGAATAGCCTGGCTGGTGGTCCCAGCCAGACCTTGCTGCATGGGGGAACTGCTAGTGGGAGAGGGAAGGAGCCGCAGGGTCGGTGGGGACTCCACACTGGGGAAATGTCCTCCAGAAGGAAGGACAATCCCCCGCCTTTCAGGACATGACCACCACTTGATCAGCATCTTGTCTTGATAAATTTATTATAGTTCTGGCTTTTTAGTCTTTCATTCAGCTACTTTGTTCTGGGCCCTGTGCAAAACCAGGGGGAGTCAAAGTGAACACGAGACAGATCCTCTCTCGAGACATTCCCAGCCTCCTGGAGAAGACCTCGTTTGCCTGTCCAGGAGCTGAAATAAGATTCAGACTCTGATTCAATTAAGATTTTCTGAATGCCTTCTTTGTGCCAGACACTTTGATAATTGTTTGTACGTAGATTAGCACAATATTATCTTCTCAGCAAGTCTAGGAGGTAAGTTCTGAAGAAACTGAGGGTGAGACATTAAGCAATTTGCTCAAAGCCACACAACTAACAAACAGAAGAACCGAGATACAGGGCTCAGAAAATCTTTAATCCAACATGGTGGGCAGCGGGAGGTGTGGAGAAAAGGAGCTTTCATTGAAAAGGTTAACACAGCATTTTGAGCCCCCATTTAACTAGGCTAGAGATCTTCACATTCACACTGGGCCACACTGCACCTAGGAATCAAAGGCTCTCACTCCTAGGGGTGCCACTCCACCCGCCACTCACCAGAAGAGTTACCCTGTCCCACCCCACACACTACATGGCCCAGCAGAGGACCACTGCACACTCTGCATTTTTCAAACAGCTGCGATTGCAGACCAGGGTGACACCTTCTACAAGGGGCACAGAGGTGGACATTTCGGAACCGCTTTCTGATCTGCATGGTTTTTTTCCTTCCATGTGTCTCTTTCTTTCCTCTTTTTTAAAAAGAAAGCAAGGTCTCTATTGTATCCTATTGTGTGCTGACTGCCTGGCTGCTGGTTTTTTCCGCTTGTCTCATTAAGATGGATGGGGTTGCTGCCTTATTAATAATTGGAAAGGTTGCTCTTTGTTCCCCTTTCCTCTCCTCACTAACGATGCCTGCTCCAGTGGCTCCATAAAGAGTCTTGCAGCCCCCAGGCACACTGGAGCACCTCCCCTGCTTGTAGGGCACTGGCTGCCAAGGCAGGTTCATTGGCCGAGCCAGAGCGTCCCAAACACTCTCACCTCCAGAGCTCTAGAGTCACAGGAATAAGGAGTGGGAATGTCTCCCAGCCAAACAGAGCCTGTTTGACCTGCCCAGATTCACCTGCCAGGTAGAGTTAAGAACCCCAAGCTCTACTTCTATACCTGTCCCTGGCCCTCTCTGCGCTCCTCCATTCTTTGCTCTCCACGGTGCTGCCGTTAGCTTTTTCTAATCCATTAGCAAGCATGCATTTGTTACTATGCCACGGAGAAAGAGGATTCATTCATTCATCAGTTTATTCAACACATTATTTTCGAGGGTCTACAATATGCCGGACACCATCCCAGGCATTGTTCCAGGCACCATAGCGAACAGGCAGGCAAATTTTCTCCTTGCCTTATTTTCTAGTGGAGTGAGACAAGAAAAAACAAACATACAAATAAATGAGAAGATGTTAAAGCGGGAAGTGCTATGGATAAAAATCAAACAGGATGATTCTATCTGAAGGGTTTAGATCAGGCAAGGACTCTCCGAAGAAAGTAACATTTGCCTTGAGACCTGAATGGTGCCTATAGGACAATTTCAATTTCCCAACAAGAGGGTAAAGCCCTCAGGGGCCAGGACTATCACGTGTGAAACAACTAGGGAACAAGTCGGCATAAAGTCACGTGGGACTGACACTGAGATGTACTTGGCTGGAGGTTTCAAGAAGGAGGCAGATCCCAAGTTGGGAGACATCAGGGCTAGCTAGACAAGAGACTGCTGGGTGTTCCAGGTGGGGGAAGGCTAGAGCTGGGGCAGCGGGTGGAAAGGACGTGGTTTGCTCACGAGACAGTAGGATTGTAGGTGTGGGGGTGGGGGGCAGTGTAAGTACAGTAAGACAGCCATTTGCCTCTTTGTTCTAAGTCTCTCTATCTGACGCATCTGATACTTACCCACCTGTACCTCTTCTCACTTCCAATCCTGCCTTTTTCATTTCAGACGAATGAGACCTCATCCTGGAGGAAGGATCCCTGTGGGCCTGTCTGGCCTCTGGATCCTGGCTCTTCCTGGTTAGCCCCACGCTGTGGCCGCAGAACCCAGGTTAACAGAAGAATAGCATAGATAAGAACATCTAGATCGAGGAAGACTCCATAGAGAGGCAAAGGCCCCACCAGCTTGCCAGAAGTTTGTAGAAGCTCTTGTCTGTATTAATTGTGTTCTCACTAGTTTAGATTTCACCAGGCCTGTCCTTTCTGCAGCAGGAGCTTCCCCTCCCCCTGCCCACTCCACCACCTCCTCCTGAGAACATGGGTGTCTATTCTCAGAAAACACTTCAAGTTTCCTCCATGGTCACAGAAGCCCCTTCGCCTCTGCCCCACTCCCAACAAAAGCAAGAAGAAGAAAAAAGGAGAGATGATATTTTATTTTTATAATGCTACTTGATTTTCTTCAGGCCCCCCACCCCCTGGGCTTGTGAACTAAAGCTTATTCACACAGCCAAACAAGACAAGGATCTCTGCTCACAGGGACATCCCAGTTTGAGAGATTCCAGCCCCCAATCCCCTCCTCCATCATTGCCATGTCAGGAAGATTAATGCTTTTTCTCCAACCTATGAATGGAAGGCTGGGCTGTCACCAACCTTCCAAGGAAAGGAAGCCCCCATGTCTGCATGTGACCAAGAGAGTTTGATTGAATGTGCACATGCTCAACACATACACACACACACACACTCATGAGTGTGCACCCACACACACACACCCCCCACACACACACATACACATACTCCCAGGATCCACCAGGGGAGGCTTTTATTCTCAACTCAGTTTTAGGATTGCATCACAATTTATCATGGCATCCAAGTGGAGGAATTAAGTTGATCCTCTATTATATCTGGGGGCTGGCAGGTCCCATCTCAGAGGAGACCTGGGCTCAGTCTGATTGAGTTAACCCTACAAATTATTAGGCCTCCATAATTGCTGCTTTTGGTCCTGCTCCCCAAATTAACTGATGAGAAAAGAAGACCAAATCCAGTGAGCACGACTCAGTGCCTGCCATGGGCCAAGCACTGTGCTGGCGTGAGGCTCCCGGAGTGAACAAGACTCAGGTCCTCCAGTGGCTAGCCACCCTGCCCTGATCCCACGCCGAGGTCTGCCCCGAATTCCATCTGTTTTGCTCTTCTGCCTCAGGGTCTGATTGGCTTTTCTCCTATTGATCTCACTATCATTTTAGAATGGCCTTTCCACTGAGTAACTGCATAGTTATATTAAACACTGGAGGCTGGCTAAGTTGCACTCGGCCCTTTTCCAACTCCCAGGCATCTTCCTGGCCCTTGCTCATTTGATTTTTAACACTGTTTACATATGTTTATGAGCATGTTTCCTCAGCCTAAAATAGTGATAAGCCTAGTAGCTATCCCACAAGGGTGTATTATGCATTTAAATGAGATAATGTATTTAAAAGCTTAACAGTGTCTGCCAAGCAATACTTGTCACCTGCAAAATGGCAGCAGTGCTTATTCTTCTTTGCTACATTGCAGGACCCTTTGAGTATCCATAGCACAGTGACTGAAATGTGTTCATCTTTATTCCCCGCACCCCCAGCCCCAACTCCAGCTTAGATCTTTGCACACAGTAGATTCTTGTTAAATATTTGTTAAAAATACTCCCTAACCATCCAGTTCTGGGTGCCGATCTCTGAAAAGTTGGTAGCATCCGGATTTGCTAACCTATGGAGTCCACTTGCACTGAGGTGTTAGGGGCTCAGCAGTTCTCAATATGTTACTCTTTCCAGATAGGGGATTTACATGCCAGGAGTTTGTATTCCTTAAACCAAAAGAATGCTCAGTTGCGGCCACTTAAGGCACCAGAGGGGGAGAGATAATTATTGTGGACAAAATGTCTTTTAACACTCATTAAAGTACCATAAGAAGTAAGCTAACCTCCCATTAAAAAGGATAGTCTTGACTAAGATATTTACACCCACTAAGCAGTTCCTCTTTCACTAACAAAGTTAATTGCCACAAACTCTGCTTCCCAGAGACTTTAAAGAATTCTTCTGGCCAATGTTTTTCTTTCATAAAGGCTGCCCATCACTTATTCATCTGGCCACGCCTGGCAGTACTTTCTCATTGGATTTCCACCTTAATGTGTGTGGAAATCCAATAAATTGGCATAAATTGGCCACTGCCAAAACAGCAGGGACAGGAAGAACAGGACATCAGCTGACTAGCAGGAGAGTAGTTGGCTGGCCTAGCCCAGCCAGCAAGGACCCCAGCAAGGACCCCTCCAGGTTCAGGGAGTGAGAATGATGTGGACTCATCCACTGGGCATCTGAGAAGAGCCACGAAGAAGCCTAGTGATGCCTCTGTCTCTGCCAGCTTTGTCATCCCAAAGCACAGCTCCGGACATGCCACACACGTATCCAGAAGCCCAGAGTGGAACTTGACTGCCTCCTGCATCAAAGTCTAATTTCAGGGCCCTCTGCTATTGTCTCAGAACTGTCCCTCCAGCTCTACTTTCCACTCAGTCCCACTCTATGGCCAAACCAAATAGCTCCCCTTGCTCTGAACAGCCATAGGCTTCCCATCTTCCAAACTTTACCCTTGTTCTTTCTGTATCTTTAAAGGCTAATCCTGTTTTCTCCATCATTTGAAATCCTCTCATCTACCTCTCCAGGTTCAACTTAATCATGCCCTTTCCTGACTCACATCTGCAAGATCTCTTCTCTAAATGCTCATGGCAGTTTATACTCTGCTGCAGGACCCTCCTGTTTTTCTACTTTGTTTTATGTGTGTATTTGTCTCATCCATGTTCCTAGATTGGAGGCTGTTAAAGGGCAGGGACCTTTATATTTGCCTAATATATTTGCCCCACAACTCCTGTACAATTTCACAGATGGTTGGATGATTGGATGGATGGATGAATGGATGGATGGAAATGGAAGGGAGAGAGGGAAAGTGAGAGAAAGGAAGGAAGAAACAAGGAACAGATGAATAAACAAAAGGCCCTTTGCCCTGGGGATTTACCAGCATCCTAGTTGGTAACCAGAGGCCTGGCTCCGAAGATGGGATGATAAAAATGCAGGCCCTTCTCTGAATGGCTTCTTCCTACTCCTCCTCCCCTGCCTGGGGCCTCCCTTTAGGAGCATTCATCACACAGGCCTGGGCTCATTGAGGAAAAAATATGCAAAGGCAGAGCAGGGGTGGCCCTGCCCCATGAAATCCTCTTCTTCAAGGGCCACTGCCCCCACAGGAAATCACTGAGGGACAGACCAACCTGTTGGGCCCCTTTATCCCAAGGCCCTGACACCACAGAAGCTAACTGTGACCACACACAGCAGGAGACACACACAATCATCTCAGCCAGTGAGTCACTGTTGTCACTGGAAGTGACAAATTCTCCATGCTGCACAGGCACACAAAAGCCAATGCCAAGTGACAGTAAGAAAAGCCACATTCAACAATGATGCTTCAGTTAACCAGAACTCCATTAGCTGCAATTCTCATTTCACTGAGGTTTTTGGTTACTTATTTTGTTTTTTTGGTGGATTTTTTTCCCTTAGATCTTTGTACCCTTTCTATAGGAAAAAGAGAAACAATCCAAGAAAACAAATTGACATTAGAATTGTGGTCAAGAAGAGTTCCAGGGAAAAAAAGAGGGGAGGTGCTTTAGCATCTGGAGTTTCAGTGGTCATTTTAGTAAAGGCAGCAGTTGTGACTCTCCCCTAATCTGCAAACACAGCAGTTCTCGTGTCCGGGCTATCTTAAGCCCATGTTTGCAAGTTGGAGGTTACCCGTGTTTGTTAATTGATTGACCCGATTCACAAAACCTCACCCCAAAGGATTCCAGGCAACCCATCTTGTGCTGCTTATTTTTCTCTCCTTTGGTAACTGCAAGATGCATGGATAGTGTGGTGACTAAAGCCACCCACAGACCATGGCACAATCACACTGCCCAAGAAGGGCTCTTTTTGCTGCAGTGGTGTCCAGCAGGCATGTGTCCTCATCTCTGTCCCATCACCTACTCTCCACGTGACCTCTGCAAGCCAGTTTCCTCATCTGTAAAGAGAGGATGATAATATACCCTGGTCAGGTGGCACTGAGGATAAATGGAGATAATGTATATCAAGTGTCTAGTGCAGTCACCAGCTCACAGTAGGAGCTAAATAAATGTTGAGTTTCCTTTTCTTCCTTCCATATTCCAAACCTCTCTCACCATCCTTGGCAATCACTCCCGGGGAGTCCTCTTTGCAGCCCTCCAGTCCTCAGGAGGATGGTCTAGCTCCTAAGGAGAGCTGTTTGGACCCATCAGACACTGAGACCACCCTGGACATGGCCCTCGAAGAGGTGAGGCAGGCACCTGCCCTCGCTGAGCTACTCAGGCCCCACACAAGCTCCTCAGAGCAGCGGCTCCACAGTAACTTTGGGAAGGATGGAGCTTCCAGAAGTAGGAATCAACACAGTCAGCCCATAAAGTCCTCACCCCACCCCCAAACGCCTGTCCTCTCTCCCGGTTCGTTTCACCTGGCACAGTCCCAGCTTCATCACATACCTTAAATGCCTCATTTAATCCTTCTATCAACACAATGACCTAGGAACTGTTATTGTCCCCTACAGACAAGGGAACTGGGGCCCAGGAAAGTAACTTTCTCAAAGTCACACCTTTAGTAAGGGGTGGAACCAACATTTAAGCCCACACGGTCTCCAGAGCGAAGGCCCGCAGGCCTGCCCTTCGGGGCCCTCTGCATCGTCACACCCAAAACTGCAGGAAAGTTGAGCCCTCATCCCAGCACCACCTTGGGAGACCCAGGGTGAGTAAACATTTTCCATAGACTCTTCATAATTCTCACAGCAAGCCTGCATGGTAAGTATAATTTTCCTATTTTTGCAGATGAGAAATACTGAGGTCCAGAGACATTAAGTCAAACTTTTAAGTTACAGAGCTTATGAGACCAAGTCATATTCATTTGACCCCACAGCCTGTGGCTTTTCCACTCTACCAAATCAGACTCTGCTCCCAGAGGTTGGCATCAGACACACAAAGGAAGCCTGAACTGCCACCTTCATGACGTTTGAGAGGTAAAGAGACCCCATCTGTTCAAGCGCTGCCTCATGACCCCCAGGTACAAACTAAATTCCAACTTGAGGCTTGTGATTTCAGGGCCTTCTCCAAAAGTCCTGTCAAGTATCTGCAGTAATGAGTTATGTTATCTGGGAAGGGAATAAGCACACTAACCAACAGATTAGTAGGGCTGCCTTTATCTGGGCTCAACTGTCTGTTGGTAGAGAACAGAGCCCAAAAGGATTAAGACAGGATAAGGACACTTTAATTTGGGGAGAGGGGGGTGTTAGATGTTCAAGGGGCTGTCACGGTGACTAGGGTGAGGGAAGCCTGATGGATGGGGACAGGAGAACCCAGAGAGAAGGGTGCCAAATGTAAATTCCACATCTTCCTGATGTGGGCTGGCCCAAGGCAGGGTATGTGCTGTGAGTTCCCTCATTTCCACTAACAGAGCTGGTAACGCCATAATTCCAGTTGTGGCTACTATTACCATTGTATTATTATAATCATTGTCAATATCATTTATGTATCTGCATCACGATGAATATCTTTTTTACCTTCTCCACAGTACAGAGCACAGTGTTGATCCTTCCCTACCCTTATAAATCTCCCCTTCACTAATACAGGGACCATTGAGTCACAGAGCACTCCACAGCAGGCTCCAGCCCAGCCCTTCAGAACTATCCAACAAAGCACAGACCCCTCAGCTGGGCTTTCATGCCCTGGAAACTGCGACATTGCCCTGACCAAATGAGGACTCCTGAATGGACAAACAGAGATGTTGCCCCTTGAGGGCTAGCCGCCTCTGACCCTTTAAGGACATAGGGTCTTTCCGGGGGAAGAGGAAGGACAGGGGTGTGACTGGTACCTTGAGCTAGCCAGAATGAACTCCAGTCTGCAAAGCTCCTTGGCTGAAGCAACAGGTCTCCTGGCCCTCTGAGGGATCCTCAGCTGGTGCTCTCCCAAGTGCTCACTTCTGCCTCTGGTGTATCCACTCTCATCAGACCTGGGAATCTGGTGATGACTACTCACACTTTGCATCTTGTCTTATTTGTGACTGGGAATCCAATAAATATTTATTACTGGTTTCATGCCAAAGGTTGTAAGAGAACAAGTGGCTTTTAAGAAAGTGTGAACATGATTTAAAAAAAAGAAGAAGAATCTATAGCTGGCCCATGCAGAATTGTTTTGGGGTTATAAATATGGCACATCTTGGTTCAAGAAAGAATTTTTGGTTGGAAAGGCATGAGAGATCTTCCTTTATCTCAGCCCCTTCAGGGAAAATGAAGTGTTGTATCCGTTCGTTATGATCGCAAAACAAACAACTCCTAAACTTGATGGAGTTAGTCACATCTGATCGTTGGCAGGCTGTTGGCCACGAAGACAGTGGCAACTGAGCCATGTGTCTCTCATCACTAGAAGCTAGCCCAGGCTTCTTCAAGTGGTGGCAGTCACAGGTGTCCAAAAACAGCAAAAGAGGACAAGTCTCACTGCAAGAGTACTTTTTAGCCTCTGCTTTGTTCACAGCAGGCAAAGCAACTCACGTGACAAAGTCCAGTCTCTGAGTGGGAGGGCAGCCAGAGTTAGAATGTAAGAGGGTGTGGGTTCAAGGAGGGGAGGAATTGTGGCCATTTTTGCAATCTATCACAAGGATGAAATCTACCACCAGGCAGACTATCTTTTACAAATACATTCCTCTAACAAAATCATCAAGAATATCTCTTTTGTACCTGAATTAAAATAGATAGTCAATAAATATGTTAATGGATGTGTAAACAAATACACAATAAAATAAAGGAGTGAATGAATAAGGAGTGAGTGATAAAGTGAGTGAGTGAGTAAGTGAATGAATGAGTGAGTGAATATAGGTCTAAAGACTGTTGAGATCCTCAGACCTGGGGAATTATTCTAGAATTTTGAGAAGCATAAGAAAGACATACAGCTCTTTAAGTACAAAATCCCCAAAGAATATTGTTTGAAGAGAAAAAGCTTATGAGTACAGTGAGAGGAAGCTGAACCAAAAATCAAAAGCTCTAATTCCTCATACTTTATTTCCTCCCTAATCATAATGTAATTAATTAGTTTCTTCACTTTTTTATCTCAACAAATATTTATTGAGCTTCTACTCTGTGCCAGGCACTGGGCCCTAAACTCGTTATTTTGCTAATTGGAGGTTGTTCTAAATGAGTGGTTCTCAGACCTGTTTTGAGGCACATTTCCCTGTTCCTTCCCTGCCGCCCAGCATCACCCTCTGCATTGGAGAGGGGAGGCACTGCTATGCTCCCTCCCTAAACTTGGACGGCTTCTCAGGCAGGGAGCTGCTGGGAGACTAGGTTCAGATCTGGTTTTCACGATTGACAGGTTGGGAGCCCCTGGGGGATATGACCTCTAAGACCTCTAAGCTCCTCTGTAGCTCAAATGTTTCAGGATAAGAATAGGAACCATGATAAGCACCTGAGTGATGTCATCCATCACACCCAATTATCCTAGGCCATGCAGAGAGCAGATGTCTTCTGGTAGTAAGCACAGGAAAGCCACTAGGAAAAACAGAAGAACAAGACAGGCTCTTCAGCGCATCCCCAAGACAGAGCTTTTTGGCCATGCATAATCCCCAATCTATCCAGCCATCATCCTATCATGAAGCCCAGCTTCCCCAGTAAAGACAAACAATTCAATCACCTAAGCAGAGCTCCGTCTTCCAAGGAACAAATGGCAGAGCCACAGCTCCCAGTTGAGCCTGTTGGTCCTAGATACAGAATACAAACAGAAGCAAACATTATGCAGGAGGTTTTGATCCCCACTCTCTGCCAAGCAGTGTGTAGCACCCACCACCTCTAAAGATCTCAAAGTAGCCCTTTCTGCCCTCTGACTTCATCAGGATGAAGACAGGAGCTCTCTCAACTCCCCTGTCTCCCTCTCCAAATCTTTCTGGGCACCCCCTCATCATATCTCATTCCCTCTTCCTGCAGGCTTTTGTATTCCTCCTTTCCTTACACTCTAATTCTGTGTGTCATCCTCCTCCCTCCAGTTTCTCTCACCACTGGCTCCTCCCCTTCACCTGCAAACATCCTAATACCTTTCCTGGTCCCATTTGTCAGCAGCATAAGATACTGTTGATTGTCCTTTGTGATACTCCCCCACAAGTAGGCTCTCTTCCTAACTTCACTGCTCCCCAATTCTCAGTATGAAGGCTTAAAAGCAAGATTTGTCTTTAATAGCATTACATGTTCAAAATAAAAAATGATCTTAACATTATCGCTTGAGGATTCTTCTATCTTCCCTCCTAATCCCCAATACCAACACAATTAGTTGCCAGCTTTTATCTAATAGTTGTGGATCATTCTTTTCTCTTTGTTCCTATGAACGCCATCTTCCTTAAATCTTACAAGGACTACTGATAGAGTCTTCTGGCCCTAGTTTCTCTATATCCCCCTACCACCACCTTTTTAAGTTCATAGCCTGTTTGGGAGCAACCTTATACATGTCTATATTTGATTCTTCCACATTCCCTTTAGCCTGGAAGGATTCACCTCTGCCCTGCCAAATCTTACCCAGCCTTCAAGAGCCTGCTCAGTGGGGTCTCCTCTAGATATCCTTTCATCTCCTACCCTGCCCCCTCTTACCATCCCACCCGCCATGAGCCGGAAGTCATCTCGCTATCCTCTGAATTCCTATAGCTCTGTCTCTATTCCTTTTCTAAGACACTAATCACTTTCTATATTGGGTCTTAGATGTTCATGTATTTTCATCTCCCTGCACACAAAGATTCCTTGAAAGATATGTACTATGTCCTTTTTATCTTTATATCCCCTACTAGGATGATGCTTTTGAATAGATTTGTCGAATGAATGAGTGAGTGATTGAATGAATGAATCAAGCCCCCAGTTTTCACAGAAGGCAGTCACAGAGCATCTATAGCTCTTTGGGCAGGGACTTTGGGATTCTTGCCCTAAAACAATTTGGTGATTATAAAAGTATCACTTGAATTATTTACCAGAGCTATATCTCTTGACAGCCATCTACAACCACCTCTGTGTACAGGCAATGAAATTAAAATCCACTATATTGAACCAAATGCCTTAAGCAGCCCCTATCTTTACCCAACTCCCCACCCCTACACCCCACCCCCACCTATGGAAGATGGAAAACTGCAGCTTCTCCCTTGTTCCTTCCCAGAACTGTGAACACTCACCCCACAACCCTGGCCACCCCACCCCACCCCTAGTTCAGCCACTGAGCTCATGTCTTCTAGCTTAATTCATTTTCTAGATAGATGGAGCAAATATCTAGCAAATATTATTTATGACTTTGTGATAAATAAGCCGTTTACAGAAGTTAGTCAAGGAGTTCTGGGGAATTTCAAGGATAACTTTCAGCAAGTTTCAAAGGTCGGGTCAGCCTGGGATACTGAGCCCATAGTATTTGCTGTACTGTTCATCTGTTTTGAATTATTGGTCTTACCCAGCTTCAGTCAACTCTCAATGGACTAGCTGTGCTTTAGTTCTCTGGCTGTATTTTATTTAGATAGTGGGCAGGGGACTCTGATAATTATTATTTGTGCTAGATTGACAGTGGGGGGAGAGAAAAAAATGGATCTTAATGAATTTCAAGCTCCAGCAGATGTGCTGAAAAAGATGGGTTATACCTTATCAGCCACCACTGCCTATGTAACCCTACAACCATGCACACAAAGTAGTAGTATCCCTCTCCATGCAGAGGTGAGAAGGCACCATGCTGAATCTGGCAGCACAGAGGTGGGGTCATAAGGGCAGGGCTTTCCCAGACAGCCAGGAAGCAATGGGCGAGCCTGGGCCCTTTACTAACATATGAATGCATGTCTGATCCTTTTGCAGATGCTACAAACATAGCTTCTTAGGAGCAGAGACTGTGTTTCACTCAACTCTGAATCCACTCAGAATCTAACCCTTCGCCAGCACATAGTAGGCACTCAATACATATTTATTGGATTGGATTGGATCGGATTGGATCAAATGGGATTGGGTTGAATGGAATTGAATCAAATCAAACTGGGCTCTCATTTCCCCTTCACCTTAACTGTAGTTTCCTTCCACAAAGCTTGTTCACTTAAAATTTTTTTTTCTTTTGTTTGTGTTATTGTTGGTTTTTCACTTTGGGTTTTTTTTTTTTTTTTCTGTTTAGTTTGTTTATCTTGGTTGTTTGGGTTTGATTTTCATTCACCCTGAGAACAAATTTGCCTGAGGTAGAAATTTTAAAGTAGAATATAAAGGCCTTTCCACATCTAGACATTTCTCTTTAGATAATTTGGCAAAACCCATTTTCCATTCCTGAGACCTAAGACTATCAGCCTATTATTCTAAAAATGGTGTGGAATAAAGAATTAAAGAATGCCATCTCATCTTATGCCCTTTAAAATAGTTAAATCTGTATCACGCTGTTATAGTTCAAAGATGGCTTTTTTCTGAGCCTGTTCTACTGATTTGAAACTCTTTATTTGGTATATTTCACTAAGCACACATGGTTTCCTAAAAAAGTAATTGGTGAAGTAAATTGGCTGCAGAAAGCTGGATTTGTTCAACTCTTTGGCTGTTTGTTTTTAACTTCGGAAGGTAGAAAAACGTCTCCCCCTGTGAGAAATCAATCAAGGCCTCCCTTTGTCTTTTGACTGAGGCACATTCTGCTAGATCCCCTTCTTATAAACATTTGTCCCTCTCACTTTACACCGTAAGTAGGGCCTGAAGAAATGCTACCTTAGTTATTTTTTTGAATCAAATTATATTTAAATGTACTAGTGGACATTTAAAGAAACACCTCCTGCAATATGAACAACTCTCTAATTTACCTACTTTCAACTATAAACTTTGTCATATTGAGTTTTCCCAAGGAATATTCATCTCTTCTTTTTCTTCTTTCAGAAAAGACAATTTGCAGCCGGTAGGAACATAGAGACCGCAGCTGAGGCCTCAGAAAGGTATGCCTATTATCCAGACTTGCATGTGGGTCCAAATGGAAGTCCACCTCCAAAAGGGAGGTTTAGTAAAAGAGAAAGAGCTGAGATCATCAGTCCTCAAAGCAATCATTAAATCATGAGGGAACGTCTATTCCAGAGGATGCAATGAGATGGAGTAGCAGGCAAAACAAAACAGGAAATAATAAATCCATTGGGCAAGAGAGATTGAAACCCCATGGCAAGGGTGTTTGAGGTCACTGGCTTGTACTTGCTCCTGAATCCCACTCTGTGTTGAGCCAAGTACACTAAAAAGCCCAGGGGCAGAGCCGATGGGGTCCTTGGCTTGTGACCTGATGGCTTTGGATTTTTGCAAGACTTCCCAGCTTCTGGAGGCAAACGCTCACTCGCAGACTTCTGTCCGTAAAGATGCCCTGTCTCTACTTACCCAAACTGAGCTCTCCTTTCCCTTCAAGTCTGTTAATATTCGGTTTCACAGGTAATGGGCGTGGTGGGGTGGCAGTAGGGTTTCCTATCAGGGAACTTCAGATCCAGTTCATGAGGAAAAGCATCCTTTTAGTGAGAAGAGGAAAATGAAGACTCTTCCCTAGAACTTCAAAGCATTTGGCGCCAGCTGCATGTCCTACATCACTGAGCTCCTTCTCTCTTTACTACCTTCCCAGAGATGGCTTTAAAAGAGACAAAAAGTCTCCTTGCTTATTCGGTTAATTTGTTACTTAACAAATCAGTCTAAAACTTAGTGGTTTAAAAAACAATTTATTATTATCTCTCATGTATGTGTTAACTGGGTTAGCTGGGCCGTTCTTGTTTAGCATCTCTCACAGGATTGTAATCAGATAGAAAGGGGTCAGGGCTAGAGTCATCTAAAGGCTTGACTAGACTAGATATCCAGGAAGGCTCACTCACATGGCTGAGAGCTAATAGTGACTGTCAGCTAGAGGTCAGCTATAGTTCTCAACCAGTGCACCTTCATGTGGCTTCTACATATGGCTTCTCACATCATCGTGTCTGGATCCCAAGAAGAAGTGTCCCAAGAAGCTAGCATTCCAGGAGACCCAGACAGAAGCTGCCAAGGTGCTTATGACCTAGCCTAAGTTCCTGAAAGTCACTTCCAGGGCATCCTGTTGTTCAGGCAAGGCATTAAGTTCAGCCTCGATTTAAGAGGAGGAAGGGAAATTCTGTTCCACCTCTAGATGGGATGAGAAGCATGAGTGTACAGGGGGGAGGGAATTGGTGGCAGCCATGTTTGTAAATTCTCTATCAGAGTGTTACCACATTCTTCTCTTACTCCGAGCTTCTAAATCCATTTTATTCATTTTTGACCCTGTGCTTCCTAGGTATCCCCTTCCCCTCAAACCCACAATTCCCCCCCCCCATTCATGTTTTTATTAGGAACATTCCTTTTGTAAGTCAAGAAAAGGGGTTTGACAGCTTTCTGTGGAAAGCCAGTCCTGAATTCAGCACAGTAGGTTTTGACTCAGAAAATGGCTGCCTTAAAACTACTGGAGAGCTTTTTTTTTTTTTTTTTTTTAAGTTATTGGCTTTTTAAAACAGAGAAAGCCCATGGGTCTCAATTGTGTTACACATACTGCAGAAATTTTCATGTATTCCCACCGTACTTTGCTTGTGTTGTTTGTTTATTTATTTTAGAAACCAAACAACAAACCATCTTCTGAGGCTCTTTGGACTTATATTTAAGAACAAAAAGTTAAAAGAAAATAAAAAAGGAGCCTATTTTTTTCTGAAAAAGTGAAAATTTAATGGAAAATAATGCATCTTGAGAGTTTGCATAATTCTTAAACCTTTTGAATTGAAAGGAAAGAGAATCTTCCTAAGTATCAAAGCTCTGTAGAGAACCAATGAGGCTTATACTGAAAATCCTCACACCCCAATGTCACTACTGTCCCTCTTGCCACAAGCAGGCTGCAGGTGGAAGACTGCAGTGCCAGAGGCAAAAGGACTAGCTTTTCACTTTCCCTGGTAGGAGTAAGTAGGAGGCTATTCACCCAGTCTCCTGCCTGCTTTAGGCTCCTGCCGAACCACTAGGAAGATCTCTATTCTGAAGGTCTCTTCCCTTTTCCCCAAGAATGACTGCCCTGAGGCTAAATATTGTTTGTGTGAAACTGCTTCCAGTTTCCTATAGGCTTACACAGCAGTAAAAGGAACCAAGAAAGCAGAGGTAGCCATCGTTCTTTGTATTTTAGCCTCATATACATTTTTTTTTTTTTTCATTATCATGGTTTGGGGAAAAGAGCTCTGGATTCTGGTTCCACAACCTGAGTTCTACCTTATCTCTCCACTAACAAATTGTGTGGCTCTCTCAGGGCTCAGTTGGAAAACGAAACAGTTCTGCTACCTAATAATCTTTAGGTCCCTTCTGTCACCAGATTTTACCTCAGGAAAACTAAGGTCAGGAAGAACTGATGACACAGAAAATCTCATGTCAAGAGGCTGCACACAGAAGCAGTTCTGCTCGCATTATTCAGCCGGGATGTGCCCTGCCTGCCCAGTAGCAACCATTCCAAGCAACTCATTTGTCCCAGCACCTTCCCTCCAGGAGCAGCCAGCCCCTTTTCAGGCCACCATGGGCAGCTGATAAGAAGAATTTCAAACTTGCTACCATAGATAAAATAAATCCACAAGCTATTTTCCTAAAAAGCAAGGAATTGGGGTTGCGGGGGTTATGAGGGGAGGTGAGAGTAAGGCCTATTCTCTCAGCCCTGGAAGTCTCTATATTCTTTAGCTCTTCTTAATCATTAGATCGGAAAAGGGGGGGAGGGATGGGGAGTGAAGGCAGAGGAGGAGGTAAAGGGGAAGAAAAAAACTGAACACCAACAAAAAAAGAGACAGCCTCACACTCGGGTCCTCTAGGACCAAGAACTCCATTCAGAGTTTTCAGAAAATAGGGTCAGGCATGTCTTGTGACCTGAGACCCCAGAGCTCCTCTGTTCCCCATAATTATCTAATACAGCACTCTCCCTGCCAAATACAATGAAACAATTTGTCACTTCAATTATCTGTCAGTCAACACTGAGGCCTTTTCAACAGGCCAGCACATGTGTTTGGAGAGCTCGTCAGTGAGGGCTGTCTAGCCAGACCCATAACCATGGAAAATGGAACCTTTGTTAATTCTGGTTCTTAGAAAAGTAAATCCATTCAATTTCTCTCCTCTCGCTCTCTCTTCTTTTCTAAATGCCTTCAGTTTGGAATTTGCACAAGGAGCTGAATTGGTCCTGCTCTGAACCTTAAATGACTGGCCAAAGGATTTGCATGAGGAAGCAGAAATTAATTATTCCTTTCGGGGCTTTTTCCCCTGGTTTTCTGTAATTCTGTGTTTAGAAGCAAGATTACACCCTGCGTTACCAGCGGGATGGGGGTGGTGTGAGGGAATGGGAAGTGGGGGCACGCGGTACGGGGGTGGCGGGGTGGAGGGGCAGGAAGTGTTTGCATTTTGTTAGTGCTTTCCAACCAGCCAGCTCTGGCTTCTCCTCTCCTCTTCTCTCTGTGGATCTCATGCAGAGGAAGCTCCCTGGGGCAAGCTCTCTTTGGGGGTTCTTCAGACTCTCTACTTGGAGAAGAAAATCTGGTCTGAGGACTGATCATCTCTCAGGCTACCCCGGCCTTGATTTCTAGACACAGATCTGATGTTGATAGTAGCTCCTGTGAGGGGACAAGGACTTTCTCCCTGTGAGAAAAACAGGACCTCCTTCACTGCAAGGGGACCTGGACCTTCTCCTTGTGAGGAGGACTCCTCCTTGGGAGGGGACCTGGACCTTGGAAGGGAAGCAGGTCTGTGGCTAAATCACTGAGGCCTAAGTGAGGAAGTCTGTACATTCTGTGATTTTTCCAGAATAGCCGAAATACTCCATCCCGGTGTGAGACCATGTGTGCGAAGCTGTGTCGCTGTTTTGGATGGGGAATATAAGGTATAAGCTAGAAGACATTGTGCCATCAACAAAGCCAGAGGATCTTTCACAGTTCTCCAGGTCCACCCACACAGAGTGGTTAATTAATATATTTTGAAGGCGAGAGCTGAGAGTGGGCACACGAGTTCATTCATAGTAGTGTTAGGCTGGCATTTCTATCTTGATTGCTTTTATAGTGATTTTTTACATACATTGTTCTATAGGAAATAAAATTATGTGTTTTAAAATGTATATATACGATTTCATATATGTGGAAGTTTTTATCACATTTAGATACTTACAAATTCCCCCCCAGTCTGAGAATCTGTTCCCTCCCCGCCCAGACCCATGGCTTGTGTTCCCAAAACAAGCCTGAGGCTGAAATCCACTACTTTCCCTCCTTCCAGTCCCAGGACACAGCATCACAAAAAGAACACACATTGGTATTTTCCAGGCACTGAAATTCTGTCCCCAGGACATCTGAGAAAATTAATCCCTGAAGATTTTCAAGCCAAATCTCACTCCGACTCCCGACTCCCAACTCCCAGGTGCATCAGAGATCTTTGGGCTTGACCCTGACTCTCTTCTGAAGAGAATCCTTTTTTTCCCCTCTGTTCCGTCTTTCTATCTTCATCCCTCCTTTTTATTTTCTTCCTCTCTTCTTCCTCCTTGCTTTTCTTCTCTTTTTCAAACATCTGTTTCCTTTCCTGCCTTTTCCCTTCCAATCCTTTCTCTGTATTGTTTTATCTTCTTATCCTTCCTTAAGATTTTCTAATTCTTTCTCTTTTTTTCTCTTTGAGACCAAAGAATTTCATAGTCATCCCTATAGCACTGGGTTGTGCAAAGAAATCATTTTTTCTATTTCTTTCCCCCACCCCACCCCTACTTTATAGGTAAGAAAACATAAACCCAAGTGCAGAGGTCTCACATTCAGTCAGGAAGTCAGGAGTGAAACCGCCAAAAAATCAGCAAGTCACCATTACGTAGACCCAGTGCCAGCCAGGTCTCCTAATGGCTCCATCTCACCCCTAGAACAGACTGTACTTTTCTCCACTTGACTTAGGTGGCAGATTACTCTAAGGAGGGATCCTGGCAACCAAGCTGAACGCAGTCCAAGAAGTAACTGGGTCCTTTTTCTCCTAAGCTATGAGTAGAACCTCTCTTCAGCTCTCAAGGAAGAGTTCATCATGGAGGACATGATGATAGGGAAAGAAAACAGCCTTTCTTCCTAAATAAATACTAAGTAAACTGGGCTCTACAAAATGACTTTGAGAAGCTACACATTTACCCCATATGTACTAACATTTAGAAAAAAATATTTTGAAATGTTTTCATGGAAAAAATATATATTTATACATATATACACGTGTACACATATATAATATATACATATATACATATATATATGAAGCACGAAAACATCATATGTATTACTTTCTATTAACCCCATGTTTTCAAGGGGGTCCATTTTCAATAAGTCCCAATTTCTATCTTTTTCGGATTTATTATTCTGATTAACTTTGGGCTTCTTCCAAATATCAGTCCTACCTTTAATATAGGAAAATTAGCAACCATTATGGCAATATGAAAAATTATGCCCAATACCGAAAACGATTCCAAAAGCAGAGTATTTCTAGAGAAGCCAAAGTCGAGGCAGGATCAGGACAATTTAACAAGTATCTTTCGTGAACATCCTATGTATAATGCTATAGCACTGAGGCAAATGCCAAACCACAAGGCTGAAAGAATGAAGGGGAGAGACCGAATCACAATGACCAATGTACAAATGCAGGTCCTACAGCTTGGGGGAGGGAGGAGCGGTCAGTCTGTTTTCTCTCAGCTCTGGGACAGGCATGCCAGGGCTCTCACCTCCCCTGTCGCCCCCACCCCGCCTTTTCCCCAACCTCCCTGCTGACCTACTCCCCCACTCCAAAAATCCCCTTCACTTTATTGACACCAGTGTTTAACCTTTCACCTCCAGCAATCTCCACTGTTTGCTCCTTGGGAAACACAGTGACACCGTTGCCCTCTCTCCTGGTCACTCCCTAGAGAAAAGGGGGCAGAAAGAGCCCTGAGCTGAATGAGCATTCTGTGCTGCAACAGTCGAGGGCTGTGTCTAATCCCATCTCCAGCCCTGCAGTTTAGAAGCATTTCCCAAGGAGCCCTTGAAAACACGGCCGATTCTCTGTCTATGAGAAACCGTCTTTCCAGCAGACTTTTTGATTCTCTTAATCTGCCTTTAGCTAGTCCCAATTTTTCCTTCCCACAACCAACCTCCCTCTCAACCTAGAAAAGAAAAAAATATATATATGGAGGAAATAATCACTGCCTACTGTAGTGAAGTAAGGGACTAGAGCCTTTCTGTGGAGAAAATTCTTCCATCCAGAAGGAAAAGGAAAGGGGCACCAGAAGAAATAAGGTCAGGCTTTGAATATGTGCACACTGTCGCTCTGGTCATCCCAGAGATGCCAGGGGATTTGGGGATCTCTGACCTGAATGCCTGAATGCCACATTCTTTTGGGTAGTCGAGGCTTTTAAATTTTTCCTTAGACTATACTCCATTTAACTTTCTCTGGTTATAATCACAAAATGTCCAAAAATGGCAATGTGTACCATTTCTCTTGGGTGACCCCACAGTATAAATATTTTATATACAATTTAATGAGAAACCCAAAGATGATTCACTGAACCCAACCCAAATGCCAATTTGCCACCCTTGAGAAACAGTGAATAAAGCTTTCCAGGTTGTGAAGCAAAATTACTTACAAAGCAACAATGCAAAATTTTAAAATATACACAACTTTACTGAACTCAGTGAGTATAAACCATTTAAAACTATTTTTTCACCTAAGTTAGTAAGCACTGCCTACAATAACTTGCTTTATAATTAATTATCTGCTTGTTATTATTAAAACCCTAACTCAATAAAAGCGATAGGCTATCACATAAAATGATTGCAGTTTGTGGGGAGGCTGCCACCAAGCTGAGAACAAGGAGAAAAGGGCAGTAAATGCCAGAAGTCACTAAACATGGGTTGCTTCCAAGTATTCGAATGATAAAGTAGTTATTAATGATAAAGGCAATGATCAATTCATAACATGGAAATAAAAACCATGTATTGTCTTACTTTCAGGTCTGGTGTGAATATCAAATTAATGTATGCAAAAGCATTTTATAGATTTACGGATGAGCTGACCATTGCACAGACCTTAAGTATAGATTTTAAAGAACAAAACAAATGAAAGATTTTTTTTAGTCTTTAATGCATATAAGTAATTATGAATTTGTATATGTTCAAATACATATACATACATATATTTAAAATAAATATATTTGTGCAATGTGTGTGTGTGTGTATATGTGTGTGTGTGTGTGTGTGTGTATGTGTGTGTGTGTGTGGGGAGAGAGAGAGAGAGAGAGACATATATAACCACACAAGTCAGAACAAACATATCTACTCAGACCATTTTGCCCAACTCTTTTGTAAGTGGGCTACAGCTCATTGCACAGGCCTGTCAAAATGTAGAATAAATATTTGCAGTAGATTTTAATTCATCTCCCTAAACAAGGTGATGTTTTATAATCTAATATGAAATGTTGGTTTCACAATAGTATCAATAATCATGTTACATTCATGTAGACTTTAACTTTGGAGAAATTTTTAATTTTGTAAAGAGAAAGAGGGAAACAAGTAGTTTTCATTTTCCCATCCATGTGGCAATCCAGCTTTTTTTGAATGAAATGAAAAAGGAACAATAAAGAAGATCAAATGGTATCATATAAAACTTGAGGTAGCTTCTAATGACTTTGCCAAGGGGAAAATTCAAGCACGTTCCACAAATAGCCATCTCAGCATGTAGGGAAAGTAAAGTTCCTATAAGTAGAAAGCAAAAGCCCTGGGATCCCAAACTAACAGGTGTTTCAAACACACTTGAAACAGCAAGGGAGAAGAAAGCTGGAAGTTCTGATTTGGGGTGGTTCTGAAGAACAATGCGGCCATTGGAAAGTACTTGTTGAGGCCACTGGGCTGTGAAAGGCCGCTGATAGACATGCAAATGTGGAGGGACCTGAATAGACTCAGCAGAGCTGGGTTTCCTCCGGCCGGGCGGGGCAGCTTCGGAAAGACAGACGAAAGCATATGCCCTGAGCCAAAAATAACGTTTGCGCTGTAAGGACATTTCCGTAGAGCTGAAATGAGCCATTGAATTTTTTTTTTTTTTAAGTGCCATTGGAATCTGAAAGGGCAGCAATAATGCAAGTTTGAAGTTTGCCTTAGTTAATTGGGTAGAGGATTCACCAATTAATCATAGAGAGGAAAAAAACTATTATTTGGATACTACTTAAAAAAAAAAGTCTCACTGATTAAATACTTTAAAAAATATGAAAACATTTGAATCTGACAACTTAAAAAGAGTAGAAAGGCTTTTACATAACTTCTATAATTCACCTGAGTTGAGATAAGCAGCTGAAATCAGCAGTTTATGGCTGCTTACTGCTCAGGGTTAGAAAGCCTTCTAGTTCCTAAAATGGCCTTTTCTTGGTCTGATCTCTGAGGGGGTTGCCCCAGGGGACAGCAAAGAGCAGAGCCAGTCCCCCAGTCCCTTCATGGGCTCAGCCCTGAGAAACATTGCCAGGAAGAAGGGCACGGAAGGTCCCTACCACAGCATGGAAGAACAGCCATGAACATTAAGTCCAAGTGATACCAGAGAGAGAGCTCAACAGGGCCGGAGTCCAAGAGGGATCCCGACCTGGAGTTCCAGTGACCAGGTACTTGTCTTATGCAGCAAGAAAGAATTCAAGGACATGACAAACAGCAAGTATGACAGACAGCACAAGTTTTTATTAAACTGAAAGCATACACTTAAGAGAAAAGTGCAGGCAAACTCAGGTGAGTTGCCCTAAGCTGTCTGGATTTCGTGCTTTTATTTTCTTGAGGAGGTGGGGTAGAGACGTGGTACTTGCAATGCAGGTGATATTATGATATTATGATCAGCCAAGGCTGAACAAAGGAAAAGGGAAACTCTCTGGAGCCTTATTCTGGAGGTGAGGAGATGTCCCAAGGCTATCTCCATCCTGTTTCTCACAGAGTCTAGGGAGAGGGCTGAGTTAAGGGACAACAGAGAAATTCTAGAGCTGCAAGGAGATGGCTAAGTAAGGGACTAAGGAAAAATTCTGGAGCCACATCCTGAAGGGGAAGGGGACAGCCCCTCGGCTAGCCTGCCTCACAAAGAAGCAGAATGAGGAAAACTTTCTTTCTCAAGTTAGCTTCTGAGTGTCTGGTATTAAACTGATTATCCAGAATTTTGGCTTTCTGCCCAGCAAAATGAAAATTTACAAACTGCAAATGTCTTTTTATTATTAATAACATTTTTATTGATTCAGAAAATACACCTGGTGTATTTCTTCTTGACTTTTGTGTTGACATTTGTTGAAATTGTGTTAATATTGTGTATTGGTTCCTGTCTCAAATGAAGGTGGAAAAAGAATTTTCAATAGAAATAATAACGTGTGGATGAGGGAAGCAGAATGTGAGTTAGATCTGTGTGAAATGAGCTACTCAATTTTTCAACATTTTTTTTCCATGAGGTTCGCATGCAGTGAAATGATTCTTTCTAAAAGGAAAAAATCATCTGTTGAAATGTTTCAATAAATATTTTGACTAAAAATGTATTTCACACACACACACAGATCATGGTTCATTTTTGCAAAGAACTTCTGACAATCCTATCCTAAACTGTTTTATAAAATAAAGACCTCCTGAAAAAAAAGGCTGGAAAAACTCATATCAACCTTCATTGTCTTCCTCCTAATTCACTAACATTCAGGAAATGGAACAGTCAGTCATTCTTCCAACTTCTAAATGTGGTCTATTTTGGGTAGACCCTGCTCCCTGTCCATCTGACCCTCCTTCCTAAACTTTCTATATTCATTCAGAGAGACATTAAGGCCCAGGAAGTAACAACCTGGGAAACAGGGAAGTGCTCTCTTGCATCTTAGGTGATGTAGTCCCCATAAGCAATCTGTTGTAAGCTGTGAGGCAAAACATAGATGCCCCCTAGAAGGGCTTACAGGAGATTGTTTTTTTCCAAATACTCTGTTAGTCTAGTCTACCCAAAAACCAGATAGTGAAATAGAAGACAAACACAGTTCAGGACAGCAAAATCACCTTATGGGAAAATATGCTGAATTACATGATTGTATTATTTAACATCTTTAGTTATTGCTGTGGTGGCATTGACGAGAAATCCCTCTCCTTTACTACTGGAAAAGTTAAAAGATGCTATTTGTAGGTAGCATCATACTTCTAGGAGAGGAAAGAGAGAGCCATTTACAGGTAGCACGGTGGCTCCTGTAACATAATACAGGCTCAGAAAAATATCACCCTTTACTTTTAACAGAAATATGCATTTACTTTCTTTTAAAATGGAGCCTTAACTTTTTAAAGAAATAGAACAAAATATCATCAGATTTGTATAGAAGCACAAAAGACCTTGAATTGCCAAAGCCGTCCTGAGAAAAAAGAACGAGGTTGGAGGCATCACTCTGCCTAACTTCAAATTATGCTACAAAGCAACAGTAGTCAAAACAGCATGGTATTGGCAGCAAAAAAGACACGCAGACCAGTGGAACAGAATCAAGAGTCCAGAAGTAAACCCATTTTTGTATGGGCAAATGATTTGCAACGAAAAAGCCAAAACATACAGTGGAGAAAGGAAAGCCTCTTCAATAAATGGTGCTGGGAAAACTGGAAAGCCACTTGCAAAAGAATGAAACTAGACTGTTGTCTATCAACACACACCAAAATTAACTCAAAATGGATTAAGGACCTGAATATAAGACCTGAAACAAACAAAAAAAATGCATAGAAAATAACATAAGAACTAAACTCAAGGACCTTGGACTTAATAAGGACTTTATGAATTTGACTTCAAAGCAAGGGAAGTAAAAGCTAAAATAAATGAATGGGACTACATCAAACTAAAAAGCTTCTGCTCAGCAAAAGAAACTGTCGACAAGGTAAAGAGACAACCATCGAATGGGAAAATATATTTGCAAGCAAAGCCTCTGATAAGGGCCTAATATTCAAAATAAACAAAGAATGCATACGACTCAATAACAACAAAAAAAAACAAATGATCCTATCAAAAAATGAGCAGAGGACCTGAACAGATACTTTTTTCTAGAGGACATACAAATGGCCAACGAATATCTGAAAAGATGCTCAACATCGCTAGCTATTAGGGAAATGCAAATCAAAACCACAATGAGACACCATCTCACACCTGTTAGGATAGCTATAATCAATAGGACAAGTAATAACAAATGTTGGAGAGGATGTAGAGAAAAAGGGACCTTCATACACTGCTGGGGGGACTGCAAATTGGTACAACCACTATGGAAAACAGTATGGAGGTTCCTCATAAAACTAAAAATTGATCTACCATATGATCCAGCAATCCCTCTACTGGGTATTTCCCCAAAGACTTGAAAACCCATATCCGAAAAGATATTTGCACACCGATGTTCATAGCAGCATAATTCACAATGGCCAGGACATGGAAGCAACCTAAGTGTCCTACGATAGATGATTGGCTAAAGAAGCTATGGCACAGCTATACAATGGAATATTACTCACCTATAAGAAGAGATGAAATACTGCCATTTGCGACAACATGGATGGACCTTGAGATAATCATGCTAAGCGAAATAAGCCAGACAGAAAGGTTGAAAATCACATGATATCACTTATATGTCAGATATAAACCTAAAAGCAACAAATAAACATGACAAACAAACAGAGACTCATGGACATGGACTATAGATTAGTGGTTACCAGAAGGTAGAGGGTTGGGGAGGAGAGGTAGGTAGACGGTTAAAGGGGGTCAAATATAGGGATTTAGGGGGAGGGTGAAGTGGGTAAAGGGGATCAAATATATGGCAGCTGAAGGAAACTGGACTTCTGGATAGTAAACACACAATAGAATATACAGATGTCAAATTATAATGTACACCTGAAAATTATATCATTGTATTAAGCAATGTTAACACAATAAACTTAATAAAAAATAAATAAATAAATTGCAAAAATAAAATAAAATAGGGCCTTAGAAATATCTATACATTTTTGCCATTATTAAAGTATTTTTCACAATAATAGAGCAACCTTAATTCTTAATCTATGTCACAGAGCTCACTACTTGGCTCTCTGAGCTCCTGGACTCTCTCATAAGAAATTACAACAATCGTAGCAATCATCAACCTTGCCCAAACAAGTGCTGCCTTCTCACATGTGTTTAAACCAATATATATGCACGAGGCTTTCTCTATGGAGGGAGTTATTAAACTGGAGAATACAAATCTTAATGACTTCTGGTTAGAGATGGAGGACCGAACATATATATTAATTATTCTCTTCTTTCTGTACCATAAGACAAAGATTCTAAAGAGAAATCGGACAACAAAATGTTAGGGGCTGGAGAAGATGGATGAATGTGTAACTGACTTAGCATCTGCGGAAAAATGAATACTAAGAGAAAATTGGAGAAGTAAGAAACAACCCAGTTTCATCATGGAATACTCAATAGTTATTACCAGATACCTCTGGAAGGTTGGGGGAGGGGGAGGCAGTGGTTAAAGGTGGAACTAAAATCAGGAGAAAAGTCTAAGAGAGTCTGAGATCTCTAGATGCTGCTAATGAATGCTCCTTCCCTTATGCTGGCAGAAAATTGGAGATTATTCACCCCCAAAATGTAAAACTTAGGCTCTCTGAACCATGGGACACCACAGCACAGTTGGGGGGAGCAGAGTATCATACTGAAAATAGTGAGTTAAAGTGAAAGTTTAGGTTCTTAATGTTGAGGCCCTTACTTACCCTTCTCCTTCTTGGTATCCAGATCACTGACAAGCACACAATCTTTCTGTGGCCCACTCTCAAGTATAAAGGAGTAGCCAAATATGAAAAGATCTTTGAGGAGAATCTAAACTATGAAAGACAGGCACCAGAACAGATGAAAGGAACTTGAAGAAAGTAGTTGTAGGGCAAGAACTTCAGAAAATATAAGAGAAAATAATTCATTCATGAAATAAGAACAGGTAATCCTAAAAAACAACATTCAAAAAACAAAAAGCAGATATAAGAAATTAAAAATATGATGCCAGAAATGAAAAACTCAATATAAGAATTGAAATACAAACTTGGGGACTTTTCTCCAAAAATAGACCATAAAGACAAAGGAATCCATGTAGAAAAATTCCAAGTAATTTATGTAGATACTCCACTCTCAGGAAGGTGGAACATAATTTTCACTTCTTAAATGTAGGCTACACATAATAACTTTCTTCCAAAGAATACAATATGAGAAAGGGGATAAACAGAATAATGTTACAGTGAAGAAACCTCTCAAACACTACCTGAGCCAGGTAATCAAAGTTAACACCAACAGTGATAAGTCATGTTGATAAACAATATACATTCTTGAGAAGACAGAATGAGAAGGGAACTTTACTACTGTGGTCTTCCTCCCCAAAACACAGTGTAACCATAAGAAAAACATCATACAAATCCCAGTTGAGGGACATTCAAAACTGTCAAGGTCATAAAAGCAAGAAAAGTTTTTGAGAACTATAACAACCAAGAGGGCCCTAAGGAAATATGACAATTAAGTGCAGTGTTGTATCCTGGCTGGGATACTGGAACAGAAAAAGAACATTAGAGAAAACTAAGGAAATTTGAACAAATCATGGACTTTTGTTTATAATAATGTATCAATATTAGCTCCACCACCCTTACAACATTAGACTGTTCTGAATTTAACTATATATTTACCTTTACCAATGGGATTTATACTTTTGATGTCTTGCTGTCATTGATTATCATCCCTTGTTTCAGCTTGAAGATGTCCCTGTAACACTTCCTTGAAGGCTGATCTGGTGGTGATTAACTCTTTCAGTTTGTTTATTTGTTTGCTTGTTTGTTTTTTATAGTGACATTGGTTAATGAAATCCAGTTAAGTTTCAGGCATACAATTCAACAGTAAGGCATATATATACACTGCATTGTGTGTTCACTGCCAACTCTCGGTTTTTGCTTGTCTGGAAACTATTTCTCCTTCATTTTGAAGGACATCTTTGCTAAGTAGAGAATTTTTGGTTGGTAGGTTCTTTTCAGCACTTTGACTATAACATGACATTCCTTTCTGACCTAAAAAGTTTCTGCTGAAAAAAATCTGGTGATAGTCTTATGGGGGTGCCCCTGTATATAACAAGTTGTTTTTCTCTTGTTGCTTTTGAGTCTCTCTGTTTTTAACTTTTGACAATTTAACTACAGTGTGTCAAAGGGGGTCTCTTCAGATTCCTCTCCTTTGGAACTGTCTAGGCTCCCTGGCTCTAGATGTCCGTTTCTTTCCCCAGGGTAGGGAAATTTTCAGTCATTATTTTTCTGAATAAGTTTTCTGCCTCTTTCTCTCTTCTCCCTCTTTGACTCCTAAAATGCAAATATTAGTCCATTTGATGTGTTTTATAAACATTAACAGAACAAAGACTGACGAAGAAAAAAGGAAAAAGGCATAAACGATATTTAAAACAAAAATGGGATATAATCAGAACAGTAGTGTTTTTAAAATCAGAATAATATGAATGAAATATTAATAGATTTGAAAATGTAGATGAAGTAGATAAATTTCCAGAAATATAATTACCAAATTAGCTTAAGAAGAAATAGAAAGCCTCAATAAACAAACAAAAAGAATTTGAATTGATAATCCAGTCTTTTCCTTACAAGAGGCACAAGGCCAGAGTATTTGAAGGGTAATTTTCCAAAATATTCAAGGGACTCTTTTACAAGATTTTTAAAAAGAAAGACAAAAGAAAAAGAAAACTATCTAATGTATTTTTACTTTGGTATAGTATAACTTTAATGCCAAATACAATGAAAGTATGATTTGACATCAGAAGATGACTAGTCTTAATTAATTTATTAATTAAATTACTAGATTAAAACAGAAAATATATAAGATCAGTTTAAAAGATGCTAAAAAGATAATGGGTAAAAGTCAATACCCATTCGTGCTAAAAGTAATTCTTAGGAAACTGGGATTAAGAGATGACTTTCTTAATTTCATAGCCCATAATTATTTAACATGATACAAAAAACCTATTGAACATCATAATTAATGATGCAATTTGAAAAGTATTAACACTGAAGTCAAGAGTAAGACAGGGATACCCACCATCACTGTTTATATGCAACATTATATAGAAGATCCTGCCCAATACAATAAGACGGAAGAATAAAGCAAATAATAATTGGAAAAGAAAATTAAAACAGTTCTTATTCTCAGATGATGATTTTCTACATGAAGAATCAACCTAAGAATTTCACAAACTATTATAACTGATAAGAGATAGCAATAATATTTTAAAATTAATAATTGATATCTCCACTGGTAAATACCAATTTGAGATGATGATAGAAAAATAGATCTCATTTAAAACAGCAATGAAAACTATAAAGAATCTATCTATGTATATAGTTTATATCAATATAGTTATAATACATAGTTCTATAAATATAACAAAACTATATGACACATTTATTGAAAAAATTACAAGACATTAATAAAGGATATAATGAATAAAAGACTAGAATACGTAATAAGGTCATGAATAAAGAGATTCAAATTCTACACAAATAAATCTATAAGTTTTATACAATTCCAATCAAAACCCTAACACATATTTTGTGAACTTGACAAGCAGATCTAAAATTTATATGAAGAGCAGAGGACCACAAATAAATATAAATTCATAGTAATTAAAATAAAATACTATTGCTTTAGGGATTACACATATACACACATGCACGTTCTATTTATAGAGTCCAAAAAAGACCCATACATACATGAAAACTTGATATATGACAGAGGTGACATTATACATGAATAAAGACTAATCATTTAATAATGGGTGATATTCATTTGAAAAATAGATACTACTTTATTCCCCACACAAAACAATCAATTCCAAGTAAATTAAGGCCTAACCATGAAAAGTAAACTTTTAAAACTTAAAAAAAATTTTAATTAAAAATTTTTAAAGTGTAAAACTTTTTTAGGAAATCTTTATGATTTCACACATACACACACTAACAAATCACAAGAAAAATATAGATACAAGTTAAAATTTAGTATTTTTGATGTATAAAACTAACAAAGGATTAAAATCAGCATTTATAAATGGCTTACGAATCAATTTAAGGGAAAAAATTATAATAAAAAATGGGTAAAACATTTGAGCAGACAATTTAAAGAAGAGGAAAGATAGTCAATAGTAGAAAAATGCTCAATCTCACCAGTAACTGGGGAACTATAAACTAGAGCAGCGAAAAACTATTTCACATTCATCATATTGTAAAAGTTTACAAATAAGCGTTAGCAAGAATAAGGGAGAGATGAGAACTCTCATAAACTATTAGAGAGCAATTTAAAAATAACTGAATTGAAAATGTAGGTCTTCAACCCAGAAATCCTACATATGTGTGTGTGTGTGTGTGTGTGTGTTCCATGATATATATATATCATATATATATGACATATATATAGTTTAGCCAAGGCTTCTGTCAGCTGCCTGTGTTTGCTCTTCTAGTCCTTAATATTTTATAGAATTTTTGAAACTAATAAGAAGAAATAGAAAAGAAAGTCAATAAAGTACATGGCAAAAGAATTATTTTCTCTTCTTTTTTTTTCTACATGCAAAGGGGGCAGATATTTATGTAAATACGTCACCAGAAACTTCTCTTTTCAGGAAGGGTATCAATTTAGAAATGAATGCATCTTCACAGCTCCACCTTGAGAACCAATTTCCAGATCACTTTGCAGTTGCTGAAGACAAAATTGCTTTATTTCTCAAAGAACTAAAAAAAATTACACATTCTTTAGTTTTATAGCCTACAAATACATTACTTTGAGTCTATTCAATTTCTACAATAGACTCAGATTTAAAATTTTAAAGATAATTAATTCGAGCATGTATTTCCAGATGATAAAATCCAACTTTCAAGGAGTCAATCTGGTTATTTTAAAAACTACACTCTAAATATCATGTGTTCATCTTAAACAATTATTGCTGAGTCAGGAGAAAACTGAAAATACTGAACTAACAGTGTAATCAGTTTAATCATTTACACTGAGTATGGCACCATGAACTCTACCTACTGCAGGGTAGAAGTTTAGGGAGAATTAACTAGATATTACCTCAATTATAGAAATGAGATTGGGTTCTAGAAGCCTAAAGCCAACACAAGGAAGTAAAAAACAACCAGAAAATTCTAAAGTGATAATATATAGATAAAGATACAGAAACAGATAACATGAGGGGGAAGGAGATAAACTACACCAATGAGTTCAACTACACTAATACAAGAGGGTGGAGCCTGTGCAGCTGGTATTAGAGAATAAATACTTGGGGGAAAAAATGAAAAGGCAAGAGATATATAGGAATGTTGAACATTAATTGATATATTGGGTATATTTTGTTATAGATATATTGTCTGTGAATGTGTTGAACTAACTGGGGAGGGGGGCAAGGGAGGGCAGGGAAGAAGATATATATATTTAAAGTTGGAATGAAACTCCAATATGCAAAATTCTACTTAGGCAGAAATTAACTTTATATCCCTGTTAAGAAGTGGTCATGCATCTTTGGTCTAGAAAAGGGTTTTTCAACCTTTCCTGTATTGACATTTCGAACCAGATAATTCTTTCTTAGGAGATTGTCATGTAAATTCTGAGAAGTTTACCTGCATCTCAAGCATTTACCCGTTAGATGACAGTAGCACCGCCCCCCATCTGGTTGTGATAATCAAAAGTGTCTCTAGACATTGCCAAATGTCCTCTAGAGAGCAAATTGGCTCTCCTATTGAGAACCACTTCTTTGAGAACCCACATGTCTGCCCATATGGCTGGTGGCCCCAAAGTGTATAGATTGATATTTGGGAAGAGATCTTTCATTTTTTTATT
Organism: Eidolon dupreanum; assembly: GCA_028627145.1. Classification (NCBI taxonomy): domain Eukaryota; kingdom Metazoa; phylum Chordata; class Mammalia; order Chiroptera; family Pteropodidae; genus Eidolon; species Eidolon dupreanum. The sequence goes on along the minus strand of CM053508.1, from coordinate 46,429,027 downwards.
ATTGTTTTATTGAATAATTTTTTCAATTACAGTTGGCATGCATAGATATATAGTCTAAGAAAATTCACATACATGTACACAGAGACATACAAAAACATAAATTTCAACAATGTTAGTAATAGCAAAAAAAAATGGGGGAAAATTCCACTATCCAAATGAATGAGAAAATAAACTTTAATATATTTATTCAATTAATTCCAGATATACAGCAATTAAATTAAATGCAGCTACATGTACCAAGGATAACAATTCTCAAAAACATAATGCCGATTAACAAAAATGCAAGTTTCAGAATGATACCTACAAAATAATATTACTACATAAAATTTGACAACATGCAAAGCAATATATTTTATTGACACATTCATGTTATAACAATCAAAAGATTCTTGGAAATCATAAACACAAAATCGGGAGTGTTCCCCTGGGGAAGGACAAAATGAATCAGGGAAGAATACACTGGAGGCTTCAGCTGCATCCGAAATGTTTCATTGTTTTTTAAAACCTGAAGTAAACATAACAAAATGTTAAGATCTGATGAAGCTGGGTGATGAGCAAATGTACGCTTATGTATAAGTCTCTACTGTAGTGAGGATGACTTCAGTCCTGGGACTTTTTGTAATAAACAGAAAATATATAACGACTTCAATAGGCTGCCATAAAAGTTATCAATGTGTGACCACATCCTACAGAAAGGATCAGAAAAGAATTCGAAGTGGAATTGAGTAGGAAATAAATTTATTGGACCTAAACATGTTGGGAAGCAAACTGGGCAGGAGGCTGCAGACGTGATATCAGTCAGTAGAGTTAAGTAATAGTCCATCTTAAACTCAGAAAAGATCAATCCCTTCCAAAGGGCATGGACTCAGAGTCCCTGTCTTTTGGAGACTATTAAAAACTGAGTCAATGTGTTGCTGAGTGGCTCCAAGAGACTCCGATCTCGTGTCTGGCCGAAGTCTCTGGCCTGTAAGCAATTTTATTCTGCTGAAATCGCTACCCCAATTTGATTGGGCTAATTAACTCTTGCTGGCTTGGGATGATAAAATTTTTTTCATTCATGGATGTCTTTTTAACCCTAGGAAGGTTGAGAATCAAAAAATAGAGATGAGTAAATAAATCAAACTATTACACTCAAAAATAGGTTTTAGTAATCATTGGAACAATTTGTGTGTGTTTGGTGTTTACATTGATTATAGAGTTTGAGGGTTTTTGGCATATAAGAGAATGGAATAGAGTTGATTCTATTTTACAACATTCAATTGAGTAATTAATTTTTTAGTCGTAAGTTGAAAGATATAAGACACTTTAGCTAAGTTTTTAAACAGCATCAGAATATTTTTAAAGTTTTACTGTATTTATTAGTTTGTTCTATAAGACCCTACAGAGTTGTTCAAGTGCTTGAGAAGAAAATGCTTATTAGAGGCAGCTGAAATGTTGAAAAGAATATCAACTATGTTAAACTTATAAATACAACTTTAATGATTGAAGAAATTGAAGTAATTGAGTTGTAAATGGGACCAATTCTATTCCTACCTCATACCATACACTCAGATAAATTACATATGTATTAAAGTGTTGAATGGAAAGAAATTATAAGTTGATTAATATATAAGTTAATATTTATTCAACCTAGGGTTTGAGAAGGGATTTAAGCAAAAGAGAACAAATAAAGATTAAGAATTACTATAACAAAATGTCAAACTTCTTTATGTGAAGAAATATCACTTACAAAATGAAAAACCAAGTTACTGAGTTCCAAGAGTACCCAGCAAGAACTGAAGGAGAGAAAGAGGGAATAAGAAGGAGGATTAGGGAGTAAGATCTGGGGAGTCCTTTTATACCAGAGAATAACTTTTAAAGTCATGGGGAAGACAAGTAAAATTCACAAAGGTTGTAGTACTGCTATACAAATCTGCTTCCAGTGAAGTAGGAGTGAATTCTTGGTGAATCTTTTCCTAGATAATAGTAATAAAATGTGAACAAATTATTTTTTTAAGTAATCTATTTAAGCAACTGTTCAAGACAAGTGAGAGATGAGCTTTCTCTTGAAAGATTACAACTGCTTCAGGTAAGAATTACAAATTTATGATTTTTGTTGTGGGTTTTTGTTTTTGTTTTGCCTTAGAGCGCTCCCCACTCCTCATGGCTATGGAATTAAAAAAAAAAAAAAACCTTTCCAATTCACAGTGTCAGAAGAAAGAATTTAGGGATCACAGAGCAGTGGAGTCTACCATTGAAAGACAGAACTGCAGTGCTTGTGAGTTCTTCTCCTCCTCCTCCTCCTCCTCCTCCTCCTCCTCCTCCTCCTCCTCCTCCTCCTCCTCCTCCTCCTTCTTCTTCTTCTTCTTCTTCTTCTTCTTCTTCTTCTTCTTCTTCTTCTTCTTCTTCCTCTTCTTCTTTCTTCTTGTTCTTCTTTTTATAGAGTACTCCCCAACCAACAAACAGTTAAGCACAGCAGAAAGCTGGAGCCTTACGTGGTAGGTGTTCAACAAATACTTGCTGAATGGAAATCTGCATATGGAACTTCCTAGGTAACAGGACAGTGTCCCAGTTCCCAAGGAACTTCCATCCAAAGGAGGAAAAGTAGGATATTACCCAACTTAAATGCAAACACGTTTTCCTACAATTTAAATATTACCAATTTGAAATGCAGTTGTGCCTAAATACATATAGTCACTCTGATGCTCCCTCCAGTGAGTAGTAAATTAGGCTAAGTACCTCTTTTTCTTTCTTCTCAAAGTGATTCTTGGTTTAGAACTTCATGGAGGTGAACTTTCAAGTTGATTTCTAAAAGACAGAGGGGAAAGGAAGACTCTGGAGAAGAACTAGTCTAGTTCAGCCTAGTACTCCATCCTCACCCCAGCCAAGCAGCCTTCCAAGGGATGTTGTGACTCTGAGACGGAGCACTCTCTCGGGAGCCAGCCTGCGGTGGTGTACAGGCTGCCCCAGCACAGTGACACCTTGCAAGGCAGCAGCTGGTGAGAAAGCCAGCTGCATGAGGGGAAAACAACTATCTGGGAAGACAAGTGTCTCCAACCACAACTGACATTAGGCATTTGCAAAGGAAGCAACCATTGACAGAGATCACAGCTGGTTTGACTTACAAATAACAAATTCAATTCTGTTTCTTGCAGCTTGGCTTCTATCTGTAAATAAAAATGAAGCTATCCATAGATGTGGGTTCAAATTATCCTAGTGTTCCAGAGCTCAGCGTGGGGGCCTTGGAGGTGGGCTTCAGGAGAGTTACTAAATGGAGTGACAGTGGAGAAAAAGATGACTGTCATTCTTCTCACTGGCTACCCCTGCAAGCTGCAGTGTGATGCATTGGGAGAAAGGAATAGTAGTAATGAAGAAGGAAGACCTAGATTAGGTTGATGGTTGGAGTAATGTGGACCTGACTCTGATTAAGAGAGTAAGAAAGATCAGTTGGAGTAGGAAGCTTCTCTCTCATAGAACCTTTGGGGAAAAAGAATTCTGGTGAGTTGCTCTGGCCTCAACAGGGTCCGTGCTGCTCCGTAAAGATGCTTGCCTTGACAGTTTATTGGGATGCTGGTTGCTGCCAAGTGCAACCTGTGAATTCACTTACTTCATCTGTTTGGCTTTTCCTTTCCTTTTTTTTTCTTTCCTATTTTTGGTGGGGTGCAAAGAGAAACAGGACTTTAGCCAAAATGACCCATTCTAGATGGGAGAAGCTAGTCAAAAGAGTGCCACAAGCAGCCAGAACTTGCTTTCCTACAATTAGTGAGTCAAACATGGATTCCCCATTCTTGCTTCTGGAGAGCAAATCCACATTTTCACCACGTTCTGCTCATAAGGCAGCTACATTGGAGGCTGCACATATCCAGCTTCAGAAAGAGTAACTCATTCCACTTTCCTTTTTCTCTCTATAATTCTCTAGACCAGGTAGGGTGATTCCACAGATTTTAAGTAAATTGTGTCACTTCCTTGGAAATTCACTTTGGGAAATCCTGGATTCCTGATGTCGAACCTGGGGATGTTTTCTGAAGAGAATAAACCAATCTGCACAAGGTCAGTCCTGGCTGACTCCTGCGCTTCCTTAGGCTGAAACAGACCTACCTCCTTGCATGCGTTCCTTTTCCAGCTCTCTACAGGTGGCTTTGTCCACTTCCCACCCACTCCCAAGGCCACAGCTGGCCTTGCTAATGCTCTAAAAACTTTGGAACTCCAAGGGAGGCTGGGCTGGAGCCCAGGGATCTTCCCGTGTTGTCTGGAGCACCATCTGGTTGGGAGGTTTATCACCCGCTGTTATCTCAGCGTTCCTCAATGCAGCTTAAACCTATTAATTCCTTATCTTGTCATCACAGTCTAAATGAAAGCATCCTTCATTATGCTTCCTTCCTTTGGAACAAAAATCTTTTACCTCTTGCTCACCCCCACGTAGTTGGCCTCTGTATGTTTCCAAGGACTCCTTTTCTAGCTTCCTGTGAAGTACTTTGGTCTAAAGAGCCCCTGGGGAGTCTGCCTGGGAGAGGAAAGGCCTGAAAGAAAACTGAAGACTGGCTCACTCTCAATGTGCTGTGTGTGAGGCCCCTGGGTGAACCCCTTAGCTCCAAAATGAGTCTCTGGGGTTGCCTTGAGGCCTAAGATTCTGCAATTCCAGTCTCAGTGTTTTGGCCAGGCATAATTTTGCAACTTCAGGAGCCCCCCTTTTTAAACTGCAAAGATGTGAGGTATAACCCAAACAGTAGCAAGAAGTGAGGATCTATATAGGGAACTAGGATAGGAGATGAGGGGGGTGTCTGAGCCAGGAGGAAACTCAAACGACAGAGACCAGAAGGGAAGCTGCAATTTTGCAGGGAAGGTTGCCATGCCATCCCCCAAACCTAGGAGACTAGATTGGCAGGCCCGGGTCATCTACTTCTCTTGCCTCCAACCTCAGAGCAGTCTGGGAGGTGAGAGGAGAGAGCACGGTAGGCCTCTCTGTGCTCCGAATGGAAAGGAACTCCTCTGCTGGGCTGCATTTGACACATTCATATGACATCTCCAGAGACAAAAAGGAAAGGACAGCATATCTTTACCAGCTTTTCCTTTCTAGGCATGAGGACATTTTCTCCTAATCCACTCAGCTCAGTCTCATTGCCTGGCATTAGATCATACAGCCCCTAAAGCTGCCATTAGCAAGTGGAGTGAGCTTGCCAATGACTGGTTAGACCACGCAGGATCTAACCAGTAGAGGAATAGAGGTGGGTGGGTTCCATCACAGCTCCTTCCCATTTGACCCAGAGTTCCCACAGGGCAGTCACTTAATCATGCTTTATCCTCATCACAACTACTCTGGTCAAGGTCACTAGGGACCCTTACTGTCCTAAGGCCTCATTCTTCTTGACCTGTCAGCCAATCTTGACACAGTTGATCACTCCCTCCATTTTGAAACCTTCCTCCACCTGGCTTCCAAGACACCACTTTCTCTTGTTCTTGTCCTCTCCAATCGATCATCTCACCTGTTTCTTTTGCTAGATCCTCCTCATCTTTCCAATCCCTAAATGATGCAGAGTCCCAGGGCACAATCTTCAGACCTCTTTCTCCATTGTCTTCATTCTATTCAGGTGAGGTCACCTGATAACAAAGCTTTAGATACTATTTAAGTGCTGTGACTTCCAAATATTTATCTCTATCATATTCCTCTCCCCTTAATTCCTGACTTGTAAAACCAACTGCTTAATCAACAACTGTTCTATAGGTGTCTAACAGGCACCTCAAACTTTAATGACCAAAACTCCAGCTATAGTTTCAAAATATATTCAGAATCTAATCACATCCTACATTTCCACCACTTCCAACTTGATATCTTCAATCTACTGCAAAAATCACATCACTCTCTCCTTTTACTCTTACCTCCGATGGCCAATTGTCCTAGAGCAACCAGAGTGAATCTTATAAAACATAAGTTAGATCACGTGGCTCTTTTATTCAAAATCCTCCAGTGACTTCTTTTCACACCGAATAAAAGCCAAAATTTTTACAAATGACCTTTAAGACCCCACAAAATCAAGAAGGCTTGACAGAAGCAAGGAAGGGGATAACGTGAACAAAATGAAGAACCATGCCACACAGATATCTGGGGGATTACATCTAGAGTAAAAGCAATGAGGAGCTGTGTTCTTAGCATGTTTCAGGAATAGATAGGACCCTGCTTTTCTCTCTGACTTCTTTTCCTACCATTCACCTGTAGTGAGTTGAGTAGTGATCCCCAAAATTCACATCTACTCAGAATCACAGAATGTGACCTCATTTAGAAATATAGTAGACAGATATAATTAGTTAAGGATTGAGATGAGATCATACTGGATTAGGGTGGTCCCTAAATCCAATAATTAGTGTCCTTCTAAGAAAAGAAGAAGACCCACAGAGAGACAGAGAAGAAAGTCAGGTGAAAATGGAGGTGGGTAGAGGTTGGATTATATTTCCACAAGCCAAGGAATGCTTGGGACCATACTTGCTGAAGGAAGAGGCAAGGAACGGTTCTTCCTTAGAGCCTTCAGAGGGAGTATGGCTCTGCTGATACCTTGATTTTAGACTTCTAGACTCCAGAACTCTGAGAGAATAAATTTCCATTGTTTTAAGACAGCAGGTTTATGGTAATTTTTTACACCAGCCCTAAGAAACTCATATACTCTCCCTCCCTCTTATGGTTCCAGCCACATGGGTTTCCTCAAACCCCCTATATGGATATGGAAGATGCCAGCAGGATTCTATCAAAATGGCAGGAGTCTTGACCTGAGAGACTGTGTGACTTGGATCAAGTCTCTTGACCTTCCTAAGCTTTATACATTTTCCTCATGTTTAAAACAAGATAATCTCTAATTTCTTCTAGTTCTGTAAGCTGAGAATTCTCCTAATCAATGATACAAACTCAAATCAGTGCCTTGAAAGCAATTCTCATTAGACAATCTTGGGTTTCTCCAGAGCTAGGAGACCTACCCCAGATGTATGCAATGGAAAAATTCTCACCTCGTAAGGCACCTGAATGCCACAGGGAAGCTGCTGGAGCTGGACCAGTCCCTGGAAAGAAATCCGGTCCACATTTGCTTAACAAAACTAGTCTTTACAACCTTATGCACGCTCTCACTATGGTATCAGAGAGCTATTCCTAATCAACATCTCTGAATGGAAATAGGCTGGTAATGTTATGAACTACTTACACATGGAACCAGAAAACACAGCAAGCCAACTGATTCAGACACAGGCTTGTTATGCAACTATATTTTCAGAGAACTAAGCTCTCTGATTGGAAATTCAGTTTGGGGCATATTTCAGTTGAATGGACACCTCTTCCAGAGATGCTACTGATGGGTGTCCCATGTATTCCAACAGCTTGGAATTAGCTTAGGGCAGGAGGGGTGGTAGGTTATTACAGCATTTGAGAGCTAAAAGAGAGATCTTCAACCCAATCCTTTTTGTAAGCAAGTTGTCAAGGCTCAGCCTGCTGGTGTTATTTGCCCAGGCATAGTGAAAATGAGACTGGAAAGAGCCAAGTGTCCATTCCTAGGAGCAACCTTTTATATTTCATCCTCAAGTGTAAGATTCCTTCACATTCTGCTGACTTTAGAGTTCACACTGATAAGGGGTTTTCTGATGGGTGCTTTTAGTTCTGGAGCTCTTGCTTCTGCCCCACTAATGGGGAAGCTGCTTGTTTTTGCATGGAGCCACCTTATGTCTTCTAAACCACAGAAGTTAAGTTTTCAAAATTCTTTTCCTTATATTTTTTCTTACAGCTCTTTAAAAACAGAAAACAACCACCATTTTCAATCTGATCCAAGCCCACAGGATTGTTTTTAATTCCATTCATCAGTATCTCATTCACCCCAAGACTATGGGATGTTTCCATATTTACATAATGGGCTCGTCATTTTAAGCTCCACAGGGCCCTCTCTGACATGGTGGCAGTCATGTTTTCCTGTGAGCTTCCAAGTTTACTGTAAAGGCCAAAAGGGTCTCAGACACCCAAAAAACATACTTTTTGTTTTTATAAACTCTATAAAATTATAATTGGATCAAACTTTGCATTCAAAAGCACATTCTTCACAAATATTTTATATGCACATAAAACATCGAGAAAATGTTAACATTATGATCTTAACTGTTTGCACATTGGAACCAGCTAAAAGTTACGAAAATGCAATCCATCTGTTCTCTTCTTTGAAACTCGATTATTCTGAGAGCATAAAAGAGTGCCGCAGGGGAGCTTGACACTGCCCTCTCCCAACTCTTGTTATCAGGTGACATGGAAGTGAATGGAGGAGAAGGGGGTCTCACTGGGGCAGCTGCTTTTCTAACTCTCCAAACTAAGGTGTGGCCAATCCAGGAGCCTTGGCTATAATGGTGAATTTTCTAACAGGCCGAGCAAAGAAAGGGATGGTTGTGTGGTCCCTATGGCTCAGATTCTGGCAACTGAGCCTCCTGAGAGTCATTTCACCTGTCTGGCCTAATTCCCATGGGCCTGGGAACAGGGAAATGGGGTTTTGCTCTAGCCCTACAGCTTGTTTGTTCAAGAATACCCATTAGGCGATTATTAGCCTTCATTATGAAGTGCTACTAGCCTAATCAGTTCAAGCTGAGCACAGAGTAGCAGTGGAAGGGAATGAGGGAACTATCCAAGGAGCGTTCTCTTTCTCAGGAAGCCCTGCCACAGACCTCCTGCTTTATCTGTTAGCACAACAAACTGGACCTCTCATTATCATATTTACAAAGTGCTTGGCACACACAAGAAGAAATAACCTGGAGAGTGAGAGTCAGGATGTTGGGAGAGATGCTGGCTCCAATCCAGGGAGGCCCTTACACTAGAAGAACAAAGCCCATTTCTCCACAGTGATACCCACACCTGGTGGGAATGGCCCCACCAGGACCAGGCCAAATGCAAAAAGGATTTCTCCCTGGAGGATTGGGGTCTCAGGTGGGGAGGATCAGACAGCATGGAGACACTATCCTGGAAAGGCCATGAGGTCCGATTTGCCACCAGCAGAAGGAGATCCATAGTCTGAAAGATTATTGGACAGGGAGCTGGACTGCATTGGTAAAAACATAAACACCAAGAGGATTTTCTCCATTACCGATAAACAGAGCAGTAGCTCTCAAATTTCAATATACATAAGAATTGCCTAGAAACCTGGTAAAATGCAGACTCTTAGGCCCTATCCCGCCTCTAGAGTCTGAGCGGGTGCCTAGGCATCTGCATCATAACAAAGGCTATAGGTATTTCATAAATGACACATTAAGAGACAGTTCTATAGAACAAATTGTTTAATAAATATTTCATTCACCAAATAGTCTCTGCTGAGTTCCTACTATGCAGAAGATACAGGGCAAAGAGCCATACAGAATGAGCCACAGGGACGTGAGCGGATGAACTAGGGTAGTGACACAAAGAAGAGATCAAGGAACTGGAGACCAGCAGTTTGGAGGATCTCAGCACTTACAGTTTAGAGGAGGAAGTCAGGATAACCCAAGACTATGTCACAGGAGCCTGAGTGCCACACCCAGGCAAGGCAGGGTGAATAGAAACATGTGGAAAGAACCCATAATCCATCTGAGGGGACTGGGAAGACTTCCTAGAAAACATGACATCTAAACTGGGAGCTGGAAAAATGGAGAGAAGTTAGCCAAGCAAAGGGCATCCAGGGAAAGGAGGACGTAGACCAAAAATCTAAGTTGTGTGTAGTTCCTGAAGTGAGAGACAGGCCAGGGAATTTGGATCTTGACAATGCCTCAGAATCATCAACCATATGTGAAGGTGGGGATTGTGAGAAATGGGGCATGGAAATACTTAAGAGCTACTCTGGTTTAGATTTTATCTAAGGGAAAGTGAGAAGTCACTAAAGAAGACTAAGATTATTCTAGTTTTGGTTTGGAGAATGAGTTTGAAAAGAGCAAGATGGAGACAGAGAGCTCAGTGAGGAGATTGTGGTAGTAATCTCTCTCCTCAAACCCCAGTCATATCTGTGTGCGAAGACGCTGTCACACTGCAGAACATCAACTGGACCCGTGTTCATGAGCTAACTTTTCTTTGGCTCACCAGCAGATCAGCCCCAGGATGGTCTGCCAACTGGCGGGAGTGCCCTCTACTGGCCTATATATTCACACACCACACAACTTGAAAGAAGTGGAGGAGAAGACACATTAGCTTTCCTCTTCCCAATAAATACACCATGTCCCAGATGCGAGTTGCCTGAGAAGTTTCCACAGATGACTAATCCACAGAAGATCCTCAGACCTGCTACTTGTTAGAAATTTCTGTGGATAACTATGGATAAAAGATTGACATGGACCTCAAGCTCCTGGCACCACTCCGTTCCTGAGTGCTAAGCCTCCTCTGGCACCATCTCATTGTTGATTTAATGTGGTAAGTTTTTCCCTTGGGTGTCCCACCCTAGAACTATGCACACTCTCACTATTATTAGCATACAAAAATTAAAAAATAAAGAGCACCAAGGAGACTATATACCATCTCAAAGTGAGTGTGAAATTCCACAAGTCATTACCTCTCTGTAAAACTCCATTTCCTCATTCAAGAAATGGAGAAATTTATCCACCCATTCTATTTCACTGGCTTGTGAAGAACAAACAGATAATGTATGTGCAAACACACTAGATATGATTATATGTAACTTATTAATCAAACTCCTATCTGTACATAATGTTGTGTCATACAAAGAAAATGAGAGTCTCTAAACTGCAGGATTTACTCCAAAGTAAAATACACTGAGAATGTACAGGAGCTTTAAAATGGTAATGCTAAATAGCACTTTCTAGATCTTAAAGGAATTTTTCTGTACACTCCATCAATTAAGAGCTAGCATGATAGAGTGGCATGAAATCACACAGACCTGGATCTAAATTAATTATTGTTTACTACTTATTAATTTTGTAACCTCGGGCAAGTTAGTTAATATTCCTGAACTGAAATTTCTTTTTCTTTAATATCATCAGGATAATATCTACCTCATAATGTTATTAAGACCAGAGTGAGGTGAATAAGGCACTTGCCTAAGGCATGAAATTTAAAAAGGTGCCAAAAAACTCAATCAAGACAAATAACATTTTAATGCAATATTTTTAAAAAATGCAAAGAGATTCATGATGAACAAAATAGAATCATTGTTACTGATTTTTCCTTTTGCCTTAGATTCCAGTACAGCTTAGCACAATACTGGGTGTGAGTTAATAATAAACTAAATGAGATAATATATGTAAACACCTAGAATAGGTCATGCCACATAGTAAGGACTCCACAAATTTTTGATGAAGGAACTAATGAATGAATGATTATTTGCTATCTCTGAGCCTCTGAATTGCTACAATAAGAGATGATGAATATAAAGCTCATGTTACATAGTGACTATTAAATTTTTGTTGTATCTATAAAACACTTCCATCTGCCTCTTCTCTTTCCATCTTCATAATGAGGTAGCTGGACAGGTATCACTAGTGCATTTTACAGTTGAGGACTGAATTGGTTAATGCCAATAACAAGCTAGAACTCATATGCTCTTACTTCTAAAGGCATGCTGTTTCCAACACACTCCACTTTGCCTGTTGAAAATCTCACAGGCTCTATAAAATTATGTCTCTCATTGACAAGACCAAGGATTCTGAGTTTGCTCTCCCGTAGTACCGTGTGGCCTCCATCTTCCCATTGCCCACTGCTCAGTGTTTGGAGGGATTTGAGAATTGCTGGACAAACAATTTCACAGCAATGGGTGGTGGTGGCTGACATTCATGCCTTCTTTCTGTACTTACTTATACTTGATCCCAATCAGACTATCCTGCCAGAGCCTGAAAATAGGTACCGAGAATATGAGGTTTGGGACAAGAGTTCAGATACTCTTTCTGAGTAGGAAGTGAGAGCTGGAAGGTTAAAATAAAAGGGCAATTCCTGAGGAATGGGGACTTTGTGAGAAGATGCTAAGACTCTTGGACTCCAAGAGAAGTTGACACTGATAGGATAGTCAAAACTACTGACTACTTCACCATGGAATTGCCAAGTTTGAGGTTTACTGTGAATCACTTATGATAAAACAGAGTGGGCATTTTTTCCTTATCAAAATATATACATGAGGGTAACAGTAAATAGCATAGAAAGGTTTATGATAAAAAAATCATGCTGTCCCTTTCTACCCTGTACCACCCATGTGCAACTTCCTGGAGGCAAGCTCTTTTAAAGTTTCTGTTTTTTTCTTCTGGTGGTTACCTTTTAAAGCTAAAGAAAATGTTTCATTAAGACCACTATGCTGTAATATATCAACTGCTAACTATAGTCTACTGACCACCAATTGAAACCATATGAACAAGGAGGCTTTAATTTATTCTCATCCTCTCCTGGTCATCTCCTCCCAATGTTTGATATTTATGCTATGATTTTTATTCTTTATTGGTTTTCTTTGTATCTTTAAAAAATATAAACATCCATTCTCATTCCCTCACCTCTCACCAATATCTCTTGTCTTGGCCTTTGTGCTATGAGGACACCACTCTCCTGGCTCATCCGCATTTCACTTTTTGATCAAGTGACTCTGACTTGGCTTCCACAAGCGGGGCTGTCCCATCCGCCCAGCAGCCACACCTACACTCTTCCATGTTTTGATAACTCTGAATTCTGACAACCAACAAACAGCATTTACACCAGTATTACATATTACATCTGTACATATTGTTAAATTCTGGACTGGATATTGTGCCACCTGAGGAGCAAAGTAAAGATGATGAAAGAGTCCCTGTTCTAAAGGTGGTCAAAATCCAGTGATGAAGACAGCGCCTTTCTGCCACATCATTATGTCCTTAGCTAAAGATACATTGCAATGCCAATTTAAGACATCCAGGAAGCTGTCTTGATTTTTAGCTAACTTTGTGCCCTTCCTTAGATCCAGGTCAGATTTGGAGTCATATTTGCTTGTGGAGCAAATAAATATTTATTGAATACCTATTGTGGGCCAGGGGCTGTACCAGGTGCTGGGACTGCAGAGGTACAGAAGGAAGACAAAAGAAAAACATGGCCCCAATCTTATTCAGTGAGACAGACATATATAAACGAATAATCCCACAAACAAATTTATAAATAATATGGTACATAATACATGGTATAGTATAGAATATTGACATTTTAAATAAAGTAACAAATTGTAATAAAGGCCATGAAGGAAAAGAACAGGCCCCTTATGAGAGAGTCCTCTTAAATGAGAGTTTCATAAAGTCGGTGGATAAATTTTCTCCATAATCATACACACACGCGTGCGCGTGCGCACACACACACATGCACATACACAAGAATGCCCACAAACACATGCATACGCAAAGGACTTTTTTCTGGTATCATTTGTTTCATACACACTTTTCTGCATCTTGCATTACTCACTCAAACATTTCCTCAGGGAAATCGCTCCAAGTCATCTGGTAAGGCTCTAAATCTGCTTTTTTTTTTAGTGGTTGCACAATATTTCATGGTGTGGATATATCATTAGTTATTCGGCCATTTCCCTATTGACAAGGAATTAATTTTTTTCTACTATAAACAATGCTGCAATAAACATATATATGCCCTCATGAATTGTGTACATTCGTTTTTATGCAATAAATTCCTGGAATGCTAGTTCTCAAAGGGTGTATGATATTTTAAATTTAGTAGATGTTCCCTGTTGCTTTCCAAAAAGGATATAACACTTCACATTTTCATAAGCATAAGTGTCTTTCACACACAACACTGACCAGTTGAATTTTTAAAATTTTGCTAGTCTAATAGGAGTAAACTGATACTTTATTGTTGCTTTACTTTGCATTTCCCTGATTACTAATGAATTCGAGCCGCTATTCATTTATAGTCTTTTACTATTCATTTTGTAAATTGTCTAACAACTTGCCTAGTTTACTCTGCTTGGTATGTCTTTTATCAATTTTTAGAATTCTATGTATATTAAAGAAATTAATTCTTTGACATCTGTATTACAAATATTTTCCAAGATTTATTATTAATCGACAGACATTGTACATGAAAATGTTTCCTGTACAAAAACTTTAAATTTTTATGTAGCAGAATAAGTCTTATTTTTCTTTTATTACTTCCGTGTTTCCAGTCTTGGTTGATAGGATCACCCCAACTCCTATAGTCTACATTTTCTTGCAAAATTTGAATGTTTTTCTTTCTACATTTGTCTTACATTTGTCTTTAATCCATCTGGAATTTATTTTTGTGTTTGATATAAGAATGGAGTCCATTATTTTTTTCTTCCAGATGGATATCCAGTTATGCTAGTGCCGTTTATTAAAGAGTCCATTACTTTTCCTCTGAATTAAGCCGCCACACTTGTCTTATGTTAAATTCTCATTTATTCTGATATCTAATTCTAGATTGTTAATTCGGTTCCAATGACCTACTTGTCTATTCTTGCATAAATACCATATTGGTTTTATTACAAAGGTTTCATAGTATGTATTGTATATGAGTCAAGTCATCCCTTATTTTTCTCCTTTCTTATAATATTCATATTCTTGAATATTTCATATGAAATTTAAGATCTTTCACCCAGTTCCAAGAAAAACCCATCAAAGTTTTAAATTGAAATTGCAAAAATCTATATATCAGTTTGAGAGGATTGTCATTTTTATTACATTATCCTTCTATCCAAGAACATAATGTGCCTCTGTATTTATTCAGATCTTATGTCTTTTAGTAAAGTATTTTTATATAGACTCTGGGTCTTTACTGTTAAATAATTTTGTCACTGTTTTAAATAATATAATCTTTCCATTTCCATTACTCAGTGCTTATTGTTAGAATAGTGAAAAATATTGTTTTTGTATAATTATATTGCATCCAACTTTATTGAATCCGGTAGGTTTGTCCTCAAGGTTCCTTGGATTTCATATATGCAGTCTTATTAGCATCAAGAAGAGATTATTTTACCTATTCTTTTCCAATATTTAAATCTGTTATTTAATTTTGTTGCCTTATTACATTTGCTAAAAACTTCAAAATAATGTTAAACAATAATAGTGATTGTAGACATCCTTCTCTGTAGTCTTTTATTGTAATTGAAATTATCTTAGCATCTTCTTTCACTTTAGGAATTTTTAGTGGTCTTTATGTTTAAGAGTTTCCTTCTTTCTATTCTTATTTATATTAATAATGACTGATAAATTTAATCCAATGCCTTTTTGGCATTTACTGTTATGTTCAGATGTTTTTTCTCTTTTAATTTATTGATGAGCTTATTTGTTGTTCTGCTTTTTTTGCTGGTTTTCTATTTCAGTAATTCTCCTTTTTTTCTAGGTAAAAAATCCTTTTTTAAATTTCCTCTTTGATCCTAGTGTTGCTAAAACTGTATTTCTTATTTCCAAATCATTAATATTTGTTAGTAGCCTTTTTATTGTTTATTTCTAATTTTATTCATTCATGACTAGAGAATGTGTCTTATAAAAGTCCTACTGTTTTTATTTAGGTCTATTTTTATGAAGGTTTTATGAACATATAACAAATAATATATGGGAAACAACCTAAGTGTCCATTGATGGATGAATGGATATAGAAAACGTGATATATACACAATGGAATATTGTTCAGCCATTAAAAGGAAATCCTGCCATTCACAACAATATGGATGGACCTTGAGGGCATTATGTAAGTGAAATAAGTCAGAAAAAGACAAATACTGTATGATATCACTTATCTGTGGAATCTAACAAAAAAAAGGAAAACCAAACTCATAGATACAACTCATAGATACTCATAGAACTGTGGTTGCCCAAGTAAAGGGTTAGGGAATGGGCAAACTGGATAAAGGCCAAAAGGTACAAACTTTCAGTTACGAAATAAATAAGTCCTGGGAATGTAATGTACAATATGGTGACTATAGTTAATAACACTGTATTGCATATTTGAAAGTTGCTAAGAGAGTCAATCTTAAAGTTCTCATCACAAGAAAAATTGTAACTCTGGTAATGGATGTTAACCAGACTTACTGTAGTGATCATTTCCCAATATAGATATATATCAAATAATTATTTTGTATACCTGAAACTAATGTTATATGTTAATTATATCTCAATAAAAATATAATGAGTGTTCTTAATTTAAAAGATTCAAGGTTATATGTTGATTGTATCAAGGTTGTTTTTAATATTCAGTTCCTCTGCATTTACAATGTACTACTGAGATTCAAGTTGATGAGAGACAAACATGGATGCCCAGGAAACTCAGTTCTTCTCCCTCTAAGATCTGCTTCAACTAGACTAAGCCAATTTGTTGAGAGTCCAGTTGTAGTCATCACACCTGGCAGGCAAGGCTATGCCCAGAACCCTCCTTTTGCACACCCCTCGTATTGATCTTGGACCCAGAAGATCCCTGAACACATTTCTAACTACCTGAAGAAATCAGATTTCCTAGCCTCTCTTAACTAACCCATAAGCATGTAATGTGGCATGGAGGTGGGATCTATTTTCTCCTTTGGGGGCTCTGGATGGCACCTCTAGCCTGCTAACCATGAGCATCTGAAATATTTGTACCCAGCCTCTGAATAGTAGTGGAATAGTAAGAACTCAGCAGCCATCATTCAGCTACTTTCCTGCTTGTTTTTTCCCCCAATAAACCCTATGTTATATCTGCATGTGGCACTAGTGAGTTATGCTTATGACCTCTTGTATGACTCAAATCTAAAGTCAGAAAATTAAATCTTGCCCTCAAATTTTATTTTTTTTAACAAGTTCTCCTTTTATTTTGCTTTGGATTTATTACTGCAGCTGTTATGCAGTTTGGTGCATATATATTTATGACTATTCTTTTTCATCAATTGTGTATTTTATCATTACAGAGTACATCTCTTTAGTGTTTTAGTCCTAAATATCATGTTATTTGATATTAATATCCAATAATAATATTCTCTCCTGTATTCTTTGGTTTGCATTTGTCACGTTTATCCATCCCTTTTATTATTCCGGTTGCTTCTTTTAAGTGTGTTTCTTCTAAATAGCACATAGTTGAGTTTTTCCTTTTAGCTTAAATGATGAACAGTATATTTTAATAAGTGATTTCAATTATTACATTTAAAATAACTAACACATCTTATTTCATTATGTTATATAGATCTATATAATAAATTTTACTCTATATTTATTACTTCATCTTTATTATTTCATCTTCTACTTTTCTTTTTTTACTGATTTGACCAAGTTGCCATTTTTTTTAATCTTGATAATTTGAAGTTTCTGTTGTATATTTCCATTCCATTACAGGCATGCCTCAGAGATATTGAGGGTTTGGTTCCAGACCACCACAATAAAGTGAATATAGCAATAAAGCAAGTCACATGAAATTTTTGGTTTCACATATAAAAGTTATGTTTACGCTATACTGTAGTCTATTAAGTATGCAATAGCATTATGTCTAAACACAATGTACATGCCTTAATTTAAAATACTTTATTGCTAAAAAAAAATGCTAACCATCATCTGAGCCCTCAGCGAGTCATAATCTTTTGCTGGCGAAGGGTCTTGACTTGATGTTGATGGCTACTAACTGATCGGGGTGGTGGTTGCTGAAAGCTGGGTGGCTGTAGCAATTTCTTAAAATAAGACAACAATAAAGTTTGCCACATTGATTGAACTATTTTTATGTAGCATTCAGTGCTGTTTGATAGCATTTTACTCATAGTAGAACTACTTTCAAAACTGGAGTCAGTTCTTCCAAACCAGGCCACTGCTTTGTCAACTAAATTTATGTAATATTCTAAATTCTTTGTTGTCATTTCAACAATTGTCACAGCATCTTCACCAAGTGTGGGGTCCATCTGAAGAAACCACTTTCTTTGCTCACCCATAACAAACAACTCCTCATTCATTAAAGTTTTATCATGAGATTGAAACAATTCAGTCACATATTCAGGCTCCACTTCTAATTCTGGTTCTCTTGCTATTTCCACCACATATGCAGTTACTTCCTCCACTGAAGTCATAAATCCCTCAAAGTCATCCATCAGGGTAGGAGGAATCAACTTCTTCCAAATATTACTGTTGATATTTTGACCTCTTCCAGTGAATCACAAATGTCCTTAATGGCACCTACAATGACAAATCCTTTCCAGAAGGTTTTTAATTTACTTTGCCCAGATCGATTATGACAAGATTAGAAAACCAAGAATTTGATATTGGAGAAGATATTTCTGTACCTTTTGAATTGAGAACATTTTCATGTGAGTGATGTAAGGGGAAGCCTGAGGTTCAGATGAATCTGTTCTTTCTGCCTTGTAGCTTTTGTGTGTCACATACTCTGTACCTCTTCCTTATCCTCTTTCAACCTGTTTTGCATTTCTCCATTATCTGCACTGTGTGAAAAAAGCTGGTCTATGTTTGTGATACTCATAGATAATTTGGAAATAAAGACAAATAATCTAGGATTTTAACAAGTGAAAAATATTTAAATGATTGGTTTGCAGAAGATTACTGACAGAATAAGAAATAAGCTTCAGGAAAGAGAAACTATTGATGGTGACACCTGAGAAATGAAACATGTCGGACAGAATTTGTCAAAGACTGAACTCAATGATGAGAGAATTATAACTTTTTTTTTCTCGGTTTCCTTTAGGATATGAAAGCTTTCTGAATCTATTTGACATTGTGAGAAATGCTAAGTTCCCCAAAGTCTAACAACTATAATTATTTTTTTGCAAACCTTAGGAAATGTTTTAAAAGCCAGGGAAAGATATCTGTTTATTTAAATAATGAAAAAATTAACAATGAAATCTAGCTTATTTAAAGATCAGTAAACTGTAACTCTACTGCTGATAAAAATGGTTGACATTTGAAAGTATTAAATAGAAAATGTGTGACTACTGAATAAATGGTAGCTGTGAAACTAATATAGCAAATGTGTGTAGTTCTGAACAAACAACTTATACATACATTTTTATATTTTATTTTTTTATTTTTTTATGCAACGTTTACAGCCTTTGTTGATAAGATATAACCGTTATGCTAAAATTCAGCCATTAATATAGAACCTCAGTTCCCATCTAAAATTAATGAGAATATTTTACTTCAAATGGGACATAGAGGCAAAGTGCCAAAATTAACGTACAATCTTAAAGTGTTACATTCACACTTCAAATATCAAAATAAACAATTCCTAAAATCATGACAATATGGTCAAATAACTACACAGGGAAAAAAAGGCCATTCGAGTCATTTCATATTTTTTTGTATATAGTGAAAATAGATATATTTATAACTTTAGCCTTCAGATAGCATACTGCATAAAGTCATTATTCATTTAAAATAAACAAATGTTTACGGAGAACATTTAACTTAAATTTCACAGTTGCTTATGATACTTGAAAGGTTGACCTATATTAGAAAATAAGAGTCCTGTCAAGAGAGATGGTAAACTATAATTATAACAAAAAAACTCATAGTGCTCTATAGGAAAATCGATTAAGATAACTTAATCTTTCTGGGGGAGAAAAGTATTTAGCATTACAAATTTAAATGTAAATTGTATAAATGAATTCAATAAGAAATACATTTAAACTTTGCATTGCCATATAATCATCTATTTTTGTGTAAAACAATAAAAATGTACTTTTTGAACATATGTACATCAAAACCGAAAGTTTAATTTTTTGCTTTTTCCTTTCTTGGCAACTTCAGTTTTGGTTCCCAGAGGGCATTTTTACAAATCTTGGAGCTGCACCTCTGTCCAGCTTGGCAGCTTTTTTTTGTCTGTTATTTCCTTGACCCTGTTCATGTATACTCTGATTCTTTCCTGTTCCTTAGGGTTAACTCCTTGAGTGGCCAAATAAACCCAAAACATTGAATTTAATGTGTAAGCAGAAATGAAATCCATTTTTGCTTGTTCAAGTGGGTCCAACTTCTGCAACAACTCATTTCTAGAAACAGACACCATGGTCTTCAGCATCTCATTTACAGTACCAATAGAATTCTCAAATGTTGACAAATATTCATGAATTTCTGCTGGATAGTCTTCATTAATTTCAACTCCTGCCATTATTACCAACATATTCACTTCTTTCTACCTTTCATTTACATATTTTAAACTAACAAAATCACTTCAGAAATACAAAGGCTATTTAAAAAGAATTGCTTATATTTCAATCTTCTCAAATTTCTCATTTTGCTTTCATGGCTTCCATTTTTTTCTGAAAATTGTGCTTCCTTAGAAACCACAGTAAGAGAGTGATGGGGCTAAAGATGGATCCCCTACTATCCTGACTCCAGTATGAATTTCTCTTTCCCCTTGAGGGGAAAACAAAAAACAAAAAAAACTAATTTTTATGAAATAGTCTATGCATTCGTATGTGTGTGTGTGTGTGTGTGTGTGTGTCTGTGTGTGTCTGTGTGTCTGTGTGTGTGTGAATGATGTGATTGCTTAACTTAGTAACATGACCATTATTCACATTACAACACACCGGCCTTTGACTTCATAGCTTGGGGGTCCTGAGGGCTAGGCATTTCACCAAAACACAAAGCCAGCTAGGGCTGAAATGTAGACAGCAGTTTTCCTAAACCATCTTGGTCTCTTAATGGATCACAGCCACCCATCTAGATAAGAAATGAAAGAGATTTTCTCTGGCAACTTGATAGCCTTCTTGCTGAGGCAAGAGAAGAGTTCTATCTTAGACAGAATAACTCTAGGTCCATCCTTCTTGTGCATCTACCATGCTGGCACTAGGGCTGACTTTGACCACAATGTGGACAGATTTTATAGGCTTGGGTCTCTCTCAGACCCAAGCCCCTGATGCTTCTAGAGCAGCTGTCCCCAGTCTTTTAGGCATCAGGGAGAGGTGCTCCTATGAGAATCTAACGCCTGATGATCTGAGGTGGAGCTGAGGTGGTAAATCTAGCACTGGGGAGCAGCTGCAAATACAGATGAAGCTTCCCTCATTTGCCTGCCACTCACCTCCTGCTATGTGGCCTGGTTCCTAAGAAGCCACAGACCAGAACTGGTCTGCGGCCTGAGAGTTGGGGATCCCTGGACAAGAACAACCCATGGCTCTCCAGGTCTCCTTTTCCCCTGGACCCTACCCAGGCCTCCTCTCTTCTAGGACTCCATGTTCTAAATTAGGGGTCGTCCAAATTAGGGATCTTTTGGACCAGTACATTGTTTAAGGATAAATAAAAACAGAGAGACTGACTTGGAGTTGCCAACTCTTTTGTCATATAAGAATCAAAAAAGAAAAAACCCTACTATTAGTTTACATCACTTCATCTTTCAAAACAGACATGTCTATCCCAAAAGAGTTAAGTGTGATCTTAAAATCAGTACATCTTTTAAATTACCCACTTTTCTCTTCATGAACAAACCATTTCATTGCCATTATTATTTTCATTTTCCCAGGATAAGTGAAAACATCATCATCGTCTGGTCTCAATTTGCTCATCCATGTTTGGAAGCCTCTGCTCTCGATGTGTCTTGATCTCCTCTCTCATGCTCAAACATTCCCACTGACTGGTAACCACTGTAACTTGCAGCAACCATTGTAAACCTAGTGGAAGAAACTTCGAGCACTGAAAAAGGCCAGTGCGAAACAACCAGGGATCACTGGCGAATAACATCCTTGAAACTACATTTTTGAGGGTTTTTTTCTTTCAAGACCCACGTTTTGTTGCTAAGCTCTGCCCCACTGGTCTCCATGGCCAGGGGTTCTTTTGCACAGTTTCCATGGCTTCTTCCCAAAGGAATTTCCTTTTCTATTTCTTAGACAGCAGATTTGGTTGATTTGATGTGCTCATAGCCAGCTGTCCTGAGGGGAAGGGAAGACTTTCCTCCCTAGGTCCTGTCCCAGCAGGTGGCCCTCAATGCCCCAGGTGGGCGAACCACTGACTCATAATACAAAGCCACACTCCAATATCAACATCTGGAATTTCAAATGCCCTTGAAACAGATAACTTCTGTGAAAGAACACTCCTCCCTCTCTCTTTTAACACCATCTTCCTTTAAACTAAAACAATTTAAAAATGCATTGCAGATCAAATAACCCTTTTCTTAGAAGGAAGAAAACTGATTAAAGGGAAGCAGAAATAGAAGCAATCCAGAGAGCATCTCCAAGTCAGTGAAAAAAAATCTAGATTTTTCAATCTAGGCCTTATTACGTCAGCATTTCCTGGAATGCAATGAAATTGAGTATAGACATGCAAATAGGCATAACCATTTGAATATATTCATCTCGTATATGTAAAATGTATATTGATATGCAAATATATATGTATGGGTAGATAGGTGATAGAAAGATTAGATAGATGATAGATACATACGTACATACATAAATAAAGATAAGATAGACAGATAGACAGTCAGTAATAGACATGCTTGTTTCCTTTTCTCAAAAAAGCTCTAGACATAAAAGCTGAGACTCTGGGCTGAGCTTCCAGCCAAAGAGGCCATAAGAACTCTAAAGCCGGCTACCTGGACAGCAGAATGGGCTTCTGCTCCCAGCAGTAGCTGTCATTGCTGCCTCCTCTCCTGCTGCCATTCTCCTCCTCTCCTCCTTTCCACCTCTGTCTCAGCTCTGAGGCCCCACAGAAGCTTTCTGAGTGATTACAGTTCTTTCAGCCCGCTGGGACAGTCAGGCCTTTCTCTTTGCTTCTCCATTCTCTTTGGGGCCTTCAGAAAATTCCTCAGGTTTGGGCGAATACTACCCTGTCTCCGCTATGGCCAGCAAGTGTCTACCATGCCTTTCTGTTCTCTTCAAAGGTGGTATCCAATAACTTCTCAGTAACTTTTTCCTACCTGTCTACTTTCTCCAGCTAAAGCCCAGGAAGGACACAGTTTCTCCCATTTGTTCAGAAGTCAAGCCCAGGACCCCCAAGGCCAGACTGAGAGCTCCTGATTGCCTCCCAGGGGATCCATTCACCCTCAAAAAAGCTAAATTCTTGGGAGCTTGAACTGACATCCCAGATGTCCTGAAAAGGGTGTGCAGATCTAGATGTTTTGCATACAAATAGATATGCAGTGTATTCATTCATCAAACATTAATTAAGGGCTTACTGGTGCAAAGTATACAGAGATGAAGTAGAAAGGCCTACATACCCCTACAATAAAGAATAACAGAGAAAGAGAGAGATCTTAACCAAGGCATCAGCAAGTAAACAAAAATTAACCCTCCCAAGTCCCTATGACATAGCTGGCTCCTTTGGCTCTGAATTCAGAGAAGCCCTTGTCAGGGGCCTCCTACCTCCCCTTTCAACACATTCAGTCCCCACCTCCTATCCAAAAAGCTCTCCTCTTTGTCCCTTCCCCAGAGCTCTGCCCAGCTTGCTCCTGTGTGCCCACCCCAACAAGTTAAGCTATTCTTCCTTTCCCCATGGGAGTGCTATTTTCACGAGACTCTGGAGAGACTCAGGGGTTTCTGGCATCAGGGAACATCAGGGACCTCTATCTTCTCTAGCCTGGCAGGTTTTGTGAGTTCTCTTCTCCCTGCTACAGACACCAGCTCTCTGTCAGCTTTCTTTCCCGTTGCCGACCCTGCCATCCATACCATTGCTTCAAGCCGCCTTCCCCATCACCAGTTTTTAGATGGGACGAAGTTTCTCTTCCCTTCTTTGCCATTCCTGAATGTGAACACTTAAAGACTGCATGCTGTCATTCCTAGGAAACACAGAATAGCAAAAGTAATATTCGATGAGGGGCAGTCCTGTTCTCAAGCCTGCAGACTCTGGTCTTAATTTTTCCAACACAAAGTGAAGACCCAAGGGCTGTTCCTGGCCATAAGCTTAGTTTTTTGGCTTTGCTGTTTTATGCTAATTTAGAAAGTGAGAGATTTCACATTTTAAAAAAATCTAAATTCTGAGCTTCTCTTGAAAAATTGCAAACTCTGTCCACGGTAGGCCCACATTTTCACACAGCAATGATTGGCAGAAGTAGCTATCCCTTTTGTAAATGGAACATGTCACTCTCGTGTCTCACCAGCTCTAAGTCTGTCATCGGCCATTTCCTGTCTGCCCAGCTTACTCCACCCATTTAGGTCTCCTCCTAGATCCTTAAGAGGTTTTGAGCTCACAGCTCCTATCCTGGAGGCTCAGACCAGCGTCCCCACTCTTCCTCATGGGAGAGCCCTTTAGATTAAACAGGGTTCTCACACCTTCAGGAGAGGAATCAGTGTCTGGGAGAAGGACAAACTTCAACCCAACCTGAGGAAGAACATCTTAACAGTCAGAGAGGCCTGCAGTGGGGTGGGAGAAAGTAAGTTATTTTCTCAGCGGAGATTTCCAGGCTCAGGCAAGGACTTTGAATCGTCCACTGCTATCAGACAAATGCTCCAAGAGATCAAAGGAGACATCACTGAAAGCTGGAGGACCCCACAAAGAGGAAAGATCCCCTTTGGGTCTATAATAGCAGATAATAGTTTCTATTTGATTGTGGAATCGATTAAAGAAGAGTTTGATTTAACTTAATTTTCACAGTGACACATTCCCCTAACTCACTCTGCTGATCCCAAGTGAAAGCTGAGTGATGAAGAGGGGTGAGGAGGGGTGAGGGTGTTCTGGCCCTCTCAGGTGGTGGAGGAAAGCCAGGGTTCTCCCCACCCTCAGTGGGGCAGCAAATCTAGAGTGAACTCCCTCGCTCCCTCACAGAGTAGCTCCCTACTGCACTGGAAAACTGGAGGTGCCCTCGCCCTCGCAAACAGCAGAATCAAAGTGGGAAAAATTACAAGGCAACTTTTTTGTTTCAACTTGTCTCCTACAGAAAGGACATAGATTTTAATATAAGATCTAAGAGGCAACATGTTTAATAAACTGCAAAAAAAAATGTACTTTTGGCTAGATACTAGCATAATGAGCTTTGGGATAAAAGGGGATTTTTTTTTTTTTTAAGAAAGTTAGACATGAATCCAAAAGGGGGCTGGGATCCACCTCCCACCATTTCACCAAAATGCTCTCTAGGCAGTTGGGAGCAATCACCTTAACCCTGTCACAGATACCACGCAAAAGGCAAGATTAAAGGCTTTCCCTGCTCCCTTTCCACCCAAATGGAAAAATTTATTGCAAAAACTCTTTGTGCAAGCCAAGCAATATATAGTCCCCTTGTGATGGGACATCACTTAGACACTGACAAATCCCATTCCCCATGTTGTGGGGCCTCTGACTGTGCAGGGAGGCAGCCCCAGGGGTCAGGAATGGAGATATTTCATTGTGTCCACCTCCACCCCCAAGTGAAGAAATATTTCATTCTCACTCTCCTTGGCCCAATTGGAATCTAAAGTCTAGACAGCTTTCAGATAATAGCCATTAGAGACAGCAAAGGGGAATGCATATGCGTCTCAAAGATAAGTGGACATTGGACTTCTCTCGTAAGTTTTCTGGAAAGCTCTCAGAAGGCCCCTCTGATGAGCAACTGAAGGAAGAGTGTCTGGCAATTCATTCCCAGATGCTGGGACACATTTTATTTATCCCTGGAACCCTCACCCAGTTCCCAGAGACATGGCAGGGAAAGGCTGTCCTCGCCCCAAAACTTGTTCAGAAACAAGTGTAAAGACAGTCCATGAGAAAGTAGGGGAGTGTGTACCAGTGTCCAACTCACTCATTAATTCTTTCATTTAGCAAATATTTATCAAGTGTCTACCACTCTTCAGGCATTTCACTGGACACAAAAATGTACACAAGCCCAATAAAGACCCTGTTCTCCTGAAACTGACATTCCTGTTGGAAAGTCTGGCAAAACTTCAATCAGATTTGAGATGCTATCTAAGGTGTACCAACTTACACTAAAACTTTGATACATTGTGAATCTCACTTTACTGCTGGTAACCTCAAGCAACCACATCCTCTACCCTCTTTCCCCTGTGCACTGTGGTCTGGGCTCACAATACGTCAATGTCTCCATTCCCTACAGCAAAGATGTTTCATTCCACTAAACCATAGGACGTCCACTGGCAGAGACCACACCTACCTTTCTCAAGACTTTTAATACCAAGCATAGTTTTAGGCACAAAACAGTTACCCAATTAATACTTGTAGTTATTAAGCAAATAAACTTACAAACAATAAAAGATGTACCTATGCCTGTCAGCTCCAGGGCTGTTGTAAATACAAACTTTATCTTTCTGCCCTCAGGGAGAACAGCATTCATGCTTGTATAACTCTGTTCCCCTTAAGACTGACCAGTTTTAGTGAAGGATCACACTGTTTTTGTGTACCATCTACTCCTGAAAAAGCAACAGCAGTTTGACCAGGTTAGGTCAGGCTCCGAGGCAGCTTGTAAGATGGTTATGTTGATGCCACTTTTATCACATGAGAAGCTGGAAACTCTATCAAGCCTCTGATATGTTACCAGAGTCTAGTTCTAGTTCCCTGGGTCAGCAGCTAGGGCATACATAAGCCTTGGGAAAAAGAAAAAAAAAAGTTTATTATAGCTGCATCTATCTTCCCTGAAGCTGGAAAGAATTATGTGCCTTGATCCCAGTGCTTCTGTGCCTCTGATGAAAAGACTCAACCCTGAATCCCAGAATGATTGCCTGGAGCAAAGGCTTGAGTAAGATTTTACCTCTTCTCTTGCCAAGATGTGGCTTTTAGAGCCTGGGCTGCTGATGAAAATGTCAACAATGCTCCCATCGAGAGGAAAATGCTCTTTCCACTGGTTAAGAGCACCGACATTCCAGTAGATCAATGGTGGTCTGAGGCACCCTTTGCTGGGCAGAGAGAGAGAACACACCTCCCTTCCCCAACCAAGAGATCCAATGTAGTTTGTAGTAAGTGTTCCTGCTCCAAAGAGGCTGAATGAGGAGCAAAAGTTGAGACAGGTGGTATCCTTTTTCTCCCACAGGGATCCTTAGAAGAGGTGGGTGTTCTCAGTCCCTCCCATATTCCAAGCCTCTCTGGCAGCAGTGGAAACTTGGGATTCAGGTTTAGAATCTGACCCCCTTCCAAGATCTCACTAAGGACTTGCAAATTAAACTTTGTCCCAAGGGGCAACCAACTGGACCAATCTCAAATGCCAAAGAGTCAAATGATGGGAGAATTAACTAGAGGGAGGTTAACATTCCTGTGGGTCTAACTAACCTTAAGCACAAGACTCACATGTTAAAATATAAATGAATGATTTAGGGCTAATGGACCTGACTGCCAAATCTTGATTAACAGTGAGCTCGCAAGGCCAGAACACCCAATGTGTTGGAATAGCTGAGGGAGAGCCGAGCCCATTGGTCTCAGCCACGGCATCCCCTTGCTTGTTAACTTTACTAACCAAGAAGGAAGCAAGTGTTGCAAAGTAGCAATGATACAACTGGCTTTGCAGCAACTCTAGAAAAGGGGCAGATATTTGCTATAGAATTAGTTACATCCTTCCATAGAATCATGGAATCGTGTAGTTGAATGGTTTCTAAATTTTCTCTGAGAACAGGCATTCTGGAGAGATTGCAGACCCTGCCATAGCAGAAGAGCTCCACTTGCATCTTATTGAATATGATTGGAGTTCTGAGTTAAGATTTTGTTTGAAGAAGTGGTTTTACTGATTATATTAGACAGGACTCTTTTGACTACAAAAGTCAGAGACCCTGATTTACACAAAAATAGATTTAGGTAAAATCTATTTGATTTTATGAAAAGTTAAAGACTATGGGCTTCAAGAACAGCCAGATACAGTGATTTAAACAATGTCAGCAGGACTGAGGCATTCTCGGTTTCTTACCCTGCTTCCTTCTATGAGAGCTTCATTCAGGTAACCCTTCCTATGCAGTGGCAAGGTTCAGTTTCCACTCTCTCATCTCACAAGTCCAGTGGTTCCCTTCCCTAATAGCTCTCTATCAGTTAGGACCAGGTTAGTCTGCCAACTAAAGAAAATTCAAAATGACAACTGTTTAAACAAGAAGTTTATTCTCTCTTTTATAAAGAAAGTTTAGAGGTAATCAGTCTGGGATGAATGGCTGCTCCACAGTCTTCAGGAATCTGGGCTTCTTTGCTGTTACTCTCCATCATAGGTGACTTCCAATTCACAGTCCAATATGGCTGCTTGAGCTCCAGCCATTTATCTATATTCCAATCAGTGTAAGAGAGGAAGGGAAGAAGAAGGGCTTGCCCCTGTTTCTTTAAGAATATTTTGGAGAAGTAGTATATGATACTTTCTCTTACATACAAAGGCCAAACTTAATCGTATGTCCACAACCTGCTCTCAGGAAGGCTGGATATGTTAACATTTATTCCTTGTAGTTATAAACCCAGCTAAAAATTAGGAGTTCTACTACAGAAAAAGATGGAGAAAATGGATATTGGAGGAAGACTAATAGTAGCTTCCTAATATGAATCTTATAGGTTGGACTTTCATCATGCACCCAACCCTGAATCAATCTCTTTGGCCAGATAGAGGGAATACACTTATTTACCAGGTCTGATTCTCATGGCTGTGCCTGTTTCTAGAGAGAAAGGAAACAGGGAGAGATGCCGGGCAGATAGAAATAACAGAATCCATTATATTGCCAAAATAAATTTTGACAACAGCAGAAGTTGATAACAGAACTCTTGTACTCTAGTATGATGTCTTAATCTTTTTATTTTTCAGGTGCTTCCAGAAACTGAGGTCCTGAGAGGTGAAAGGACTTGTAATGATATGCAGCTATTACTACTTAGGCACAGGTGAGGACTCTCTGTCTAGTGCTCTTCCTACTCCTGCTTGATTATCCTGTGCTGTTTGTCACATTATACAAATGTGAAATTTGAAGTCAAGGTCTATAATTTACACCACACTTGGCTGAACATAATGAGTTCTAATAAATTTCTTCTTAATTTTTTCAACCTTTATGATCAAGAATGGAGATTTATTAACCCCATGGACATAGTTACATAAATATAGAAGGAAATAATCTTCCTTGATTTCCTTCTCTGAAGCTTACTAATCAGTATATACCTGTGTTTTCAACCACTATGAACAATCTGTCATCTCAACATCTGAGAATACAGCCTCCCTTGTTCATCTATCCATCCATCCATCCATCCATCTATCCATCCTTTCACGAAGCTGCTTGCCAAGCACGATAAACAAAAATGAGAGAGGGTCCTCTCCCTCAATGGCTCACATTTGTATGTAGAAAACACAATGGTAGAGAGATAGATAAAATGGGATAAATACCTTTACATACTTAAGATGTCAATGAGAACAGAAAGAAAAGGGCCTCACTGTCAGACTTCATGGAGAGGTAATGAAGCTAGCCAGGCAGGAAAGGGCTTGAGCACAGAGATCAGAATGCACAAACACACGTGTGCCTGAGAGGATACTACACAGAGTTCTGTATGGCTGGAGCTTGATTGTGAAGGGCCTGGAGGAACATAAGGCAAGAAAGGTGACAGAGGATCAGATCTCAAAGGTCTTTGTATGCCTTGTACCTAGACCTGAGGAGAGAGAATGATTTGAATTATTAATCAATTCAAAATTTAAAATGAAGTATAGGCAAATAAGCGCTAAGTCACCAGACAAGTTCTAAGTTCCAAATCCTTTCTATTCTGTGATTATTTTTCTTAAGACTCTGGCTCTGTACAAAGCATTCAGAGGTGCAGGAACTAGGTAAGGTGGAGGGTGAAGAAAAGTAGTTCATCTTCATTATTCACAGATCTCATATTTGTATATTTGCTGACTCTCTAAACTATATATGTAAAATCAAGTGCAGTGCTTTCGTGGTCATTCATGAATATGTGTACAGGGGTGAAAAATTTAAGTCATCCTGCATGCACATTTCCAGATGAGCCTGAACAAAGCAACACTCTACCTTCTTCTTTCATATTTATTTCAAATGTCTTTTAGTGCCACCTTTTTTGGGGATTTCTGTTGGTGATTTCACTGTGGCCCCCAAGCAAAGTGCTGTCTGGTTTCCTAAGCACAAGAAGGCCATGATGGGACTCATGGAGCAAATCACGTGGATTCGAAAAGCTTCATTCTGGTATGAGCTACAGCCCTGTTGGTCATGAGTTCAATGTTAACGAACCAACAATATACATTAAGTAGGCTGCCCTTAAATGAAAACACACATAAAACAAGGTGGTATGGACTGGTTGACAAAAATGTTGTTACCGAAAGCTCATAAGAACCTAATCCTGTATTTTTCTACCACCACCCAATGCAGGTCAAGTCTCAAGCCACCTCCATTGCCCCACCCAGGCAACGTAGATCCTGGTCACTGAGACACATGAAGGGACTGCCACCTCCCTGTTCACAGCTAACGGTGATCTTGGCTTGTCTCCAGAGCGCGCCCTCACGTCCCTATACCACAGGAGACCACGGGTATCCCTTCATTGCGCCTCAGCGGGACACACAGCAGCAGAGACTGATGTCGCCACCTGAGCACACCTGGGGCCCCCACCACAGCCTGTGCTACTGCCTTGTCCAGAGGTCCAAGACCAGACCGCACCCTTGCAGATAAGGGAGATAAGCAGAAACCCTTGCCAATGGGTCGCCCTCATTTCAGGTACCAGGCAGTATCGACTGAAAGAACAGACAGCAAGAATGAAGTAGGCAGAAGAGAAAGAAGGGAGCCTACATTATTTCACATGCCGTGTGGGCATTTGGTGTATCAGATGTCATTTAACCCCTATGGGGGGCAGGGCGGTAATCCCTGTGGTATACGTAAGGACATTGAGACTTGTAAGAGTTAATTATTCACCCAAAGTTACAGCTATTAAATCTAGAAGGAAGATTCAAACCCACATCCACTTGAGGTCAATTCCTGGGCTAGTTCTACCTCTTCATGTTGCCTCTGCTTTGCTCCCACAGAAAAGTTAGGGTGTATGACTTTGTGAGGACTCAGTGACAAGGGCTGTGAAAGTACCCAATGAATTATTAAATTCTGCACAAGCAAAAGAGGATATTACTGTAAGAAACCCAAAGTGACTGTCTACATTTTCTCAGTGTCCTGGTATCTGGTTGTATCAAATGCTGCTGCTGGCAGGGAGAAGACTGTGCTTAGCCTTGCTTTTGGTGTTCCAAGAATCCAACTCCTCAGTAATTTTATTTGGAGTCAGAATATGTGTAAAGTCCTAGATATCAGCACCTGCCTTTTCCATCTTTGCTTAGTACGGGTTCATAGGCCTTTCCCAATCACCATTTTCATTCTGACCAAGACTTCATTGGGCCCCGGCTGGCAAGGTCCAGGATAGTTAGCCTTGGTACCTGGTGTGTGTCCTGGTGTCAGCGCTCGGTACCTGTACTACCTTGGATTAGGGTTTTCCTAACTCCCAGTGTGCATCCAGAGCATACAACAAAGCTTTGGTCTGGGTTTCCTGCTTTGGGGCCCAGTTCCCTTCATCAGTATGAAAGTCCTGCTTTGAATTCCTTCACTAAAGAAGTTAGAATTTAGCCAGGAATACAGAACATATTTCTGGATCCACAGATCTTCCACGAGCAACTTTCCCAGAGGTACCTTGTTTGGAACAAAGAGTAACCATCAGAGTGACCAGCAGGACATCTGGCAACTAATACCATGGTCCTAATTATATAATAACGCACATATAAGCCAGAACATGATAAAGGACATAAATGAAGTGCTGCATGGTTACATAGCTAGTGAAAGGTGAAGCTCAGAATCCTAAACCACCCTCTTGACTAAGGGCTCCCAAGCAAAAAATGCACCCTGAAAAGGTCTTGCAGTTGAGAGACATGGGAAAGAAACTACAAGTTCCACTCCCTCCATCAAGCTCAACCTTCTTCCTACTATTCCTCCCAGCATCCTCCCTCTATCCCCAAAGTACAGTACCTTCACTGTAGTTAATGAGCTCCATGCAAACCTTGGACATCTAGAGTTGGAGAGACAGCTCTGAGGCTAAACTAGGTTTTCTTTAAGTGTTTTGACAGATTCATCAGGGTGTCAGACAACACAGAGTAGATTTCCGTGAATTTAAGATTCCTTCACTCCCTCTCTACTGCTGCCCAGGTTTCCATTGATGATTAGTTCCCAAGGGGCTCTTATCAGATGGCACTGTGGAAACAGTGCTCAAGCTAGTTTATGTCCTTGGGAGTAAGGTAAGAGGAGTCGCCTTGCTCAGATGTTTGGGTTAGCAAAAGTATCCCTGAAGGAGATGGACAGCTCCACCATGGAATGCGTCCAGAGCCCTGGAGGCAGTCCAGGTGCTTGGAGAGCTAAGCCATTAGTCCCATTGTCTGATTAACATCTCTCCGCCCGGCCCTTGTGTCGGGAGAGATTGATCTGAGTCCATGCTCTCAGAATGAGGCAGTGGCATGGGAGCAGGGAGGAAAGGATGAGTCAGACAGATGGGGTGTCACGGGACTGGCCGACTTGCCCTCACCAAGAGGGAATTTGGTGGGGGAGGGAGCCCAAGGAGAAAGAAGCCTCTGCCCTGCTGACCCCTTCCACAGCAATTAGCAGAGGGGGCATGATCCCTCTGGTCCTACGCAATTAAACAGATGCGGTTTGTGGCCAGTTTGCTAGACCACTCTCTTCTGCCAGTGCACTAATGGGTCCTAAGTGGGTCCCAGATTCTCAGCTGCCAAATGGAAGTATCTGCCAGCATTTCGGGCTGTCCCAAGACAAAAAGAGGAGAATAAAGAATGGGGATATTTGTGTGTAGGGGTGGGGTGGAGGGATTATCTCCTTTTTTTTTTTTTTTTCCTGATGCAAACTGGAAAGAAAAGCCAAAGCTCACAACCAAAAAGTTATCAAAGAAAATTTCAGAAGAACACAGACTTCAAAATAATATGAGTACACAGGATAAAAATTCTGGCAATCAGTTAAGCAACAGCTACCTTACTGACCAATTCCTTTGGGCCCAGAAAAAAGCTAGATTAGTGGTTCTCAACCAAGAGAGGAATTTTTTTTTACCTGGAAAGTAGGAGGTAGCTTGAAAATATTCTCTTCTTTCCATACTCGACTGCAACAGACCCCCTACTGTAGGTATTATAGAAAGGAAAAGCCTTAAAAAATAATTTAGCATCTCTAACCTCAAGGTGCTCACACTGTTTAATTAGAGAGAACAGACTTTCTAATCTTAAATTATAACCATGGAGAGTGGAAAAACCCCAGAGATTCAGTTCCTTGTTTCAAAGATAAGAAATCTGAAGTCCAGAGAAGAGAAGAGACTTGCTGAAGAACTCGAGTCTAGCTTTGCTTATGGGAAATAATACAGATTTAATATGACAAAAGAGAACCTAATGCTAAACTGGTCACCTCAACAGAGTGTGCACATGTGTGTGTATTGTGTGGTTTGATGTACTATGATACAGTGGTGTGTGGCCAACCTTCAAGCTATTGTAAGCAAATTGGATCAACATGTAAAATGTATTTTTGTAACAGCAATCCCTGGGATGCTGAGCTGGGAGGATCATGAACCATGGCACTGAGCCAGCTTAGAATTGAATAGGAGTCTGAAGTACTACCTGTTGACTGGACCTTGCAAGAACTTTATCTCATTAAGAATTTCGAGGGCACAATTGAGGCAGGAAACATGGTACGAAGGGTGGTCAAAAAAATGAGGCAGTACGAGTGAATAATTTAATACCTCCAAGAGGGCTATAAAAATTGTAGAATTCAAAAGTGAGACAAAAACATGAAAAACTTGAGGCCAACTTACTAACTGATGGGGGATGCTCAAGACAGACTGACTCACAAGACATCATTCCATAGGCCATGAGATATGGAGAGAGCAGAGGCTGAGAACGGACAATACCTATAGGAGATAATCATTTGTTTTTCTGATTTGAATTAAAGTTAAACTACTTTATACATATATACATATACATATGTATATATGTATAAACTGGTGTATATATATATATATATACATGTATTTACATATACACTACTTATACATACATAATGGTATACACAGTAGTGTATATATATATATATATATATATATATATATATATATAAAGTAGTATATATACAGATACACACACACATATATATATGTATCAGACTTTCTACTAATTCAGATGAGCTACCTCTGAATTAATGCAGGTGCAGGAGTTCTTTCCATTGAATATTGTTTTCATTTCTTCAAAGCCCTTCTCTTTCCCCTACACTCAATATTTTCATTTTCTTTCCTAAATTATAATTTAGATAGCTGAAGACTCATGTAAAAATGTCATTATTTTAGATACTTCTCTAACATGAAAATCTATATCAAGCCAAGCGTTGATGTCATAATAGCAAAACACTAGAAACATTCTAATTTAATTAGAATCAAACTCCATCCCCTTCAGTAGAATCATGGGCTGGACTTAGTGACTTGCTTCCCAAGGGAAAAAAAAATGTATAACTGGGCATAAAAGTAACTTTACAAGGTAGAAACCTGGCAAGCACTACCTAGGCCAAGTGACCAAGTTTCACATTGCTAGTGATAAGTAATGTTGATAGCATGTACTCCCTGATGCGATGTACATGACAAGAAAACGTCGCCTCTGCAGGCTTCTTCCCCCAAAATGATACCACAGTCTAATCATGAGGAAATATCAGACAAATTCAAATTAAGGTGCATTCTGCACAATACTTGACTAATATCCCTTTAAAAACAAGGAAAGACTAAGAAATTATCACAGATCAGATTGAGACCAATGAGACATGCCAATTAAATGCAATGTGGTATCCTAGACTGGATGCAGAAATAGAAAAGGGATATTTATGGAAAAAAATAGGGAAATTCAAATAAAGTCTTAAGTTTAGTTAACAGTAACAAACCAAAAAAAAAAAAAAAAGTAATGTACTGATGTCAGTTTCTTAGTTTTCATGGTTATGTAAGATGTTAACAATAGAGGAAGTTGGGTGTAGGGTATACAGGAACTCTCTTTGCAGAACTATCTTTGCAGATTTTCTGTAAATCTAAAAACATTCCAAACTAAAAAGTATTATGTTTAAGAAAAATGCAGCTTTAAGGAGCAATCCAGTATTTTTGCATGTCCACAGCCAGGAAAAAAAATTAAAATAAAAACAAATATGCCCATTTCACCACTAATTCATATTGTTCTAAAATTTTTGATCTTTGTAACAAGATAAGGAAAAGAAATGAGTAATAAGACCATTATTGTTATTTCTATGTAGAAGGTACGTGAGTAGTTGTTATATTTTAACTTTCACTTTTCTATATAAAAATAAAACCAACATAGGTATGAAAAAGAGAAAAATAATCTTTGTTGATAATATTATTATATAAAGCACAAGAGAAATAGCTAAAATTCTCATAATTACAAACAGGATTGAGTAATGTGACTTGTCATAAAATAAATATATGGAAAAAAAGCAGTGGTTTACCTATTTGCCAGAGATAACTAGTTAGAAAATATAACAGGAAATAACAATTCTAAAATCTAAAAAAAAGATAAAATGAAATATCGAGTAATAAATTGAACAAAATTGTCAAGGCTCTACTTGAAAAGACTTATAAAATTTTACTGAGGTACACAAAAGATATTTAAATAAATGAAAGGATGTGGTTTGTTCTTGAACAGATTAAAAAATAATAGAGATGGCAATCCTATAAATTATTTCATAAACTTAATTCAACTCCAATTTTTAAAATAGGAAAAAATGATCTAAAGTTCAGCAGGAAGAAAATGAACAATTATTTGTGTTAACAAAAAACTAAAAGTAATCTACATTGCTTTCAATCAAGGACTAGCCAAACTAATTATATCATATCCACTCAATGAACTATCACAAAACAGTTAAAATTAATGGGTTAGAACTTTGCATAGTGATATGGAAAGATGTTCAAATATATTTTTATAAACAAAAACTAATCATAAAAAAGTCTGCATCATATAAGCCCACTTATGTAAATATGTATACACAGATATAATTTTTAATATGTGCTTTCCAAAGATGCAGAAGAAACTATTAACAGTGCCTGTTGGGAGTGGAACTGGAGAGCTGAGAAGAGAGGGAGGGAGCGCTTTGATTTCTTATCTTAGACCCTTCTCTTTTATTGAAACTGTTGGCCATAAGCATGTATTGTTTTTATTTTTTTTGTTATAAAGTATTTATATATTGGTTTTTACAATAAAAACTCCTTAAAATATGCAATAAGAATTATGAAAATTAAAAGATTACTGTTATATCATCAGTTATTAAATATATAATGAAATTAAAATAATTAAAAAGTTATAATAATTAGCTCATTAATGTGATATACTATAAATGGACAGACAGGTCAGCATTACAGACTAGAGAATCTCAAAACAAATCCAAATGTACACATAAGTATTTAGTATAAGATAATAGCAGCATCTGGGAAAAAAAATGACCAATAATGTCGAGATGGCTGAATAAAGCATGAGGGGGAAAAAAAGATTAGAGCTCTGCCTCATAACTTATCTGAAATTCCAAGTATATTAAAAAGTTAAATGTAATAATGACTGGAAGAAAACAGATTTACATAATTTATTGTAAAATAATATGCTAATACAATAAAATCAATTTACATGATCTTAAGATAAAGGAAGTTTTTCTAAGCTTACCACCAAATGCAAAAAGCACAAAGGGGAAGACCAATAGATTTGACTAAATGAAATGCTTACAATTCTGTTTTTCCAACAGCAAGAAGAAATAAAATTGTAAACAAGCAAATACAAATAATATTTGCAATATGTATAACAACAAAGAGCACTTAGAAATTAAAATGAAAAATTAATATTCCAGTACAAAAATAAGCAAAGGATATCTGTTGGCAATTCACAAAACACCTTCGAGGGCCAAGAAACAAGATTAAATTTTCAGTGTCCTTAGTAGTCAATAATATGCAAATTAGACCTACAATAAATTAGTATCTATATCTATCCGATTGTTGAAAAAGTAAAGATAATATCCAGTGTTGTCAAGAATGCAAAAAAGAGCTACTCGCCTATATTTCAGGTGGGCAATTTGACAATTTGCATGAAAAGTCTTTAAATCTGCTTAATTATTAACTCAATAAAGTGATTCCTAAGCATGTATACTAAGTAATTAAGAATGTATATAAATATTTGTGTACAAAATGTTTATCAAAGCATGATTCACAATAGTGCAATATTGAGGAAAATGTCCAAAAATGGGGATTAGCTTTAAAAATCAGAGGACAATTTTATTCTATAATTTTTATGGAAATGAGAGAGCTTAGAACAGCCAACACAATCTTGAAGAACAGCAGTTGTATTAACTGTATCTAGAACTCTTTATTCCTTTTTAAAGGAGATTTCTAGAACAAATATAATAGAATACTAACATTTGGTAAATATATGTGGTAAAAACAGGGGTGTCACATTATTTTCTGCATTTTTGTATGTTTGGACTATTTCACAATTTTAAAATCTCAAACAACAGCAGACTTGCTCTCACTGTAATCACTTTAAGGACCAAAAATGGCAGCAGCCACCTTATTGGGTAATGGACACCCAACGATGTGACTGACCTTAACCAGTTGGTTGCCGGGGATGGAGTGATGGGCCTGATGACCTCCAAGGTCCCATTCAACAGTAAAAATCCTGATTTTTGTGGCTATAAAACTAGAATTCTTGAAACTAGAAAAAGATTTATGGTAATGAATCAAATTTTTGAGGGACGATGGGAGAACCTATGTTCATGTGTCTTACAAATATATAAAGTGAGACCAAAGGCCATCCGGAAAGATAAGGATTGAGGAGGGGAAAGATAAAAGGAGAGAGTAGGCCCAAAAAATCATGAGCAAACCTACCCTGGACCCTCAAGACTCCAGGGAGACATGGGGGAAAGTACACATTAACAAGGTCCAGGTTACAAAGAGCTCCGCTGTGAACGACTTTAAGTCGCTTCTTTTGCTCTGATTGAAATATTCTCAGCAATCGAAGTGCTACAGATCGATTGGCCTTGCTTAAGTGAAACGTTTTCCCCTGGGCAATCTCATACACTGCTGATGAGAATTTAAATCTGTTCAATCAGCCTGGAAGGCAACTTAGCAATATGCATAAAAAATGTTTTCATTGTACATACTGTTTGACTCAGTAATTCCACCTATAAATTTTTTTCTTAAAGAAATGATGGAAAATGTCCTTAAAGATTTATGTACAAGGATCTTCACTTCAGAGAACAATGAACATTTAGAAAAATCAGAGAAAACAAATACTAGTAATACAGGATTATAATTGGATTATGATATATCCAAATAACAGAATACTCATCACAATATTTAAGAATGTGAATAAAATACTGAAAGATTGTGTTCCATGAATAAGGCTGGTTATGAAATAGTATATATACTCAGATTCCATCATGTAAAAAAATGAAGGAAGAAAAAGGAAGACAGAAAGGGACACAAAGGGACACAAAAAGACAGAGGGAGGGACAGAGAAAGGATGCCTACTCACCCTGTCACCTTGGATAAGTAGCATAACCTGTCTAAATCTAAGCTACCTCTTCTATAAACAATGACTTCATCTTATACCTTGTAAAAAATAAACAAATAATATGTTGGTGAGGACTCTTTGTAAACTTCAGGTACAATACAAATTAAAGGTGGTGGGAGATGGTGAAGAAAGAAAAAGAAGTTAAAAAAAATAATTAGAAGGCACATGTGCTCTTCCCTACAGGAGTTTTCTTGGGGAAGAGTGAACAAAAAGCTTCGAAAGCCATTTCTGCATTTATAAATTAGTGAACACCAAATCCCCAACATGGCCTCCAAGGCCCCTGGACCCTCCAAGCTCAAGTGGCTCAGCTTTCTCTTTCCTCCTGCACTGCATGCTCTCAGGCTTTCTCTCAATTCCTCTAATCCACCATGCTCTTCCTTTTTCCAGGCTTTGGCAGGTGCTTCTCCTTGACCTGAATGTCTCTCCCCAACCTCCCCATATCTTTTCCTAGATAATTCCGACTTATTTCCCAGAACTGTGTTCAAATGTCACTTCTTCAAGGACACCTTCTCAATCTGGGTTGATTCCCATAGTTTGCTCTCGTAGTGTCCTGTACCTCACTTTTATAGCTCTCGATCACAACTAAAATTTATAAATTCCAGAGTTTGCTGTTTTCCATCTGCCCTTCCGGCTAGAGTAGAAGCCATCTTGCTCTTTGTCATAGACCCTGTGCTGAGGCACAGTGGCTTACACATAGTTAGGACTCCATAAACATGTGTAGAATTAATTGTACAGTCTGTTACAACCTGGATATCCAGAGAATGCATGAAGTACACATTGAAAGCATCTGAAAATATTTAAAACATACCCTTGCCCAAGCTGCACCCCAGAAAAACTGTTTTTAATTGGCCTGGTGAGTGCCTAGGCATGAGTATCAGCTGGATTTCCCCAGGTGATT
The DNA here is from genome assembly GCA_028627145.1 of Eidolon dupreanum. Taxonomy (NCBI): domain Eukaryota; kingdom Metazoa; phylum Chordata; class Mammalia; order Chiroptera; family Pteropodidae; genus Eidolon; species Eidolon dupreanum. The sequence goes on along the minus strand of CM053508.1, from coordinate 46,389,824 downwards.
CTAAGATATTGCCATAGGTAATAATCACTGTTGAGAATCCAGGACCAATCTCAGAGCAGGTGGGCATCTCTCAGGTCTGGTCAAGTGGACACAATACAGAGCAAAAAGCTTAAACCTTCCTTCCCCACCTGCCCTCTATGACATCTGTAAATGCTTAGTGACAAATGTGATGCAGTCCAGGCCCTAAGTCCAGGCTGAAGAGAGGTTTGCTTTTATAGCACCAACACTCAACAGATTAAAATGTGAGGTTGAAGACTGTTTACATCCTTCCTGCTGTTTTTCTGGTATTTTGGTTCACTGAAAAGGTGCTGTCCCTTTTCAGAGGTCTTAAGGAAGCCATATTAACACCTTTTATACTAAATAAGCATTCCAGAGTTCAGAGCTGAGCACACACACAACTGGCTGCTCACTTTCATTTAAACTAGCTCAAATTAATGTCATTAGATTCAGAGTCCATTTATTTGTAGCATGTGAATTTTCCCACTATATAAACCATCTCCAAATTGAACCATCTCTCAGCAAAAACTATTTCCTGTTACAGATGTTTCCACCTCACTCCTCAACAGACTGGAAACATCACAGCAGGAGAGTGAGTAGGATCATGTAAGAGCTTAGAGGCTGTTGTGGGGTCATGCAGGCCCTAATATTCAGTGTGGTCCTGAGACCAGCAGCATCAATATCATGTGGAGTCACGTTAGTAATGCAGTCTCAGGCCCCCACCCTGAACCTGCTGAGTCGGAACTGCATTTTTACAAAATCCCCCTAGTGATCCACATGTACATTTAAAGCTGAGAGGAACTAGTCTCAAACACACTGTTCATTCGAATTACACGAAGAATTTTTTTAAAAAACGTTAATGCCTAAGCTCCAGTCCAAGATTCTGGTTTAATTGTTATGAGATATGGCCTGAGCAATGAGATTTTTAATTTCTAATGTAGAGTAAAATGTGGGAATCTAGGCCAATCACCTCTTTTTTCTGCTAAATAAACTGAGCCTCGGAGTTAACTCATCCAAGGTCTCACAGTCAAGACTCAGGTTGAGTTTGATTTCATAACAGCAAGAGAGCTTAGGTCCATAGTAGAGAAACGAACACCAAATCGTGCAATATTTTTTGTTAGTGTGTGTAGTGGATTGTAAAGTGTACCCAAAAAAGATATGTCCAAGTTCCAACCTGCTGGTAGATGGCTTTATTTGGAAATAAGGTCTTTGCAGATCTTAAAATGAGATCATCTTGAATTTAGAGTGAGCCCTAAATCCAAAGATTAATGTCCTTATTAGAAGAGGAGAAGACACAGAGAAGGCAAAGTAAAGATGGAGGCAGAGATTGGAGTAATATGTCTATAAGCCAAGGAAAACCAAGGATTGCCAACAACCACCAGAAGCCAGGACAGGCAGGGGTCAGTTTCTCCGCCAGGGCATCCAGCAGGAACCAACCTTGAGACACCTTAATTTCAGAATTCTAACCTCCTGAACTCTAAGAGAACAATGTTCTGTTGCTGTAAGCCACTCAATTTGTGGTGATTTGTCCTGGAAGCTCTATGAAAATTACTACAGCCCCCCTCAAGCTTGCCAGCTCATCTGGTACCAACATGGGCACTCCAAAAAATTGTCTGAATCCAGCCCTGAACCAAACAGTTTCTGCCAAGCATGACAGCTCAGAGAACACCCATTGCTCAAAAACATTCAACAGTTTCCCATTGCTAATAAAACTAGTGCAACCTGAGAGCTTCATGGCCTATCATTTGCATAGGCCCCTGCAAGGAGCCCTGGGAATTCTGTTTTCATAATTTTGTATTCTTATTCTTAGAGTGTGACTCCCAAACTGTGTATATATGTCAAAAACCACAAAACTTGAATCTGACTTTGCCCCTGCTTTTAGTATAAGATGGACAGTCAAAGCATGCTGCCACCTCACCTCAATCTATCTCTCCAAACCCATCTCCCATGTATCGCCTACCTGAGGATCCGCTCAGCTCAGATGGACCTTCTCCATGCTCCCTGAAACGTGCTGCATGCCTCCCATCTCCCAATCTGCACCTCAGGCCAATCCTCTGCTTCTCTGCATATCTAAGGTTTGCTTTCCGCAGATCTAGTTCAAAGCCTTTTCTGACTTCCTAGCCAATGGAAATTGGCTCTCTCCTGCAGAACTCTCTACTTAATATTTTGCTATTCATCTCCCCCATAAATGACCCATTTGTTTTTCAAAATCTCCAAGCACTTGGGAAAAGAAAAGGCCAGAGAAACAGACCTCCTAGGCATGACCCACGCTACACCTCCCTCCCCTTTCTCTTTTCTGCCTCTCCCAGATATATGATTCCAAAATCTCATTCCAAATGGCAATCCTAAGGCCCCCACACAAGTCAGGCCAGTCACTTTCTTACTCTCTCCACTATTGCTCTCTTGAAGTTTGCATCTTAGACTGCAAAGAAACCTCAGTATCTATCTACATATTCCAGGGCTATCTAGAACCTCCCCAAAGGGTGGTGTTCGGCCACCCCAAATGGAAGCATACACAGAGTCTAAACCTATCTTGCATATGAGGTGAGAGATGACACTCCACTCCTGCCAGCTCTGTGTCACCAGAGGACATCTGGATCCTGGAATGTATATACCATCTCTGAATAACTTCAAAAGGAACTATGGACTAAATAGCTTCCTGGAAGACATTTGCCTAAGTCATATGCTTGGTTCATGTACAAGCCTAAGAATTTCTTGGTCATATCATTCCAATGAGCAGTAAAGGGAAAGATGAACCTGGAAAGCTAGAATGACTGGGGATATTTGTGATGACCTAAGCAAAGATTTGTTTGTGGTCACTCGGAAGCTAGACTGTCAAGATATAAAAGATAGGATGAAGATAGCTATCTTAAATTTTGCGTTTCTTGTGGTTCTATAGTATTCCCTTAATGATTTGGATTAGAATGCTTTCTTTAGCCCATATTTATCAAAATGACAGTTTGCTTTTTCCCCCCATGTCAATCTCTTCACAGATATGCATACTGGATTCTTATTGATTGTCCTCTTCTCTGTTGGAGTGATCCTGAAATGTTAGTGTGCCTCATTGTATAAGTGTGAATGCCCCAGGAAGAATAAATTTAAGGTATTATCGTTCATTCATTTATGCTCCCATACTGTGACAGTATAAGGATACAGACTTTACTCTCAAGGCACCCTTGAAGAGCTCACAGTCTAGTGAGGAAATCTCACATTATATTGCCATCATTTTGTGTCCACATGTCTAAGTGCTATAAAAGAGATATAAATCATAAGTACAAAACACTATGGAAGCACAAAGGAAACAGCAACTCACTTGTTCCCCATGGATGAATCAATCACATTCTTCCCTAAACCAAATGTTCCTAGAGGGGAAGGGAAGTGGAAGACATAAAAATTAAAGAAGAATTCCATGATTCAGAGATTGAATCAGTAATGTGTCATGAAGTTAAAGTTTATTTCAAAATGCAAGAGTTGCATAATAGGAGTTCAGTGGTTTCTAACCTTAATCTCAGATAGGATAATGAATATTCTTGATATATGTGAATATGAGTAAAGAGATTACAGCTGACCCTTGAACAACTCGGGTTTGAACTGTGGTGGTTCATTCATATGCAGATTTTTTTCAATATATACGATATCAGCCTTCCATATCTGTGGGTTTTGCATCCATGGATTCAACTAACCTTGGATCAAAAACAGTATTTTCAATCTACAGTTGGGAATTCATGAATGTGGAGGGCCAACAGTATGCATTGTTCTATGCTACTTTACATAAGGTACTTGAGCATCTGCAGATCTTGGTACCCACAGGGGGTTCTGGAACCAATCTCCCTGCAGACAACAAGGGCTAACTGTAGTTAAGTTTTGGGAGAGTCAAAAGTTATATGCAGATTTTTGACTGCACAGAGGTCGGTGCCTCAAACCCCCCACGTTGTTCAAGAGTCAACTGTACACACTATTAACTCATACCTAATAGAGGGATTTTAATCACTGAGATGTCAGGGCGTTAGCATGGGTACAGGACTGATACAGGACTGATACAGGACGGGTACAAGTCTGAACAGCAGCCCTAGACAATACGAGATTTGCCCGGATTAGTAAAAATTTGTCCGTCATTCAGGAGAACTGTGCTTGCATGAAGTATAACCACTATGAGTCAAATTTTTAAGAAATAAAGTCTAGGATCTAAGATGTGCTTGAAATTCAGGAACATAGAATAGCAAAGATCCAAGCACTGGGAGAGAACACAGGCCAAAAAAGAGGATATGACTTGAAATAGCACTGGACTGTAATTCCTATGTATAGTCTAACTTTCGAATACTATATACATCTTCAATGGTTCTATTCTCTCTGTACAATTATGTTCTCAGGATAAAAAGTCTTTAACAGCATTGTGATTATAACCATGAAACTCTTTAATGTATATACCAAGATAAAGAAAAGAAGTTAAAATAAATTATTCTGTAATCATGAAATTATGTATATTACAAGATAAAGAAAATAAATTAAAATAAGTTATTCTATAAACCAAGGTTTTTGGAATAAGAGAGCAGAGATATGTACATAAAATAAAAGAAGTGAAGAAAAACCCTACGTGTTTCTTTCTCCATGCAGAAAATCTACAGTTAGATTGGATTTAGAAATATCAACATAAATTCACTTTAAATATTTTAAATATTCTTTCCTAGCTCTGTCTCCTGAAAGGCCCTAGAAACTAAGGCAGTAATGATAAAAATACCTACCTAGCACCTGAATCTTGGTTGGTTTTTCTTTTAACTGTGGCGAATACACATAACATTTACCATCCTAACAATTTTTAAGTGTACAGTACTGTTAAGTCAGATCTTGGTTTTTAACACCATCCCCCATTAAAAGAAATCAGGGCTCTCTGAGAAATGGCTGATTTCAGGTCTGGGGCAAAAGAAGAATAAGGGCTAGTAGGACATCATGATGTGCCAGAAGGCAAGGAAAGCACTCACAGATCTTCTGGGTCAGATCAGAAGGACACAGGAGCCAGCCTGGAGGCACTCATACTGTCTGAATTTGGGTAAACTTAAGCATCCAAAGTGACTGTAATTTATTGTAACGTGTTAAATAAATGTACGAGTCCACAGTCATCCTCAAAGGAGAGAGAAGAGGAGGGAGGGCGGCCTCAGAGGAAAGCTCTTCTTTATAGAAGGCCAGATAATATTGAAGTGAAGGAAATCACTTTGCAACCCCCACAGAAATCAATGAGTCATACAAGGTTCATCAAAAGATGCTAAAACCATTTGGTGAAATGTTATTAAAAGAAAGAGATATGCAGGGTCCTAAAGTATTACCCCTCAGATTGCAAGCATGGAAATGTACCTCACAACTGCAAGATCTGTCAGCCACCACCTTTAACCAAGTGATCATGCACAACTTCACTAAATAGGGGACAACTTGCTACCACATGCCCCTGATGTGCTACAAAACGAGGAAAACAGCATTGCCTATGATTAGTTTTGCAAAAATGTTTAACCTGAACCTAATCAAGCCTTGGTCCTAATTCTCATTTTATAAGAAATGCAAGGGATAGAGGAAGATGTTAAAAACACCATGAAAAGACGAATTCAGAATGTAGGATATTCTGTAAAATACCTGAACTGGACTCCTAAAAAAATCAATGTCATGAAAAAATAAAAATTAAAATTAAAAGTAAGTGATCGGACTGCTCTGATCAACCAGGACTAAAGAGACATAAAAACCAAAAGCAACGTGTTAATCACAATTAAATCCTGGTCCAAAAATAATCAACAAAAGACATCGCTGGGATAATTGGGGGAAAATATGTTTGTATAAGTTTTTTATTTCTATACATATGTGTATATATATCTACACACACACACACACACACACACACACACACACACACACACAAAGAATAACATAAGTAAATAAACCAACTACTTCAACTGATCCCCTTGATCGATCCAAAGCCACCTGAGAAGTGACTAAGGACTAAATAATATGCCAGAGAGTGATGAATTGTGATGAGTTGGTGAGCTGAAGTAATCAGTCTTCAAGAACTATGTCTCCCTTCTAAAAAAAGCATAGAAGAAGTTCCATCATTTCTCAATTGCCCTTTTCATAAAATTGAAGTTAGAATTGCTAGCCTCACAAAGGAACTCTCTGAGCCTTCACTAGTTAACATCTGTAAATACTGTTAGGTTGAAAAGCATTATGAAAATCAGATGTGCAAATATCAACACATGCCTGAGGTATGCAGAGAAACCAAGATGAGTCTTCGGTACACCAGGATATGAGTGTTCAAAGCATTTAAATACAAGTAGTAGCTCTTGTGAGGTTCTCTATGGAACTTGCACTTTCAAGGGTATGACTAGGGAGTGAGACCCCTGCCAGTGGCACAACATTTAACCTCAGAGAGAGGCCACATGATGTGGGGAAGGTACACTGAACTACAGGGTCAGAAAACCTGTAAGAATATTCTAACTCTGTCACATTTTTTGCCTGGAGCCTTTGAACCAGTAACTAGAATAGTCACCCATTTTTCCTGTGCTGGATTCAGAGTCGTTTCATTTTTATCACAAGGCTTGTCTAGGCATTAACCAAAGTTGCATATTTTATTTAAATATATATCAGAAAATATAATTGAAACTAACCAGTTCATCTTTCCAGCTTCCAAAGACCTGTGCTTTGCCTCGGACACACTCCTAACCTCAGCCCCACCCAGACCTAGCACATTAGCATATTAGAATATTCTAACTAGAGAACCAGAGAAGAGTATAAAGGATTTCTATTTTTCAAGGCTCTTTGATAATCATCATCCCAATTGATCGTCCCGATAGTGCCATGAGATAGGTAGAGCAGAAAATAAATGAATTTCATAAGTGAGTTAACAGAATCTCCAACTTATCTTGGCCACGGCTGAATAACTAGAACATTACAAAGCTGAGAACAGAATTCAGTCCATCAATCTATGTGCCACCACTACAGCCCTGGGCCTCACAATGCCTTCCTTCCAGTATCACACCTAGTCTTGATCTCTGTTTAAACCCCAAACCAAGGCTGCTCTGTGCACCGTCAACAGCATGCCACCAGCTCCCCTCATGACCCAGGCTGTCCTGTGAAGCTTCAAAATTCCGGCGGAGACTGGCCGGAAATGCGCAGGCAATAAAATGCTGCCATCACCAGTGTTTGATGAAGACAAGAATCCATTGCCCATTTTCTTCCAGGTTCCAGTCTCTTTTTGGAGGATGGGGATCAAAATCTTTTGCATAGAAGCACAGAAAGCTAGGTCAAGCAGCAAGCTTGGAGATAATCTATCCAGCGGTTCCCAAACCTGGCTTCCCACTGGAATTGCTGAAAAATTTGTTAAAAAAAATTCCTGTGCACCACTCACAAGAGATTTTGGTTCAGTAGCTCAATACCCAAACCTAGGAATCTATTTTTACCAAGCTTCCCGGGGCCCAGCTAGAGGTGTTGCACTGAGCAGCAGCGGTGCAGAGCCTCTGTAGGAGTATAGAGAGACTCTCCAGGACAAGAGACTGATTCCCAGAGACAAAAGAGACTTGCCCAAGGTCACACAGCTCAACAGTGATTTATAGCTTTCTAATCAAATTCACACACATTATCACACTGGGGCCTCTTATCAGCCATATGAGAAGCCACATGTCCTACTATTTCTGGGAGAGAAAGAAGGGCCTTTTGTGCTCTCTAAGCACTTTCTTCATATTAGTTTGTTAGGGCTAATGCAGTAGCACAGACTGGGCAGTTTGAATAAAGAAATTTATTCTCTCACAGCTAGATCAAGGTGTTGGCAGGGCTGGTTTCTGATGAGACCTCTTCTTGACTTGTAAACGACCACTTCTCACATATCCTCTGTGTTCAGTTGTGTTCTATTCTCCTCTTCTTAAAAAAACACCCACCAATCATATCGAATTAGGGCTCACCCATAGGACCTCATTTTAACTTAATTACCTCTTTAAAGACCCAATCTCCACACAGTCCCATCTAGGGTACTGGGGGTAGAAACTTCAACATATAATTTTGGGGGTATACAATTCAGCCTATAACACTCTCTGTACTCTACAGGACTGAATTGTTTCTTGATTTAGATGGAATCAAGGTAGTTAGAAAATAAAAATTAAGCTTTCAAGTTTAACATTAATTAAGCATTTTTAATGCTCTTTAAGGCTCAAAATATATTTTGGGTTATTAATGCAAAGAAGTGTCTAAAAAATGTTATTTTTAAACCTAAGAGCTTAAAATCTGTGTTCAAATTTATTATCAAAGAATGCTATAATTCACAAGTAATTGCTGTTGCCTCTTTTTATAAAAATCTGATTTTAAAAAGGAAACCTCTGAAAATAGTTATAAGAAGCAGAATAAAAATACCAAATTTTGAAGCAGCTGAGTTGGAATAAGAACCATCTTAATGCTTCATTGAACAAATAACCTTTGACCCTGTTTGTGTCTTGTGAAGGCAGGATTCTGGAGGTCAAGAGTTAATTGGTCTGGAAATGATAATATGTTTATCAGCAAAATAAACTGAGAAATAATGTGTGAGTAAAGGCCAATCTGTTCTCACTATATCAAATTCCTAGGAAAACACAATGAAATTGACAATCTGTACAGTCTTTGCACATACAAAAAAGATATTTTCCTTCTTTTGTGGACTGAAGAGGACTGTGCCAACACAAACTTCTGCTTTTCATCTTTTGAATAGTCCAGGGCAACAGTGCTATCTCTGACCCAGGGACATGTTTTTAGAAGCACTGGATCCTCTTCACAAGAAATTAATTAATGGTGTATTTTCAAATCTTTCCTAAGTGCCCCCTACCTGATGCTTCTAACCCTACTCCCACCCACAGCCAGCTAAATAAAGCTGACCTGCAAGGTCGGGCTGTGCTAGGATACTGTGGAGGGCCAGCCCAGAAGACTGCAAAGTCAAGTTCTAATTTCAGGTTTACCACCTTCTGTGTGATTTGGGGTAACTTAATTCAACTCTCTGTGCCTCAGTTTTCTCATCTGCAAAACTACAGGGTGAGATTCAATGACCTCTTACGTCTTTGCAATGACTTCTTTTTTAAAAGGAAAAGATATGAGATCTTGAAAAACGTATTTAAGTCTTATCTATCTGACGGAAGAAGAAGGAAGAGGTGACAGAGGAGGAAGGAGGAGGAGGAAACCAGCAGGAAATGATTGAACTTCCCTCCATGCAAGCACTGCTGCCCCAACGATGGCTGGAGCACCCTACGAGGGGAGCATTTACCAATGCGGTCTCTGCAAACATACAAGAGGAGAGCAGCCTAAGCCAATAGAAACTAACTGGGACTAGAACTCAGGTCTTCTGACTCAAAGCACAGTGTTGTCACTGTCTAGCTGTGTGACATTTGGAAAGTCACATAAGCACCTTTCACCCCCAGTTTCTTCATCTACAAAAAGAGGGAGTTAGATTAGATGGTTTCCCTCTTCTCTGGGATTGCTTTAGTGAGACAGCTGGTATTGTTAATTGATAAGGAAGCAGTTCAAAGAGGATCCATCTGTTTTTAATTAAATTCCATTTGAGACATCTTTATAAATGCTCTGGGTCTAGGAGATAACATATTAGGAGATACTGAAAACATACATATTGAAGCCATATGGCAATATATAAAGGACAGACCCAATTAAATAGAATTAAACCAGTGACGGGTAAGAACCAGGAAGCCTATGCTTTCAGAGATTTGGGGAGGGAGTTAAAAGTTTATTGGGCATCAAAAACATAAGAGTATTTTCAATGGAAATTGGATGTTAGCAGAAACATCATTTCAGGAAACTGACATTCCATGGCCTCTGACATAGTATACGAAAGTAAAGAAAATAAGCAAACAGAAGCCAGAGGTGAAATAGGAGAAATGGTTGGAAATGCCATCCATGGGAATATGAAATGGGAGGAAGAGCAAAACACAGAGCAGATGACAATTCCAACCTACAACTTAACATTTACTCATGGATTTTGTCTTTTCATTTTTGCTTTTTAATTCAATAAACTTTATTTTTTTTTTAGAGCACTTTTACGTTCATAGCAAAATTGAGCAGAAAATACAGAGTTCCTATCTGGCCTCTGTCCCCACACAAGCACAATCTCCCCCACGATCAACAGCCAGCACCAGAATGGTGCACTTGTTACAACTGATGAACCTATATTGATTCATCATTATCGCCCACAGTACATAGTTTACATCAGGGCTCACTCCTGTTGTTCTAGACTGTTTTTTGAAAAAATATATAATGACATGTATCCACCACTATAGTATTATATGGAATAGTTTCACTACCCTAAAAATCCTCTGTGCTCTACCTATTCATACCTCCCTCCCCACTCACCCTTGGCAACGACTGATCTTTTTACTATTTCTATAGTTTGACTTTTCCAGAATGTCATATAGTTGGAAACATTTAGTAAGTAGCTTTTTCATATGGGTTTTTTTCACTTAGTAATATGTACTTAAGTTTCCTCCATGTCTTTTCATGTCTTGATAGTTCGTTTCTTTTTAGCACTGAATAATATTCCATTTTATAGATGCAGCACAGTTTACTTATCCATTCACCTGCTGAAGGGCATCTTGGTTGCTTCCAAATTTTGACAATTATGAATAAAGCTGCTATAAATATCCATGTGCAGGTTTTTGTATGGACATAGGCTTTCGATAAATTTGGGTAAATATCAAGGAGTGTGACTGACTGCTGGATCATATGATAGAGTATGTTTAGTTTTGTAGAAAACTTCCAAACTGTATTCCGAAGTGGTCATACCATTTTGCATTTCCACCAGCAATGAACGAGAATTCCTGTTGCTCCACATCCTCACCAGCATTTGATGCTGTCAGTGTTTAGGATTTTGGCCATTCTAATAGGTGTACAATGGTCTCTTGTTTTCACAATTCTCTAATGATATATGATGTTGAACATCTTTTCATATGTTTACTTCCCATCTGCATATCTTCTTTGGAGAGGTATATATTGCCCATTTTTAAGTTGGGTTGTTCATTTTCTTATTGTTGAGTTTTAAGAATTCTTTGTATATTTTGGATAATAGTCCTTTATCAGATGTGCCTTTCGCAAATATTTTCTCCCAGTCTGTAGCTTGTCTTCTCATTCTCTTGACTATGTTTTTAAAATAGTCGCCATCTGTTTAAAATGAACAAGATCAACTTTGAAGGAGAAAATAAATCACAAAACATACCTCCTAAAAGGAGCATAATGGAACAGTGGCCAGTAGGGTAGAAAGGGAGGGTAGCACATAGTATATAGTCCTATCTCAGTATATATGTTCTAGTATACATACACAAGGCATGGGTAAAAGTACTAAAACAGCTTTCTCACACCATGCAGGAAAACTTATTTTACTGAGTATATATAAGTCTCAGAGGAATGGCTGGTATGGCTCGCATCATTTGCCTTATTTTTTTCTCTTTTCTTTCCATTCTTTTCATAATTCATCTAAAACATTTTGTAGGAGAGGGAATGGAAAAAGAACAGTTTCAGAGATATTTTGGGAAATATACTGGCAAAGACACAATGACTGAGGGTGACTAGAGAGGGGCTTCCTGTTAACTAATTTAGAGAATTACAGAAAAGGGAGCAGGTAAAAGATGAAAAGAATTAGCTCAATATTCAGCTTGCCAAATTTGAGGTAGCTTTTGCCTGAATCTCAACCCAGTCAATAAAATCCAGGTTAATTTACAATGCCCTCATCCAGCATCATCTAAATGACAAAGAGAAAAGTACATGTGGAATGCTATTAACAAAGAGACCTAGTATTTCTTAGAATTTTTTAACTTTTTATTTTGAAATTACATAAAAAGTTGTTTTTAAAAAGTTTTCTATATCTTTCACCTAGCTTCCTCAAAGGCTACCATTTTATAGAACCATAGAATAATATCGATCATACAATTAATGCTATTACTTAAATCTATTAAGATGAATAACTATTATTAATTGGTTATATGATTAATATTGACACATAATATTAACTAATCCATAGGCAATCCAGTGCTTAAAATTTTTATGGTAATAATTAAAGAAATTCAGAACAGTGCCTGACACACAGTAGGCACTGAATAAATACTTGTGAAAGAATGAATAAATGAAAAATAATACTAGATGAGAAAGTATACAATATCCAGTGAGTTACCAAAAGCTGAGTTAGGAACTTTACCTAAGTTATCTCATTTCATCTTCATTACAACCTGTGAGGCCAGCAATTAATTATCACTGATTTCATACAAGGAAATTAAGGGTACAGAATTTTTGCCCATTAGAACACACTGGATGGACTGGAAAGAAAAACACAAATTTCAAGCAATCGGTACAGCTTAGAGACAGTCCAGAGCACTCTCTCCTCACTCTCAGAAGCTGGGACGAAGGGCCCATTTTCCTCAAGGACACATCTCAACTGGCAAGTCATATCACATTCCACAGAACGTCTGGTTTTTAACACTTCCAGATCTGGTCATCCTCTTCAATTCCATTAAATTCTGATGCAGTGGTTCTAACCTGCTCACTTTTGAAAGAAACCCTATCAGTTGTAGCAATACCATGCCAATAAAGTAAGAAAATTCTGTCTTAAGGGCTCCCACCCTCTATTTTCCCTTCCACAGGTCTCCCCCTACCTACCTGTTAGAGATCATCACACCAAAGCCCACTCTACTTCAGACCTCTCCCTTCTTCCTCTGCCTAGGCCAGGCTCATCTGGCCTCTGGCCTGTTCTTCATGGCTCCCCCTGGTAACTGACTAATTTGACAGCTAAGGGGCAGTGGAGAAATGTAACTTCTCTGCAGATTCAACACAATATAGGGCTAATGTCTTGTCCTGGACTAGCTCTTAGCAAAATTGCAAATGGGTGAAGACACCCCAGATGAGCATCCCACTCCCACAAATTCCTGCCCTTTCCCAGGTACCTTTGGTATTCAGGTAGCTACAACCCTCAGGAAGCCCTCTGGGAGCCCCGCTGAGCTATTCTCTGTGCCCCAACTACTTCCTTCCACACTTTTCCCAAAAATAAAACTCATTCTCATCCTGTTGTACCCTCTAAGGCCCTGGGGCTTCTAGGGAAAAAAAAAAAAAAAAGACATCTGTCTAGGCTAACATATTCATGAATATAAACATGCCTCCAGGAAGAAATTTGCATTTTATCAATTGTGCCTTCCTGGTTAAGAGGTTTGAGATCAAAGAAGCAAATCAAATAGTGGAGATGTATTTTTGGTAGGAGAGCCTTGGGCCATTGCTTCAGCTATCAGTGACTTAAAGGATAGTAGAAACCCTGCTGATTAAATGCAGGGGACTCACTAAATTAGACAAGGCACAAAAGAGACTGACTTTCAGGGGTAAGATGGAGCTTAATAGGGACATTATGTAAGTCTTACATTAAAAAACTAAAAACATACCAGAAACAACATGGAGATCACATGGTTTAGCATCACCCAGCAGGAAAGGTATGAGGAGTTTAGAAGGGTGACTTTAGGTATGCAGTGCTCTACACAGAACAGGGTTCAATAACATGTGTGGATGGATGGTTAGAAAGCAGAGAGGATTCTAAAACATACTCAGCAGAGTTCTGAGTCTGTGGCCACTAATGTAGCCTTCTCAAAAACACCCTCTGCAAGGGCTTCCATCTTCTCTTCTCTTTCAGGGGGTTCTTCATTCATTGCTCTTGATTCTTTTCTAGCCCTGAGTTGTCCAACTCCTTATCTGTCTGTAAATGAGTCTCCATGACCAAATGTCAAGAGAGTAATTTTACTCCAAAAAGCAAAGACCGAAGTGTGTATCACTTCTTCAACAACGCTAGTTCTCAGTGGGAAAAAAGTTCTTAAATTTGCAGACAGCTGCAATTCTCATTTTGCCAATGCCCTGGAATGCATATTACTATAAAGATACTGTAGTGATTAATTCTGTGTGTTTGACAGATATTTGTTCTTTATAAGAAAACTAGGCATGACCTGCAGTAGATTTGAAAAAACTTTCTGGAAGAGCTGTGAAGTCTTCATCACTTAAAGTCGCAAACATAAATAGTGCCCTCTTCTAAGAAGGATGTTTGAAACGGATCTTTGCCAGGCCCTTCCAACTCTAGAAAGAGACAATTTTAAGGAAAATTATTTTTCTTTTTCTTTTTGAATTTTGCCAAAACTCATATTGAATCGGGTTCAACAGAGATATGGAAGTTTAATCATCTATCCTAGATAGTGATGGCGTGTTCCCACCAGATGCCCTCTTATTCTTCCCAGCCATAACCAGTTACATAATATGTGAGGCCCGGTGCAAATTGAAAATGTGGACCCCCATGTTCAAAAATTAAGCATTTAAAGATGACGACAGGAGAACATTAAGCCAAGCATGGGGTCCTGGTAAGTGCAGAGCCCTGTGCAATTGCACAGGCCTGCAGGCCCACAAATCCAGCCTTGCTTCCAGCTCTATGATTCTGCACTGTGCTGGTAAAGAGAGAATCTAAAATCTCCAAACCCTCTGCTACCACCAGCCACTGTAGATATAAAAAGTATGCAATATCGCCCAAAGGCAAGAGACCCCTAGTAATGATATTGTTAATCCACTCTCCCTCACAACGAAAGAATCAAAATGCAGGCAAGAACAGCTCTTTCATGAGGAAAAGTGTTCAGTACAACTGTTAGGCATCTGTTCAGCCTGTTTCCTGAAACTGGGACACATGTTGCTTTGGATGGTGGGATTTAAATGGGAAGAAACAGATGCTGTCAACTCAGGTACACTAATAATGTTATCTCAAAATGCAATAAAGACGTATAAACTTCTGAAATAGAAGCTGACTTGAAATTACCAATAAATGAATGAAAACAAAAAGACAGTGATCCTTGTAGGTCTGTCTATTGTCCAAGAACACCTTACAAACAAGTGAAAAAGAAAAAAATGGGTCTGACCTGCCCATCTAGTTCTGCTACGATGGCATATAAGGAAACAACAAAAATTAATGTTAGATGAAATGGGGGCGGCTTAGCAACATAAGCATGGCCAAGGAGAACAGTTTAAAATGTCTTTAGAATAAATACATCTTTCAATTTGATTCAAATCTTTGTGAAGAACCTGGGAGGAAGTGGTTGGACCCAAATAAAACAAAGCCCAGGAGGGATAGTAGCTGAAAAATAAACTGCAGCCTGGGAAGCTGTTTGTAAGCAGGACAGAAAATAATCCACGGGTCAAAAGTTGAACATGTGATACAAAATAGGATTTCATATTGAAAAGCTCACTTTGTTCTGATCCGAAAAAAAAAAAGTTTAAAATGAAAGAACTAAAGGCCAGTCTCTGATAATATTCAATACAGATTAATGTTCTTATTGGAGTTCCATATTTAGTACTAAACAATGGAAGATCCCTAATGATATAACAGTAGTAATAATAAAAACAATTACTATCATTAATTGAGTATTTACTAGGTTCAGAACACATCTTAAGTGCTTTACATACAATATTATATTGAAGCCCCACCAGGTAAGTGTACTGGGTTAAACAGGGTCCCTAAAGATCCATGTTCTTTGGGAACCTCAAAATATCAACATAAGAAACATGCAAATCTGTAAAGAATTTTTATTAGAGTTTATTTGAGCTGAACTGACAACATATTCTGGGGAACAAGATCTCAGATGCTCTGGAGAATAACAATTTGTGGCTTCTTTTACACAGTTGAAACTAAGGAGTGAACACACATGGAAATGGGAGAAAGCAAGACAAGGACTGGATTACAGGATACTTAACAAGATTATGTGCTCTTATGAGGGATAATATCCCCTTCAAGGGGTATTACTTCAGGTATTTCAAAGGTGTGTTAACCTAGATGCCTAAGAACAATGGACAGGGCTGGCTTAAAACCTTTCAATAAAGAAGTTATAGACCTGGGGTATGCCTACCCACCATGACCTGCCCAGTAAGGAATTTAAGATTGGATCACCCGGTGAAGTTAATTTACATAGAACTTCTTTTAATTAGTTTACAGAATGTGACCTCAGCATAATATCAACACTCCAAACTCAGTTAAACTTTGGGTTTCTCTCCTCCCCTAGCCTGGAAGCCAACAGAAGGGAAGCTTGGAGAAGGAGGCATGGTTGGTTTAGTCTCTCTTCCTTGCTCTATCTCCTTCCCCAGATGGTCAGTCACCATGTTTGATTCTTTTAGAGTCAAACCAAAGACAAGAGGAGATTAAAAGGAAAAGGGTAAAGAGGTAGACATGGTTGTATGAGGTGGTAGTGCCCTCTTGGAGGACAGAAGGACAACTAGGAGCTTCCTCCAGAAGTCAGGCTGAGCTCCCCTGACTGAGGAATGCCTCTCTCCCATCTGCAGCTTAACAGCTTTCCCTTGGCCACCTATCTGCCTTATGGAAATCCCTTTGCCTGTCCAGGACTTCCATTTTCATAGGATCCCTTTTAAGAAGACCCAGACCAGCTCCCTTCTGCATGATCACTGGATCCTCTGAAAACATGTGCCTTTGCTGCACCATCAGAGAAAGCACAGCTCCTTTCCAATGCAGCCTTTTCACTAGGTCACCAGGATTGGGCAGCTACAGGCATAGCCTCCAGCTTTGATACATTTCAGGTATAAATTCCTCAAACTTCAAGGGACACAATGGAAATTCTCAGAATAGTCTTCTTGAATCCCTTCTAATTTGTTTGAGGGGAAAGGCCACAGCACTCTAATAATCGTTCAAAGAAAGAAGGTTTTCAGGCTGACAAAGAGATGAGTGATGAACTAAAGGAGCTAGGACAGGTTTTACAATCTCCTTGATATGTCCACATAGATAGTTAAACACCCAGCTTCAGTTACTGTTCTCAGCATTTAGAGCCATTGTGGAATTTTGAAAAATGGTTTCATTTTAACATACCATCACAGAAGTTACAGGGGAACAGATTTCCAGCCAGTAAACAACAAAAAATTCTAACAAGAAAAAAATGTATCCAGATTGTAACGTTGTAGTCCACCAGGTTGTAGAGGAATTTCTGGAGTGTGGGAGGTGGGCAGGTAACACTTAACATTTTCTCACTCTAGAATTCTATTCTTTTTATAAGTGTCCAACCACATACTTAAAAAGTATATTTTTAAAAAAGAAAGTAATCCCAAGAAGTTATGAAAGAGTGCATGATTAGGTAGGACACATGGTATTCAGAAGTGCTCAGAAGAATTAAAAAGAAGGAAAGTTCTTGATAGGGTAGAGTTTAGTTAGGAAAGATTTATCTGCTATAGTAGTACTTACCCCACAATTTAAAATTTGTTTCTGGTGTTCTTCACTACCAGGCTGTGAATAGCTCAAGGGTATGTTTTATCCATAACTGTATTCTAAGGCTTGGCATGTTACCTGGCATGGCATAGGTGTCGATAAAGATCAGGTATGTGAGGCTGTCCAAAGTGTTAAAGGCTGCAGTTGTCCAGTCCTGCATCTGGAATAGCAACCGAAGACCATATGCACAGGCAGTGACAGGTAGAACATAAGAGAGTGACTACAAGATACTGTTGATTGTAAGATGCACCCCAATTTCAAAAAGAACATAATTTTCAGCTGGAGACTGTATTAGAATAGAAAAGACAAAGAAATCCTTACTCCTTCCATATTCTCATTTTTCTGACTAGAAAGAAAATTCCAAAGAGGCATGATTGCTTGTCATTTGAAGAATCACCAACTCTTCATTCTTGTAGAAGCCTTCTGGTAGCTCCATGAGATATTCTATGATTGCCAATTAGGAAGATGCTTTAGGCATTCATCTAAATTAAGCCCAACCCTCAGGAAGCACAGAGACCTACTGTAAGATTTTAAATTTAGATATTATAGGACCCAGGCAATAACCACAGCTGGGCCTAAAATTGCCTTGCAGGCTATGTTGTGACATACTTTGGGAGAGGAGTGACCTCAGCAAAATGGCAGAAAGGAGTTCTCCACCATCTTCCTTCCAAAGAATACCAAACTTGACAATCGCCCATGGACAAAGGTGTCTTTGGGGAAGTCTGGGAGTCCAGCGAAGAAGTTCCAGCATACCTTTGGAGAAAAAAAAATCCAAATTTGTATGCACTGAAAAGGTTAAGAAAAAGAGCTTCACTAGCATCACTACCTCCCTAAGATGTCACAAAAAGGTGCCAAGAGAGACCTTCTTGGCCTGTGATTTCTCCTTCAGAGGAAAGTGAAAGTGAGTGAGCAACCAGCTTCCCCGGCTTTGCAGAGCTTTGACAAACAGGCCTAGATCTTTCTTACGCATTCAGAATACTGAAGTGTGCTTCATGACAAGTTCCGGGTGGGCAGCCATGGCTCTCAGAAGGTATCAAAGGGACACAGATTCCATCAAGAAAGCTGCTCACAAGCCACTGGGGATGCCATACCCACAGATCCCCCAACTGACCTGTAGGTACCCCCAGTGCTCTACACACCTCACCCAAACACCTTTGAATGCAGCAAGTACAAGCCTTTGCAGATAGCTTTTGAGCACGTGTAGGGAGCAAGTTTGAATCTGCAAGACTGGGAGAAAGTACTCAGACTTAAGCATTCAAAACCACCCTAGGGAAAGCAAATTGAAGGCTGTAACGCCTAGCTTTGCAGGATTGAGAAAAGGCAGACAATTAAGAATTTTCCCTCAAGAGAGAACAAGAAATGTGAAGCAGGCATATCCATAGGAGGTCTAAGAAAGCTTTAGAATCCCTGGGAGGGCTGACAGAAGGTAATTCTCTCCTGAGGCCAGTTAGTTAATATTGCAAAAAGTCACACTTTCTTGAAATGCAAAAAGAGCAATGTAAGACTTCAAGGAACATTAAAATAATCAAGGAAACATGACACTACCAAAGGAATATAATAATTTTCCAGTAACCAAACCCCAAAGAAATGGAGATCTGTGATTTGCCTGATAAAGAACTCAAAATAGTTTAGATAAGTTCAGCAAACTAAAAAAAAAAAAAAAGAAAAGAAAAAAAAAAAGAAAAAAATAACACACAGACAGACAGAAAAAGTCAATTAAATCATAAAAATATGATCGAAATGAGAAGTTCAAGAGAGAGACAAAAATCATAAAATAGAACCAAGCAGAAATTCTGGAGCTGAAGAATACAATGAATTAAGTTTTTTGAAAATGCAACAGAGAGCACCAATAATAGGTGTGATCAAGTAGAAGAAATAATCAGTGAACTTGTAGATAGTCATTTAAAATTACCCAGTCAGAAAAGAAGAAAAAAGAATAAAAAAGAGTGCAGGAAGCTTATCTGAATTATGGGGTACTATCAAGTGAAACAATCTATGCATTATTAGAAAAGAAGAAGAAGAAAGGGACAGAAAGCTTATTTAAAGAAATAATAGCTGAGAACTTCCCAAAACTGGAGATTTGAATATGCAGGTTCGTGAAGCTCATGTCCCCAAAAGGGTTCAACCCCAAAAGATCTCCAAGAGCATTAAAATTAAACTTAAAATTAAATTTAAAGTCTAAAATCAAATATAAAGAGAGAATTTTAAAACAGCAAGAGAAAAAAAAAATTTTCACACACAAGAGAAACTCCATAAGACTATCAGAAGATTTCTCAGCAGAAACCTTGCAGGTGAGGAGAGAATAAGATAATATATTCAAAGTGCTGAAAGAAAAAAATTGCCAACAAAGAACATTTTATACAGCATAGCTGTCCTTCACAAATGATGGACACATAAAGACCTTCCCAAACAAACAAAAGCTAAGGGAGTTCATTACCTCTAGACCTGCCTTAGAAGAAATGTTGAAAAGTGTTCTTCAAACAGAAATGGGAGGATGTTAATTAGTAAAATAAAATCATGTGAAAATACAAAACACACCTATAAAGGTACATATATAATCATATTCAGAATACTCTATTACTAGGGGAGCATTGGTGGTACAGTGGTGAACACAGCTGCCTTCCAGAATACTCAATCACTATAACATGGTGTGTGAATCACTAACTTGAGTATAAATGT
This sequence comes from Eidolon dupreanum, assembly GCA_028627145.1. Lineage (NCBI taxonomy): Eukaryota > Metazoa > Chordata > Mammalia > Chiroptera > Pteropodidae > Eidolon > Eidolon dupreanum. The sequence goes on along the minus strand of CM053508.1, from coordinate 46,369,885 downwards.
TATAGAACAAAAATATTAAAATTTACTATAGCTACAATAGTTTGTTAATGACTACATAAGGTAAAAAGATGTATATTGTGACATCAAAAATATAAAATCGGGGAGGGCGTAAAAGGGTAGAGTTTTTGTACGTGATTAAAGTTGTTATCAACTTAAAATAGACTGTTATAAATATACAATGTATTATGTAAACTTCTGGGTAACCACAGAGTGAAAACCTACAATAGATACAGTAGATACACAGAAGATAAAGACAAGGGAATCAAAGGGAATTTGTATTAAAATTCTCCAATCAAAATGCATAGAGTGGCTGGATGGATAAAAAAAAAAGACATAACTATATGCTGCCTACAAGAGACTCACTTCAGCTTTAAGGACACACATAGGCTCAAAGTGAAGGGATGAAAAAAAGATATTCCCTGCAAATGGAAACCAAAAGAGAACAGGGTTAGCAATACTCATATAGGACAAAATAGATTTTAAGTTAAAAACCGTAACAAGTGCAAAAGAAGGTCATTATATGATGATAAAGGAGTTAATTTATCAAAAGAATATGACAATCATAAATATATGGGCACTCAACATTGGAGCACCTAAATATATTAAGCAAATACTAACAGATTTGAAGGGAGACTAGGTAATATAAAAGTATTGTATAAAGAACTCATACAACTCAGTGGCAAAAATAAAAAATAAAAAGAAGACATACAATAGCCAACAGATATGAGAAAAGTTGCTCCACATCACTAATCACCAAGGAAATGCAAATCAAAACCACAATGAGATATCAACTCACTGTCAAAATGGCTTTTATGAAAAAGACAATGGATAACAAGCAGTCAGGAGGATGTGGAGAAAGGAACCCCTGTGTACAGCTGGTGGAAATGTAAATTGGTACAGCCACTATAGGCAACAGTGAGGAAATTCCTCAAAAAATTAAAAATTGAACTATTATATAATTCAACAGTCCTACTTCTGAGTACATATCTGAAAGAAATTCAATCAATACCTCGAAGAGATATCTATACTCCCATGTCATTGCAGCATTATTCACTATGACCAAAATATGAAAACAACCTAAGTGTCCATCAATAGATGAATAAATAAAGAAAATGCTATATATATATAAAGCATCTATTCATATATATATGTACATATCTCTATATCTTATACATATGTATACATACATACATACATACATACATATCTTATAGGAAAACAACTCTTAGGAGATCTTGCCAAGTCAGGAAACATCAACTTCACAAACAATAGTAGACGCTTAATGAAAAACAGGAACAGGTGATTGAACACAGTAGAAAATCCAGAAATAGCCACACACACACCCCCCCCCACACACACACCTGGTTTTGACACAGGCACAAAGGCAATGCAGTGGAGAAGGAAGATTGTTTTCAACAAAGGGTGATGGAACAATTGTATAATCATATGCAAGAAAATGAACTTCAGTCCATACCTGTGGTAGGCAGGATAATGCCCTCCCCAAAATGTCTACGCCCTCATCCCCCAAAACCCACGAATATATATATATATATATATATATATATATATATATATATATATATATATAAACACACACACACACATATATTATATATAATATATGTGTATTAAATACATATATATTATATATATATATATATATATTTTAGGCAAGACAACCCTTGGTTGACCTCACAGATTGCAAGGACCTTGTCAGTTTGCAATCCCTTATTTATTTATTTTTTTTATACCTACAGCACCTGGTCTTCCTAGGTGGTCTCCCATCCAAGTCCTAACCAGGCCCAACCTTGCTTAGCTTCTGAGATCAGACGGGATCGGGGTTGTTCAGGGTGGCATGGCCCTATACCATGAATATTTTAAGAGTGTGAAAAAGACAGGCCATAGACTAGGGAAAAAAATGTTTTCATATCATATATTTGACACAGGATTAGAATATATAAAGAACTCTAAACACTCAGTAATAGCAAAACAAACACAAACAAAAAATTAGCAAAAGATTTTGGACACTTTACCAAAGAAAATATATGGATGCCAAATAAGTACATGAAAAGATGTTCAAAAGCATTAGTCATAGACAAATGAAAGTTCTGTACATACAGTATAATTCATTTTTTATAACCACAAATAAATATAACACAAGTGTTGGCAAAGATGTGAAGCAACTGGAATTCTCATACACTTCTGATATGAACGTAAAATGGCACAACTATTTTGGAAAATAATTCCACAGTTCCCTAAAAAGTTATCCTATGACCCACTCATTTTATTCCTAGGTAGTTACCCAAGAGAAATGAAAATATATGTCCATACAAAGGCTTTTCGATGAGTATCCAATAGCAGCTTTATTTGTAATAGCCCCAAACTTTAAGGAACTCAAAGGTCCATGAACAGGTGAATGAATAAACTGTGACATGCTCATATAATGGAATAATATCCAGCAACAGAAAGGAATGAATTCTTGATAACAAAACAGATGAATCTCAAAATAGTCTAGGTGAAATAAGCAGACCAAAAAAAAAAGTACATATTGTATGTTTGTGTTTTTTTTTTAAATAAAATTCAAGGGAATGCAAACTAATGTACAGTGACAGAAAGGAGATCAGTGCCTGGGGAAAAGGGTTGGGGAGCGGCAGGAAGGAGGGATTACAATGGAGCAAGAAGACTTCTGAAAGTGATAAAAGTTCACTATCTTGAGATGGTTTCACGGTTGTACACATCTTTCTACACTTACCAACTTGTCCACTTTAAATATGTTCAGTTTATTGTATGCTACTTATGGCTCCATAAAACCATTTTTAAAATATAAGAAAATATTTTTAAAATATATAAAAGGCAGGAACAAACAGTGGTGCTAACAAGTTATATTAGCCAGCCACCACCAGATACGGGTAAAGCAGGGTTCTTTGGCTGCCTTGCAAAGGTATGCTGAATTAGGCGAGGTACCAGTGGTCGAGAGGAATAGAATTGCTTATCCTCTCAGGTTAGCTGAGGGGTACGTGAGATACTGGATGAAAATCTATGTGGTAAGAGGAAAGATAACGCCTCAGAGAAGAGTTAGAGGAAAGATGCTTGACAGTGAAGCCCGGTCAGGTTCTTCCTCCTCTTACTTAAACCCTGTTGCCAAATGGATTCCTAGTGCCTGTTTCCTAGTTCAAAATTTGTGTGAGCAGTTTGTTTTGTACAGATAACGTTGGGTGGTGTCCCGCGTCTAAACTGCGACATTCAATCAATAGTGAAAGTAACCTCTTACATCAGTGACCAAAAACTACCTCGCCATGATCAGTAGGGAAATGACGCAACCACGAAATCCCGAGCCTCAAATTGCAACCTCTGATCCGCTCCAGTCCCATAGTTTTTCCCCGCCCCATCCCGCCCCACCCTCCAGCCCCGCCCGGCCTTTTCCTTCCGGATAGGCTCCTCCGGGCGGGGCGGGAAGAGAACTGGGCCCCGGCTCCGCCCACGGCGCGCGTCTCCGCACCGCAGCGCGCAGCCCCGGCACACTCGCTTTACGGCCACAGAAGAGGGTGGGTCTTAGACTTCAGGTAGGCAGCTGAGTTGAGGGGCGGGGAAAGAGGCCTTTTGCGGCAGGACGTAAGTGACGGTGCAGGTGGCGCGACAGCAGCTGGAGGGCCAAGGAGGCGGGTTCGTGTTTCCCGGGCCGAACCGGGCTGTGGGGGGCGCGGGGCCGGGGCAGGGGCAGTGGCCAAAGACCAGCGGTGACAGCATGGGTGAAGGGGAGTGTGGCAGGGGAGGCCTTGGGCTGCCTTGGGCGGTGGATGGGTCTGCGGGCCTGGCGGCCTGGAATCCTGGGTCCAGGCCAGGGATCTGACCCGTGGTTGGTGTCCCCCGAACCCTCAGCGTGGCCCGTCTTGTCCTCGCCATGAGGCCGCAGCAGGCGCCGGTGTCCGGGAAAGTATTCATTCAGCGAGACTACAGCAGTGGCACACGCTGCCAGTTCCAGACCAAGTTCCCCGCGGAGCTGGAGAACAGGGTACGCAGCCTGGCTCCCCGCACCTCTTTTGGGGCGAGGGAGGGAGACTGCCCAGGGAAGGGAGGAGGTATGCACTGAAACTCGGGCCGCAGAGTGTCTCGCGGCTCTGGGGAGAGGCAGGCAAAGAAGGGGCGTTGGCTACAGGTGTACGAAAAGGGCAACTAAGCAAGACCTAGTGTTTGGAGGAGGAAGAATAAGGCCAATCCCCCGGGTATGATGATCTTACAGAACTCTGTGATGCACACTGCCGGTTAATCTTCCCCTGATTCCTCCACCCCCACCCCGGGTTATTGTCAACAGTGATGAGGAACTAATTCCTGAGGCTCCAGGCCACCTAACTCAACATGTTGTGAGCCATATCCTCCTACTTCACCATGCTAGAAGAATCATCGTCATTCTCGTGACTGGCATTTGTGGCTACTGTGTTGGCCGCACTGCTGGGCAGAAAGAATTTATTAAGTGCTGTGCCAGGCAGTGCAGACAGGCCTTCTTGGAACCTGAAAAACAGAGCATTAGATAGGAAAATATTAAGAACAACGCCTTAAATTTGTCACTCCCAGTTATGATCACTGGGAGTCACCTGTGATGTGTTGGCTTGCATATAAATATTGTCATCAGGATATAGGTCTTTTGGAAAACCCTGCATTACAGAAATGGAAGAATGGGATGTTTCTCCTTCAAACTTAGAAAAAAAAATAATTTTATCGTATTTTAAAGATCCAATGAAGTGAGCTATGTGAATCTGTGTGTTTTCTTGTGTCTACATGTGTTCACCATGGTCTTGAGCCATGTTACCTTACAGCTTTTTACTCTTAAGAAGTCAACTTCTTGTTTATGGGAACAAGCTTTGTGGCTCTTTCCTCTTTGACAAGGAGGTGATGAGGCATACTGTGGGTGTGGGGCTAAGAAGTGCTGGTCATGGAATAAGTAGGTGTGGATGAGTCTGTACTAGAGAAATGTGTAGCAGTCATTTAAAACTAGCTTGTAGCAAGGTAGGTGGTTCTACCTGATTGCCAAGGTTGGAAAATCAACAATGATCAATTATAGTGCCCTTCAACTTGATTTATAACCTTGGGCAGTTTAGTGACCCAAGTATGTTTCTTTAAATGCAAATTAAAGATCAAACATGCCTTTTAAAGATGGTTTGTAGATAGCTTGTTTGTGAAATTCCATATGAATGTTGTCGTTTGTTGTCCCGATGTTATGAGACTCAGCCTGACACACTAGGTGGACATAACCACAATAGTTTGAAAAGGTAAAAATTGAGCAAGTTATCTATTGGCTAAAGCTACTAGATATTTTTTTTTTTAAATTAACTTCATAGTTAACACGTTTTAAATGTTAGGACTTAGATGAATCAAATGTTTTATTTTTAAACCTCTTATAGAAACTCTCACACTATTTATATACCTTGAAAACAGAATATATACTATTTTTTTCACCACACTTATTTGGATGTTACAAGATTCCTTCTCAAACTGATTTCATAGTTGAACCAAATATATGTATGCAGAATCAGACATTTATTAGCCTTCCACTCTGTGTGTCGTATAGAGCAGTGGTCCCTAACCTTTTTGACACCAGGGACAGGTGCTACTATGAGGATCTAATAATGCCTGATCTGAGGCTGTGATGCTAGTGCTGGGGAGCTGCTGCAAGTACATATGAAGCTTCACTCCTTTGCTGGCAACTCACCTCCTGCTGTGCAACCCGGTTCCTAACAGACCAGTACAGATCCTCAGCCCTGGGGTTTGGGGACCTCTGGTATAGAGCCTTTAGTTTAGTCAGAATACAGAATGATAATGTAGTCTCAGTACTCCTGTTTCTTATAGGAAATTGATATTTCTAAGTTCTGATGTCTTTTTACTTTGACTCCATATAGAACTTCTCATCTTCTCATGACTCTGAATACAATATGGAATGTTATATGGTGCTGCTCAGTGGTGCCTTTGATTTTTTTTTTTCTTTTTAAATATTTGGGTAAAAACACTAGTTTATACTTTAAATTGCTTGGGAAAGCTTTGTGTTTTTTGGGGGGGGGTTGTTGTTTGTTTTGTGTTGAGATTAAATTTAAATTACAGGCTTAAATTTTCCTTCCTTTGCTTGATGGAAAATTGAAAGGTTTCTCTCTTTGTTTCTCAACTAACCCTAGAAATTGTACTGATTGCTCTGCCACTGAGGCTGATTTTCTTTTTGTGAGAACATCACACTTGGCAACTTAATAGAGGAAGAAACTAATATACAAGGGTTTTGTATTACTTTAAAGCACCAAAAACACACATTCGTATCCTTTAATTTAGGAATGAGTACAAGCTCTGTCTGTTAACAAGTTTACTTTCTCCACTGCCTGTTAGAATGTAGTACTTTGATGCTTAAGAGCTTTGTTGCTAAGACAGTTCTTTAAAGGAAGCTTTATTCTCACTTTAGCCAAAATACAGACATCTTAGGCACCTTTGGTCTGGGTGGAAGAGAAATGAGAGCACTATAATGGAGGCATTTGTTCCCCTACGTACTTTAAAAATATGTCTGTACCTGGACAATACACTAACCTTTGACTTGTGATCACTTGAAGCTTCAGCTCCATGCTTTCTACTACGCAGTTCAACAAGAAACAAAAATTCTGGGAAAACAGCCGAACTCTATTTTCATTGTGACTTTTAGTGTTTATTGATCCACATTTGTATTTGGCTCCAACTTCACATATCTCCAAATTTTGATATAGTTCTTATATCAATGTGCAAGTACCCAGGGGAGAACACTAACAGCTGTTCTTCATTGTGTCTAAAAGGAGTGAGATGAAAATACCCACATTTGTTCTGTTCAGCCCCTGTATGTTGAATGTCTTTTGCTTTTACTGCTGACTACCATGATTTTTACTTTTTCCCCTTTTAAAGTAATCTTTCAAAGAAATTCTTAGCACTTTTTTTAACCTTTATTTCTTTCTTCTTAACCTTTTAGCCTTTTTTCCTGTTTAGAAAAAAAATGTGCAGCTCGTTGCCAGTGTTCATTTAACATCACACATAGGAATGCTACATTTTCTAGGATTTGACGTTTTTAGCGATCAAGAATTACTATATCTTGTAAATGGAAATACCAGTACTAAAAACAGAATTCTATAAATAGAATGATGACATTTGTTTCCAAAGATTGTCTATAATAAAAGCAAGATATTTCGTGGCAAACTTTGCGGGTAAGTAAGATTAGGACTGTAATCTGTGAGTTATTGCAGGGTAAACGCTGCAGCCACAAGCGCTGTCAGCAAGTATTCTCGGGGCAAACGGGAAAAGGGTTAAAAAGTCCCATAAAATAAAAATCAATTAAATGTTTTTAACAACAACAAAATTCTTCACCATGGATTTTTGTTTTTGTTTAATGGTCTGTGATTTGCCTCCATCCTGTAAAGCATTGCAATCTTGGAATAACTTTTAAGAATTAGTGTTGCTGGTATGATCAGTAAATAATTCTGATCTGAAAGAAATGAAATGTTTCTGGTTTGGATCCCATAGTTTTGAATCATATTGTATCCAAAGAAATGTAAATAATTAAAAGAACTTTTTAAAAATCAGGTCATAACATTATAAGTAAATCAAATGTGAGTAAAATTATTTAGACTTTTGTAAATTTACTGATGACAAATGGAAGGCATTAATTTAGGCATAATTAGGTGAAGATTACAGTTTACCTTTAATATTTGTTCACTTAACTTTTCTCCTAAGTCTGTTTTCAGGGACTGAGAACTCTAACATAGCTTCGTTTTATAGATGACCATTCTTGACATATACATCTTCAAGTAGTAGCTCAGTGAAGGAACACTGTCCTCTCAGCACTATCTCTACCTACCCAATCCTTGTGAGAAACTCTAATGTTCTGGGAAATTAAAAGTAGCTCCTTTTGAAAAATAGGTAGAGCCACCACCACTTTAAAGTTTACATTAAACTTTTTCATGCCATTGGCTTATTGTGGCCTCCCAGTTTTTCACACAAAGGACAAAATGATTACAACTGACTCTAATCTAAAGGATTTAGTAGCTTAAGAGTGAGGATAAATTGTTTTATACTTTTAAAAAATCACGTTTTTGGGAATATTTTGTCTCACTATATAGGTTCATCTTTTTTGAGTATATGTAAAGACTTCATAAAAGAGAATTCATATGTAAATAGTTACTCATTTTAGGAATAAAGGAGATATTGTGAGAGAAGGCCCAGAGTAAGAACAGATAAATCATTGTTACCAGAAATAATGGGATCAAATTCTCTACTAATGGGTCTCAGATATCCTAGGACAAAGTATTGAGATTTGAAGTCTACAAAGTGCTGTTAGAAGAATAAAATTAAGTGGTATCAGAAGAAGAAAGTAAAAGCAGATGATCAGAGTGAAAAATGGGTGACAATAATGTAAGATAATGGTATCACTGAATAGAAAGAGGTAATAGAAATGACTTGGTGTAAAGAATTGTGCAGTAGTTTGAGATTTTGCCTTGTTTGGTGTGAGCTTTTAGTATCAAATAGTTACTATAAAAGCAGTGGGATAGTGAGTAAATAGAATACAAAACTTGTACCCTTTGATCCTTCTGCTTAAAATGTCCTTACTTCCCTTTTTTTGCCCAGTAAATTCCAGTGTTTAGGAACTCAAGATCACCTGCTCTTTCCCGATAAAGGGAACATCTGCCTTTTTTCTCCCCACCATACTTTATATATGCCTCTGTTGTAGTACTTAGTTTATTGCATTTTTATGTTTACGTATTTGTTATGCTTGCATGATTGTAAACTCCTTGAGGACTAAGACAGTGTCTTACTCATCTTTCTCTAAGACCTATCATAATATCCAGTGGTAGGTACTCAATAATTGAATATAAGTGAATGGAAAGATCAAAGAACTGTAAAATTTAATTTACTTGAAATTCAGTATAGAGAATAAAGAGACACTATATTTAGCCTTGAAGATATTCAATGTTCATAATAGGGATAAAATGAAACACTAATTAGTTTTAGTAACTTAGGGCCAGATTTAATCACCTAAAAATTGTTTACCAACTATTAGATAAAGAATGTTGACAAAATAACATGATAAATTAGTGATAGCAAGCATTAGCAAGTTACTGATCTTTTTTTCCAAAACTTACTTATAAAATTTTTTTCCCCATACAGATTGATAGGCAGCAGTTTGAAGAAACAGTTCGAACTCTAAATAACCTTTATGCAGAAGCAGAGAAGCTTGGGGGTCAATCATATCTTGAAGGCTGTTTGGCATGTTTAACAGCATATACCATCTTCTTATGCATGGAAACTCATTATGAGAAGGTAAGGCCACCTTTGTTTTCACAGAATCTCTTAAAATCATGAAGAAAGTGATATTATTAAAGAAGCATTTACACTAATAATAATTAAATTTTGATGTTACTGTAATGTCCAGAACACTTAGAAGAGTCCTGCATCTTTGAGAAACAGGTCAGAATTGAGATGTCAACTTGGAGTTGATGTATCAATTTTCAAATTGGCTTACACTTGAGAAGAATGTATAAAATCTATGTTCTCATTCTATCCAGCTTTCTGAGAATCCTTTTATTTCCAAATTTCTATCTTCAGTCTTATTCTCCCACCTGAGGTCTTGTCTTCTCTTTTACAACTGCCTGTTAGGCCCAGAGTTGCTGGCTTCTCATAGTAAATATCCTAAAGTCAAACTTCACACATCTCTGTTTTGTTTAATAGCATCCTGTCTTTCTCAATACCATCATTAGGATGAACGAAGGGGAAAAACTTATCAGTGATCAGAGACTGAACTAGCTTCCATTTTCCCATTCGTTAACTTTTCATAATTTCCTCTGCTACTGTCCTAATTTTTGTCCTTTTGACCTCTCTTAGACTTAAAATAGTTTCCTGACAAGTCTCATTTCTCCCATTCTTTTACATTTCCAACCTGTCTACTGCTCTCTTCATACAACATATCCTTCCTTCCCCTACCACTCCTGCTGTCAGAGGCCTTCCCTGGCTTCTCATTTATTGCCACTGAGTAAAATTCAAGCCCCTTCTCAAGCTGACCTCCAGCTTACCTTTTCAGCTCTGTCTCCCACCCCTTCCTCCTTTTATCTTTCAGCCAAACTCAGTTCCTCACTGGTCACCAGACATACTCTCTAAAGTTTTCCTCCACATAAGTGCCTTTCTTCCCATGTTCAAATCTCACTAGTCCCTTATGTTCCACTTCCATCTAACTTTTCCTTACTCTTCCAGTCAGAGTCTTTCTCCCCTTTGTATCCCACAACATTTCATTTGTATGTGTTTTCCAGCACTTATCACTCTCTACTTTGTAGCAGTTTAAATCCTTATTTTCCTGTTAAGAATAAATTTTTCTTGAGGTCAGTGACAGTGCCTTAACCATTTTTGTATCCTTCTCCGAGCCGTGCCCTAGGTATATTAGGTACCCACGAAGGTGTGTTAAATGAGTGAATTTAAGTTAACTACAGTGAACCCCTAATATATTATTAAATTCTGACCATGTTTGGAAAATTAAATGCTGTAAGGATATCTATATTATACCCTACATGGTAGAAGTGTCCCTGTGATTATCTTGTACTTCATGTAGTAGAGAGCAGATATGGTTTCAGCTAATATATATTGAACTAGTATTACAAAAGAGTATATTTAAATAAATAAATTAGGAGTTTATATTCTTTTACATATCATGCAGAGAAGCAGCTAACTTTTATTCCTGTTTAACATTCAAAATTAGAAGTTAAAAAGTATCAGTATCAGCTTTCAGTTTGTTTTGTCTTAGCAGCACCTCTTTAATAATACATTTGCTGAGTGAGGGGAAGGGATGGATTCATTTAGTAAATACATATTGAAAGCCTACAGTGTGCTAAGCATTATGCAGGTGATATGGTTGCTGACCTGGTGGAGTTTGTAATTTAGTAATAACAACTGATGATAAAAATACAAAATTGCAAATTGTGATAAGTGCCTTGAAGAAAAAAAACTCTCCTATGAGAGAAAATAATAGGAGAGACCCACTTTAGATTGTGTGGTCAGAAAAGGCCTCTGAAGTGGTAACATTTAAGTTGCTTCAGGGAAGGATGAAAAGCCTGGAGACACTCAGGCAGACAGATCAGTATTGTATGTAAAGGCCCAGATAGCTTCCTGAGTCCTGGGAACTGAAATGAAGCCTGTATAGAAGGAGAGGAGTGGGGAGAAAACTGCTAGAGATGAATTTGGAGAGGTGAGGAAGAGCTTTATCATGGAGGAGTGTGTAGTCTATGGTAAGAAGTTTAGATTTTATTTTCAGTGCAGGGGGAAGCTACTCAAAGGGTTTTACGCAGGAGAAGGATATAGTCAGATATTTATTATAAAGAAATCTCTTTGCTCTGTGAAAAAGTATAAAAGTGGAAGTAGGGAAATCAGTTAAGATGTTCCACAGAAATGCAGGCAGGAGAAGAAAGCTTGGATAAGGAACAGCAGTAGAGATGGAAGTAGGGGAACAAATTCAAGGGATCTGTTGATAGGAGAACAAAGACTTGATGAAGAGCTGAATGTAGAAAGGGGAGGTAAGGCTGAATTCATATTGATAAAAACTCTTATCCCGGGATGATCATTTAAAGAAATACATAATATTGTCAATTTAAATTAGAAATATATTCTCCAGATTATTTTATTCATTCTTAGTAGAGTATTAGATGCTTGAATTGTCATGTCACTATAGCTTTTAAATTTGTTAATAAGGTTTTAACTCTTATTTGTCCACGCGCATTTGCTGAAATAAATAAGGTAGCTCCTCATGTCAGTTGCAAAAAAGAAATTGGTATTTGGGGGCCAGCCTTGTCATATACTAATTATGGGATCATGGACAAATTAATCTTTCAGAGTGCTTTTAACTATAAAATGGTTCTTAGAATTAATAAACTGTCTCACATATGATAGATGTTTAAAAAGAGTGTTTTCTTAAGATAGATTTAGAAATTAAGTTAGTATATATTTTTTCAATCAGATTTGTAAACTGACATACAATTTTTTTTATTTCTAGCAATCTCTTTTAGCAGCTGCTAGTTTATTTAGCTGCTAAAACATTTAGCAGCTCTTAATTAAAATTCTTTTGATTATTAATCTTGGAAAGCAGTTCTCAGTTTCAGAAATACCATGGAAATCGATCCCAATATATGTTTTAACTTGGGTTCATAGGCAGTATATAAGGTACTACTTTACAAGTCTTATCAAGGACTTTTTACAGAGTATTATAAAGCAAGTAAAAGCCAAATAAAATTGGTCAAGAAACCAATATTTAAGGCATGGCCACTTTTTTTAAATAGGTGATTTTATTTTACAAAGTGGACATGAATAACTAGATCATGGAAAGTGAATAACTGGAATCTTTGTCATTAAGATATAACGTAGCTATGCTTTTAAAAGAAAACTTTTAAAATTTATATTTTTGATAAAATGATAAAAGTATAAGAATAATCACCCTTTCCCATGTTCCTTAGGAATTTTTGTGCTATTATTTTCTACTTCATGAAAGGACAGGATTGAGTCATTTAGTCTTTATTGTTTTAGACACTAAAATTTATAATCAACAGCCAAATGTGATAGTGCTTTCAGTTTGTCATGTGGGTTAAATTTTTTTGAAATTGTCAGTAGGCCTTTTAAAGCTCACTAGAACAGTCATGCATTTTTGTCCCCCTATAATGTGCTACTTATTGATTTAAAATGAAGATAAAGACTTCAGTGTTATTTTTCTATTGTTGCTGCACATTATAATCAGGGAACAAATAGGCTTTTAGAGGTCATCTCAGTAGCTCTCTGCCTTGTTCAACTAGAAAACATCCCTTCTGCCTATGCAATGTAATCTGTAACAGAAACACAGTTAGAAGGAACTTAAAATATTTTTTGAAAATATTATGATCCTGGTGTTCTCACTTAGCCTTATTTAGGATCTTTTTTCTCAGTGGTCTAGTAGACTTTCTCTGGGTTATGTTCTTGAGGAGGTAATAGTCTTTCCTGCAGTTTGATTTATCTAGCTTTGTAATTTACAAATTGAGGTTTTATTGAGGGTTAGAGGATAACAAATAATTTTGTTCAGTGTTATAGTTGTTTTGACATTGATCTATCAGAAATAATAAAGTATGAGTGAAGTATCAACATAAGGTTTCTTGGGAGAGGGAATGGTGCTTTGTCCTGTCTGGGGTGGGGTACAGTATGAATTTACTCATATTAATGCTTTCCTTTTGCTAAAGAGACTAATGTTTAAAAGCATTTTGTTTAGGACAGTGCTGCCTTCACCAAATAGTATAAGAGGATTTGGAGCGTATACAAAAAGAAAACTGTTTTCTTTTTGAACTGCTACCCAAGTACACGTGAATGTTATTAAAGTTAAATAAAAACCTGCACAACAAAGTTGTGCTTAAATCAAGTAAAGGAATGCAGTTTCTTTGCTAGTAATCGGTACCCAAGGAGAGAGGGAGGAAAGCTGTTCTGAAGGAATCCTTTCTTTGAAACCAGCCATGCAAACATTTTTCTGAGTATCCCCTAATATAAATGGATCTCAGTGAAGGGAGATTGGCTCTCCAATTTCTAGGTTTGGCAGGTGAGCTGAGAAGGAAATCAGAGAGAAGATTGAGTGTCCTGAGTTGGGCACCTTTAGGAGCTACTTCTTTCTATTCATTATTTTAGCATGATTGACAAACGCTGGTAGATAGTATCTAAGATTTTTTTTTTTTTTTTTTTTAGTCCATTAAGACCAAGCACTGCTCAAATCCTTTGATAGTTGAAAACAGGAGGATGATATATGGATTACTTCATGTAATTGGTGAAGAAAAAACTTTTTAGAAATAGTATTCTTAATTTACTATATAAGAACCCTGTAGATCGCTCTTTTAATAATATTATGCTCTATTTAAAAAAGCATGAAACACAAGATTGTATTATTCCGAAAGATGTAACTTTAATAAACTACTTACATTTTTTTCCTTCAATAAGAAAATTTGTTATACAAATCACATAGTGTTTTAAATTCTAAATCAGTTTATATTAAGCACCTAAATTGTAACACCCTAAATTGTTCGTTTGGCCTGGTATATTACAGGCACACACTTAAGTCATTTTTTAATTTCCAGCTTTATTTTTATAAGTTTTTTTTTCCCTTTAAGTTATGATCACATTTAACTGTAACTTTATCATAAGCTGATAGTGTGAATTTAAAATATGTAGTAATTTAAGAACTGGATCAAAGCTTCTTTGAATGTGAGAGCCAGAAAAGGATTCTGATGACTTTGAATCTGAAATAAAACATGTAACTCTTTGATTTTGTATATAGCCATTAAGATTTATTTTCTTCTAGTTTATCTGTCTCAGAATTGTGCTTATTAAAGCTAGAGATTTGGCAATTTCCAGAAGTTCCTTTGTATCCTATCTGGTTTTTGTCTACATTTGCTTTGACTTTTACAACCTCAATACTAAACTTATAAATTGAGGTTCCTGTTTAGAACACAAGAGAAAACTACAGAGTAGCACTACATGCAATCATGGCAATGACATAAGATACTTGTAGTCATCAGAAACTCCATGGCAGGTAACACCCACGTGCTTTATAAAGGAAATAAACCGTTCAGTTTTAAACTAACCGGGCTACCTTTTGCTGTAGGCCAACTTCATGTCATTACTTAAAATTGATGAAAATGTACAAAGGAGAGAAGTAGTTCTTAAGTGTTAAAGAAGGCCAAGAACTACCCTTGATGTTAGAAGATGTCACATTAACAACACTTAAGAGTAGGGAAAGAGAAAAGCATAACTGTTGTGTATATAATCGTCTATCTACATCCAGGATTAAAGGGCCTAGGAGATAAGGGGAGGGGATTGGTTCTCATGCTTCTGTATGCATTTGTACTTACACTGCATTAAAAATACTTGTGACTTAAAGAATGCATCATGCTGCGCTCGATATATGTTGTATGCAACTGACGTGAGCCAAAGAATCAGAGGTGTATCCCTTCATGTGAATATCCATGACTCGCTTTGAAAACTAATTCCACTGCCTGAATATTTTGAGATCGAGATGATACTTAAAGGGAAATCTGATGAAGTTTGTAAAAAGCTGTGGTTTTTCTTTCTGTCAGGTTCTGAAGAAAGTATCCAAATACATTCAAGAGCAGAATGAGAAGATATATGCTCCCCAAGGCCTCCTCCTGACAGATCCCATTGAGAGAGGACTTCGAGTTGTATCTTTTTAGTGCAGATCACAAGATCTAACTATAAAAAGAAAATTTCAGTGGTACTATTCGGCATGGGCTAAATTTAACTCTCTTCTCTTGTGTTTTCCTAGAAATTGTCTTTGTGAATGGCATACCTACCATAAGCCTCCTTTCTGTAACATTTTTTCTTAAAGCATGTCTTCTCTCCTTCCTTTGCGTTGTGCAGGTTTCTGGATTGTTCAGTATTCTGGTTACTGTCGTTCTTGGTGGTTCTGAGGGCATCTTGTAGTAATAATGGGGGTGGTATGAGTAATGCATTTCAGCTGCAGAAACTCTGAACCTAAAGCCCCTTTGAAATGCATAAACTCATAATGTGTGGTGAGACTTGTCATCTAAATGAATTGCAGTTCCATGGGTTCATCTGACTAGTTGAAATCACTTGCAGCTGCCAGATGTATAATTTCATTACCTTTGACATACTGTGCATATTTTTAGAAGCAGTAAGCTTTGAAAATCACTAAGTGAATTTGGTAAATAAAATTGCAAAAAACTAATTTAGCTTGATAACTGTAGTAATGGATAAAATAAATTTTTCTAAAAACCTAGGTCAGATAATCCCAGGCCTTCCTGCTGATAATAATTTCAGTTTTATTATACTCTGCAGAGATGGCTCTTAAACTTTTAGAGGTCATGAACTCTCTTTCAAGTAAAAGTTTGCATATAATTTCAGGGCATTTTGAACCCCTGAATTTATTACCTTCTTAGATTCTCAGTTAAGAACCCCCTAGTTCTACAATGAAGTATCCCTTTTTAGATTTTTTTTTTCCAAAAAATAATGTTTGGGGAAGAAGTACATGTGGAGTACAATAAGCAATTACATTTCTTAAATTTTTCAGCAAGGTAGAGAAAGCATTGTATTTAACTTAAGTAGGAGAAATTTTTCATCATTTAAAAATAAGCAAGGCAAATTGGAAGAAAAGTCTACAGATCATACACATCATCTTGCCATAGTCCTCTTTTATGTTATATTCTATAGTGTGTTTTCTTAACAGCCATGCTGTTTAGATTGAAATTACCATTTATGAAGACAGAGGCATGAGCAGTGGAAGATAAACATAGAATTAAAGGTAAATATGAAATTATATGATTTATATGTAGTTTTTGTAATTTTGAATTTTACATGAATTTTTCCTGCATGGGAAATAATTTGTTAAATAGTGGCATATTCTCTGTATTGGCTTAATATTTAAGATGTGTATTTAATTTAAGTTCTGTTTGGTGATACAGAATTTAATCATGATTTTTTTACCCTGTATTGTTTTCATACCTGTGTTTTTGTTACTTTGTTTGGAGGTTTCGGTTTTGGGGGGGGAGGGGATCTTATTTTAATATTTCAAAACCATCCTAGGCACTTAAATAGCTGGGTTTTGCATTTAAGAATCAGTTCAGAGATCTCTCTGCCTGTATGACTAATGGCTTTAAAAACCAAAGAAACATTTCAGAATGGAGAAAAGAGATTATGAATATTTCATAGCCCTGTAAAAGAAATTTTACCTCTAGCAGGCAGAACCATAAAATTAATTCTTTTGTTTAGAATGTTTATGTTCTTATATATCCATCAAATGACTCTGAATATGTGAGAAACAAATTAGGTAATACTAATAGAAATCTGTAGGCAAAATCACATATAAGCCATAGTACATTAGCATAATCTTCTAAATGACAGAAAACTGTACTTCACTGTTTTCTGCCAATTTCAATCTTTTACTCTTTCTACAAATAGTGTTCTGGTGTTTTGCTTTCCTAATTAACTTTGTTTACAGGTATCTATCACTAATTAACAGGTAGCACAGAATCTACCAAAGCAAACGTATTCCTTCCCAGGGCAATGGTAATAATAGCCACTGTTTTGAAGGCACCTGCTATATGCCAAGTAATATACAAATGGTATTTCTAATTATCACAAGAATTCTGCCAAGTATTTCCCCATTTTATAGATGTACAAACTGAAGTACAAATAGATTAAATGATGTTCTCAAAGTCACACAGCTAATGAGTATTGGAATATCAGCCCAAGTCTAATTGACCATAAAACCCGTTTTTTACACCATACTTCCAGTAAGTACTTGCAGCAGCAAGTATATGGAGAAAGGAAAGAGTTCATCAGATCATTGTAAGATTTATTCCCTTTTTCAATACTCTTTAAAAAATACATTGTGTGTGCCCCTGTATCATCTATTGAATCCTACAGACCAACATTCCAAAACTGCCTTCTTTTAGCACTAGTGAATGTGTCACCTGTCTTGAAAGTCAAAGACCTAATGATGATGTCATCTGCCATATATTTTATTTCTTTGAAAAGGCTTTGTTTTGGAACACTTAGTATTATTTGTCCATACACTTTCTCATACAATTTCTCAAATGAGCAGTCAGAAACCTTATATGTGGTTTTTGTTACGTGCCATTGGAATAAGTTTGTTTTATCAATTGCAGCTGCATTGACTTGGCACAACCCACTTGTCATGACTCATTTTGTAGCTATTATTGCTAAATATAATATTTTTCTGAAGTGGTATGAGGTTTTGAGCAATTACACACCAGAGACTAATCAATCAATATTCAAACAACTGTGAAATTTTGAAATGGGAAAGATTTACATTAGGAACTTCTGGATAGTTTCATGAATGCAGATATTTTTGTTCGATACAATTTTCAGAGCTGTGTGTTCCTCAGGCCCTGGATCCAGTGTGGGCTGAAGTCTTGGGAGGGGAGGGGGGACTATAAGAGTTATTTAATTCTATCATTTTTCTTATATCTATAAGGTGTCTTCGGGTTTAAGCATTATGTGGGAATTTAACGTTTTAACTTTTAAAAGAGTACCCAAATCATGGAGATAGCCTTTATTTTAAAAAGATTTTTAAACAAAAATTTGTTCTTTTTAATTTTTTAACTATAGTATTAAATTGACTGGTGGTGTTTTCTCTCTTTGGGTTAAGATTGTCTTTATTTTAAAATATGGAATATAGCATTATTCTAACAATATATTCATGATAATGAAAACAGTTAATACTTGATGGCACTTATGTGCCTGCACTGTTGTCAATGCTTAATTTTAATCATCACAAAAACTCTACAAGGTAGATACTGTTATCTGATTTTTCTGATGAGGAAACTCAGGCACCAAGAAAAGTTACTTCCAAGGCTAAAAACAGGTAGGTATAGGTTGAGGGAGCCTGAATCCATATTTGCTACCTAACTCTGCTATACTACCTCTAGTGACGTGGTTGGTCAGAGATCAGAATATACAGAGCTTGGATTTCTAGACTGTTGGGAGCTGTGTGCTTGTTCCCCTAGGCACACAGTGCAGATGCATGTATTTTATTAGAATCCCTAGATTAACAGAACATAGGCCACGTATGAGGCACTCAGATCAGTTGGTGTAAGAGAGATGGTTTAGAGTTTATTTTTATCATCCTTTTCTAAAACCTTTACTTTCCCCCTCTGATTATAGATCCCAACTCTAGCTGGGACCCTCATCTGTCCACTGGCCAATCGCAGAGTGTCCCCTACCTCCTCTCCAGAGCGTCATTCCTTTGTATCTGCTGCCAGAGCCATGGTGCCATTTCCTCCAAGGACTAACTTTCTAATATTCCACACCTGGAGTGACCTCTCGTTGCTCAGCATCCACTTTATGTCTCCAAATTGTGTAGGACTCTCTGTAATCTTTTGATTAGTTTCTGAGAAAACACAATGAAGCATTTCACTTTTTTATTCAAAGCCATTAATAAAATGTGCAGTTAGCCCAACTCAAAGTTTATTTCTTATCTGCCACCAGTCCCAAATGGTTCTCGTCATTCCTTGGCCCAGCTTCCCAGGTGGCTGTAGACTTCAAAGTGATGTGTTAGCCAGTGTTCGGTCTTATTCCCCCAAATAAAATGCTGTACTCCAGGATTTTAGTGAAGGGTAGGCTGTGTCTGTGGTTTTGCTAATGCATGTCCCAGATTTCAAAGACCTACCAGTTTTGCCATGACTCAAATCTTAAAGATGTTTCTGCCATTCAGTTTCTCAAACTGAAGTTCATTGGAAAAATAATGTATAATGTTGTTTTATTATAGGAATTATTCCTAATTAAAGCAGTATTAAATGCGATTTCCAGTTATTTTCCTTTGGAGAATTTTGTTATTATTGATTACCTTGAATGTTGAGAAGATGTGGTATGTGTTGCTTGTTCCTTACAAAAATAAGCACAATAAAGTGGATGCTAAACCATCAGACACATAAATGTCCCTGCTGTTGCCCTGAAAGTGTAATAATCAAGTGTAATAAATATTTTAATTATAATTTTGTTATAAATATAACTTATGAGAAAATATTTGATAGGAATAATACTGTATATTGCTAATTTTTAACTATCTCTACTGGCAAACCTTATTCATAGACTCTCATATACAGTATTCAGTGCACAGAAATCTTATGATTGGTTCAAGTACAGTAAGTTAAGTAATTTCCAACTAAAACTCAAGTCTGAGTCAACATTTCTAGTTCCTTTGGCCATATGTTCTCAGCATCAGGGCTTCTATGCCCTTCATTCACACATGGGCTTTGAGAGAGAGCACCATATTTGGGAGAGAGTTAAGAAATATTTTAGGAGAGAATAAAACAGAAGTTTTACTTTCAGAGATATTGTAGGTGCTAATACTGGATTTAATCTTTCATATGTAATTCCTTTTATGGATCTGTTAGTTATTCAATAAATTCCATAGGTCTGTGTAATATTTTAATTGTATAAAACTCCTTTGTTACTTTACAGCCTGAAATAATGTCTGTCTGCCTTTTAAACCCATTGCAATAACTTTGCTGAAATATAACACATTAGTAAACCTTTTCTTAAACAAATTGTCTCTGTGTCATGTTTGATGTGATTTGGTAACATGATAAATGATGTAGCATTAAATTTGGCAGATAGACAATATGCAGCACTAGAATTACTGATACAGTGCAGCTTTGTATTTATGAACAGATATCGTACATTTATATAGTTCATTACACTTTTCAGTGTTTTACATGCTTATAAGAGCAGATATGTTAGCTAAATAGGTAAAACCAAGAAATAGTCCCTAAGTCAAAAATAGATTCAACTAATGAAGAGATTGGAATGTTTCATTAGGAAAAAAAGTATCACAATTGTTACTACCTTAAATCATCTAGTCACTTCGATTGTTACAGTGAAATGCATTTGTAGAGATTAACAGTTTATAAAATATAGTTTTATCTATAATCCAAGGGGTTTTTTGGTGAGATTATTTTTCTTTGTAAGATTTTCAGTTTTTCTTTACTGTCCAAATTAATAGTAATACTCGTGTAGCCAAGCCAGTAGTCAAAATAGAGGTCATAAGACCCAAATTAAGTTCCTTCATATTCCACTTGGCCCTGGCTCCTGGTATAAACTAAAGTCATAGTTTCTCAAGAGTAACATGCTTTGTTTCTTGTTTTGTTTAATTTCATATAAAGGAGGTCAGAGTAGTAGTGCTATATTTGATTTAAATACTTTTCTCCTTCCCCTTTCCATGCTTCTCTCTTCCTGCACACCAACTCTTCTGCCCAACAATGGAAATTGTGAATTCCATAAAAGCAGAGACCGTTTCTACTTACCCTTCCATCCCTAACTCCAAGCATTATTATAGACGGTGCTACATACGCTTAGCATACGCTTAGCAGTCACATATTTGTAAAGTGAATAAACGAATGTGATATAAGTTGACAGGTAGCAGAGTTGCTTTACTACATCTTGATTAGTAAGGTGTTTGACTTGATAAAATAATAAATTGTATACTCCCCTTTTAAAGTCTTGTTCTAAGACTGGAAAGAAACGATACCTGGCTCAGACTCCATTACAGTAGGTTTTTGCCTACAGATAACTACTTTTGAGGATTTGAATGACCATTTTTTAGGTCAGGAATTCCCAGGGTTTGGAAAGGAACTGCATTCAAAATCTCTGAAGTAGATAGGTAATGTAAATAATGAATAAGCCTCTTACTCATACTTTGTCCTTTTTATTATTTAATCTGTCATTGACATTACCAATATATAATGTTAAATCTAGAAATGATTAAAGTTAGACATTTCCCCCCCCCCCGGCTTTATTGAAATATAATAGACAATTAGTTGCTCTATACTGTGCAATTCAATGTTTTTTTTTTTTTTTAGTTATAGTTGGCATACAATATATTCATTTCAGTTGTACAGCATAGTGATTAGAGGTCTATATACCTTACAAAGTGGTCACCCCACTAAATTTAGTACCCCTCTTCTCCCTTACAGGTTTATAAATTATTAACTATTTTCCTTATGTTACACTTGATATCTCCCTGTCTGTTGTGTAACTATCCATTTGTACTACTTAATCCATTTGCCCTTTTTTACCATCCCCTCCAACCTCCCTCTCATCCCATAGCCCTTACCATCCCCTCCAACCTCCCTCTCATCCCATAGCCCTCAAAATATTCCCTGTATCTATGAGTTTATTTCCATTTTTGTTATTTTGTTCTTTAGATTCCACATGTACGTGAAATCATGATATTTGCCTTTCTCTTCTGGCTTATTCAGCACAATACTAAGTCCATCAAGGCAATCTTTTTCCACCCCCTTTTTAGTCTGTGTGTGTCTTTTAATCTGAAGTGAGTTTCTTGTAGGCAGCATATGTAAGGGTCTTGTTTTCTTATCCAGTCAGCCACTCTATCTTTTGGTTGGAGCACTTAATTCTTTTCCATTTGCGGTACTTGTTGATAGGAATCTAGTTATTGCCATTCTTTATTCATGTTTTTGATACATGTTTTTTCTTCTTAAAGAAGTCCCTCCAACATTTCCTTTCCTGTAATACTGGCTTGGTGTTGATAAATTCCTTTAGCTTAATTTTGTCTGGGAAGCTCTTTATCTGTGCTTCGACTCTAAATGATAGCTTTGCTGGATAAAGTATTGATTGTAGATCCTGGGTTTTTATCACGTTGAATGTTTTGTGCCAAGCCCTTCTGTTCTGCATAGTTTCTCTTGAGAAATCAGCTGCCAGTCTTATGGGTGCTCCCTTGTAAGTATCTAACTGCTTTTTTCTTGCTACTTTTAAGGTTCTCTCTTTGTATTTCACCTTTGGCATTTTAATTATAATATGTCTTGGTGTGGACCACCTTGTGTTCCTCTTTTTTAAGACTCTCTGAGCTTCCTGGGGTTGTATATCTATTTCCTTCACCAGGTGAGGGTAGTTTTCCATCATTTCTTCAAATATCTCTTTAACTTCTTGTTTTCCTTCAGATACCCTTATGACATGGATATTTTTACATGTAATTGTGTCCCATAGGCTTCTTAAATTATTATATAGTCTTGGCTTCTTTTTTCTTGCTGTTCTGATTGAGTGTTCTTGGCTTCCTCATCCTCTGTATCAGTGGTTCAATCCTCTTCTTTATCCACTCTGTTTATTCCCTCTAATATCCTCCTCATCTCAGATAATGTGTTCTTCATTTCTGACTAGTTCCCTTTTATAATTTCCATTTCTGTTTTTATGTTTGTTTTTTTTTAAATATCTTTGTTAAAGTTCTGAGTTAATCTACTCTTCCCCTAAATTCATTGAGCATCTTTATAACCAGTGTTTTGAACTCTGCATCTGTTAGATTTCTAGACTCCATTATTCCTGGATCTCTGTTCTGCTCTCATATGATTTCTACTTCTTTGTCTTCCCATTTTGGCTGCCTTTCTGTTTCTGTTTATACATAGAAACTAAGTAAAGCTTCTAAGTCTCCTGGTCTTATTAGCACAGCTTTGTATAGTAGGTGTCCAGTGGCACAGTTCTGAGAGGGGTCCAGCTGCAGGCCAAGTTTAGCTCCAGCCTGTGCCCCTCCGGGGCCACCTTGTTAAGATTCAGCCAGCAACCCCCAGATGCTGTGCTTATAGTTGTCTCAAGAGACCATGCCAGAAGCCAAGGCCAGCTGTCACCAGTGTTTTGGCTCTGCTAAGCAAGAAGCACCAGACTCTGGCAGACACACCTGGATGTGGCTTGGGTGGGGACAGGAGTTGGAGGAGGCGGAGTTTCAGGGAATCCTCTGGGTGGAGCTACCTCTGCTGTTATCTAGTTTGATGATGTCTCAGCTATGGCAGCACTGAGTCCACACACTGGGAGCAGGGAGGGCTCAACAGAGGAACAATAGATACTGTCAGCACTTCAGCCCAGGAAAGAGCCTCACCTCTGACCCTTGCTCCAACAACTCAGTGTCCCCCTGTAAGTTCCTGGTGCCCCCTTGTCACCCCACTGAGCAGCTGACCCAGCGCTGGGGCTCAGAGCGAGCAGGTCCATCACCACGAAGTTCTGCTTACTGACACAGCCCCTCTAAGAGGCATCTGCAGCTACTAGGTGCAGCAGCCTCTGTTCCACTCAGCCACTTGGGACCCGGCAGCCTTGCATCTTCACCACCCCCCCCCCCAACATTGCAGGGTGATTTCTCATTTCTCTCCCTAGTTGTGGTCCTACTGTTCATCTAGATCCCAGGTGACCTGCTGTTTGCTCCGTGTTTCTGTCACAACTTTGAGTTGGTCGTGAGAGGGATGAACAAATCCTCTATCACCTATGCCATTTTTTAATTCTTTTAAATTTAATCTTTAAAGTTCACTTTTCAGAGTTTTCTATAACCTAGTAAGGTATGAATGATACTTTGTACTCATTTAAGCCCTTCCTTACTACTAGATTTCTTTCTATACAAAGTTACAAGAAACTAAGAAAAACGTGCTTGTCACTCATTTAGCAGCTAAAATGAACCAAAAGGCTTGTAAATCTAATCACCAGAGACTATTTTATAGTACAAATGCTAATTGAAATAAGCCAAAGTAATCCTTATCTCACTGGTGCTTGGTTGAATGATAAACATCGATGAATATACCCATTACACAGTAACCAACTTTAATCCGCAAATGTGTAAAGTATGAACGTTTTTATTCTTCCTCCCACAAGAGCTGGAGTAAATGGTTTAATAATATTATTCCATAGTACTCAAAACTTGGAAACGTGGAGAATATAGCAAACGTCTGATTAATGTCTTATTTGCTGTCAGTTGTGAATGCTAAAATGTAGGTTCTCAACCACTTAAGTTCTAGGATAGTTTAGTAGTACAGAGGTACATGTTTTTTGCTCTAAAATGAGTAAACACAGAATTGCATAACCAAAATAAAAGTTATAGGTCTTCTGTATTATATCCTAAGTTCTTTCCATTTACCTCAAATGCTGTAGATGTGAAGTTCTGTGAAATTCTGCCTAAAACCAGGAAGCCCAATAGGAACTTAATACCCACTTTAAATTTTTTAGCCCTCCATTTTGCCTAAAGAAATAATTTTATAAATCAGGTACAACCAAAGATTTTTGGTTAAAGGTCACTGTCAAGTTAAAACAATTTTATGCCAATAGAATTTTCTGATTTTTAAAAAATAGTATCTGAGCAATTAAGTACTGACCTTGTCAGAACTTTTCTAACTTTGTGATGTCACTTTCTACTTTGGTAGTGAAATCTTTAATCTTCAGATTAATCACTTTGTATTTGAGAATTTTCTTAATTTTGTTTCACTTACAAGGAGTTCTTTTTTTAAAAAGGGGAGGAGGGGACTAAAAATCAGTCCATTGACTGCCAGATCTGTTCTTGATCTTAATGTTCCTATTCATGTATATATTTCTTACCTCCTATTTTCACAGATCAGTTTATAGCCGGGAAATGAACATACTAATTTGTATTCAAAATGTTTCGGCAATTAGTCTGGGAACAACCAAATGCCAAACAATGTAACTGTAGAAGCTCAGATTCTGTGATATACAGAGACTCAGAAACAGATGTAATGTGACCTTTTCTTCCCAATTAAAGGATTGGTGTGTGCAACTTTTGCAAATCCTTTGTGCATCTCTAAGAATGTACAAATGTTTTATTTAGTCCAGTACCTAATTTAGATGTTTGAAGTATTATATGCTGGAAAAAAGAACATTAGTATAGATGTTACTGTCTAATTTTAAAATGAGGAATGCTTGAGTTCAACAATTAGGAAAAGAAAGGCCTAACAGCATGTTTTGGGCATCTTAAAATACTGCAGAAAGAGAGCTTTACTTAATATCTAATAATATGCAAGACTACTTAAGGATAGGAATTTTAAGTAACTGGAATTCCCAGCAGCAACTATACTGTAATCAATATGGTAAGTAACTGGAATTCCCAGCAGCAACTATACTGTAATCAATATGGTACCATTCTCCAGAGGGGTTTTTTTATTATAATAAAACTAGACATTACTGAATTGGGACTGTGTTTTATGACTTAAAGAGATCATGGGGCTTTCTTTTTTCCAAACAAAGAGTGACAAGAAAAATCCTGGACCTTCCTCAGTTTTCATTCTGGGACGGGAAGAACTTGACCCAATAAATAAATGTAAAGGGTCAAAACAAAATTGTAGACAAAAATAGAATTGCTTTATGATTACAATTCACATATTACCATCTTATTATTTTTAGATCTATACATATGTGCTAAAATATGTAAATATGCCTGGGAACAATAAACATCCAAATTGTAGTTATCTCTGGAGAGAGGGGAAGAGAAACAGAGTCAGAAAGAGGAGTACAGGGCTTAGATTGAATAAATGACTTATTATTTTCCATACTTTTTGAAATGCCCCCCCAAATTTTTATTATAAAAACAATCACATTATTTGTCTATATAGATACTATGCACACCACTTAACATTTTCAGTATCATGACATGCTTTGATAATTTGGACATACTACCTGCCACTCCCTGGGATTTCACTCAGATCTCTATTTTAAATTTCCTCTAAGCCTTCAGGTCTATTTGTCTTATTGGTCTCATTGATTATAAAGAGGCACTAGCCTCTGAGCTCTGCTTGTTCTTATGATACAAAAAAAAGTGAACAAATGGCTTTTTCCTGCCTACAGGTATGTGAGTAGACCTTTAAAATAAATGAATAAACTTCCATCCTAGAAGCAGCATTATAGCCAAGGGTAAAAGTTCAGGGTCAAGCTGAATTTCTCACTTAGAGTAAACATGTCTAAGATGAAACAAAGGGAGGATGACTGGGAAACTTATGCTCTCACTTCCCCACTAGAGGAAAGTCCAAAGTGATTTCAGTCTTCACAGAGTTCCATGGGTCACATCCAAATCTTACAGATTCTAACGAGTTAGTGACTCATAATATGACAGCTGCTCACAGCAAGATCAGCTATAATAGGCCAAATGACCCAAGGCATCTGGTTCTTGGTTAAAAAAAGACCAACAATTAACACAATTTTGTGATCAGATTTCAGTATTTTGAACTGTAAATATTTTCATAACAACTGAACATAATGACATAAACTGAAAAAATCTAACAGTTTCTATCTCTTTGGGATATTCTAAAGGTAGAATTATTACATTATTTGTTCTAGCTAATTTAATACTAAAATACCCAAATAATGTTATGTGACATGGAACATAATCATCCCATTCTTTAGCCTTCTGATAGAGGATGAATATTGAATTCAATTAAGATGTTTAGTTTTACCAGTGAGAAGCCTGTAACAAGTGTTTAAATGAAGAAGCCCAGACATGTCAGAAGTTCTTAAGATGTCAAAAGTATTTTTAATTTCATATTTTTAAATTAACCCATGCCTCTTATTACTTCAAGTATTGACACTTCAACGGATGTATAATTTATAGATGCTCCAAGTAGAAATGAAAATAAAATGGTAACAGTTAACAATGCATTTCCATCTCTAATCCTAATTAGAAGGCGTGGAACTTAAGAAATTTAAAAATAAATCTTACTGTATCTTGTCATTCAAGGAAACTATTACCTATGCACAGATGATTCTTGACTGTGTTTTAAGAGTTGTACTTACACAGAAAAGTTATTTCGATAAATTTTAGTCTGAAGTGGAATGACCCATTTCATTAGTTATGCAACATTCTCAAAATGGTGCCATGTCTATGATCCATTAACACAAAGAAAGGTTAAGGCATTAAAATGAGAAGCAGTAAGTAGAATTTTGGTACATGGTACACTTTTGAGCAAGGCTACCGTTTATCCTATTTCTGTGACTGTAGTCAAACCCTTTCCTATGGTACATATTTAAAAACAAGAAAGAGCCATAAGCATTTAGAAATAGTGAGTTTAGCCTGGTTTTCATTTAGACCTAAAGACAGTTCCCTAGAGTAAATTACATGGACCCTAATAAATATGAAGTTCTGCCTAGCACTTAAGACATATGAGCTTTTCATCAGATGCCCATGCAATGAAGGCATATGAATTTCTTGATGGAAAGGTCACATTTCTCTTTGCTTGACTCTTACACAGAAAATCATTAAGAAAATCATTTTACTTAACCTATTAAATGCTATATTGGCCATAGTTTTTCAGATTAATTTTTTAAATAAAGGAAAATTCATGGTTGTTCATTCTGCAGTGAGCAAATGACAGTGTTTCACATCCATCTCTCTTGGAACTAATATTTATTATTCCTGAAAACTATGTCACATTTTCAGTATTAGGATGTGGGGCCTTTGGGAGGAGATTAAGACATGAAGGTAGAGCCCTTATGAATGAGATTAGTGCCCTTATAACCTCGGACCAGAAAACTCTATTGCCCCTTCCACTGTGTGAGGTTACAGTAGAAAGATGGCCACCAGGATATGGGGCCCTCAGCAGACACTGATTCTGTCAGCACCATGATCTTGCACAGCCTTGCCTCCAGGACTGTGAGAAGTAAATTTCTGTTGTTTGTAAGTCACCTAACTTCTGGTATTTTGTTATAGCAGCCCAAATAGACTAAGACAGATGCCTATCCCAACCATTTAAATGTCCTCAACCTCTGCATTTTCTGTTACCCAACTTATTTTATCACCACCTGACAAAGAATTGTTGTTTATTGTCTGTCTCCCATCACAGGGTCTGTGTTTCCTATTCCCTGCTTTATCTTTAGCACTTGCATAGGACCTGACAGTAGATACTCAAAAATCTCTATGTTCAAGAAATATTTGTTAAGAAATGAATGTGTGCATGAATAGGCACTGTGACAGATTTGGAGAATACCTTTAGGGAATTCATAATCTAACAGAAGAAAGACATGTTAAAACTGTAACATAGCATGATAAATGTGATATCAGAATAATACAGGGTATAGCGATGACCTAAATAAAAGTATATTCAGGATGGTTTCACAGAGGAAGAGTTACTTCAGTTGAGTCTTGAAGGATGAACAGGAGTTTATCAGGTGGTTAAATGGAATGAAAGAAGCACAGAAAGAGGAAACAGCATTTGCAAAGAAAGGAGACAAAATACCTCATGTTCTTAAATAGTTCAACACAACTGGAACAAAGATAGTGTAAGGGAGGAAGCCCTAAACCACAAGATAATAGGCAGCACTGTTTTCAGAGTGACTAAAATCAAACCAGCGCCTGATGCACTCATTTCTCTAAAGGGAATTTATTCCATTCTCCAACAGCCTACTTCAGTGCAGCTGTCTAAGTGCAAGAGCAATGAGGTACTAGCTTATAGGTTATCTGTAAAGATAAAATCAAGAAAAAGCTCAACAGTGTAAAACAGTAACCCTGGAATGAGAGAATACCATCTTATTATTTGCTTGAGGAGGCAGCAGCCTTTGGCAGTTATCAGTGCCTCGGCTTTCTTATTGACAAAGTTGAGGCAAAAAGGGGAAGCCTGTGGTAGAGCTGAATTTGAAGCTGGGTGTCTGTGTCAGCTTTCTTTTCAGAAGATGTGAGTACCCCTCTATAGCAAATTGAACTTTTTTGTTGTTGTTGTTATTCCTAAGACTGATTCTGTAGTCATGAGAGAAAAGCATGCTCCTATTAACCATGACAAGACAAAATACAGAGGTAGAAGTAGAAGGTTTTTGTGTCTGTGCCAGAAACTAGCAACACATTAAGACCAAACCAAGGGAAGGAGTCAAACCACATTCCTATAAAGGAGGAGGTAAAGAAAATAGAGAACATAGCATCAAAGGTTTGGACGTGCTTTTTTAGTTAAACAATATTACAAGCCACATAATTCACCTTTACCTATAAAAACTCTTGAAACTATGATCTGAAAACTTAGAAAAGATTTGAAAAGTTTGTATCTTTATTGGGGACTTATATGGGTTAATTTAATAGGCAAAAATCAAGATGAGATTTGAGTAAGGGATGAGGAACTAAAGTCTGGGGGGTGGGGGAAGGAATTAGGGATATCATGAATTGCCTAGATTTTATATTTGTTAGGGAGACCTAAATCCAGCTCTGGCCTCCTGAGTTTTCCACTTTCTCAGCCACATAAGCAGGTATAGGTTTTATCACTGACCAGAAAAATACTTGTAAATTCACCAGTCAATAGCTTTCCTTGTGAGGATTTAAAAAAATATTCCGAGAGTACTTTTCTGCCTTCCTTAAAAATCCAAGTTGCCCTCTTACTTTCCTTCTTTAGATCAAATCTTCATTCATTCAGAACAACTGGGATTAAACTTTGCTTAAGTAGTACATTCCCCAAAACTCAATTTTTTGGTTCTTAGGCTAGGAAACCCCAAAATGTGATGATAGTCAAAGAAAGGAAACAGTAAGAAACAGCTGTTGACCAAATAAGCAAGAGCGGTGACGATATGAAAACAATAATGATAATATTACCTTGTATTTCGAAAGTATCTTTCTCCAAAAAGGTTCACCACATTGATGGATATGTATATTTTATATTTTATCCTTGGTGATTGAAAAAAATAGGTTCATTCATATTAATGTATATTTCCAGTTATCCACAAATATTTTGGCTGTTTCTATTTGCTGCATCTTTAACTGCAACTAATTTCCTCATTGAGAAATATCTGGAAACTGCATTGACTTTATACTTTCTTTAGTGCATAGAGTCCTATTTTCTGTATCCTCTTCAACTTTGGGCAGTTTTGTTGTTTGTAGCTTCATGTTTCACTTGTCTGAATTCATGTTAGCATGTTCACTTTGCTCTTTTAATCATTACAACTTGTCTACAAATTCTTTCCTGCAGTTTCATTTATCACCATCGAACTTCATCTTCTTGCTATCATAATCTATGTAATTCCCTTTTCTATGTGATTATTTTAATAAACAGCATTCCATTTTTTTGCTATGTAATTATTTTTTTTTTTAAACTTCTTGATAGCGGGTACACATCAATGAGGTACTACTGATTTTTCTCTTCATTCTATATAATGTAACTTATAACCTATCTTTTCTCCTACCTTCCTAAACTTTACAGTGTCATTTCACCAATTTCACCAAAAGTCTGAGCTGCCTTCCCCACATAGCTCTATATATTCTTTTTGGATATCTCCTTAAATTCTCTTTCCTTACCTAGCAGAAACCTTTCTCTGCCAACTCATTTTATTGTAAAGTAGTTTTGTTTGATGAGTGTTAGTTTGAATCAATGATCTTAGAAGTGAAAAGGGGACCTCCCACCAACACAATTTTTGATCTACCCCTTTTCCCTGTAGGAACACACATACTGTTCTCACTTAGCAGACAGTGCAACCAAAGCCCAGAGAAGTGACTTGTATAAGGTCACACCTCTGTTAAGTAAGGAAGCAGTAGCTGGCCTCCACCTTCCTAAAAGAGTTATAGTGGGAGACTGGAGAAGGAAGCTGGCACTGGAGAAGGAAAGTCTTTGAGTAAGGGAACTAAGTGATTAATACTTGTGTGGAGAAGTTATTGGTGCTTGGACTCAAATCTACAATACATAATGAATATTAATAAAGACCACTGAAAAGCTACATAGTAATGAGAATTATAGAAGAATAAACTGTACTCACATACTAATGTTCCAGTCACTTAATGTTACATAATAAACCATCCCCAATCCTAGGGGCTTAAAACAACAATATTGTGCTCACAAATCTGCAATCTGGGCAGAGTTCTGCAGGGACAGCTGGTTGATTGCTTAAAATCTGAGAGCTAGAATCATTTGAAGGCTCATTCAACTCAGACATTTGGAGGACAGAACATCTTGGGCTGCTGGGGCTCCTTGGACATCATTCTCTATCTCTACATGGACCCTTTGGCATGGCAGCTTCAGATTAGCCAAACTTCTCACATATCAACTCATTGCTCCCATGGGACGTGGCTCAAGAAAGAGAGTAAGGTAGAAACTGCACTACCTCCTATGACTTACCTCTGGAACTCAAACAGCATCACTTCTGCTACATCCCCTTGGTCAAGGCAGTTACAAAGATCTTCCTAGATTTAAGAGGCAAGGATATAGACTCTACCTCAATGGAAAAGTGTCAACATTGTATTGTAAGAGCACTGAGATGAGGCCTACATCAGTGTAGCTATCTTTGGAAAAGATATCTGCCACAACTAAAAAACACTGGATTACCAAAGCACTGAAACACAGAGTTGAAATAGACCTTGAAAAGACCGTTTGTCATTAACAAAACTCATTCTGCGAGACACAACTCAAATGGTCCTTCTTTTTGGAATCCCTCTTTGATGTCCTCCAGCTACAATAGCCCTTTGTAAATATGCCTACTCTCTCACTCAATATATTCTACTGTAATTATTTTTATAACATGATTGCAGTCAGGCAGGTACTATCAACCTGTCAATTAGCCAAGCTTTTTTTTTTTCTTCTAATCAATCTACATGGCATAGGAAACACCACAAAGAAAAGGCTTCAGACTGATAGGGAAAACACATTTCTAGAGGAGCCAGAAGTGACAGTTTGCACAGAAAGCAGAGCAGGGAGAAAAGCATCAGCGATTAAGAGAAGAAAAACTGACATCATACACACAGAAATATATAGTATATATTTTTGCCTTATATTAAAGATTGAAGGCACAAGCTGCAAATATCATAATAACCTAGAGAGGTAAGCGGCTGAGATGGAAGCATTGCTGAAAGCAGTGGTTCTCCAACCTCACCTGTTTCAGACTCACCTGAAGAGCCTGTTGAACCACTCCCAGAGTTTTTGATTCAGCAGGTCTTGGTGGGCCTGAAAATCTGCATTTCTCACGAATTCTCAGCCGACTCTGTTGCTGGTGGTCCGGTACTAGGCTTTAAGAACCACCAGCCTAAAGGTTTTTAGATCTGAAAGCAGTGGTCACAGCTGAAGCCCTGGCAAAAATGAAGAAACCAGAAACCTGGAGAAAATGACCCAGGAGACGAAGTGGCCTGATTTTAACAGGGCCCATTTCTCTGTGGGCCCCCCTACCGGCCAGGGGATGCTCAAGAGATTATGTCCAGGTGGCCAGGAGGCAGACACCGCCGCGTCTTCTCAGGCACGGTGACGAGACGCCCCCTCCCGACGGTCTCCGGGTAGTGTTCGCTGGAACCGCACACAAGAGCTGCGGGTCGAGGTGGGCGGGGCTAAACCAGACCCACTGGGAAAACAAGCCGCCGTGACGCGAGTCCCCGCCCCTTAGGGCGGGGGTGGGGCGCCTGGTCGTAATTGGTCAGCGTTGCCCGTGCGCAGTGACGTTATGCTTAGGCGGAACGTTTCTAAGAGGAGCGCGGGAGCTGAGAAGTGGAGTTTCGGTTAAGTCCCCGAGAGGCCTCGAAAATATTGTTACGCTCTCAGGTTCTCGTTGGGAGAGCGGGAGCTGCTTCCCCACGAGCTTCCCGTCCTAACCGCCTGCTACCTAGCAGTGCCTCCCTGCCTCCCACGTGCCCAGGTGAGCATCCGAGTGGGGCATCTGAGTGTGTGTGTGTGTGTGTGTGTGTGTGTGTTAGTGTTAGGGGAGGGAACAGCTACTGTGCTTGTGGCACGAGAGAGGAAAGGAGCGAGAGGAATACGTTCTGTTTTCTTTTTCTCGTGGCTCCGGGAACCTTCCTTCTTACGTCTTAGGGATCACTAACTAGTCTGATGTTGCTGAGTCTTGCGATTCTAGGAAATTAGGCATTGATTAGTTTTCCAAACAATTTTAAGTGCCTGCTATGAGTTAAGCACTGTGCTATGCTCAGGGACTACACAGGTAATTATGTTACAGGCACTTAAAAGTGGCAGGCACAGAACAGATGAGTGATTCATATTTGAACTGAAGTGAACAGAGGCCCTGAGGAGAGGACTTAAATCCGAAAGACAAATAATTATTACATGGTGTGGTGTGATTGGTGCTCAATTCAAGGTGTACGTGGAAACATAAGGGGTGAGCTCTTTGATTAGCTGATACCTGATCTAAGGGTTCAAGAAAGAGGCAAAGAATTGAAAAATCAAGCCTCAAATATAAGGGGGTAGAGGGAGGGTAAAGTGAGTAAAGGGGATCAGATATATGGTAGCTGAAGGAAACTGGACTTTGGGTGGTAATCACACAATAGAATATGTAGATGTCAAATTATAATGTACACCTGAAAATTATATAATTAACCAACGTTACCCCAATAAACTTAATTAAAAATCAAGCCTGTGAATTCTCTAGCCACTGCCAGTGAGCCTCTACAACCCAGTTGTAGACACTTAGTTCCCTATTCTTGCCAAGAAATGGAAAACACATCGAATGATATGGATTCTTTTATTCTCAATAGGTTCCCAGTTTCAGAGAAGATGACAGAGGAACTGGATCTCATGGGACATGACTCTGATGGGGGTAGTGAGGAAGTGGTCCTAACTCCTGCAGAGCTCATTGAAAGGCTGGAGCAGGTAGGCATCCCAAATAGAATCCAGTCTTTAGCCTTATTATTTAGTCTAGCTGTGCAAATGTCAGGAATCAGGACATGAAGAAATGAGATGCAAGGCTTATTTCAAGAGAAGAGGGACTGAATCTTACCATCTACACAGAAATAGGAAGTAGCAGAGACAGCCTCTGTTAGAAACCTCATCTTAAACACAAAATCCTCAAATGGGGCCAGGAAGGGACAGCTTTGGGTACATTTAATAGAACAGTTCACAGAGCAAGAATTTGCTACTTGATATTTTCAGGGACTACAGAAGTTTTGTGTGGAAATGTGGAAGTTTTATACCTTAGTCTCTTAAACGTTTATCTGTGTTTCCCTGTAGAATACTTGGGTTAGCAAGAAAGGGCTGAAACACCTTTTTTAGGTGAAACTGGTCTTATTCCTTTTCCTCCCATATACTTTCTTCTGCTAACTGTTCTCTATGTTTTCAATCCTTATCTAAAATTATTTCTAGGCTACCTCTCTTTTTAGTCATAATAGCTATGATTTGAGCATTTCCTGTGTGCCAGTAACTATGTTATTTATAGTTACTATCTCGTGAAGCTCTGGTAGATAGGAATTTAGACTATCTGTATTTAAATCCCTTCATGCCACTAGTCTATTATGTGACCTTAGGTAGGTTATATAGCTTATCTCAAGTATTTCCTTGACTGCAAAATGGAGTTAATAATAGTGGCTACCTCACAAAGTTTTTGAGTAGATTAAATGAGATAATATATATAAAGCACTTAGCATATAGTCTGACGCATGATAAACACTCACTGAATGTTAGCTGTGAGTAGTAATAATCCTTACAACAACTCAATGAGGCAGATACTATTGTTATCTCTATTTTACAGTTGAGGAAACTAGAGCTTAAAGATGTAAAGTCATTTGCCTACAGTTGCATAAAGACAGCAGAGCCAGGATATAAACCAGGTCTCTGACTCCAAAATACATGCTCTTAATCCAGTACACCTGCTGCCTTATTCTTGCCTTCTTCTTTTAACTGCCCCATTCCAGAACTTTCTCACATTAATTACGTTAGTGTTCTTCATTCTTTCCTACCATACATGCCATCATGAGTGACAAAATCAAAGGAATATAATTTTTAAATTATATCTTATGATAATCCTTACTACATAACAGTGATTCTTAATTTGTTTTTATATCACAGACCTTTTTGAAAATCTGGTGAAAACTCTGGCCCTTCTTCAGCAAATAATAATACCACCCATGCAGAATTTTTCATATAATTTCAGGAGTTTCACAGACTCCTTGAAACCTGCCTACCTAGTAGTCTGGAAACCCCAGTTTAAGAGCCCCTGCTTTTATTAAAAAGGGATACATTAAATGGAAATTTAAAAAACCACAAAGCATGAAGGACCAAACTGATACATTCAACTACATTAAAATTAAGAACTCTTTTTACACCTTCATAAGAGTGAAAAGACATGCCACAAAACCGGGAGAAAATATGCACAAACTATATAACTGACAAAAGTATCCATAATACACAAACTTTACAAACAGAGCAGTAGAAAAATGAAGTCTTAATGGGCATCTCCCAGCAGCGGAAACCAGGATGGCCAAGAATCGTATCAAACAGACATT
The DNA here is from genome assembly GCA_028627145.1 of Eidolon dupreanum. Classification (NCBI taxonomy): domain Eukaryota; kingdom Metazoa; phylum Chordata; class Mammalia; order Chiroptera; family Pteropodidae; genus Eidolon; species Eidolon dupreanum. The sequence continues at coordinate 46,334,409 of CM053508.1, read as the reverse complement.
CGACCTTTTTAGTAATCAGGAAAATGAAAATTTAAATCCCATTGAGATATCACTTCATACCCATCAGATTGCGGAAACGAAAAGGGTGAACATTGTGAAGTATTGGCAAGGATGTAGAGCAGTTTGCACACCTGTACTGTAGGGGACATGTAAATTGGTACAGTCGCTTTGGAAAATAATTTGTTATTGTCTGGTCAAGTCGAAGGCACACATATCTTGTGGCCCAATCATTCTACTTCCTGGTACATACCCTAGAGAAAATGTGCACATGTACTCCATAAGGCATGCACAAAATATTCACAGCATTGCTTACAATAGTTAAAAACTGCAAATACCCAGATATCCTTCAACAATAGAATATGTAAAAAATTATGGCATATACATACAATAGGAAAAACAAACAGCAATAAAATGAGTAGAAGATAACTCCTGAAACAGCATGGATAACTCTCAGGAACGTAACGCAGGATAACAAAAATTAAGTTGTTGGAAAACCATTTATGTAAAGTTCAAACACTCATAAAACTATTATTTAAGGCAGAGCTTGCCAGCTTGGGTGATATGGCACACACTGGTGTACTGCATATGCCTCCGTGATGCATTTTACCCTCCACCATCTGGGGCAGCCAGAGCGCCCACGCTGGTTGCCTCTTGTGGGTGACATCAGGAAGGCAGTCTAAGGATAGTAGGGTCTGACAGCACAACCTCAGCTTGGCAGTGGGTGAGCGTGAGTTACATCTTGGGCCTGGTGCTTTCTTGCAATGTCTCGAATGCAGCCAAGGAGTTGGTCTGCTACCTGGACAGCTGCTGCAGCAGGACACAGACTCAGGCTGCATGGCATTGATTGCCCAAGGAGGACCTGCCAAGGGCCACTGATAAACACAGCTCCAGAAGCACATATAGGATAGTCTTCAATGCTTATGAAAAATGATTTAAAAGTTATTGCCTACAGTGCAAAGTTTCTCATTTTAATGATGAAATCTGAAGTCTGAAATCAAGATACTGACACAGTTTGGTTTCTTCCTAGGCTTTTCTTGGGCTTGTAGATGAACGTCTTCTCCCTATGTCTTCATATGGTCTTCCCTCTGTGTGTCTGCATTCAGATTTCCTCTTAAAATGACACCAGTCATATTGGATTAGGGCCCACCTAATGATCTCGTTTTAACTTAATCTCCTCTTTAAAACCCTGTCTCCAAATACAGTCACATTCTGAGGTACTATGAATTAGAACTTCAACTTATGAATTGGGGATTGGAGGGGAAGACACAGTTTAGCCCATAATGTGATGAACAGATTGTCATTAAAAATTTTGATCAGGACCCAGATGTAGCCATTTCAAATATGGAACGTGATTATCTAAAAAGACTGTGGATTTAAATACAAGCAAATTTCTCACTAAAAATTTTGAAAAGATTTTATGTGAAAGTTTTATATTAATATAAATTTTCCCGTAATGTTTTATATTGTATCATAGTTACATAATATAAATGAGAAATCCCCCCTAAAAATCTACTCTATTTTATCCCAGTGTACTATATAAACACTATCATTTTCTTTGAATGCCCTGTCATGAAAAGGTTAGGAAGCACTGTAAAGAGATACAAACAAATGTAGTGAAACTGTACAGAAAATTAAACACTAAATTCAAGCTAATGAGGAGAGAAGGACACAGGAACTTTTAAACTAATGATAGTATTTGTTAATGAGGTTATATATACACAGGTATTAATATCACTGTTCTTCATGTTGATATGTATTTTATAAATATTTTTGTACCTATTAATATTTAATAAAATCAGTTAAAAAGAGAAACTGCTTTATAAGTTCTCTATGAGAATTTCATCTTTTGTCACTTATGCTACTTGAAAATACAGGTTGTCTTTCTGGCTAACTTCTGTAACACTAGTACAGAAGCTTGAGCACTTGAAAAAATTCAAGGAGCAGTACCCAGTATTTAATAATGTGGCTTGTTTATGGTGATAATTGGAGAAGCAGAGACTCAAGGACATCAAAAAGAATAAATTGAGCCTGATTGGCTGTAATTCTGAGCTCTTGTTAAAACTAAATTTCCTATAACTGAAAGATAAGTATAGTTTTCCTCAGTCACCTGTAGATATTTCAGTTTTCTGAACCTTGATAGTTTCTGAAATGTACCAAGCATTTGGGCCTGAGTCACATATTAGGAATTTAACCTCTTATTTCAAAACTGTTTAATAGATAAATATCCACTTCTATTGTGATCCTTTATATTCTAGGGCAGTTAGCAAATAACAATCTGTTTTTTCATTAATGCAATGAGGATAACTATATCCATTTTCCCTCAAATGTTACAATGATGAATGAAAATATTTGTAAAGTGCTCTGAGCTTCAGGAATGAAGAGATGTATAGATTGATGTAGTGTTACTTTGACTCTCAAAATTGAAAGATGCTGGTGTCCCCTGGTGGGAAAGAGCAGGCGAACAAGTAGAAATGTGTTAATGCTACTTGTTGAAAAGTACCGTTTGAATACTAGATGGTGTTACTCTTGGCAACAGGTATCATAACTGACATATTTTTGAAGTGAACAGTGATTTTTTTGTACTATTCATCAAATATGTTTGTAAACACAGCTTTACTACTAAAATAGAAAAGTCACTATTAAATATAACTTGTATTTTCAAGTGGTAGGCAGTTTTCTTTGAAACAGCTGTAATTTTCATGGGGTATGTACTAACTTACAGGGTTATTTTGCTCCACTGTGAGTGATTATATATATATATATATATATATATATATATATATATATATATATATATATGTATGTATGTATGTTGTTTTTTTTAGGCCTGGATGAATGAAAAGTTTGCCCCTGACCTGCTGGAAAGCAAGCCTGAAATTGTAGAGTGTGTAATGGAACAGCTAGATCACATGGTAAGAGTTGCTTATCCCGAGGTTACAATGGAAGAGAACATTAAAAGGGTTTGTCAGTACAGTGAGAGGTCTGATAGCAAATATGTTTCATTTGGCCCAGCCTAGTTTTATTTTGTTTCTTTTTAGTATTGAATTAGTTATCCACATTTATAAAGCATGAGATTTCCTGTGAATATCTGAATATCACTTCCCATGAACAGTCTAAAAACCTGTCATCACCAGCTCCATATTTTTACATGTAATAACAGCTGACCAGAGCAGGGTAAAGGCTATTCCCTTTCAATGTGCTTTCCAGTTCCCCACAGTCCCTAACTACCCACCTTTCTCATGTATCTTACCTGCTTGGCCCCTATAGACATTTGAGTTTTGAGGCCTTGTCTTAGATGAGCTGAATCTTAGTCATTATCAGCCTCAGAGTAGCTTTAAAACATTGATATTTTACATTTTCTCAACTGGTGTTTTAATACTACTTTTTAAACCCTTTAGACATTTCTTCTGTCTGCTGTATTATCTCCTTTATAATTGGGTTAGAGTTCTAGGCCCTTCTGCCCAGTCATATTCAGATTCTATTTAAATGGTCATTTTCTAAAAGTACAGGCATACCTCTTTTTATTACGCTTTAATTTATTGTGCTTCACAGATGTTGCGTTTTTTACAAATTCAAGGCAAGACCCTCCACCACCAAAAAGATTACTACTCTCTTACTTGTGGTGGTCTGGAACAAAACCTGCAACATGGTCGAGGTATGCCTATAAATGAGTTTTGTTTTAACTTTTTATAATGAGACTATAGGCATATATTTGTGTAATTTTGAAATTAAAGGGAAATGAGAACCCTTATATAATGAGTATTTTGTTCTCCTTTGACATAAATGTAGTGTTTGCGTCCCGAGCATTGCCAGTGATGATGGTCCTTGTTGGCTATGTACAAATTAAGCAAAAAAAGGTTCTTAGTCTTTGAATATCATGCTTTTTATAAACTTCATTTTCTCTTTTAATAGGAAGAAAATCTCAGGAGAGCAAAGAAGGGAGACCTGAAGGTCAGTATCCATCGAATGGAGATGGAGAGGATCCGCTATGTCCTGAGCAGCTACTTGCGGTGTCGGCTTATGAAGGTTTGACATGGCATTAAGTAAGGCAGTGTAGTCTGTACTATAGTACGAGTGTCTTGGGAAGAAACTGGGCTGGGGCCTTGGAGAGTCCAGGGCCTGAAGATGCTACTGAGGCCCAGTAACGGGGTAGCTAAAGAGTAAGGAGGGCGAGAGATTGTTCTGGAGAAGCATAGATGGAACATGTGTTGCACACCTCTGGGGACACATTTTTTGTCTTTTTATTTGCTACATGAATGGTGCTCCCTGGAGTTACAGCATGGCAGTGCTGACTTGACATTCAGCTATAGCTCTGTGGCCATCTATCTAACTTATAAAAATGAAATTGCAAGCATTCTTATTTTGTATGATATCTATTTTAACCCTGGAAAGTTCTTACTTCCTTGAAGTTTCTTCTCATTTGACTCCACTTGTCCCCTTAGTTATTACAAAACAAATATAGTCTTCTATGTGAATTCTCATATCTGAATATCTGAAGACAGCTCATGAGTCTCATTGAAGTCCTCTCAGCTAAACATTTCAACCATTTATTTCCATTTACTCTCCTGGTCTCCTCCCTACAAAGATTCTGGTTTATCAGTATCCTTCTTTAATTATACCACCTCAACCCAGTACAATATTCCAGTTGTGGTTTGGCCATGTTTGTGAACAACCCTTATTCTAGATATTAAAATAGTAATGCCACCTAGTATCACATTAGTGTATCTGACAGAGACCTGACTCTAACTCATTCTGCCCTCACTGTTAATCTAACTTTATCTGAAGTATTTAAGTTACCATTACCCCATCCTCTCACCATCCTGTATATATATATGGCTGGGTTTTAACCCCTATGTGTAGGACTTGATACTTATCCCTCTTAAACTTCATTTTATTAAACCGAGGTGTTTCCCTGGTCTCTGGATCCTGATCTTGTCATCTAACATATTAGCTATCTCCTAACACTTTATGTCATCAGCAAGTTTGATAAGTATGTCATCATCAAAGGTCTTATCTGACTTGTTAATAAGACTAGGCCAATAATTGAATATTCTACCAGAGACTTCCTTGTGGATTGACATCTGTCCATCAAATCAGTATTCTTTTTTTCAACTGTTTATGAGTCACCCATCTATATTATCACCCAGCCCCAGGTTTACGGTTTGACCACAAAGGTGTTATAAAGACACTGTCAATATTTTGGAAAACATATGATATTGAAACAAACAATATGCCTTTCTACCCACCCTCAACTATTAGACCACACACTTTTTTGTTGTTGTTTGGGTAAATCCTTTTCATATTAACCATTTACTTTTCTTTGAGTTCACAAACCATCTTTTAAATTATCTATTCAGTGTTAAGAATATTAATCTGTATTGAATTTCCCACTTTGTGTATTTTTGAAATTGAGAAATTTGCCTATCCCTAATCTTTCACACCTCTTTTGAGCTAATTTTTCTGAGATTATGAAACTACACATATTTTTAGTATACTAAGTGATGTAGTAGTAGTAGCAATTTACATATAGCAGGAGAAAGTGCTTCATACACTTAAACTCCATATAAATGTTAATTTAATTTAATTTATCTGGAACATTATTGATCCAACCCAGAAGACAAACTCCTTTAAGTAGTTGAGTGTTCCTTTATCTTGGCCTTCAGTTCCTTCTTACCATTGTCATTTCCCTGCTTACAAAGAGCATTTCCTTGACAGAGATAACCATAGCCCTTGACTTCAACAGAGTGATCCCTTCCAGGTACCTGAACACATACCTTTTTGTCACTTTCCCCCACCCCCCTGATAATTCTTAGCATTTTTTCTAAGCCTCATCTCATTGTGGACTTTATTCTTGCTAGTTACGTTCATATAATTAAATGTCACTATTCTGTCTGCTTCTGTATTCTGTGTGCATCTTTCCAGCTTTTTTATGTTTCATCTCATAGAAAAACACTGTACAATTACATAAATATATTAAATAATATTCCCTTCTCTTTCTCTTAAATATCATTTACAATTGTATTTTTAGATTATTTTTTTATGAATATCTCATCCTTTTTAAACTGACTTCCTTTATAGAGCCCTTATCTTTCCCCTGAATTCTTTGAAACTTGCCTTCTTGAAGAAGGTTATTATGAAAAATAATCTTGACCACGAAGACTTGCCATTTTTGAAGTCAATTGCTATATTAACCCCAACCTCAATAGTTTTCAGAAAACTATTATGTTTGACATTCGAACCTTGACAGATGATTTCATTGTGATTTTTATTTATCCTCACAGATAGAGAAGTTTTTCCCTCATATCCTTGAAAAGGAGAAAACACGCCATGAGGGGGAGCCTTCTAGCCTTTCTCCAGAAGAGTTTGCCTTTGCCAAAGAGTGAGTAAGCAGTAAGTGTGAGAACTGCCTTCCGTTCCCAGGCTCACGAGCATGAGCTTTGGTGGTTCATGAAGCCGATCTCAGAGCCAGTGTTGTCTGTGTGATAGTCCTGATGGCCCCTACCAGCCATGTTGTTACAGTGATTTGAATTTGTATATTTCAGGTACCTGGCTAACACAGAGACCTATCTAAAGAAAGTTGCCTTAAGGCATATGCCTCCTAATTTACAGAAAGTGGACCTCTTGAGGTCAGGTAAGCAGAACATTCTTTTTTCAGACATCCCAAGGGGCTGTAGTTTACATCCCAACTTTCTTCAGGTGCTTTAGAAAATATCTTTTTCTTTACTCGTTTCCTCTCAAACATGGAAAAATAAGCATGTAGATAAGCAGAAAGGAAAAGAGAGGAATTAAAAACAAAAAATTGTTAAAAGCAGGTACAAAGACAGCCATGGATTCTTCAGGTCTGGCTGAAATTCTTGTGACCGCTATTGTATATTAGACTTATTCCTGTATTCAGTCATTCGTTCCTTCAGCTGCTATCTACAGGGCATCTGCACAGTGCCAGGCTCTTCTCACTAGTCTCTGCCCTCAAGGGGCCAGCAGTCTTTTCTTCACAGATTCCAGACTGAGCAGGGACTGTCTAGCTACCAAGGAGGACTTGAATAGGAGGCTATGGAAACCTTCAATGATTCCTTGTAACAAATAGTAATGGCTCCTCACCTTTTTGTTGTGAGGAGTTTCTCTCATTATGGAAAAGGGGGAGCAGGACTGAGAGTATTTGGGGTTGAAAGAGAAGGTGGGTAAGAGAAGAGAAGCAGGGCCAGTCCTTCCACCTCTCACCCTCTTCCCCGAGTCCCCTTATAATTCTGCTGAGCTGAGAGGAGGGAGGAGTTATGGTAGTAACTCCTAACCTTGGATCTACTAACTGGGGACCCCTACTGTGTAAGTTAAAATCCATATGCCTCACACTTTCATAGCTTGCCATATCTAAGCAGGAACTTATCAGGCAAAATTGCCAGACCAATTCCAACAATGCTCCAGGGACTGGAATCTACCTTGTTCACAAGCTAAGCTTAGTGTGCTAAAGTCACAAATTCAAGTACAACTAAACTCTGTGAGTTCATTTTTCCCCACAGCCTGTGTTGTTGTCTACACTGTGACCCATGTGGCAGGTGGAAGAACTAGAACAGGATGGTGGAGGCATGGTTCACCAGGGGTCTTAGTCAGCTCAGGCTGCCCTATCAAACTACTGTATGCTAGGGAGCTCAAACAACAGACATTTACCTTTCCACAGATCTGGAGGCCAGAAGTCTGTGATCAAGGTGCTGGCAGGGTTGATTTCCTCCAGGGCCTCTCCTTGGCTTGAAGATGGCCACTCTCTTGCTGCCTTTTCACATGGTTGTCCCTCTGCACACAAGCCCCCAGTATCTTTTCTTATAAGGACACTAGTCAGATTAGATTAGCCCCTACCCTAACAACCTCATTTTAACTTAATTACCTTTGTAAAGGTCCCGTCTCCAAATACATTCTGAAATACTAGGAGTCAGAGCTTCAGCATATGAATCTGGGGGACAGGGAGTAGGACACAGTGAAGCCTATAACACCAGGAGCAAGCCAGACCCATACCAGATTTGTGAAACTGTGAATTAGTCATCTTGGTGAACCTTCCTGATAGAAACAGAAGGCCCACCCAGTCCATGTCCAGTTCAGCCAGTTTTGTCTGCATCTTAGGAGCAGAGCAGGAACCATATGTCGTCTAATCATTGTCCACTGCTATTGCATCCAGTTGATTAAAGCACCCACAGAACCACTGATGGGCTTGCATCCGAATTCCTGAAACTGGATCTAAGCCATTGTTCCAGAGTTCCTAAACATTGATGGATACCTCCTAAAACATTCACATATCACTTGTCCTGGATCCCTTTCAAGGACTAGATCCAGGCTCCTGGAATTGGAAGCTGCTAGGGGAGGTATGTTTTGAGGAAGGGAAGATTAGCCCACCCTGGTGAAATCTGAGTCTTGCTTAGCCCAAATGTGTGAATCCCCTTCTGGCCTCTGCAGCCCTATAGATCCAATGGCAGGGTGGGGGAGGCATGTTGAAATCTAAGCTAAGTTTCCTGGGATCAGTACCTGCCCAGTGGGGTCAACTGACCCTGAAGTTAGAGTCTCTTTGAGAGGCCCAAAACTCTGGAGCAGCCCAGGAACCCTCCTTAGATCTTCGGAGCCCGTTATCCAGAACCCGCTCCTACAGATGAGGGAATCAAGGGCAATATGAAATCTGAGCTGGGCTCTTAGAACTGAGAGTTATCCAGTAGGTTCTTTGGACCCTGCAGTTAATGGAGTGCTCCAGGTACAAGTGGAGTGCCAGGAAGTGAAGAGCTATTGAGGAGCAGCCCAGCTTGGGGCACTCACTTGAAGTGTTGGCTGGTGGTGGAAGAGGAGGGATGGCAGCAGCTGTTTAACCTGGGGCTGATTAGTGAGGGACTTACAGGTAAAACCTGCTTTCCTTAGTCCAACACTCAAGACTATTACCATAGGACCCGATCTTTCAAATACAGCAGGTCCTTGAATAACATGGTTTTGTTCAGCATTTTTTCATTATAACATTGCTGAGCTGCCAAAAGACCTTAACTCTTGTTTACATCAATTAGCGTATGTTAAAATTGGTTTAGTTATACACCATTTCACTTAAAATCGCAGCATTTATCAACAACATTAAGTGAGAACTTACTGCACTTTCTTCTCCTACTCCTTTATATAAAAATAACCAGATTTATATACTCTGTCCTCCCAAAACGTCATGCATATTCTATGTGGCCCTTGCCATTACCTCCCAGATTTACTCTTTTCTCTTTAAGTCCTACCCTTTTCTTCAAAGCTTACATCAATTTCTTTCTCCCCACATCATTGAATGAATGTTCCATTCAGGTAAGACTTCATCAAATGCCGTTGTTACCAGAGACCATGTATTCTGTTTGTATCCTCCACAGTGTGTAGCAGAATTCCCTGCATGTCTGAAATACTCATCGTTTGTTGAAAGAGTGGTTGCTGTGTGAAACCATGGGTAGGAAGCGTGCTGTTTCTAAGAGGAGCCAGATCTCTCCTCAAATCACCCTACTCCCAAAATGCTTTTACATCAAGTCCCTCAGTGCTCAGTATAATTAATTATAGTAACCTTTCTTATATTGATCTCATTAACTGAGCATTTTCTGAGTATATTATTGTTTTTCTGGCAGTTCCCAAACCGGATCTAGATTCATATGTGTTTCTGAGAGTGAAAGAACGACAAGAAAACATAATGGTAGAACCAGAAACAGACGAACAGAGGTGAGTGACATATGTGTCTTTGACAGTGAGAAATAATTCCTCCGGATAGAGCACTAGCTAAGCTCTGCAGATATGTTTTCTTTTTCCTTTTCAGGGACTATGTGATTGACTTGGAGGAAGGCTCACAGCACTTGATCCGATATAAAACCATTGCACCCCTGGTCGCTTCTGGAGCAGTACAGCTAATTTAAAACCAAAAATAAATAAGCAAGAGTGAAGACATGGAACATTAGAGAAAATATTTATACACTCCTCATATCACTTTGTGCCTAAAGACAGACTTTTCTCAACAGTGCTGTGGATCACTTGGGCACTGAGAAAGGTGCTCAAGGCAGGATCCCTAACTTGCTACATATCCGAACATTTTTGCCATTTTAGCCAGAATCAGCAGATGGGGCCATTGCTCTGTTGATTCTGCACACTGGGCAAGTTCATGGAGACTCTCACTTTGTGCACCTTTTCCCTTCATGGTATGTTTTTGGCTAACAAAAATGAGGCAAAGGTAGTTCCTAAAAAAGGCATCACTGTTAGGGGACCATAGTTAGCCCTGACCTAATACTGGTAGGAAAGTCCATTTAACCTTCCTAGTAGGAAGAGTGTAAATAGATTAAAGAAAACAACTGTGGTCTTCTTCCGATATGTCACTAAAATTGTGTAAACTAACCTTTTGAACCTCTAATGTGGAATTTAAAACCAGTTTCTCTCATGCTTAACTGGGAGTCACAACCAAACCAATAACCATTATTAAGTTTTGGTTTTGTGGAAAAATAAACCTCAGACAGTTCTCAGTTTGTAGTCTAATGCAATATGTTTTCCCTGCTGCTGGCCTGCAGCCTCCCTGTGTCTCAGGCAGCTTTGCCAAGCCAGCCTCCAGACCATCTGGCCATCCTTGGCCGAGGCTCTGTTAGCAGAGCAACATTAATATCTCATATTATGACCTTAGTGGCAGCTTTTCTTTTTTAAGCTCTTCACTTTCTCAAGGGAAATGGACGAAAATAAAATAGACTATCACCATGATATATGAAGGAGGGATGTGAACAATGAATGAATCGTCTTTCTTTGAAATATAATAAAAAGTAGACTTCGTTCTAGTCTTATTTAATGAAAAGGAGATTTTCATTTACATGATATAGGCTCTTAGAGTAATCACTGTAACATTGCTCTCATTTCTAGGAGAAATCACTAAGTAAAAGCAAGGAAGGTTTTACGCATTTTATATTTCATATAGTACCTTATTTCTTCCAGAGTGTTTTTACCTTCTTTAGCTATTCATTTAACAGACATGTACTGAGCATTCAGTGTGACAGGGACAGTTAAAGGTACTAAGGCTCCAACCTAGGATAATATAGTAATTGTCCCTGCTCACATGCTGATAAGTGCTTTGAAGAGAATTCACACAAGGTGACTCACTGGAGGGTAACTAGATTGGGTAGTCTGAGAGTTTCTCACTGAGTACAATGAATCTCACAGTATTAGGCTGAGATCTGAATAACCAGAAGGAGCCAGACACAGGGGTTAAAGGAAGAGCATTTCACGCAGAAAAGGCAGCTTGTTCAAAGCCCTGCAGTAGAAACAAGCTCTGCCTGCTGTCAGTGTGGCTAGAATGCAATGTGCAGCATGGAAAATGGTGCAGGATAAGGTCTGACAGGCCGGGTCCAGCTCACTTATGGCTTTGTTAGGAAGCATCCCTTTTGGTCCTCATAGCAGTCCTGAGAAGTAGGCAGGGCTGGTAGTATGAAATAGGTGGGAGACAAAGTGGATATTCAGTGATAAGTCTGAGACTAGAACCTAAGTCTTCTTTCTCCTAGTCACAAGTGTCATGCTCACTCACCATTGCCTCCATCGTTGTACTAAGCAGCCAGTAGAGGGACATGGGCTATTATGTTACACTATTATAAGTGCTTCCTAAGCCTTAGTATGCACACCAATTGCCTGGAGATCTTGTTCAGATGTAGATTCTGATTCAAGAGTTCTGGGGTGGGGTCCAGGAGTCTGAGGAGATCTTGGGCTGTGCAGTTGCTGCTGACCCAGGGACCATATTTTGTGTGACAGGGCTCTACATCTTCCTGTCACCAGCTTCTGTCTTGTGCATGCGAGGCTGCCTGGAGGAGTTTAAGGTCTCTACTAAAGCCACAGAGTAAATTGTTCCATTTCCTAGTCACCTCTTCAAAGGAAGACTGATTTAAATATGTGTTTTTAACATAAAGGGGAAGTTGAATTTCAAAACAAAGTAGAAAGGGAAATAATGTGACTTAGTGTGACATTGACTTTAACTTTTTTAGTTTGCGATATTTTGCTTTATTGTTAAAAACTCAATACTGGAAGCGTGACAGACATTTTCTTCAAATAATTGCATCATAGTTTATCATAAGCTTGTCACCAGCAAATGGCTATTCCTGAGAAATGCTTGCAGATCCATATCTGGGTTTTCCCCACTGTAGCAATCATGTATCAGCTGTGACTTTGCAATAAGATGCCAGCCGAGGTTTACTTTTTGCCCACTAAAGCAGGCAATGAGGCTTTAGTGCCATCTTTGTATGCATTGACTTGCTTCTGTTATGTACACAAAGCTTTCAGAGTCAGTTGTTAAGCAAGCATGTTACTCATCAATTCTTCATAAGATGTTCTTTAATTTATTGTGGGAGGCTAAACATTCCAAACATTTGGAATTCTTTAGGATTTTTTTCCTTTTTTGTGTGTCATGTGACATAACAATTGCCATCTTAACCATTTTTAAGTGTACAGTTCAATGCTATTAAATACATTCACAGTTAAGCAACCACCATCCATCCCGATAACTCTTTTCATCTTGTAAATCTGAAACTTAACCTATTAAACAATTCTTTGTTCCCTCTGCCCCCATCCCCTGGAAACCACCCTTCTACTTTCTGTCTTTATGATTTTGACTACTCAAAATACCTCATATAATTGGAATCATACAATATTTCTCTTTTTGTGACTAGTTTATTTCCCTTAGCACAACGCCTTCAGGGTTCATTCATGTAGCATGTGTCAGAATTTCCTTTTTAAGGCTCAATAATATTCCATTGTATGTATATACCACATTTTGTATATCCATTCATCCATTGATGGAAACTTGGTTTGCTTCCGCATTTTGGCTGTTGTGAAGAATGCTATCATACACGTGGTGCACAACTGTTTCTTCCAGACTGTTTTCAATTCTTTTAAATATATACCCAGAAGTGGAATTGCTGGATCACATGGTAATTCTATTTTTAATTTTTTCAGGAACCACCATATTGTTTTCCACAACAACTATTACCATTTTACATTCCCACATATTGAGGATCCTTTGTATATAATGATTATTTTCTCATTTTCTCTTTCAAGATTCTCTGTCTGGCTTTTGAAGTGTGATTATAATGTATCTAAATGCGGATCTCTGAATTCATCTTAGTTGGATGAATCTTACTTGGATGAATACTCCAGTCTTACTTGGAATTTGTTGAGCTGCTTGGGTGTTTACGTCTTTTATCAAATTAGGGAAGTTATCAACCATTATTTTTTCTAATATTCTCTGTGCCCCTTTCTGTCTCTTCTCCTTCTGGGACTCTCACAATGCATATGTTGGTCCCCTTGATGGTGTTGTGTCCACAGGTCCCTTAGGCTCTGCTCACTTCTCTTCAGTCTTTTTTCTTTCTGTTACTTAGCCTCAATAATTTACATTGCTCTATCTTCATGTTCACTGAATCATGTCTCCACCTGATGAAATCTCTCTTTCAATCCCTTCAGTGAATTTTTTATTTGTTATTGAACTTCTCAGCTTCAGAATTTCTTTTTCTGATACTAAAATATTTTCCCTTAATGAAGATTTTCACATGTCATTTGTTTAATGGGAGACAATTAAAATGTTATATAAATAGTTCAGTAAATAAATTTTTACTATTTATATTTCAGATAATATAATTTTTCTTTAAAAATCTGTATATTTGTTTTTTTTTAATTTTTATTTTTCAATTAAGAGTTGACATTCAATATTGGTTTCAGGTGTACAGTATAGTGGTTAGACATTTATATAATTTACAAAGTGATTCCTCTGATTAGTATCCCCCTGGCACTATACATGGTTATTACCATATTATTGACTATATTTCCTATGCTGTACTTTACATCTCTGTGACTATTTGTAACTACCAGTTTGTACATATTTTTGTGATGTTTTCAAAGCCAAATCTTGATATAAATATGACTTATCAGTAGATCCTAGAGGAGATCTGTAGGATTCAGATTCAAATTCAGCAGCAGCTTCTTTCAGTTCTCTATATCTTTTTGCAACTCCTGCTGCATCTTGGTCAGTTAAGTCTCCATGCTATTATTTGAAGTCTGCAGTTGAAGTAGGAATCACCAAATTTTCTCTTGGAGCAAGATTTCTCTTGAGTACTGACCTGTTACCAAAATTTCCAACACAAGGCTCCAGGATCTGCCTCATAATAAGGGTGCTGGGTAAAGATCTCTTCTGCTCTTCACAAGAAAGAGCAGAACATTAATAATGAAAGAGCAGAGCCTTTCATTAGCCTTGTTTAGTTTATTTGCCAGTGATTTTCTAACTTTTAATTCCCCTAGGTAGAGTTGCTTATATTTTTCCAATTTTAGCTTATTAGAATCTCCTTGAGAAGTTTCCATTTAGAGAAGTCAGGTTCTAGATCTTTAATTCTGAGTTCCACTTGACTACGGATTGAAGCATTATTATTTTCTCTTAACTGCTCTGTCTTCTTGAGACGCTACTTGTGCCTTAAGCAAATAAAAAGGATACATTTTTAAAATAATTATAACCTGAATAATTTAAAATCTTTTTCAATTACAGTTGCAATTAGTAGTATTTTATATTAGTTTCCGGTATATGGCATAGTGGTTAGACGTTTAGATAATTTACAGAGTAATCTCCCCTGATTAGTACCCACCTGGCACTATACATAGTTATTACAATATTATTGACTATATTCCTTATGCTGTACTCCACATCCCCATGACTATTTTGTAACTACCAGTTTGTACTTATAAATGCTTTTAACTTTTTTGCCCAGGACCCCAACCCCATTCCCATCTGGCAACCATCAGTTTGTTCTCCATTATCTATGAGTCTGTTTCTGTTTTGTTTATTTTTTTCTTAAGATTTCACATATTAGTGATCATATGGTATTTTCTTTCTCTGTCTTTACTTAGCATAATATCTTCTAGGTCCATCCATGTTGCCAAATGGTAAGATTTTATTATTATTTTTAATGGCCGAGTAATAGTCCATTGTATATAAATGCCACATTTTCTTTATCGAGTTGTCTATTGATGGGAACTTAGGTTGCTTCCATATCTTGGCAATTGTCAGTAGCACTACAGTGAATATAGGAGTGCATATATCTTTCAAATTAGTATTTTGGATTTTTTTGGATAAATACCTAGCAGTGGAATTGCTGGGTCCTAAGGTAGTTCTATTTTTAATATTTTGTGGACCCTCCAAACTGTTTTCCATAGTGGCTGCTCTAATTTGTAACCCAACCAACAGTGCACAAGTGTTCCCTTTTCTCCACATCCTTGCCAGCACTTGTTTTTTGATTTATTGATGATAGCCATTCTGACAGGTGTGAGGTAATGTCTTATTGTAGTTTTAATTTGCATTTTTCCGATGATTAGTGACTTTGAGCATCTTTCCACATGTCTCTTGGCCATCTATATTTCCTCTGGAGAAATGTCTATTTAGGTCCTCTGTCCATTTTTTAACTGGATTTTTTTTTTTTTTTTGGTGTTGAGTTATATGAGTTCTTAATAAATTTGGGGTATTAAACCCTTATCATGGGTATCATTGGCAAATATATTCTCCCATTTAATAGGTTGTCATTTCATTTCATTAATAGTTACCTTTACTGTGTAAAAACTTTTTAGTTCAATGTAGTCCCATTTGTTTATTTTTTCTTTTGTTTCCCTTACCTGAGAAAATATATCAGAAAAAAATATTACTAGAGCAATATCAGAGAGTTTATTGCCTTTCTTTTCTTCTAGAATCTTTATGGTTTGGGGTCTTAAATTTAAGTCTTTAATCCATTTTGAGTTTATTCTTATATACGGTATAAGACAGAATTTTTGTTTGTTTGTTTCTTATTAGGTTTTCTATATCTTTATTGATATCGCTATTTTGTTCCCACATCATTTTCTTGACTTTTTTCACATCTTTCTTTAGTTCTTTGAGCACCTTTAATAAAGTTGTTTTAAAGTTTTTGTCTGATGTACCTACCATTAGGTCTTTTTCAGGGACAGTTTCTGTTGATTTTTTTTCCTTCGAATGGGTCACACTTTGCTGTTTCTTTGTATGCCTTGTGATTTTGTGTTGAACACTGGGCATTTGAATCTAATAATATGGTAACTCTGGAAATCAGATTCTCCCCCTTGTCCAGGGTTTGCTATTTTTCTGTTTATTGTTTTCAAGGGTTTATTATTATTATTATTATTATTATTATAAACTGTCTTAGTCCAAAGGTCAGCCTTAGGTGTAAACTTAATATTGTCTCAGGTCTTTTCTGAGCCTTTCTCTGGGCATATGCAATCACTTTCTAATTTTTTTCTGATGAAGTTGTTTTTGAATGTCCTAGTCTTTCAGTCTGGCTCCTGAATGGGAGAAAAAGTGAAAAATACAGAGGAAAAGAAAGCTTTTAATTCACTTGAAAGTCACTTCAACCAGGGGGGAAAGGGCTTACAATACTTGCGGGAGGCACAAGAATAATGGGTACTACCTCCATGATCAAAAGCAGTCAGTAATCAGAGCACAGATGGTTCCCCAATATTTGGAGGACAGGGTTCTTTTTGCCTACCATGGCTCCCACAAGCTGTGTGCAAGCTGTGCCAGGAACACTTGCCATATGATAGGGCTGGTAGATTGGTAGCTGCTCCTGTTCTTAAGAGCTAAAATTGACCAAAATTAGCAGCAATTGGCCATCCAGATATTCCCCTAGTAGTTGTAAGCCTTCAACAGACTCCAAAGTTCAAATAGTTATGTTTGACAGATTCTGCCAGTATAATTGTTGTATAGGTAGAGAGGCAAATTCCTGGTGCTTCCTATTCTGACATCTTCCCAGAATCCTCTAAGAGTTAATTTTTAAAATGTATCTAGTCAACTAACTTGAAAGTGCTCTCATCTTGTCAAAAAACTTCAGTTTTTATTTTTATTTATATTTTTAGGCAAGGCAACCCTTGGTTGACCTCACAGATTGCAAGGACCTTGTCAGTTTACAATCCCTTATTTTTTTTTTTTTTTTATGCCTACAGCACCTGGTCTTTGTAGGCGATCTCCCATCCAAGTACTGACCAGGCCCAACCCTGCTTATCTTCCAAGATCAAACGGGATCTGGCTTGTTCAGGGTGGCATGGCTGTAGACTAAAAACTTTCATTTTTTAAAAAGCAAAATCAGCATTCTTTATTTATTTAACAGGTTTGATGTCAAATAACTTACCTATTTAAAAATTGAATATCCCTTTCATGGCTGAAAAACAACTACTGAAGGTATTCAAAGGAATGTACTATAGATTCTGAAGGCATAATAATGTCTAATATTTACTGAGTATTTTACTATGAATCCAACTATTTTAAGTAGATAAATTTGTAAATCTTCACAACAAACCTATGCAAGGAAAAATGAAAGACCTGGAATGCGTGAAGATTATTGTCCTTTCAATGAGATGTTTAATCCTTATAGGGTATGCATGCATGTCTTTGAATAGGCTATTTTACAACTCTTTAGAGGTAGAAGTTAATTGATAGAAAACTGATAATAATGAGAATATTTCCTGACTGTTGCTGTATAAATAATTCCTATCCATGGCAATGAAAATGAATTTTGTCCTGCAGAGAATAAAGCCAAATTTTTATTTGAGCTACTTTTAATTTTCCTGGTTCTTTCATTAAACAGTAAGCTAAATAAAATCTTTGGTACATGTTCATTTTATGTCTGTATGAGAGTTAACAGTTCCAACCATATAGGTGTTTACAAATCAATTTTAATTTTTTTATGTAATTATAATATAGGTTATATTAACATCCTCATTTTATAGATGAGAAAACAGACTAATCTACTGAAAGTCACACAGCTATTAGGTAGAGGAGATATGGAATTCAAAACCCATTGGGCCCAGAGCTCCAGAGTCCCTCCTCTTGATTACCTGGTAGTACTCTGCAAGTAAGAACCACAAATGGAAAAAAGATCCAGAAACGTTTTGAGTAATGATAGCTTTACTGGAGTAAGTTCAGTCTTTCAAAAAGACTCCTTAGAGGAAGAAACGACTGCTACTACCTTAGAGCTGCTACTTTAGAGGAGGTGGCATTTTTCTTAACATAGGAGTATTTTCTGCTTTAAGCAGGTCATGTTCTACGTACCTCAGTGCTTACAAATGCTACCTAACTTGTAAAGACAAGGAAAACCATTCAAAATGAATTCAGCACACATTTACCTAAGCCTGCCTTCTTGTCCAGTTCTATTAGGTTCTATGAGAATAAGAACAAAAGTAAAACTACTTCTGCACCCAAGGTATTTACGGTGAATCCTAAGAATAAATCTAAAAATATGAAATTGTTTGGCTCAGGAAATAGTTTTCTTTGAACAGTAAAGACTAAGAAGGAAATTATTTTCTTGGTTTCAAACCTTTGTGTATAAGAAAATGTTTTAAGAATCTTCAGTGGGGTACTTCTTGGGACCCAAAGTTGTTCCAGCTCAAATGAAAATTATTTAAAACTTCAAATTGTTGCTTCTGTTATCTCTGAACCTA
This sequence comes from Eidolon dupreanum, assembly GCA_028627145.1. Taxonomy (NCBI): domain Eukaryota; kingdom Metazoa; phylum Chordata; class Mammalia; order Chiroptera; family Pteropodidae; genus Eidolon; species Eidolon dupreanum. The sequence goes on along the minus strand of CM053508.1, from coordinate 46,315,935 downwards.
TAATTTTCTTCAAGTGTATTTCTAACCATTTCATTGCCTCTCTTAAGCTTCAGTGGCCATCCGTTGTCTACTGAAAAGGAAGGGGGTAAAAGGGATTATTATTCATTGAACATCTGTCCTGGACAATGGTCAAATTGCTCTCCATGAATTACCATATTTAATCCTCATAACAGCCCTAGGAGGTAAGCACTGGTTTCACCATTTACCCCAGCTGCCTGGCCAAATAGTTTTTCCTCTTTCCCTAAATGGTTTCTAATCTCCTTTTTATACTTATAGTTTTACTCTTTTATCTTTATTAAAATCCCACCAAAATTCAGTGGGAAAGTAAAGTGTATATAATTTTATATTTGTAACACTGGAGCAAACAAGATGATTTGGGTATGCCTACAATCTAACTTCCAAAATAGATCATGAAAATAACAGTGAAAAACGGCATATGCCTCATCTACATTTGTTAACAAACACAGCATGTTTGATGCCCACTCTGCTATGTTGGCAATCGTGGCTTCCCTCAACCTCCAGACAAGTTGGTTGGCCTTCAGTCTAAGTCAAACTGTAGTTCGCATCCTTCATTTTTATAATAGATTATCAATTTTGCCATCTTGTGGTATCTAAAGCTTTCTAATCTCCAGGCAACATCATATGTCTACACTTTAGTGAACTTAGTTATATAGGCTTCTAATCACAGCAACTTACCAGTTTAGTAAATGAAATGAGAGAAACTAAGAGTGTATCATCAGTTCATTTCTCTTATTTTCCCAAGTTTTATTTCTGTATTGAACTTGATGCCAGAAGGCAATATCCCTGGACTAATATATTATTTCCTTACTTTTAGCAAAAAACAACCAGGTGAATAACATCTCTATGTCTTCAAAAAATTACAGTTGAAGACATTATCAATAAATTACTAGTCATTTTCTTTATAAGGATCCATGTAATAAACCCTTCTCAGAATTTAGTGCAAGTAAAAGTTTGTCTCTTCTGACTTCTGTGATTCATTTTCTCAGTTAGATGAAGCCTGTTGGTTCCCTTTTATAGCTCCTATGAGGGAGCTCAGAGCCAATTACTATGTTTACTGCCTCACCCCAGCCTCCTATAACATTGCCCTGTGTCTTTCCTTAAATAGTCTCTGATCTCTTTTTTATCCGACAAGTTTACTATTTTATTTTATCTTAATTTAAAAAATCGCCCCAAATTTTGGGAAGAATTAAGTAAAGGATACATAAGTACGTAGTAGTAACTTGGGCATATATTAATAACCTGGAGTTTCCAGTTTTTAAAACATTTATGGGAATGAGCCATTTCATAGAATATAGATTTCTAAGTGAGGCACATAAGCAAAAGTGGAAATGATGGCAAGAGTTGCAGCACTTTAAAAAGAATGAATAGGTCAAGTAAATGACACAATAACAATAGTAGTGGGAACACAGTTTAGATTACTATCCAAATCTGTGACTCCTGGGCTGCAGCTCCTTTTGCTCAAATGAATGCTTTTTATTCTTTATATAAAAAAAATAGTAGCATGCCAAGTATAACTCCACTCAATTTGGTCAGAAATTGTGGTATGTGCTGTGCATTCAGAGGAAGAAAGCCCCTGACTTGAAACAGTGTATGGTTTAGTGAGAGAGACCAACAAGAACACAAATCACAGAATAATATGCTTTTATAAAAGTAAGAATGGGCATGGGGTGTTATGAAAGAACCTAGGAAGGACTCCAAAGACAAAGAAATCACAAAAGCTACTCAGAAGGGGGTGGTGCCTGAGCTGAGACTTGAAACACTAGAGTTTGCCAGGCCAGGGAGAGAAGTGGAAATGGCTGTATGGGGCAGAAGTACTGTGTGCAAAGGCACAGAGGCTATAGCTCACATACAACATTATGGACACTCCAAGATATTGGGCAAGGCAGGAGCATAGGATGAGAGTTGAGGTGTGGGAGAGCTGCTTCCCATCTTTTAGGAATCTTCTGTAAGTCTTAGAGGAGATTTATAAGACATATGAAGAAATCCAAAACACTAATTTGAAAAGGTATATGCACTTCTATGTTCACTGCTGCATTATTTACAATAGCCAAGATATGGAAGCAACTTAAGTGCCCATCAATAGACATTTGGATAAAGAAGATATGGTACATATAGATAATGGAATATTACTTGGCCATAAGAAAAATTAAATAAAATCTTGCCATTTCCAACAATGTGGATGGACCTAGAGGGTATTATGCTAAATGAAATAAGCCAGAGAAAGACAAATACCATGTGATCTCATTTATTGTGTAATTTAAAGAACAAAATAAACAAAACAGAAACAGACTCATAGATAACGGAGAACAAACTGATGGTTGCCAGATGGGAATGGGGTTGGGGTGCTGAGTGAAAAAGGTGAGAGAATTAAAAGCTACAAACTGGTAGTTACAAAATAGTCACAGGGATGTGAAGTACAGCATAGGGAATATAGTCTGATATTGTAATAACTATGTATAGTGCCAGGTGGGTACTAGACTAATCAGGGGATCACATCATAAATTATGTAAATTTCTAATCGCTATATCATACACCTAATATAAAATAACATTGAATGTCAACTATAATTAAAAACAAAAATTATAAAAAAGGAATTTAAAAAAAGACATATTATGTATAAGTCTTACAGGAGTCAGGTTTACTAAAAAATTTGGATTTTGGCCTAAAACATTTGGGAGCCTCTGAAAGACTAAGCTAAGATCTAATATGGTCAGATTTACATTTTAGAAATCTGATTTGCATCTAGAAAAATCCCTCTGGTGACTGGAGAATGGAGGTCAGACTAGAAGGTCAGAAACTAGTGGCTGTACAGGCAATCAAGGAGAAAAAAAATAATGACCTTGTGTACATAAAGGCAGAGATAAAATGGAGCCGGCAGGCACCTCTGCTTCCTGTCAACTCACACTGGAGACAGTTAAAAAATTGGATGAAATGTAAAAAACATTTTTTCTAAAGATATCAAAGAGCTGACAAGCTACTGAAGAACTGTTGCACCAAGATCTAGGAGAAGACAGAGATAAAGAAAGGAGAATCCAACATTTGCCTGGGCAAAGTGGTAGCTAAGACTGAGCAGCACCTCCAACAGCTAAATGCAGCAACCCTAAATCTAGATTCACAGACTGTTCAATTCAGGGGGTTTGTGAACTTAGTTAAGAAAAAAGTGACATCTTTTCACTAACCTCTAAATGAAGCTTAGACTTACCTTCTATTATGAATCTAGGCCAGAAGCCATAGTAATATTAACAGTACTACTTGTGACTTTTCATCACCTACAGAAATCAGATATTTTCTTACCACATTTACAGTTGTAGATATCTCAAAATGTCATTTACATTCATCACTTTCTAAATTACAGTCAATATTGGACCTGCTGTTAGAACTCTCTATTTAATGCATTAATAAAGAAGCACATAAATTACTATATCACAAAAATTTTAAAAATGTTTTGATAATTGTATTTCGATATAATACATTTCCTTTATAAAGCCCATATATTTTAGTTTGTGCTTTTAAAAATAATGTTCTGAAAAGAAGTGCATAGCTTCATCAGACTGCCAAAGAGACCTGTGGAATAAAAACAGTTAAGCACCACTGGCCTGGTGGGACCAGTGGGACAAAAGTTGAGAGTTCAGTGCCCTTGAAAGGTGAGCATTCTGGTAAATAGCCTGCATTAGGATTGGGGCTCTAGCAGTAAAAGTGAATTAGAAGTAAACCAACCCCTCACATACAGATTTTATTTAGGCCAGCTTCGAATCATGTGGACATTCCTAAAAATCTCAAACTTATAAGTTGGATTAAAGTAATCAGATTGCCTGAGCCTCCAGGAACCTAGCAGAACTAAAATCATCTCTGAGGAAAGATAACAACCTAGACCTCAAATTATTTCTATAAATAATTTTTAAATACAATTCCTAGCATAAAGATAACTAGGCACATAAGAATAAAAGATAATATGAATGAGAACCAATAGAAGCAACAGATAACAGTAACACAGGTACTCCAGATGGTGGATTTAACAGACAACCACGCTGATGAGGATAAAAGGTGAACTCAAAAATTTCAGTGAGGAACTAGGAGCAATACAAAATAACATTGCAGATTTGAAAAAGAATGTTAGCAGTGAGCATGTCTGAGAGAAGGGATGACCATTTAGATTGCAGGCGTAATCTAATTAGAGTAAAAGACCTAGAAGTCTAGAATGACGTCTGATCCAGATAATTGTGACAATGATAATTACATAAACAGGTCCAAGAGATGTAGAAAATTTTTGTTAGGTGGAAGTGGAATGAAGAGGATGATGTCATGGATATATTGAGTTTGATGTATTCATGGAACACGATGGTGAAAATTTCTACAGGAAGCTCAAATGTCTGAAACTCAGGAAGGAGGTGTTGTCTGGAATATAGCATGGAATTCATCAGGCTTCTATAACTGAAAATGGCACTACCCTCCAATGACCAGCTAGGTCCACAGATTCCAACACTACTTTGAGAGCTGTGTGTGTGGCCCACTCTCTCCTTTTCCTTTTCTATGTCCTTTGGCCTTATTCTCTCCTACAGATGGGGTTTCTCCTAGTGGCAGGAAGTAGAGCTGCAGGAAGCTTCGTAGTTACCCAACTCCAGCTTAGCATAGAATGATAATGTCGTGGTCCCAGCTTTGTGTTTTAAAACCTCAGTGACTGGGCCATGTGTCCACCCTTTGAACCAAACACTTCGACTAAGATTGGTCCAACCAGGGTAGGGAATACAATCTGTAATGAGAGATGCAAATGGAGAAAGGGATGGGCAGTTAGAGACAATAGCCACTACAGCTCTAAGGAGTACTGCTTGCATTTTTTATAAAGTTAGATCCAGTGGGAGTGGTTGTTATCATCATCTGTTTCCTTCAGTGACACAAGAGCTTGACAGACTACATTTCCCCTCCCTCTACTACCATTTATGGGTATGGGGGACAGGAATTCCCAAGCAGTCCTACCATCCTTGAACAACTCCTAAGCCTTATGGGGTATCACCTTTTGCCCACTTCCGACACCATTTGATTATCTTTTCTGGGCTATATCACTCTCACGGAACTTCATTAAGTGACTTCTTAATTCTTTGTGCAGTGGAGAAAATCTATTATTCATAACAACCTATTTCATCTCCATTTATAAAATATTTCGAATACATAGGAAAGCACGGAAAACAAAACAGATAGCTTTCTTTATTTTTTTAACCTAACAAGTACACCTTGGAGATTTTTTCATTTCAGTACGTAAATAAGATTCTGGATCTCTTTTTCAGCCACATAGAATCTTGTTGCATGGATATACCATAGTTTACTTAACCAGTCCCCTAGAAATGATTACTTAGATTGTTTCCAATTTTTACTACTACAAAAACTACTATATTGAATAGCCTTATATCCATGTCATTTCATATGTAGGGATATTGTAAAATAAGTAGTATTGTAGTAGTAGCTCTTATATTGTATATACTAATCTTTTGTTAGCTATATATATTACAAATATCTTCTAGTCTGTGCTGTGCCTTTTGGCTTTTCTTATTGTGTCCTTTATCATGAGAAGTAGTCAACTAAATGTCGTCAACTTTCTTTATGGTTTGTGCTTCTACTGCATTATTTAAGTCTTTTCTTATCTCAAAGACATAAATATATTTTCCAGTATTTTCTTCTAAAACTTTAAAGTTTTGCTTTTCATTTTTAGATAGTTAATCCACTTAAAATTAATTTGGTGATATGGTATAATGTAGGAAGTGAAACTTTTCCCCATGTGGATAGCCAGTTGTCCCAGTATTGTTTATTGAATAGGACTGGACCAGAAAATCTCTAAAGTATCTTTTCAGTTTTCAGTCTGCTTATAGCCCAGCAGTCTTCTGCAGATTGATGCACAGTCCCAGAAAATTAACACTAGTTCCTTACATTTGCAAGGTGCTTTTTGTTTTTCAAAATGTTTTCGCAAAGAGCAGGGTACAATGAAATAATCTGGGATTTGGAGTCAGAAAACTAGGTTCAAGTCCTGAATCTGTGTTTTTATTAACTCAGGAAACTTGGGGAAATTAATTCCTTTTCTGTGAAACAGGGATAATAATAATACCAACATAACAGGGTTGTTGTTAGGAAAAAGTGAGATGAGGTATGAAAATGTTTTTGTGAATTCTAAAACATTTTGCATATTTAAATCATTTATTCATTATTTTCTTATTCCATAATACTTTGGTATAGACAGAGTATATTGTACCACTCTGGTGTACCACTATCTCATTTGCAGATGTATCATGGCTTCTTCATAATCACTGGTAAGTGATTTGACCAAGATTGAAACATAGCACTTCTAACTCAGAAAATAGGTTTTCTTTCCCCAACCCCACATTGCTTGTCAAGCAGAAATATGTTCTGGCCTTGCACTCTTCAGATGGCATCTACGCAGGTTATGCCAGCCCAACTGCCCGACTTCCAATAGTGTTAAGTGATAAGTTGCTTAATTTGTGGGAGATCTTTTCCAGTTCTAACTTTGGTTTAATATGTTCTTCCCACTCAAGGTCTCTTTGTGGGTGAAAAGTTCTTAGAATCTTTGAAACTTTTGCATACGTATACATGCATATGTATGTTTTTGTATTTAACAGGTTTGGGAGGTTTAGGTGTGCAGGATAAATGCACATGATCCTGATTAAAAGAGGTCTAAATAATTGCCTGAGAAATTGCTCTTTTCAGTCTACTTTAGTCTTGGTATCAGTGCCAAGATCACACTGAGCTAGATGCTTGGCATTAGCCAATACAAATAGAGAGAACAAACTCTTTCACAATGTAGGCCAATTGAAAACCTAGAGCTAATTGAAAGCACCAAGAACAAAAGAAAAAGGAGAAATCTAGAAAAACACAATCCAGCTACTTTCTGTTTTCCCCCAAATGACTTCACACTTAAAATAATAGAAAAGTAGATAATAGAGAAACAGACACAAATATAATAAATATTAACAAAGCAAAATATGGGTATCAATAGAATTATCAACATAGACTTCTAGGCAAAAAGATTAAATAGAATACAGAAGTTTACCATCCATGACTATAAAATGAAATCACCAGGAAGATAGAACAGTTCTCAGCCTTCACACACCAAAAATAAGACAGTGTCACAATAATATAAAGCATAAACTGTTAGAGAAGATAAAAACTTGAGAAAAACACAATCATCATAGGAGATTTGAATACTTTCTTAGAATATGAAGGTCAAGTGAGAGAATTTCAAGAAACTGAGAAAACGCTTCCTTTTTAAAGAAAATTTGTTTACATCCTAGCCAACAAAGAAAATCTCAATAAATTCCTTTAAATAGAAGTAATAAAGATCACATTTTCTGAATGCTAGAAATTAAACCCCGTACGGTCAGCAACCTTGCTAGTTTTATGCACCTCTGCCCAACTGAACACCTAACACATTGTTCAGCAAGCACATAGTAGGGATTCACAAGTATTTGTTATATAAGGAAGGAGGATTACCCATGAAAATTACATCCTCCTCACAATGTAATTCCTTATAATTTTCAATTACACTTTTAAAAATAATTCTTGTGTCAAAGAGAAAACTGGAATGGAAACTAGAATCTATTTAGAAATAAATGTCAATAAGAGCACTATGTATTAAAATGTACAGGCTTTCTTTGTGGAAAATTTATGATCTTAAATGCATTTCTTGTAAAACATAAAAGATTTAAAATAAATGAAATGCAGCATTCCACGGTAGAAATAGAAAGAAAAATGAAAAGCAGGCAGCAGAAAATCAAAGCAGAAAATAATGAACCAGACAACAATAAAATCAGTATACCTAACACATTAAAAAAGAAAACCTCAAGTCTGACCATGAAAAAAATAGAAAACACAAAAATAAAGAATACTGGGAATAATAAAATAACTGCAGATAACATGGAGCTTTTTTAAAATTAAGAAAAACTATGCTTAACTTTGTATCATTAAATTTAAAATTTAGAGGAAATTGCTGATTTTTTTTTTTTAAGAAAATACAAAGAATCAAAACAGACTCACATTACCTTGGTTGGTCAAATATTTACAAACATACTTCCCAGTCTTTTATTTGTTGATATTGTTTACAGGATCTTTAGCCATACAAAATTTCTCTCACCCTGAACTCATATATATTCTCTTATAATTCTTCCTTATGATTTATAGTTGTTTTTTTTTAATTAAATTCTTCAGGTTTTTTTGGTGTCAGGTAGGGGTCTACCTTTATTTTCTTCCAGATGGATAGCCCACTGTGCCAGCATAATTTATTAACCTAAGAGCTCCTACTGCTTCATTAAAAAATGACAATAGCTTACTTTAAAATTTGGCAAAAGGTTTGAATATGCATTTTATTGAGAAAGAAGTGGAAATGGCCAATAAATGTATTTTAAAAATTACATACTATTTTTGTTTAAAAATATAATGAAAACAATCATGAGATACTGTTTTTCACCTGTCTTATTGACAGGTAATTTCAAGTTTGATCATTTGTAGTGATAGTAGTGAAGGTATGGAAAAAAGGCAACTCTTAAAAGTTATTGGTGAAATTATAAATTTGTATGAACTTTCTGGGGACCATTTGGCAATAGAGTTGTTTTCCCTTATCCACAGTGGAGGCCTAAAACCACAGATAGTACCAAATCCTATATACATTCTATATTTTTTCCTGTACATACATACATTTTCACTTAAAGGAAACACTTCACAGCTTCTTTGGCATATTCAAAGTGCTAGCATCACTATTCTTGCACTTTGGTGCCATTATTAAGGAACCTAAGAGTTACTTGAACACCAGCACTGTGATACCACAGTGGATCTGATAACCAAGACAGCTACCAAGTTACTAATGGGCAGGGAATATACAGAGCATGGATATGCTGGACTGAGGGAGAGGTCGCATCCTGGGAGGGATGGAGCAGAATGAGACAGCAGGAGATTTCATCACATGGCACAGAATGGCATGAAATTTAAAACTTATTAATTATTTCTGGAATTTTCTATTTAATATTTTTGGACCTTGATTGACCATGAGGAACTGAAACAGTGGAAAGCAAAACCGTGGATAAAGCAGGGACTACTATATATGAGAATACCTACAATACCTGTGGGCTGGTGTCACGTATCTGATGCAAAAACTCAAAGATGAATGAATCATAAAAAAGGGGTGGATGGGACGTAGCATGGAATACCACTCAAATCAGCCCTGAGTTCCAGCCATGTGATCTTGGGAAAGTCACTGCCCCTCTTGGCCTCATTTTTAGGTCTGCACCTTTAAGGGGTTGAAATGAAAGGAAATTCAGATATTTTCACCCACTGGCATAAAACCTTCCAATAGCCTCCTATTATACCTAGAGTCAGACCCAGATGCATCATGTCAGCCTATGTGATGGGCAGCCTTCACAATGGCTCCCCGTAGCCCCTGCTTTCTGGTGTGCACATCCTTGTGTAGCCACTACATAGTTAGTAACTGGCTTCTGAATAACAGAATACAGCCAAGTGTTGGGATATCACACCAAAGTTTTAATTAACAAAAGCCTGTCACTTTTCATCTTACTTTATGTTCGCTCTCTTACTCCCCATCTGTTTTTTCCCTCTCCTTCTCCCCTCTTCCTTCTCCCTCTCTCCCCCATATTGCTGAAACTGGGAGAGCAAGTGCCGATATTTTGAGCTGTCCTATGTAGAGGCACTGTAGGAGAGCACTGAGGGAGTTCGCATTCCAACAGACAGAAAGGAACGCAGACTCTGAGTCCAAACTGAAGTGAGATCTTTAGAGAGCAAATATAATAGTTAAGGGCATAAAATATGGAGCTTACAGCTGATGTTCAAATTACATCTCAACCACTTACTAGCTATTTCACCTTGGGCAAGTTATTTCCCTTTCTGGTATCTCAATTTTTCCATCTGTCAATTGATAATAATAATAAACATACCTACTTTGTAAGGTAATGGAGATATTAATGTTTGAAAAATGCTTGGAACACTTGGCATATCACAGGTGCTATATCTATATACTACAAATAAAATTTTAAAATTCTTCTGACACTGTAAGCTCCAAGTGTGGGTAACTAGTTCCCAAATGTATATAGAAAACATTTCACAAGATGGAATAGGCGAATGAACATTGTTGAATGCATAACCGGTGCCACATGCGTCATGTTACAGGCTTTCTGAAGCACAGTCACACACAAACATACCTGCTCTGTCCTACATCCTCTTCTTCAATGCTATCTAGGAATCACTGGGGCTTCATGGACTGTGGTGGCTGTGCACACTAAAAGTTCTTGTCTTTTTGTCAGTAAACCCCAGTCCTGTGCTAATTCCTGCAGCCCACAGGGTCTGCACCCCAATTTTTCTTTACTTGAGGGAGAAGTGTCACCCCCAGAGCTGGGCACACACAGAGCACAAGCCTTGGGGAAAATGTTTTCCTGGCCAGTGGCAGGTAGAAGAGTGCCACGGCAAAGTGGGATTTAGGAAGATTCTCCAGGTGTCATCAGAAGGGGTGGAACCAGGGGATTTGTCAGGAAAGACTAGTCTGATTGATGGGTCTTGATAGGTAAATAGTAGGGAGGACCAGCATGTTTCAGAGGTCCTAGCATAAAGCAATCAATATGATGATACTCTTATTGGGATCAGCCTAATAAGGTCCAAATTAATATCAACTGTACCCTGACTGACTCACTAATCCATAATAATGTAATAATAATGTTTAGTAATAATGATATTCATGTTCTATCATCTTTTCATTTATTGGCTGGAGTAATTATTCTTTACATATTTTATATAATTTTACACAGTAAAGATAAAGTAATTTTTAAAATGACCCTCCCTGAAAAAGTTTTCCAAACATATTGAATGTTTTACAGAAACTAAGGAGAGAAGAATTCACAAAAATCTTGACCCTTAGTCTCTAGTTTTAGCTCTTCCTACTTGGTAAATTATCTTGACTTCTGACTTCTCTTTTGATATCAGTCTAGTTAAGACAATGTACAAGTGCAACCTCGTGACATTGGAGAAATATTGGTGGGACTCTGGGATGATCTTGGTATGTATGGTTTTGCTAGAGTGTGGTAGGGAAGAAGGGGGAAAGGAGGCATTGTTGGGGAAGAGAGCACGAGTATTTGCTTCATCTTGTGGTGGGGGTCAGGGTAGACTCTTTGGGAAAAATTTTCCCTGACCACTATCTGTGGGCTCTATTTTCATTTGGCTTGACCAGCACTGTCCAATAGTAGCATTAAGCACTCTATGTCATAGATTTTAATTTTTTAGTAGATACATTAAATAAAGTAAAAACAAATAGGTGAAAGTAATTTTAATTGTATATTTTAACCCTTTACAAGCAAGTTATTATCATTTTTGAATATGGTCAATGTAAAAATTAATGAGTTATTTTACATTCTTTTTTCTTTGTACTGAGTTCCAGAAATTCAGTTTGTACTTTCCACTTACAGCTCACCCTCACTTTGTAAGTTGAATATTACCAGATATATCTGATCAGTATTTGGATTTTATAATATTCACAACTGTAAAATAAGTCAAATAAATAAGTTGTCCAAATATATTTAAAAGTTTTCCTCTTAAAGATCATGTGAGATGAACAATGAAAAGTTCCTGTTGAGTTTAGTAACAAAGAAGTCATTGTGACCTTACCGTAGAATGACGAAGGCAGATGGAAGTGTGGAATGGTCTGAGGAGGCAGTTGAAGGTGAGGACCAGAGACACATGATATAGATGACCTTTTTCAATGGTTCATGACTAAGGGGAGGGAGTAGAAAGAGCAGTGTTGAGGAGGAGTCCAGGAAAGGCAGGTGAGGGAGTTCTGTGTAGTTAGGAAAGACTTGCAAATGCATACATGCTGAAGAAAGGATTCAGTTCACAAAGAGAGTTTGAAAATACAGGGCAATGTGGGAATATTGGGGTAATTACCTTAATAAGAAAGAAGAAGGAATGAGGTCAGGATCACCATTAGAAGGTAAAATAATTTTTAAAAAACATAATTAGAGGAAATTGGGAATCGATGGAAGCTTTTCAGAGAAATTTGCAGATTTGGCTACTATAGCAGTAAAATTTCAATCTAGAAGTATTTCACAATTTTTCTGACATATCAGAGAAATTAAGGGGTATTGAATATATGTGAAAGAAAAAGAAAGTAGAGAAAATTTGAAACAGGCTTTGGGAAAAATCAAGGAGTAAATATGTCAACACATAAAAAGAAGAGAAAATTTCCAGGCAGCATGGATACTTCCCAGTGGATGCAGATGATTTTGTGTTTACAGCGGTATCAAAATATCATGTAGTTATCATAAAACCAGCAGTGGTTATAGCATGGCAAATAATCAGGATTGTTTGTTTTGAAGTTTTACAAGGCAGATATAATGAATGGTAAGGAATTTTGGATTATTCCAGGGAATTATTGAGATCATAGTCCATAGAATCTAGGATTTATAGGAATGTGTGTATTACGTGCTATTGAGTCGGCTCCTGGCAACCCTGTGAATGAGTAATATCCACAAAGGCCTGTCCTCAACAGCCCTGCTCAGCTACTATAGACAGGAGCCTATGGCTTCTTTTATGGAGTCAATTATCTCATATGAAGTCAATTATCTCATATTTGGCCTTCCTCTTTTCCTGCTGCCTTCTATTTTTCCCAGAATGACTGTCTTTTCCAAAGAATCTTGCCTTCTCATTGATAGGACTAAGAGGAGAGAAATTAAGATAAGAATATGGTGATCTGGCATAACGTGCAATCTTGAGGAACAGGTATCTAATATATGAGTGTTTAGGGGGAAATGACGAAAATCAGAAATTTGTAGTGGGTTAATATATTTTCTGAATTATTTATTTTGAACATGACCATTTGCGTCGATGTAAACTTCTGGGATATGGGAGTGAGTCACTAAGAGTGGGTCAGTTGATAATATCACTGTTGATTTAAGCTCTAAAGAAGCTATAAAAACCAAATGGTCAGTGGGTTAACCACATAACACAGACGAATGGTAGGATTTGGGATTTATAAAAAGACTTGGGACTGTGCATCATGAGAGAGTACCAAGCCTTGTACAGTTAAGAGTGACAAGGACAAAAAGAGAATAAAATCATATTCATAAAGGAGAGGGTCTTACAAAATTTTGGAGGAAAAATGATCTGGAGTGGTTCTGTGTTTTGATCTTGAGCTTTCTGTTCTTGACTTAAATTGGCTTGATGATATATCCCAGGATGCAGGTCACGTCTATCTCCAGAGAGACAGGGAGGGTGGCAGTACAAGACAGTCAAGGTAATTATCCTAAGAAGGCAGGTTTTTTTATCGTCTTCATTCAATTTCATGATTTATTTTTATAGAGTAAAAGTAAAAGAATGGTCAAGACTCCACAAAGGAAGCATCATGATTGGGTAAATCCATCCAAACCAAAGCCGGGTTTAAGCATCTCCATCCCTTTGAGGATGTCCAGTTACATATTCAAGAGACCAGTTACTAGAATCACATCCCACCCTGGCAATGAGGTCAGATGCTATCACTGGGAGGAAACCTTGGACAAGCCCCAACAGGTGTGCTGGCAGAAGAGACTGCAAGGACTCCAGGCCTGCAGTAGCACAGGACAACTGTTAAGTCCTTTCGATCTTGCCAAAGCCTTGCAAAAACTTGTGCCTAGTTGCACAGGTGAATCTCTGCCAGGTGTTTTCACAGGTGGCTCCATGCCCACCCCAGCTGGGTCCTCACAATCGGCAGAGATGATTCCAGGAGCTGGTCTGGGTATCCCACAGCTCCTCTGCAAACAATTTCTGGTGACTGAGAAAGATATCAGGAAACAGGAAAAGAAAATGAAGATGGCAAGAGAGAGACTGGCCATAGCATTGATTGCAGACAGACTCGCTAGTGAGGCAGAGAAAGTGAGGGGCCAAGAAGGACATCCTGAAAAACACTAGGGAATAAAGAGAAGATGGTGCAGATGAAATGGTGCACGGTACTTTGTCAGTGTCTCTTTGTGGTGTCCATTATATTTTCTTGATTTGAGCTCTTGAAATTTGAAAATATACCAATGCTTTTCTTCATTAAACTTCTTTACATGACAGAATATATAGACAGTGATCTTTTTGAGGTGAGAAATTTGGTTTTATGTGAGGAGATCTTTCCTTTTCATGTTGGACTCACACTTTACTATGTATGTTATTTGTTTGTATTTTAAAGTCAACAGAGAGTCATCAAAATCATGGAATTATTTAGTGTTTTACCTCACAGTCACAGAATCAGACCTACCTAGTTAGAATGGATTATTCTTCTTGCGTAATATTCCAGTAGACTCTAAAATAATATTTTATTAAATAGCTTTTATATCTATATTCTCAAATAAGACACATACTTCTAGGCCTTTTATTTTCTGTTCTTTGTTGCATGTTAATTCAGAGTTGCATATAATGAAATGCCATACTTTCCTTCATTTTTTTAGATCTATATGTGGTTTGAAATTTGATTTATGAAGGTTCACATGCCATTCAGAGGATTATGATATCAAGACAGATCATTTTTAGCATCATCTGTTTAATAATAAGTTACTGTTTGTTGGAATTGATTTGTCTATTTTCCTGATCAAGCGTGTTGTATTATCAAATCCTCTTTGTTTTTACTTACTTTTGTCTGGCATATCTATCAGTTTCTGAGAACGAAGCATTAAACAATAACAGAGTATCTATAGTACTTATATCTTGCCTAAAAAAGAATTGTTTTTAATTGGATTTTTTCTGTTCTCCCATGTGGTAATCATGTGGAATTTTAGTCAGAATGTGTTTTCTTGTCTTGTTTTAAAACTAATACTAATTTAGATACACTATTTTTTCTTCCAGTTATGTTTTTCTGATTTCACATTTCTTCTTCCTGATATTCATTCTTTACTGGTTCTTTCACTGAAGGCCTATGGGAGGTCAACTTTGAGTCTGTCTTTCTGTCTAAAAATGTCTTTAACTCTTTCTTTGACAATAGTTAGGTATTTAATGTAGGTTCTTAGTAATATTTTTCCTTCCTCATTAAGTTATTTAATACTTCTGAGCCTCTATATTTTTAGCTATAAAATATGAATAAAGCACTCAAGGATAGTGCATATAACTGAGATAATGCATGCAGAGCTTGCCAATCACGTTGCTTAGCAGATATTAAGTAGTTAATAATGGTAGCTATTGTTATCATTCTTACAGTCTTTAGAAAGTATATTTTTGGAGAATGCTTAAGACTGAGGATGTGAAGCTCACACCAAAAATGTTTAAATGGGAAGCATTAGCATAATTTTAGTTCTTAGCCCTTTGATATCTTCATCTGTGGTCATTTGCGAAATGTATAGAAATCATACAATTTATTCACACAAACCCAAAGCAGAACAGTACACCTGTCTCATGCCTGAGATGCTTTGGGCTACTTGTTGGAGAGCCTCTGCTAGAACTGTCCAGTAGGATTTAGTGCAAAGAAAGGAGAAAAAAAGACTGAACTGTTTTTCCCTCAGATATTTCTCCCTGAGTTTTATTCATCTTTACATCCAAAGGAGACACTGTATTTATAGCATTGGTATTACTTGGGGACTCAGGCTTCCTTCTCCTACTCTGCAATGGAGGTTAGAAAGACCATGTCTGGAATTCAGGAGATTCTTTACCACATTTCTTAGTGTCACTATGCCCTGTGATTAATATCAAGGGAAAAGTACATGAAACCAATCTAGGCAGGACGACTAATGGCTCAGACCCATTTGGGGTCCCCCTTGTTCTTACAAGATGTTTCCAATGGATGATGTTCAAAATGCAGGTGGTAACCCTTTAGCTCCTAATCATGGGGCGGGTATAAGCTCAGAGATAAGCTTGGGGATAAGCTCAGAGCAGTGTCTGTTTTTCACCCAGACTGAAAACATTCACTATTTTAGTTGGTGAGGACTGTGTCCATGCATGCTCCAAGATGATCAGTCAGGTGCAAAGCACATATGGATTCACACGTCCCATTGAAGTAGTGTTTTGGGTTTCTTTGGATAAATATCCAGAAATAGAATTACTGTGTCTTTCTTTGTCTCTTGTTATAGCCTTTGTTTTAAAGTCTATTTCATCTGATTTAAGTATTGCTACCCTAGTTTTTATGTTTATTTGTTTTCATTTTCGTGAAATATCTTTCTGTTCCTTTACTTTCAGTCTGTGTGTGTCTTTCAATCTGAAGTGAGTCTCTTGTAGACAGCATATGTAAGAGTTTTGTTTGCTTATCCATTCAGCTACCCTATCTTTTGATTGGAGCATTTAATCCATTTACATTTAAAGTAATTGTTGATAGATATGTAGTTATTTACATTAATCATATTTTTGATCTTTTTTTTCTTCTTCTGAAAGAAGTCCCTCTAACATTTCCTATAATACTGGCTTCCTAATGATAAACTCCTTTAGCTTTTTCTTGTCTTGGAAGTTGTTTATCTGTCCTTTGATTCTAAATGATAGCTTAACTGGTTAGAATAATTTTGGCTGTAGGTCCTTGGTTTTCTTCACTTTGGCTATTTCCTGCCAATCCCTTCTGGCCAGCAAAGTTTCTGTAAAGAAATCAGCTGACAGTCTTATGGGAGTTCCCTTATAGGTAACTAACTGCTTTTCTCTTGCTGCTTTTAAGATTCTCTCTTTGCCATTAATCTTTGGTGTTTTAATTACGATGTGTCTTGGTGTGGGCCTCTATGGGTTCATCTTGCTTGGGATTCTCTGTGCTTCCTGGGCTTGTATGTCTGTTTTCTTCACCAGATTAGGGAAATTTTCTGTCATTATTTCTTCAAATAGGTTTTAAAGTCCTTGCTCTCTCCTCTTTCTGGTATGCCTATGATGTGAATGTTGTTTAGCTTGATGATGTCCTAGATACCCCTTAAGCTATCCTAATTTTTTTGGATTCTTTTTTCTTTTTGCTGTTCTGATTAGGTGTTTTCTGCTATCTTACTTCTAAAACGCTGATTTGATTCTCTGCTTCACATAATCTATTGTTGATTCCCTTTAATGTAATCTTCGTTTCCATTATTATATTCTTTATTTCTGACTGATTCTTTTTTATGGTTTCTATCTCTTTGTTCTCATTGAATTCATCTATTCTTCCCCTAAGTTTAGTGAGCATCCTTATAACCAGTGTTTTGAATTCTGCATCTTATAGATTGTTCACCTCCATTTTGTTGAGTTCCTTTTCTAGAGCTTTGTTCTGTTTTTTTCATTTGGGACATGTTTTTTTGTCTCCCAATTTTGACCGCCTCCATGTGTTTGTTTCTATGTATTAGATAGAACAGCTGTCACCTGGTCTTAGTAGAGTTTTCTTATTTAGTAAGTGTCCTGTGAGGCCCAGTGACATCGTCTTCCCTGGTCACCTGAGCCGGATGCTCCAAATGTGTCCCTTGTGTGAGTTGCATGTGCCCTCCTATTGTAGTTGAGCCTTTGTTACTGTTTGCACATTAGTGGGAGGGATTTACCCATGGCTGATTGGTTGTGAGAACTGGTCAGTGAGGGGCTGATCTTATGGAGCAGGATTCTCTTTAGCAGGGCTCTGGCATGTTGTCCTTGGATACAGCCCCAGGTGGTACTTAAGCTCTCTCTGAAGCTGGCCACCAGGCATGCTGGCCCCAGGACCCCCTAAAAGGATCTCCGCCAAAGGCCAAGTTCAGCTGCAGCCTGTACCCTGTCCACCATCTGGCAAGAGTCAACAAGTGATCTGCAGATAGCTACCACCCATACTGGGCTTAGAGGTGCCTCAAGAGGCCAAGCTGTGAACCAAGGCAAACTGCCACTAGTGCCAGGCTTGGGGCTTCTCAGCAAGAGATACAGAGCACGCCAAAGCCAGGTGCTGCTTGTTTGGGTTTTGTGAACCTTTAAGAGATTTTAGGAAGGTCCGCAACATGAGCCAAGACAGGCCATTTGCATGGGAAAGCCACGGGAGGCACTTGGATGGGACCACAAATTTGGTTGGGCAGAGTGTCCGGGAATCACCAGGGCAGGGCAACTAGTGTTAGCCAGGCTGATGGAGATTCAGATATGGTGGTCACTTGCATCTACATGCTGAGAGGAGAGAGCGCTCAACAAAGAGAGAGTGGATTCTTCCAGCACTTCTGTCTGGGAGAAAGCTGCCTCTCTAGCCCTCACCCTGAAGCCAGACAATTCAGTTTCTCCCAGTATGTCCCTGGTGCTTTTCAAGCTGCTTGTCCAGCACTGGAGCTCAGAGAAAATGAGTTCATCAGCAAGCAAGTCCCATCTCAGGCCCTTTAAGAGGAACATCTGCAACTCCAGCCATTCTTTGTCTCACTCAGCCACAATCTCTGCTGGTTTTCACAGCCAGAAGTTGTGGGGACTCCTCTTCTTGGCACTTTAACCCTGGGCTGGGGAGCCTTCAATAGCATGGAGGAAGATGAGTGCCAGCTGTTGGACCAGCATGGAAGCCACACCTGCTAATTCTGGCAGCTCCTCACCCTACTAGAACAGCCCAGCAACACCTCTATTTCCCATGACCAGGGCCTGCCCCCACAAACTGCTCCCACCTTTCTGTGTACCAACTATTTCCTTCTTTCTGTCATTTGGGACAAGCTAGACTAGAATTTTTCAGAGACTTTAAGTGAGAACTTAACCAAACCATGTCCTTCCCTATCTCTCTTCCCCTCCTTCCAGATTTCCTGCTTACCCACTGATCTTTAGTGCTTAGCTTTTTTATTATTATTATTCTTTTCAGGAGCTCTTCCTGAGGGGAGGAGAAAGGAGGAGGAAAAAATTGGGAATAATGTGAAAGGGGTTGAGTGCAAATACTTTTTATTTGAGTACCCAAGAGATCCAAACAGACTGGATGAGTATTTTTACTAGATCCCCTGAGCCCTGAGGTTTCCATGGAACTGGGGAGGGTGACTCTCATATTGTTACCTGGGTCCTTTATTCCCATTTCCACTAACTAGATCTGCTTTGACCAGTCTGGTTTCCATTTGACAAAGAGTTCCATCGCTATCAAGGAAACACGAAAATCTCCAATTTGGTTCAACCCAGGATCTGACATTAAGGAAACTGATTCCTGCAGTGGAATCACTGGCCCAAGGCCCCAGGGAGGATCAGAGACCCATTCACCAGGTCAGTCCCAGTCCCCAGGGTCTCTTGCCTCCTTAGGAGGTCTCAGGTGACTAAGAGGACAATGCCAGTCCTATAGAGGGTTCCTGGTCTAGCTTGGTGCTCTGATGTGGAGAGTCCTACCCACCTGAAAACCTGTCCCATGTCTTCAGATGGTGAATTGAGGGGCTCCACACCTTTAAGGGATTGAAATCAGAGGAAATTCAGATATTATCATTCACTAGCGTAAAACCTTCCAAAGGTTTCCCACTATATATACCTATCAGAATTTTAAGCGTCTGTACCTTTTGATTTAACAGTCCTCATTCTAAATATCTGTCATGGAGAAATTCTCACACAAGCATACAAATGTATGTATACAAGAATGTTAGTTGCACTATTTTACTAGCAAAAAAATTGAGATCACCTAAATGCCTGTACAGAATACAATCGACCCATATGATAGACTACTATGCACCATGATGAAAAATAAGCTATATGTATAATATACTTATATAAAAAGATGTCCACTACTTATTAAGTGAAAAATGCACATGATATATTTTGTTTTCTGAAACCATTTTTATAAGAATAAAATATCCAAATCACTATATAATTCCCAATTTTACCCCCTTGCTACTCTTTGAAATAAGCTTTTGATTGATGTAAAATACACATATGGAAAATTACATAAGGAACACATCCATGTTACCACCACCAAATCAAGAAACAGAAACAGTACGAGTCTGGAGCACAAGAGAAAAGCCTAAGCTACAGATACAGACTTGAGAGTTAGCATATGAAAGTAAGTAAATAATTGTCAACATTGGATAAGGACATCCAAGGAAAAAGTATAAAGTGAAAAATGCGGAGGGCTGAGGGCTGGGGTGCCTTAAGATTTAAAGGATAGAGAAAACTGGATCTGCACAGGAGACCAAGAAGGATGCCAGAAGTAAGAACACCATGAAAGTCGCCCACCTCCTGAGACAATCCGATCATGTCCAGCACAGGCTACAGAGCCCAGGGGTGCATCCAGGTACTCATACCAGACAAGATTCCTTATAGATGGACTTTGTATCCTGTGACCCTGTCATTTTGGCTACAACTGATTGAACCAAGTACCTATGGGAGCTCCTATATTGGTCAGTGAGTGCCATACCCAATGACCTCTTTTGATCACACCACACACACACACACACACACACACACACACACACACACACACAAACACACACACACAGAGATACAGAGTAATAATACAGAAACAGAAGCAGAGAGAAGGCAATAACAGAAGTCTTAGAAGAAACCAGGAGGTGGAGATAAGAGGACAGAAAGTGGGTAACATGTAATAGTATAAGGAAAATCAGCAAAACAGACTCCTTCACAAAAAAAGCAGAGAAAGATATTCTGGGAACCCCTGGGGAAACTACCTGTAGTGTGTTGGGAACCTTCTCATTCCTTGAAGACAGTCTGTTTCACAACTGATAGGATTTTCCATTTCATCATTGTTGTTCTCCTTATCATAGATCCCCTCCACAGGTAACCCAGGACTGATCCCCGAAGCTGCCTGGTCAAGGGTAGAGAGCTGGTGGACTGGGGCGAAGAGTCTGAGTCACATTTCCTGTCATATCTTTTCCATTTCCCCAACCAAGTGTTTAAGATATGAAAGTTCCTCCAGCTGCTGGACCTCTGGGGGTCAAGAGCATATAAATAATTCCTGTTCGGGACATTGGTCTCAGACAAGAAGAGCTGACTACTCTGCCACGCACTGCTGCCTGGACCTGAGTGGGGTAGTGTTCCTGTCTCCAGGAGTCGACAGCTCTCCCTTGGCGCCCAACCCACTGATACTTCTTGCCTGTGCTGCTTTTTATCTTTTCTTTAGACACCTGTAAGCAGGGGACCCCAGAGGAGGGGAAGTACAATGAGGTGGCAGGCTGCAGTTGGGAATCCTGCTCCTTTTGCCCTGTTGTCAGAACTTCCTTCCATTTTGTCAAAGGTCCCAGTGCTGTCAGCATGTCTCCTGTGCACCACCCCATGCACCTCTCCCTCAGCCACAGCTCATCCCTGGGGCAGCTCCTGCAGTCTGGCCCAGGGGAGCTGTGGCACAACCTCCTGAGCCCCAGAGACTCAAGAAGCAATCAGTGTTCACAGATAGGAAGGGGCTTGCATTGACATCTGTGCACAGGTTTGAAGATGCTGTGGGCAAAGATTCTGTCCCATGTCCAGCTTCCCAGGCTCAATACCACCTGACAGAGCCAACCACCTACTCCCTGGCCTTCTCTGCACCCCAGGGGGACTCCAAGCTTGTGCCTGGAGCAGTGTGCTATGCAGGAGGTCTTCCTGCAAGGCATGATGCAGGCACAGGGGCTGGGAGTCTAGAAGACAGTGCAGATGCACACCACATTTGACGTCTGGGGCTCCTTCCAAGAAATACCCTGTGTTCTCATGTCAGGTCCTTGAGGAGGTGAGACTGACTGCTTCGCCTTCCAGGAGTGTTGCAACTAGGTTCCCCAGGCCCAGTGGGCACCATCTAATTTGGTTCTCTCTAGAGTGTGCTCAGCAGCTTTTTGGGGACAATAATTAAAGACAAAACTATTGCTTGGTACCCAGTTCATAGTCCTGCTCATCAGAGTGAAATTGAACTCTATAAGGGTCCAGATAGAGCGAACTCTCTGGAGTTACTCTTTGTGCATAGGCAAAGCTTGAATTCCTTGCCCAGGGTGTATGTATTTTTCTTCCCTCTTAGAACTTTGTTCAGACTCTTCTTGCTCCTGAATTCATTGTGGGGAGACAGGATTGAGGCAACTCCTAGTCCTACAGAAGGCCTTGAATGCCTTGCTTTCTCCTTACACATGGGCAGACTCACTTCTTGACCAGAGGGATGAGATTTCCTTTAGAAATGGCACCCTTATTGTTTACAGGGAAGCCTGTGGAGCATGGAAACAGAAGAAAGGTTAAAAAAAAAAAAAAAAAAGCTTTTATGTGTGGTTATTTAAAAGGCCTGTCAGAGTGTCAACAAAGACTGTGTGAGTGTGTGGGAGAGGTCCAGAGGGGTTCTTTACATTTAAGATAGGAAGGAGGCAGCCTAGAAATGTGCTCTTTTACTTTTCTATCTGGAAAGAGCTAGTCTTTTTGTTACTTGAAATCGTCTTGTGTCTTCAACTTTGACCCAAAGAAATGTTTGTTAAAACATCTTCAACAATTCATGTTGCAAACACTTGACCTTTTCTCTTCTTCTTCAGATAAGAGTCTGGAAAAACTCTGTCTACAGGTACATTTTTTGGTTTTGCGTAATTTACCTAGACCTAGAAGCCAGACCTTTGTTCCTATGACCCCACATTTTCCCTGTTGTATTTATTACCCTGCATTGAAATTGCATATTGAAGTTTGCCTCTCTCGGGCCTGGGAAGGCTGGAACAAAGACTTGGCATGTATGCTGCTGGCCCCCAGGCTGGTCACCCTTGGGATCCACAGAACCTGTGGGTTGGAATAATAACATGAATGTTTGTGCCAAGTATGTCTCTATTTTTTGCAATGTTCTGAGACCTTTAATCTTTGGGAAATTTTAACCTCTTTTCATAGATTGTTCATAATCTCAATAATAAGAAGAGATTATTATTCATGAGTGATAAATTTTAAATGAAAGCGTTGCTTAAAATTGTCTTTTCAAATCTCTTTGGATTCTTTTCTTAAAAATTTATTATTATTATTATTATTATTATTATTATTTTAACATTTTATTTTTTTATTTTTCCCCCTCCTCTCTGGTAACCACTAGTCCAATTGTCCATGTCTACAAGTCTGTTTGTCCTGTTCATTTGTTGCTTTTAGGTTTATATCTCACATATAAGTGATATCATGTGACTTTCGACCTTTTCTGTCTGGTCTCTTCAGATTCTTGACTTCTTGGGCTACATTTGTTTGTGCCAGTGGCAGGCTATGTAAATGCAATCACAGTGGATGAGCAAGCAACATTGCTTTATTTCATTTTTCACTAAAGAGACTGTCCCAGCCAACTCCCTCTATGTTGCCATATGGTTAATGGGATAAAGACAGAAGGAGCCAAACATGCTTGTTTCCAAGGACAACGTGAGCACAGAGCAGCTTCCTCATCTGCAAAGGATGCTATTGAAACCACCCCTGTTCCCTCTCCAGCCCTGTCCCACCTTCTAGTCCTGACTCCATCAAGAGATGATCATGAACAAAGTGGGTGGTCCCCACAGGATATGCTGTGAGGATTTGGGGTCACTCTCTAAAGTTAAAGCTGGTAAGAATCAACAGAAAACATGAGTCATCAGCTGTAAAGGTGACTTACCCCTAGAGTGAATTGTAATGTAGTTCTAATGAAACTAGGGTTTCTAAAATCTCAATGAGCCTCTGAAAAAAGATGCAACTCAGATCAGGGCCTACCCCTGGAAAGGAGAAGTCTTGGAAGACCACATGGGTCAGGTCTCACAAAGACTGAAATCTAAACTTTGGATATTATCTCCAATGATGAAGCTTACATGTACAACCACAGAGATAGCTAACAGGATTGAAAAAAGATGCTGTTCATTAGTCATCTTTGAATTTCACAATTATGTCTCATTGTCAGACCACATTATCTGTAGTGCACTTTTAAGTAATAGTTTATATTTTTATAAAGCCTATCTTGTAAATAGCACAACAGTGTTTATTGCCCCTTTGTCTGTTAAAATTGTTAATTTTGGAAATACACACATGTACTATATGCCACAGTTGTAATCCTGTAACTTTTTTTATAGTGATAATCTCAAAAAGACAAAAGTGGGCCAAGACTCCCTTGACCTCTGAAACATCAGACTAATATAAACTTGTCTAATTTATAACATTTTCCCTATCTAGATAATGTTTTCATTCAGTGAGCTCTGATATGGATTTTTGCTGTTAAGAACCCCTTTTACTATTTTTCTCACACACCCCATGTATTGTCTACTAAATTTCATGCTAATTAAGTACTAGTTCATTTCATGATTTCATTAAATACATACATAATTTATCAGGTTTCTGGTAGTCATTTGTAGGTTTCATTCATCAACAAAGATTTTTTGAGCAATCACTATGTGACAGATATCATGATAACTATTATTGGGGATAGAAAGATGAATAAAACAAAACTCACAGTCCAGTGAAGGGAGCCAAACACATAAATAGGCAATCCATAAAAATAATGTTAGAGTCACCCAGAGAGTGTTAGGGAAACATGAAGAATGAGCCCCTAAGGGGAAATCAGAGAAGACTTCCTGGTAGAATTAAACCCTGAAGTGAGTTTCTAAAAGATGAGCACATGTTTGCCATAAGTCAGATGGGTAAAGACAAATATTGTATGATTTCACTCATATGTGCAATTTTTTTAAAAAAAGAACAAACAAAAACAAACTCATAGATGCAGACAACAGATTGATGGTTACCAGAGGAGAAGGGAATGGGGGGAGGGCAAAATGGATAAAGGAGGTCAATTGTATGATGACAAATGGAAACTAGATCTTATGTGGTGAGCACACAGTAGTGGATACAAATGTCGAATTGTAATGCTGTACACCTGAAACTTGTGTGATAAACCAATGTTACCTCAACATAAACAAAAAAGAATAAAATTACATTTTGGTTAGTTTAAGTGGTCTTTTTCATATCTTTGATTTCCACTAGAGACTTTGAGTTATTATTAAAGTAACTGGAAGTTCCCCTTTCCTTTCCTTGAGAATCCCAGGAAGGCATTCATTGTTTTAGGAGAGGTGATAATGGTAGGTAGGAATCAATTTTAGAAAATGGAGAGCTGGGCAAAGAGAAGTAGTTTACCATATTCATCCAAGAGGGTGTGTTGTTCAGCCAAGTGTTTTCTGACTGCTAGGTAGGCAGAATCCTGTACAAGTAGAACTTTGGGGGTATATAAAATTGCCAGAGTCCTTACAATCATACATTTCCCTTTTCTTCCTTTCTTTTTTTTTTTTTTGAAAACTTTATAGTCAACAAACAAGTTATTGATGTTGATTTAGTTTCCCAAGTAGACTTTTCCATTGCTAAGGGTATGAGCTGACGTATGGATTCTATTATTCCTGTTAATTTTGCATTTTCCATTATCCACTTAAATTATCAGTTGAGCCCTCTCTTTTCATCGGTCTCCTATAGGTTTGATTACCTAAAATCAGTCCCAGAATTAGATCATCCTGCTGTGAATTAGCAAAATTGAGTTGTATTTTCAAACTGAGAACCCCAGTGTGGATACAGACTGAAAAACTTATCTCCTCCATTTTGCTCTTAACTGCAAAGTCTCTTAAGTCTAAATGTTCTTATATTAATCTGATCCAACATGTGTATCATCCATATTCTGATGACTCTTAGTTTTATATCACTAGCCCAGATCTCTCCTTCTAACTCATATATCAAAGAATAGCATCTCAAAAGGCAGTTCTCCAAAATATTAAAAATAGAATTACCATATGATCCAACAATCTCACTTTGAGGTACATAGCCAAAAGAATTGAAAGCAGGATCTCAGATATTTGTACATTCACATTCATAGCAGCATTATTCACAATAACCAAAAGGTGGAAGCAACTCAAATGCTCATCGGTGGATGACTGGGTAAAAAAAAAAATGTGGTATATGTATACAGTGGAATATTTTCAGCCTTGAAAAGGAAGGAAATTCTGACACATGCTATGACACAGATGAACCTGAGGACATTATGCTAAGTAAAATAAGCTAGTCGCAGAAAGACATATATGGTATGATTTTACTTATATAATATGAATATGAGGTCATACTAGTCAAAGTCATATAAACAAAAAGTAGAATCATGGTTGCCTGGTGTGGGGGAAAGAGAAATGGGGAATTTTTGCTAACTGGGTGTAGAGTTTTCACTTTTCAGGATGAAACAGTTTTAGAGATTGGTTACACAACAAGGTGAATATACTTGACACTACTGAACTGTACACCTAGAAATGGTTTAGATGGTAAATTTTATGTGTAGTTTACCACAATGAATTTTTTAAAAAAGAACACACCTTTGCTTTGCTTAATTTATTCTTCTTGGTGCTCGGAAATGAGCATTGGTGTTGCCAGTTGTGTAGTAAATAGTTGTGGATTCATCTCTTTATGAACGTCAAAAGCTTTGTGTATGTAAAAGGTGATGTATGGAAGGGAAAGACGTTATACAGCATACTTGTGGTAATATTCTATTGGGGAAAGGAGTAGATTTAAAGGAATCTCTTTCCAGGTTCATGGCACCGTGTGCCACATACACAGCAAACACAATGATTGCAGAGGTACATTTTGGGAAATGAGCTCAGTTAGGATGAGAAAAAGTCTTTTACTGAGACTTTAAACACTGTGATCCCCTTCTCTGAAGGGACCATCCTTTATTGGGTTTTAAAAATTATTCACATAGTTTTTGTAGTACAAGAGTATTTTTATTCCAGAATGTAAAAATACCTTCGACAATAATCTAAAGACAGTCCAAGTTCACAGTGACAAGAATTTGGTGTAGGATATAAGCCTGGTTATGCTATGGGCAGTAGGCCTTCTTTATAGATAAGCCTGCTTTGTGTCTAACTTATTTTCTCTCTCCTATTTATATTATTCATGCCTCTGAAAGAATATGACAGAGAACGCCCAGATCATTGATCTTTTTAAATAAAACTTTGGAGTCTAAGGGAACTATATTAACCCAGTTCTCTTTGGCTTACTCTTCAGAGGGAAGTTTGCCTTCTTGTACTAAAGTTTAGAGAATGTGCTAGTGAATGTATGCATAGTGTGTGTGTATGTGTGTGTATGTGTGTGTGTGTTCCCCACAGCTGAGCATACTATTTGGTTGGCCAAAGAATCAACAAATTTTTGCTGAGTTTCTAAAATATGTGAAATAATTAATAATTTCAAAATTATTATATTCAAAGAACTGTAATCTATGCTGAAAATTGTGAAAAAAATGTAAAGATGAATACTCAAAGACAAAAGAGCAGATGATGAACTACTACTAAGTTTCCACTGGTTATGGAGCAGGGAAAAAAAGACCAGATCTAAGAACCCAAAGAACATTTAAGATGGTGGTAGCCACTTTAAAAACCATCCCTATACAAAAATATATGATGTCCAATTTCTACATTTATGGAACTTAATCTAGATCAAGATTAGACGTACCCATACACTCATTATTCAACTTTGTGTCATTGAGACTCTGGCAGACACTACACATATTAAAGGCTTGAAGGTTTGTTAAGCTGATGGATAAATGGAATTCATGAACATGTGGTAAGTCTCAAACAGGTGTGGTAACATTTAGTGTGGAATGAGTGGTCCAGTGTTTTGGAGTAGAGCCATCATTCTTATAGTCAGATTTTGAGATCTAAGAATGTAGACTTTACCCTCAAAATTTATCAAGATTATTTAACATAGAATGGCAATCTCACAACAGTATGTAAATAAACTAGGGGGATAGGGTTTGGTACTGGTGACAAAAAATGTCCTTTAGGAACAGGAAGGAGAAGGGCTGATTTTGTTTTAAAGAAGTACCGATGAGCCTGGGATAGGCGTTTGAAGTTGGAAGAGATGGTGAGAAATTCACGTGGAAACTCCAGCAAGCACCCGAGAGAGTTTCGTGGAGAGATTGGTTCCAAATTGAGGAAGATGTTGTAAAGCTGTAGCTTCGAGGGAACACACAGATTGTGTAAACCAACTCCTAGAACTTGGATCATGGTGGTGGTGGATGAGTTTACATGCAGAATTGCATCTCAATACAGTCACAATAGCCCCAAGATGACAGGTAATTTAGTGATTTAAGCCTCTTCTCGCTAATAAGGGCTGATTTCACGCTCTCCAGAACCTACGCTACTATACCTTGGGGAGTAGGCCAGTATTCGGGGCCTGGTACAGTTCAGAAACGTGGAGACTCCTCCTTAGGAAGAGCTCCCTTTAGCAAAGAAGGAATCCCAGGGGCACGTGCCACGGAGAAGAGGCAACTAGGGCCAAAGATGCACAGTCCCAGTCTCTGCAACACCAGGCCTACCAGGGGGCGACACGACGGTTCCCCCGCGCGCCCAGCCGCGGCAGCTGCCCGCTCCACCGCCTCCCCACTTCGTCTGGCCCCTCGGGGACCGCGCACAGCCCCGCGCGCGCCGGGAGCGAGGGTGCAGGGCGTGAGACTACACGGCGGGGGGTGGGGATGGGACGCGAGGGGTCACGTCAAAGCGGCGTAGACAAAGGGCGGGCGCGCGCACGTCCTTACGCACGCCTCGGCTGGAGGCGGCGGGCCAGGACGGCAGGGACCAGCACCGGAGGGATTTGGAGCCCCGGAGTTTCGTGGTCGGTGAGTATGCCCGAGTCGATCCCTTCCTGAAGGTCACAGGCCTCAAGGGAGCCGGGAGCGGGGCGTGGGGTCGGGACCAGGCACCGAGCGAAAGGCCTGCGGTCCGGGGACGCCCTCCCTACGCCGCGCCGGCGTCAGGAGACACCATTGCTGCTTCCTGGGGTTGCCCGGCAGTTTCGCCCCCTCGGCCGCAGTGGAACAGTCCTCGTCCCTCCCGCCGCCGCAGTGCCGGGAGCCTGGTACCCCAGCGCGGCGCCGGTCCCCGTCCCCCTTCCCGGCTCTGGCCGGCCCCTCTAGAGATGGACTCCTCGGTCTTCCCAAATCCTAGGGGCTCTGCAGCCCTCCCTTCCCTAGAGCCAAGGAATGCAGCTCGTGAGGGCTGAAGGGGTATTAGACATCACGAGGAAGCGCCTTCACCCGTAATTTCTTTTACTATGTCTTTTGGTTTCCCTGGGATGCATTTTCTCCTCTCGTTCTCCAAAGGAGCCTCATTCTTTTCTTTCTCTAGGATTTCTTCGCTTCTGAAATTCCTTGCCTTTCCTATTGATTTCACGCTCTGCGAGGCATCCTCTCACTAGAGAGTCTTGTTTATTTCCTCGCTTTCCCTTCCACATAGGGCTTTAATTGTTGGAATTGAAAAGTTAAGGAAAACATGCCGTAGGAAACAGCATAGCTCAGTGGAAGTAGTTCCATGCTGTTCTAGATGTCAGTGCCTGTCACTTCTCATTATCGCCCCTCCCCTCCTCCCCCAGCCCTATGCATCGTCTTAATGATAACCTTGACATCAGTTGAAGAATTTTCTTTCTGGTTCCTTTTCCTTAATTTAGGCCGAACTTTGAGTAGCTCTGCTAAGTTTCATGTCTTGTAGATTCTATCTCAACCCAAGGGAAATGGTGTGAAAAGCAATTAATCTTATGCCAAGGACTGTGTAGAAAAGAGCCCTGAAATAATGCCAGTTCTGTGTTCTTTTCTCACTTTGACAGTGAAATCGTTTTTTTATTTTGTTTTGTTTTGTTTTGTTTTCAACTTCGTGCTTTGGAGAATTTCAGACATACAAAGTAGATAGAATAGTGAACCAGCAGATATCCATCATCCCTCCTCAACAATTCACTTTATGGCTAAGCCTGTCCCATGCACATTCCCATCCATTCCCCCCTCCCCTATATCTCTAGGATAAATCCTTGATGTTAAAAGTAGCTTGAGATTAAAAATAAAAATCCTACTATTGAGTAAAGTCATCATGAACTTTTTTGGGGACACAGTATACTATTGTAAATCCTTCAACTAAGAAACACATAATAGTGTTGGAGAAGGACCAGAAAAGGTTATCTAAAATGATCAAGCTGCTGGAGGACAGGTAAAACATTCAGATCTCATTCAGATCTGAATGAGAATTTCCAGAATACCTTGTCTAACTTTTTCATTATTAATGAGTACTCAGGGTTCAGTGAGATTCAGTGACTTGTTCAGGTCTACAGGGAATAAGAGGCCAAACAGAAGCTAGGGAAAAATCATCCAACTTCAAGTCCAGTCTTTCTACTGTACCATACCGCTTGCCTTTAGGTCAGGGGTCCCCAACCCGCAGGCAGTGGACTGGTGCTGGTCTGTGGCCTGTTAGGAACTAGGCAGCACAGCAGGAGGTTGAGTGAGTGGCAGGCAAGTGAGGGAATCTTCCCCATTTGCAGCCCCTCCCCAGCACTAGCATCGCCGCCTCAGCTCCACCTCAGATCAGCAGGCATTAGATTCTCATAGGAGCACTGGTCCTTGGTGCTAAAAAGGTTGGGGACCGGTGTTTTAGGTCATCTTCAGGAAAAAAAATGTGTAGACAGGCTGTTACTGAAAACTCTTAAATGAAGGGTTTGAATGAACTTTCCCCCCAAATTCTGGAATACAGCTAGAGGATATGCCTTAAATTATTCCTTAAACTACATTTGGGACAAATCTCTAATCATAGCTTTTAGGAAACATGGGGAAATTGTGACCCAGAAGTAGAATACCAGACTGAGGTTAAGAACAAGTTTTTAAAAGATTTAGATCACATTGACAGCTATTTAGTAGTTACTAAGGAAAACTGGAATGATTTGGAGTACACCCCTGAAGTTTTGCTGCTGATAGCAGGGAGAACAATTGCATTCTCCCATAAAACATTTTCTTGCCATTAACAGATAAGAATCCTGGGCTGGATGAATTGTGGGCTGGGCATTTTTTTTTTTTTTAACACAAAATTGTAGAATGCATTTCCTAGCACACTTTATGCTATTAAATTTTCCTATCTCAAAAAAGACTGGTAAATTCAGTACCTGTGCCTCAGTTTTTTTACCCTTAAATAGGGATAGTCTGCCTCCAAAGAATGCTGTAATCAAGAGAATCTTTGTATATAGAGTTCTTTGAGTTTACTTATATAAGTTCACTTTATATCACATGACATAATTGTTTATAAATTTACTTTCAGGATGGACTTTTGTGAGTTTATGACCTAAATACAGTAGTTGTCATGCACATCTAGTTTATAGAAGTACCACTGAAATAACAGCATGTGTATGTTTTGTTTTGGGAAATCACCCTTGAAGACGTGTGTTTAATGTGGTTCTTTTTGTGGTGTCAGAAAGAGTTCTATATTTAGTCTCTCAGGATTCTAGCCTAACTTATTCATTAGTTTCTGCTGAAGAGTAAACCACTTTTCTCATCCATGTGCATGCACATCACAGAAGGTTACCTTTTTAAAAAATCTCTTACTTTCTGGAGATAGAAGCTAGAGATTACTTGGTCCTGGTTAAGCTGATCTATACTGCAGAATTATTCAAATAAAGAACCTTATGGCATATGATTTACTTACTATGTCATTATGCTCATGGAGGGGACTTGACCAAATATTATGTATCACTAAGCTACATAATAATGCTTACTATAGCGTGATGAATGCTTTTTAAGAGCACAGAATTTTAGAGTTAGGAAGGTTAAGTTCTTGGATTTTTTCCCTCATTCCTTCAGGGTGCTTTTTCTCCTTTAAAACACATGCATACAACATGCACATGCCACACAATCACAGGGGCTTAGTCTCTTTTGGGCTCGTTTTATTTTCTCTTGTATAATGGTTGTTAGTATTTTTGGATTGCACCACCTATTAAACCAGAAGCTCAAGATCTTAATACTGGAATAATGGTTTGTAAAAAGTAGGAGGATAATCCATTTTTGTTGATTTTTTTAATTAAAAAACAAAAAACTGGTGAAGAAACCCAAATCCAGGGAAGCTGAATTAATAGACCAGATAGTAACAGAGCTGTGGCTCAGACTTAAGACAGCTGCTGAGCTCTAAGTGTAAGCCCCTTCCATTATACCATTTTTTCACACCTCGGAGGAATAAGGAAGGAAAACATGTTTATATATTTTTCCTTACTGGTTGGAAATATATTATTTTCAGGGTCTTGCTTTAAGTGTCTTTGATTAGTGCTATCCAATAGAAAAATAAGCAACATATATAATTTTAATTTTATAGTAACCACTTTTTAAAAAGATGAAAAGAAACAGGTGAAAATAACTTTATATTTTATTTCATCCAAATTATCCAGAATACCACTTCAACATGTAATAAGTATATACATTATTAATGAAATCTTTACATTCATTTTATCATCCGAAGTCTTTGAAATCCAATATGTAGTTTATAGCACATTTTAGCTTGGACCAGCCACATTTCAAGGACTCTAAGAGTGACATGTGGATAGTGGCTGCTGTGTTGGACAGCACAGAAACACTGTCAGCTGAACATAAAGATGGAGAGTTTTATGTTGCTCCGTTCTGAGGTTAGAGTTTGTGGTTGTGGTCATTGATTTTTTTTTTTCTTTCATGTCCTAGTGATTTTTTTCTGCACAATTAGGATTGTTTCAAGTTTCAAGTTGAACAACGAAATCTGTTTCATAAATGTTGTGCTTTTATGATGAATTATTTTCTCATCCTTTTGTTTGTGGGATCAGTCTCTTTTTTTAATCATCTTAACCATTTTTAAGTATATAGTTCAGTAGTAATGCTTTCTAATTTTAAATAAGACTGCTTTGTCATTAAGGAAAAAAGCTTGATTTTTATTTTTTAAATTTTTATTTATTTTTTAGATGAGGCAACCCTTGGTTTACCTCACAGATTGCAAGGACCTTATCAGCTTACAATCCCTTATTTTTTTATTTTTTACACCTATAGCACCTGGTCTTCCTAGGTGGTCCCCCATCCAAGTACTAACCAGGCCTGACCCTGCTTAGCTTCCAAGCTCACACGGGATCGGACTTGTTCAGGGTAGCATGGCCATAGACTAAAAAGCTTGATTTTTAAAAAGTGGCTAGTAACAAAACTCAATAAGAAAATGACCTAATAAAAAGTAGGCAAAAGATTTGAACACTCCACCAAAGAAGATATACAGATGGCAAATTAGCACATGAAAAGATGCTTAATACTATTGGTCATTAGGGAAATGTAAAATAAAACTATGAGATACCACCTCACATCCATTAGTATGTCTAAAATTAAAATACTGATCATGTCAAGTGTTGGTGAAGTTGTAGAGCAAATGGAACTTTCATACACTGCTGGCAAGAATGCAAAATGGTACAACCAGTTTAGAAAGCAGTTTGGCAATTTCATAAAAAGCTGAACATATACCTGCCTTAGACTCAGTCATTCCACTCCTAGATATTTACCCAAGAGAAATGAAAGCATTTGTCCATACAAAGCCTTGTTGATAGCTTTATTTGTAACAGTCTCTAACTGGAACAACCCAAATGTCCATCAGTAGTTGACTAGGTAAAAATTGTGCTATATCCACACAATAGAATACAGCTCCAGGATGAACTGTTGACATGTGCAGCAACTTGAATGATTCTCAGAAAAATTATGAGTGAAATAAACCAGACAAAAAATATTTTTAAAGAAAAAGGCCAGGAAGTTGCTTTTAATTACATATACAATACTCAAAATGTAAAAGCACAAATTTTGAAATTGAACTCTGAGAGCAGTGTTTTGGGTTTTACAGCTCCAGCAACTCTAATTGTCCTTCCTTAAAATGATGGCCCCAGAATATCGAAATATCCTGTATCCTTTGTCCTTTTGTCCATTTATTTGTTTGTTTGTTTGTTTGTTATTTTCTCAGCTTGGAAGATTTATTTTGCTCTGGGGCGAACTTGATACCATGTTACTTATTACCTAGTTCTAACTAGAGTTAAGCCTTTTTAGGCAAACGGAAAAAATACTTAAGGTCAAATGACCTTAGTTAAAACCAAAACTCTGAAACTAACATATTTCTGACTTCTTCCTAGTGGATTGAGTCATCTTTTAGCCTACCGTATCTGGGCTTTGTTTTGGATCATTTATTTTACCCAGGATTGATGTCGGCTATATGTGTATTCTTGGGTTTTCAGCACTTTAGCTTTACTTCAACCTAGTAGCTCTGAGTGCTGTGCTATCTCCTTGGAAACATTTGTACACTTTTCCTCCTAAGCTACATCCTATTCAAGCAAATTTCTTATAATCCACTACTCTGAAACACTTGACGTTAAATTCATCCCAGCACACATTTCTATTGTGGTGTTTGTGCACGTTTGTTTGTTTACCATCATACCAGGACTGGGGCATTTGGCAGGTCTGTGTCCTGACAGAGTACACCAGGAAAAATGGATGGCTTTCTTCTGAAATATAACTCACCCCAAAGCAAATAAGAGATCTGCCTGAGAAGCAGAACGACCATTAGACAGGGGAGCAGATCTGAGTTACAGTTCTGCCTCTGTTACTGGCCAATTTTGTAACCTCTTGCAGTTATTTAACTCTTCCAAGCAAGGTTCAGTTATTTGAGCCATGAAAAAAAAAAGTTAGAATTCTCAATGATTGACTATTAAAATTGTAGTTCATCATTTTATTATTGCCTCAGCTTTGTAATGATGACTAATAGTAACTTCAGTTTATTGAGCACTTTGTGTCAAGCACTAAAGGGATTGCTTGATATACATTGTATTCAGTCTTCACAACAGTACCACAGGATACATATTATACCCATCCTGCAAATGCAAAAACAAACATGGAAAGTTTATTTATTTTCCAGAGGTCACACAGCTAGAAAGTAATGGAGGCTGGTTTTGAATGCAGTTTGTCTGATTTCCTATATGTTGAACCATCATGCTTTACTGCTTCTCTGACATTCTAATTAAAGACATATATATAGCCAGATATCTTAGATTGGACATCTATTCTACCCTCCCTAAACAGTTTATTCTTGTTTGAACAACTCAGTCTTAGATTCTTTTTTTAAACAGCTTTATTGAGATAAAATTCACGTACTGCATCTAATACACCCGTTTAAAGTGTACAATTCAGTGGTTTTATTATATTCATAGATAATGTAACCATCATCACAGTCAATTTTAGAATGTTTTTACCAACTCAAAAAGAAACCTCATACATCTTTTGTTATTACTTCCTTCCCTACCTCCTCCATTTTCCCCAGCCCTAAGTAACCACTAATTTACTTACTCTCCATCCCTGAAGATTAAAATTTATATGGTGGAATCATGTGATATGTGGTCTTTTATAATTGGCTTCTTTCATTTAACATGATGTTTTCAATGTTCATCCGTATTGTAGCATGATAAATACTTCATTTTTATGGCCAAATAATATTCCATTTGTCAACATAAGAATGTCTAAACCTGTTGAAAATTTTATAAAAATTTGTTTTAGTCAAGCAGAGGACATACCTGGAAGCAAGATCTCAACAGACAAATTCTTTGGAGAATAACAGTTTGCAATTTCTTTTATGCCTTTGAGGTTACGGAGGGAACATGAAGATTGAATGAAGGTGGGAGAAAGCAAGGCAGGGATCTGATAACAGAGTAGTTAAGATTTTGTGCTTCCTTGAAAGTGGTCATGCTTTAGAGGAGGGATCTGAAAGGGGGCATTTAAAAAGGCTGTTAACCTAGATGCATAAGTATAATGGACAGGGCTAGATAAATCTTTTACTAAAGAAGTTATATGCCTGAGATGTGACCCTGCCCATTTAGGAATTTGTGATCTGGTCACTCTGCAAGGTTATGTTGTATAGAAACACTTTTTTTATTCACATATTTATGGATAAAGCACATTTTCTTTATTCATTCATCAGTTGATGGGCATATGGTCATTCCCACCTTTTGGCTTTTCTGAATAATGCTGCTGTAAACATTCATATAATTTTTTGTGTGGACAGTCTTTATTTCTTTTGAATACTATACTGTACCTAAGAGGGGAGCTCCTGGGTCATATGGGAACTATGTTTAACCATTTGAGGAACTACCAGACTTTCCCAAGGTGGTTGTACCATTTTACATTCCAACCAGCAGTGTGAGGGTTAGATTCTTAATATTAAGCTAAAATTCACACTCCTGTAACTGAAAACCATAAGACCAATTCTCTTGTCTCAGGGTTTCCATAGTAAATCTGCTTTCTCTAGATGACAGCCAGCTTGATCTCTGAGTGCTTTCTAATGCTGGGTGGCTTCTGCCAGTTTTCATGGCCCTGTGATGCAGTTTTAGATCTTCTTATGAACTCTTATAAATGTACTTCGTTTTGTCTATAGTCTCTCCCTTCTTATTTAGTTAGAGAATTAGATGATATTTAATTACTTATTTATGGGTAATTTGTAATCAAAGCTAGATAGTGGGTTGTCTTCTCAGGTTCCAGTTGTTCTTTGCTGAGTTAACTGGTAAAAACCCTTATCCCAGTAGTTCATGACTCTGGCTATACATTAGAACCACCCATGCCTCTTAAAAACAAATGCACAGAGATTCTGATTTATTTTATCTGGGCTAAGGCCTTGGTGTGCCAAATGTGCGTCCTGGGTGGAGAATCAGTGCAACCAGTGCACTGGCCATGGGAATGGGCCTAGCTGGGTCTTGTAAAGGCCCACACTGCTCACATCCCAGCCTTCTGGTGTGCATATCAATTTTATTGACTCAAAATTACTGTAACAGTCTTAGTGTTTGCTGGAGCACTCACACAGGGTGCCATCTTTAAGCATCAAACATTTTTTCTGATTTCTGCAGAGGTCTTGTTTCCCCTCAGTGTGCTTTGCTGACACCGGCTGTGGCTGTTTTGCCTCCCTGTCAAGCAGGGCACGTGCAATTTCTTAATGGGATCAGCATGCTCTAGCTATTTTAGGGAATTATAAACACCTTGAGACAGATAGTAGTTGAAAACAGATTTATCATTAGTGCAATGTTATGACTTCTTGAGAAATACCTTCAGATGCCCCTCCTTCTTCCTAGTAACAGGAAAATATACCAATAATAGTTAATATTTTTTTGAGCATTTACCTTGCTCTAGGAACTGGAAAAGTGCTTTACCATTTGTTATCTTGTAATCTTTTGAACATTACTTTTAGTAGGTATTGTTGAACATAAAGAGATTTGCCTGGTGTTTCTTTTGATCTTTGAACCATATGACTATGACTTATTCAAAATGATAAATAGAATTTTAAAGATACCAAAAAGATAAACATGACCTACCTTTCCCTTTCACTCCTAGAGGCAGCTACTTAACCAGTCATGTGTGTATCTTTCCAGACACATGTATCTTTGGGAGTACATAATGAACTATATACTTTTCCTTTTCCTCCTTCCTTCACTGTTGGTTATTGTGGATTGTTCTGCATCTAACTGGGAGATTGTTTCTTATCAGTGCATATGTAGGTGTGTCTCTTTTTTAACAGATGAATAGTATTCCATTATATCCTCTGTTAATGGACATTGATATTTCTTTTGATACCACAAACAGTGCTGCAGTCAGTAACCTTGCACATATGTCATTTTGCACATACTTCAGTACAGGTTATCTCCTCCTCAGCACTTTGTCATTTGGGGCTGTATAATTCTTTGTCATAGGAGCTGGCCTGTGCATTACAGGATATTTAGCACAATACCTGACTTCTTTATAATAGATGCCGGTAGCACCCCCAGTCCAAGTTGTAACAACCAAAAAGTTCTGTGGACATTACCAAATGTTCCTCTAGGGAGTAAAAAAATTGCCTCTGCTTAAGAACCACTTTAATTTATCTTTAGAATGAATTTTTAGAAGTAAAATTACTGTATATAAGGTTATGTGCGTTTAGAATTGTGATGGTTATTGTTAAATTGTTCTCCCTAGAGGTTGTACCATTTTACACTCCAGTAGTAGTGGAGGATATTTTCTCATTTTCACCAGAATGGTGGTTTATAAAATTTATATTTTTGCCATCTTACTCTAGTTTAATTTATAGTTCTGTGCTTTACAACTATTCTTTTTTATTGAGCACTTAGTGCTTGTGAGACATGTAGTATTTTTTGGCTTTGAGTTTTTGTGACATACTTTGAAATGCCTTCCTCTATCTAGCCTTCTTAAAGTTTAGTAGCTAGAACTGTGGACAGTACTATGAGTTTCTTCTGATCATAATGAAATGACAACACATACCATTTATTGAGATTTCATATGTGTTATATATTGTGCTTCTTGTGCTTTAAAAATCTATTATCCCTGTGTAACCTAAGCATTTATTTGTAATAAAATGCCGTATCTTATCCTTTTGAGTTGGTATATGGCATCTCTGGACAATTCGGGTAGTCATGATCTCCTAAAGTAGGATGTGTCACAGAGAACTAGCTGAAAAAAGTATTTAATTCTGCAATTAGGAGTCACAATAGTTCCTGTCATGTGATTAAGTCAGAATTGGTTTAGATGTCCCCGATTTAAATTTGTAAGTTCCCTTTGTTATTTTCTCTTCCAGGACTCTCTTATTTTCCTTAATTACTTGTAGTGTGAAATTATGACTTTGTGTATATGTCTTTGCTTAATACTTATCTCTAGGCATATTTGTTCACTAAATATCAAACACTTAACATAATGTGTGGTATACAGTATGTGCCCAGTGATATTTGTTGAATGAATGAACTAGTCTAAGAACTGAGGCACATTGGAAATTGGGTTGTTTGGGGGCCTAAGAGCCCAGATCTGCCATTCAGAGGGTTGAAGAGTTTAGTTCGCTCAGCAGTGGGTTCTGTCACATTCCTTGGATGAAGGCATCTTCTCTCATAAAAGGGTCAGAACTAACTGGTTTTTATGTTTTTCTCTGGACTGTTTGGGCTGTCGGTCCAAATGACTCTTCAGGAGTTTGGCTGAAAGTTGTGGAAGAGAATGAGTAATATTCCTCTGAGTTAATGGCTTCCCTTGCTTCATACTTAAGGAGTCATGGTTATGTTTACTTGAGGCAAAGTGGTAGCCTCTCTTAAATGAGCAGGTATCTAGAAATTGTGGTGTGATTGAGTTATGACATAAGTAATTTCCCAATATTTCCAGAGATCAGAGTCTTTGTTAAGGGAGCCTTAAGACACTGTCACCTCTGGCTTTAATGACTACTCTGTTCATCTAGCAGGATATTTGGAACACTCTTTGACAACCTCAGCTTACTCGCTTTTTCTCTGCTTCTTAGAATTTCTGTGAGGATGATTGTTTAGTTTGGTCAGATAACTTGTTTGGCTAGTTTACTGTTCTCTGCCTTGGAGTCTGGCACTGGGAAACCAGAACAATAGGGTGGGGCAGGACAACAAGGGGAAGTTCACTGCCTCTGAGGGGAGAAAGAGAAGCTGGGTCCATGGCATAGCAAACCCTGTCTTTTATAAAGGGTAAGGTAGTAAATATTTTAAGGTTTGTGGAGCATTGGTTTCTGTCACCTATTATTCTTTGTTTTTCAAAGCTCTTCAAAGATGTAAAAACCATTTCTAAGCCATGAGCCTTATAAAAACAGGCCATAGCCATATTTGGCACATAGATCATGATATTTTGCCAACCCCTGAACTAGGAGAAGAAATTAGTGTATTGATAAATGTGTTTGCTTTAATGTTTTGGGGACATGAACCTGTAATAACCTTGGGAATTCTCAGTTAATTGTGATCCAAAGAAACTCTAGCATGGGAAGTCAAAGTAACCCCACTGTCAGTCACCTTGGAACTAAAAGTAACCTTGGCCAGTGTGACAGCAGCTGTCCTATGGGACAGAGGGATCTTGCTGCCTTTTTCCATGGGAGTGCTGGCCAAAGGTGCTAGGGATGGAAAAGTGGAATGGAGGTGTGGCCCTAAAATTAGGCTAGAATTAGACATATTTAAGGAACACGGTGACTCAGCAAATTAAATTTATTAAATCTCAGAACTATATCTAATTTCCTGAACTTCTGTTGGGATATAGTTAGAAATCTGGCATGTGCAGTCAGTTTGGCCAGTTTATAAAAATGAAAGCAGGTTTGTACCTTGAATTCTGAGAAAAACACCAATTCTGATACACGAGTCCAGATTTTCCCTGTGGTTTTTCTCTGGTCACAAGAAGTACTGTAGAGCAGAACTGGCATGAAGGAAGTGTTAGTTTATTTCAAGGTAGTCTGAAAGACAGAGGGCATAGTGGTAGTTAAAGAGCATGGGCTGTGAGAAGGATGTATTCATCAAATTCCTACTCTACCACTTACTAGCTGTGTGATCCTGGGTAACTTACTTTATCCTCTAAGCCTCAGTTTCCTTACCCGTAAATAGCATTGAGGATAATAACTCCACCATAGGGTTGTTGTAGAATTAAGTGAGGATAGTATAGGTAAAATGCTTCTTATATAATTCAATGTCGGTCATGTTAGCATTCAATAAATGTTAGCAATAATCATGATAATGTGAATGTGGAAGATATAGAAGATCAAATACAGGAACTAGTATTTGTGACTCAGTGCCACTAAACTATCATGTCTTATTCACTAGATGTATGGGAATATAAAAGGAGCATTAATGGGTTAGGAATCAGAAGAACTGAGTCTGTGTCTACCTTGCTTGGTTTCCAAATTGGTCGGATGGAAATAAAACATGTTGACTGATTGTGAGACCACATGTGAAGGGCTTTAAGCTCTATAAAGCATTGAACAAAATTTAAGGTAAAGTCAGTAACCTGTTCATTCATTCAATTTCTTAAACTTCTGAGTGTATTGGAATAGAGCCAGAAGGTGATTGGTGTGAAGCCAAAATGTTTGCCAGAAAGACTTGATAAGATGCTCCTAAATTCACCAGTTGCACTGGAAACTTGTGGTTAGGAATAAGTAATAAAAAAACTGGAATGCTTTTGTAAGATATTTGAAATAGTAGAATTTAAAAAATGAGTGGCCATATTAAGTGAAAAAAGTCGATCTAAAAAAGGCTACATACTGTATGATTCCAGATACGACATTCTGGAAAGGCAAAACTGTGGATACAGTAAAAAGATTATTGATTGCCAGGGTTTGGGGGCAGGGGGAGATGAATAATCGGAGCGCAGAGGATTTATAGGGCAGTGAAAATATTTTGTATGTTACAGTAATGATGGTTACATGTCATTATACATTTGTCCAAACCTATAGAATGTACAGCACCAAGAATGAATTGTAGTGAATTGAGGAGGCAAGGAGTATATGGGAAATCTCTGTACCTCCCTCTTTATTTTGCTGTGAACCCAAAACCGCTCTAAAAAAAATAGTCTTAAAAAAATTTTAGAAGAGTGGCCCATGTAGGGAGATAGGCTGGAGGAGTTTAATCTCTCTGTAGAAAATGTGACAATGTCTCGTAAAGTTAAAACTGTATATTTCCTTTTCCCCTGCAGTTCCCTTTCTAGGAATTTATCCTGAAAATATATTTGCTTGTTCATTTTGTATGCTAAATCATGTATGTATATGGTTATTCATTATATTATTTATAACAACAAAAAAATGGAAACATTGGTGTCCAACTTCAGGAAACCAGTTAACTAAATAAATCATGGTATATTCTTACAGTTGAAAACTATGCACCCGTAAAAAGTGAGAGAGTATATATTGCTGATCGAACCCTCTTCCATGATATGTTAAGCTAAACAAAACAAAACAAAACCAAAAGCAAGGCGAAGAGCAGTGTTCCTAGTGTGTCAGGTTGGAGCGGGACGGGAATGGTTAGAAAAGATCAATTATGATTTACATGTATAAACATGGAATAGTGGGAAGAATATGAAGCTGGTAATATGGTTGCACCTGTGGACAAGAACTAGATAGCTAGGGGATAAGTAGGAGAGAAATTTCCTTTTCATAGTATACTCTCTTTGTCTTTTGAAATAGGTCTTATATTCTTTTATTTTCTATTTAAAAAGTTGAGCTGCCACTGATCATATCATTGGAGTTGAAAACTATGAAAGATCTCTGTATTTTCCTCCCACATCTTTGCCTGTTACCTATAGTTCTGCCTGGTCCCCTTGACCTTGATGACTTGTGAAGATAGCACTGACTCTAGGCTTACCCTAAAACAGTCTCCCACCCCCAAAGCATATTAATGTTTCTTCTCTTAATTTGTGTGACTAATGGTGTTTCTGCTTCTACCCCCAGCTTTGGCAGCATGTAAGCAACTTCTTGCCAAGAACCCAGGTCACCACTGAGAAGGCTCCTTAGGGAGAAGAATATCCAGAGGAAACCAATGCCAGGAGTGTCTGGAATTATACTCACTGCAGGCAGCATGAGACATTCTGTGCCAGCATCTGTGTCCTACTGGCAAAGACTGTAATTCTCCAGGTAGGAGGGTCCTGGAAGCATCACGCGCCAGGAGCCTCTCTAGAGGAAAAATGGGGCCAGATATGAACTCTCTACAATGAACACAATTTTCAGCTTATGAAGAAATTTTAAGTAAAACAGTTATTTAATTCCCACATATTCAAGTTCAGTAGCCTTCTGTGTGAAGTGCCAGCAATCACCCCAACCTCTACAGGAGTTATCAGCATTTTTCTGGCACCAAGTCGAACTCTTCTTGGTATTTTTGGCAATGACAGATAATCAGAACAGATTTATCTGCTAAATGCTCTTGGGCAGGAAAAAAAGTACAACTTCTGGTAGCAGTGTAAGGGGAGCGGAGCAGAGATCCCTGCCTCACTGCTCACTGTCACGGAAACAGCCTGGACTCTGATGCTCATACTGAAGATTGACCCTGTCTCATTTACCTCCAAAGTCCATCTATTCCGGGGAGAGCCGACGTTTTCGGGTTGCCTCCTGTGGCCCATTTTATCATTTACTCCCAGGCTTTCTGTCGAGGCTGTTGAATGATATGAACCTTGGAATGGAGTTTATTTTCTGTTGGGAACTTGCCTCCTTTCTCAGGGGGGTGCTGTCTGAGAGGACCATCTGACGTCCGTGCTTTGTTCTTGGGGAGAGGAGGGCATTGGCCTTGCCTGGATCCTCCACCATGTTCCTGTTGCTGCCTTTTGATAGCCTGATTGTCAACCTTCTGGGCATCTCCCTAACTGTCCTCTTCACCCTCCTTCTTGTTTTCATCATAGTCCCTGCTATTTTTGGAGTTTCCTTTGGTATCCGAAAGCTCTACATGAAAACTTTGTTAAAAATCTTTGCGGTGAGTTGTTCTGTTTACAAAATGGTTGCTTCAGGAGGAGAGAAAAGAGTTGTTCTTTGGTTAATTGTTATCTCTTTATTGGTATTTTGAGTACAAAGAATAACTAAATGTGTACTTGTGAAAGCTTCTTGCATTCTTTTTTAGCTAAGGTACTTGTGTGTCTTAGTATTCTCATCAAAGAAACCTATTATATGACTCCATACCTTGCCTGTTTATTTCAAAGAGAGGGGCTTAGAGTTGAAAAAATGTCACTACAAGACCCTCCTTATTCTTGCATAATAGATATTGAAATACAAAGCTGCTGCTGAAATATTCCCCCACTGAGAAATATCTCTTTCTTTCAGACATTTATCTTAAATAGGTTCTTGCATTTTAGACAAAAAGAATTAACAGAAAAGGGCATTTGATGAATTGTTTTATTTTTTTTAAAGATAGAGACGGATAATACATTTCTTAACGTGTTAGAACTTAACTATTTTATACTGCTAAACAGAACTGGTTGTAATGTAAAGGCATGCGTGAGAAGTGATATTTCCTGGAAGTTGGTCTGTGCCCCAAAACTTAATATCTATTCAAAGATTGGGTAATTTATTAACAATATTTTAGTTATCACCAAATCTTCAGGAATTTTTTTTCATAGTTGAGATCATGTATAATTTGAGAAATGCATTCATAATAGTAAAAATAATACAGTATTATTTGTTCATATAGTATCTAATGGTTTTCAGAATCATTTCATTCATTTTTCTTCGGTTTGTTATAATTCTGAAGCAGACAGGGTACTATCTACATTTTATCAGTGAAGAAATAGAGACTCAGAAAGACGGTGAGCTACGTGAAATGCTATATTACAGTAGGAAATTTTTTATGTATATTACTGAAACTTGGGTGCTATCTTTTGATATTTAATATTCCTATAAGAATGATTTTTTCATATTTAAAAAAATTGAGGTGAAATTTACATAAAATTAACCATTTTAAAGTGGTTAATTTGATGGCAGTTACTGTACTTAGTGTTACACAATCACCAACTGGATTTAGGTCCCCATTTTCATCACTCCAAAAGGAAACCCAATACTCATTACGCAGTTGCTCCCTGTCCTCATTTCCCCCTCTACCAGCCCCTG
Source organism: Eidolon dupreanum (assembly GCA_028627145.1). Lineage (NCBI taxonomy): Eukaryota > Metazoa > Chordata > Mammalia > Chiroptera > Pteropodidae > Eidolon > Eidolon dupreanum. Next base: position 46,271,980 of record CM053508.1, on the reverse strand, counting down.
GCAGCCAGGAGTCTATGTTCTCTCTCTAGATTTACCTATTCTGGATATTTCATATAAATGGAATCATGAAAAGGGCTGTTTTATGCATGACTGGCTTCTTTCGTTTGGTATAACGTTTTGACATTCATCCACATGGTCACATGTTTCAGTATTCCTTAAAAAAATGGCTGAATAATATTTTATTTTGTATCTATACTATAATTTGCTTATCCATTGCTAGGCTGTTTCTGCCTTCTGGCTATTGTCAGTAGTTCTGCTGTGGTGTACATGCACTTGAGTACCTGTTTTCAGTTACGTGATTTCTAGTTCCTTGCTCAGGGAGGGTCTGGAGACCAGCAGCACGAGTATCACCAAAGAGCTGGTTAGAAATGTATGTATGTGGCCCACTCCAGACATACTGAATTAGAATTTGCATTTCAGTAAGATCCAGGTGATTCATATGCACACTAACTTTTGAGAATGATAATCTAATCAGTCTTTGGACTAGTTACTAGAGTATTTATTTTAATGAATCAGGAAATGTAATTTTCTTAAATTTCAGTCCAAAAAAATCTTCAGTAGAGCCCAGGGTTTCTTTGGACCATATAACATTACTCCTGCTCTTTTGCCATTGTGAAAAACGTACACCAGTATAGAATCAGTAGAATAGCAGATAAACTTTTAAGAGACAACAGTGAGTGATGTCTAGCTTTTATTCACGTTATAAGCAAGTAGTTAATTCATAGACCTATGGAAATCCTTGCTTTTAAAATATAGAAATAGGAATTTATCAGTTAGGTTTCTTCTGTAGTAGCTAAAATTTTTTAACTTGGTCACTTTGGGTGGGACAAAAGGCCTAGAATCCATGTATATCCCCTCCTCTGTTTTGAAAATATCCCCTAAAATTAATATTTTAAAGTTCATAGCTAAGTAAATCTTATTGTGACTCTTTCTAAATATTCACAGCTAAGTAAATCTTATTGTGACTCTGTTTCTAAATATACATTCTTATGATATTTAAGGTAGATTATAATTAGAAATGGAAAATTCGTTAAATATTGTTGAAACAATCTGTAAGACAGGTCATCTTAAGCCATCAGAACCTCTTTGCTAACTACATCTTGAATATCATTATTTTGGGGCACAGTGATTTAAAAGTGGTAATGGAAGTAATGTGTATATGTGTGTGTATATATGTGTGTACCCACTTTTGACCTCAAAATTTAGAATCTCAGGAAATAGATTTGTACTTCTTATTTTCTAAAGGTGTGTGTCAAAGGGCCCGATGGCTCCTGTCCTGTTGAACATCATGGATAATTACAACTTGGCAATAAACTAGAGTAAGGGCTGGGCTAGGAACAACTGATATATACCAGTAAGGGCATAGGATTCCTCTGTAAGAGTGTCTGGTCTTTTCTCACCCTCTAAAAAGAGTTACTGCCCTGAGTTGATCTTAATGAACGTGAGAACTGAATGCTAATTTTATCAGCAGGAATATTAGATACAAGTTGGATTTGGCCAAATTTGTTTTAGATCTTGGAAAGTATGCATCTGCATATCCATGTATACATCTAAAATATACCTCTACTTGTTAGTGTTGTTTAATAGAGATCTTTATTTTGCCTTTTTTTTTAGCCTCTTCATCTTATCCTAAATTGGGCTGATATATATAATTTTGGAGCTAGATGAAAGCTCAGATATATTAATTCTGTGGGTCTCTCTCCCCCAACTACACATTGAATCACTGAAAAAGCATTTAATTGGGAGCACTAGAATTTCCTCCAGAGATTCTGATTTAATTGGTCTGAGGTAGGCATTTTTAAAAGCTCCCCAAGTGATTTTGACATTTGCTATCAAAAAATGGAGTCACTTATCCAGTTTGAATTCACTTCCTCTTGAATGGGGACCTGCCTGATGGCTTGTTTTTAATAGCTAGAATGTGGCATACGTGATGCTGTTTGACATGTAAGATTAGGTTAGAAATGGCAATGTAACTTTTGTCTGACTCCTGGAATGCTTGCTCCTGGAACCCTGCTGCCGTGTTGTGAGCAAGCCCAGGCCATGGGTGGATGTTCCAGCTCACAGCCCCAGGGAGATTCTGACAACCAGCATCAACCAATTGCCCCACACAGGAGTGAGCAAGCCTTTGGAGGAGTTGAGCCCCCAGCCTTTGAGCCACTCAGCTGGAGCCAAACTCTGTGCAGTTTGCAGATTCCTGAACAAAATAAATGATGGTGTTTTAAGCCACTGAGTTATGGGGTAGTTTGTTATATAGCAATAGATAACCAGACAAATAATATAATATTAAAGAATTTTAAACATTTATTCATGTCCTACAGTTTATAGTGCCTTAATTTTTTTTTTGTATTACCTTTCAGTCTTTGGCAATATGCATTCATATTTTATGGTTGTGTTAATAGCATGTACGTAAAATTTTGTATCTTTGTTTTCTTTGGAGATTCTGTCAGCCATTTTTGCATTTTACTAGACAATCTTCATAAAGATTATTCAAACTGGATATCTGATAGTCCATATGCCTGTGCTTTTGGCAGACCTGAATAAGCCCCGGCTTAACTACATTCCCATTATTTCCTTTTTCTATATAAAAGAACTTTGATATACCCACCAAGGAGAGGACATAGAGAGGATATGGATAGGTTGCTGTCTTTTCTGCCTCCTCCTGGAAGACATAACTCAGTGTGTCCTGTTAATGCTGAGCTGCAGAAGATCATTTTGTGTACAGGGTGGCATGCTGTTTAAAGTATCTTCCTTTCCTTAATGTTTGTGCCTCAGATTACCTTCAATACAGTAGTGAAGGGGTAGAATCCCTAGGAGTAGACTTTCAAGCTAATTGAGAATGATTTGGAAAGGGCGTGAGAAGAAAGCCTAGTTATAAAGGAGAAAGATGAAAATAAGTTGCCTGAGTTTTCTTGCCTGATGTGAAAGGGATTGCTCAGGTCAGGTTAGAGAAGATGGTACAGTTATAATCTGATTGACATTAAACTCCAAAGTGGAATTGATTGGTGGAAAGTCATAGAAACCAGTGGTGGTTGTGAGAGACTCTACAGGTATTTGAAATGTGGTGGGATGGGCGTGAGTTTTTAAGTCACATGGCCCTTAGCTTGAAATCCAGGGCTTTTCTTACCAGCTCTAAAACATGACCTAAGTCATCAGACTTTCCAGTTGGCTTCCTCCCCTAGAGAGTGGGAGTAGTCATACCTATTTCATGTGATTATAGTGAAAGGGATAACTTTAGTCAGATATATCCTCCCTGCTCCATTGAGAAGGGTGATTTTAATATAACCTTGAGTAGCCTAAAGGGCAAATTCAAGATGAGAATGTGATTGTGCTGGGAAAAGTGATTAGAAGTAGTTTCAGGTTTTATTTCAGGTTTATCTTTCCATATAAAGACCTTGATGAAAAGAAATATTGGGAGTTGATTAATTAAATACAGCCCTTATTGATTACTACTAAGTGCAAGGCACTCTATTAGACTCTGTTGGAATACAAATATGGAGAGGTTATAGCTCTGCCCCTCAGTGTATTTATAGTCTAATTGGAATATGCATACATAACTGATTCAGAATGTGATGCCAATTAAAATACACAAGCAAAGATTAATCTGATTGCAAGAATTGGGTAGGTAACATTTCGTATAAGCATTGGCATTTGAACTGGATCTTAAAGAGGCAGAAGCATTCCTGCAGATTTGTTTAAAGACAGTACATAGTTCTATAGGGAGAAACATTGGCTGCATGGAGTGAATTAGGTAGATTATAAAGCTGAATATTTCCTTAGGCACTAAGAAGCCATTGAAGGTTTTTGAGCGAGGAAGTAACATGGTCAGACTGGCAGCATGTGTTCAGGTGGACTGGAGGAAGGAAAGAGCAATTAAATAGCTGTTGCATTAGTGTGGGCAAGGGAAGAAGCAAGTGGATGAAAGTAGTGACATAACAGAAGGAGACAGCTCAGGGGAGTATTGATGGGACTTGGCAACAGATGGGAAGCCTGAAAGCTTGGGTTACAGAGGATAGAGATTCTAGTACCCCAAGAGGAGGGCCAGAGGATGGGGAGTATTTTTAGGGCTGGGAGGAGGTGTGCTGCCTTTAATTCTCAACATGCTGGATGGTGAGGGCTGGTTGAACTTGGTGTGGAGATGACCAGAGGATGATTGGAAATGTGAGTTTGGCACTTTAGTGAAGTCATAATTCTTAGATATGACAGTAGTTACTTAGAAATTATAGCTGAATCAGGGAGAGAAAAGAGTTGTTAAAAGATGTATAGCCTTTTCATGGGCAATGGAAGGTGATGGATAATGGGAGCCAGATTTTTTTAAGGGTGTGATTCTTTGGGTACACCCAGTTCATGGGGAAATGCAGTAAAGGCTGAAAAGGTGGGGAAGGTTTCTGCTGAGAGATTAATATTGCTAAGACTGTTAGACCTTACCCATGTGGTTAGTTCCTAAATTGTAGTTACCAGTAGAATGAATAACTAGCAAAAATGTACCATCGAACCATCTGCATTTCTCAGAGCTGGGTCTACATTTCACCTGCCAAGGCCTGTGTTGGGTTTAATGTTACCTAAGAGTGCAGCATTGTTAATGCCCTTAATTGGTCTTTGGTAGAAGCTGAAAAGGGAATAATTTAGTAATCTGATACTGACAGTATAGTAAATTATATCTCAAAGGGGAAGGGAGAGGAAGTTTGTAGGGAAGTGAACTCTGAACTTGGGGATTCTCAGTTTTATTCTGGATATCCCCAGAATATGCACTGCACTTCTTAAAGTAACAGCTCAGAGAAGCCAGTTCTGTAGTTATCAGATCTTGCTAATTGCAGCTCCCCTTTCATCTAGTCCTCTGCGCCAGGGTGAAGTAATCTAAGCTGTTCCCTCACAGGCTATTCCAGCTAACACCCAGGTTCCTCCAACCCTGCTCTCTTTCCCCATATTCTTGTGACTGGTCAACTTTCTTAAACATGGAAGCATTTTGTAATGTACCTGAAGTTTGAAAAAGTAAAGCTAGAAGTACAAAGCAGGAAGGCAAGGGGATGTTTATGACAGAGCCTTGTTATAGAGCCAGAAGACATGGAATTTCATTTAACCAGTACCTTTTCAATGAAAACAAAAAATCACAGCCATCTTGAATTTTGCATAGTGAAGCAGTCCTCACAGACATGAATTCTAGTGCTGAGAAAGCCTGATGTCATATATTACCTGCCTGTCACATCCTAATCTAAGTGTCAGAGTTGCCAGTACAGAGCCAAGTCTGAGTCTGCACTGCTTCTGCACTGTTTTTCTTATTCTGATTATGCTTGCAATAGTAATACAAAGGTCTGGCCAAAATGGAAAACCTTAAACTCTGGTTGAGTGACCTCTGAGTATGCCAGGGTTGTTGTAAAAGCTCTTGCCCTTTATTCACCTCTTCCCTACATGGAATTCACTTTCCTCCATTGTAGGAGTTATGTTTACATTTTCTTGTAGAAAAGATCTGTGCGTAGAGCAAAAAGACATCAATGGCTAAATATATGAAATATAGAAAGTGGGTTATGTGAGTTTTCTTGCCGTAGGCCTTTCTTTGAGTGGGTGACTGTAAGCCATCGTTTTTTCCTAGACAAGTGGCATTTAAAGAAATTTCCAGATGAGGTCAGGTCACTGATTAAACTCGTGTCCTGTTTTTGGTTCTGCTAGACCATGCAGAGCAGTCTTGCTAATACTTCAGGCCCTGCCAGCAAAATCCACAAATGCTTTGGGTAGTGTGGATTTTGCTGCGTCATGGAATGATAGAGTTCTTGCCCACCTTGCATAACTGTGGAAACAAAAGTTTGAAAAGACACCTTTCAAGTTATGTGTCTTATTTCTTTGACTCACTTTCTATTTGGTGATAACATATTCCAGTAGGGAATAAGCGAGTTCATGTTTTCCGCTCTCATTATTTGATAGTGGGAGAGACCCAGCCTCTGGTTCTCTTTCTTCAGTTAAAAGGATTTTAATGAGGAAGGAGGCTCTAGGAACAGCCTCTTTTCTGGATCTCTTCCAGAGTCCACTATTATTTCAGTAACAATAAGGACAATTAGGGTATTCTGCAGTTGTCCACCTTCTGTTATATATCTCATTGGATTACAAGTGATCTCATGATGTATGAGTTTGATGTACTGTCATCCTGTTTTGTAGATAGAGAAAACCAACATTCAGTGTTGGAATGAATTATTTAAGGGGTGTAGTATAAGTGTCATATTTGGGATTTGAACCTAGATATTTTTTTTTTGATCTACAAATATTGTTCTTTTTTTCTAACATTTTTTTTTAACATGGAGCCACTCTCAGGCCTTTCTGTATATTAAGTTCTGGGGTCCTGTTAAAAATTTACTCAGAGAGCAAATGAACAGTCCAGATATACATATTATTTAAATCTTTTATCTACTTGAAAACTACAATTTTTGCTTTATTGAAATAATTTGGTATGTAGGCAGCATTGGGTGGCAGGCTGTAACTTAAAGCTTGCTTGATTTTACTTGAAAAGCTGCTGTTTGTCAGTAAAGAACGAGTGAGGTCCGTATACTGCAGCTAGGGAGTTCCTTAAAGAACTGGAGACAGATTAGTCAGTGGGAAGCCAGTCCTCAGGAACTTACCCAGGTTCCTTAGTTTACCTTTTTTTACTGTAGATGACTTAACTTTTAGACCTAGTTGTGGGGTGGTGGGGGCGGGGCGGGGGGGACTGCTCTAGGAGGAGTCAAGATTACTTTTAGAATGGGTCCTTTCTTGCCTACAATCTTATCTCAAGTAACTGGTCTTGAGGCCTTCACAGAATGGAAACAGGGGCATTCACTGAATGAAAAGGATCTCATTCTTGTTTGTGGCTGTTTTCCCCTGCAGTGGGCGACCTTGAGAATGGAGAGAGGAGCCAAAGAGAAGAACCACCAACTCTATAAGCCCTATACCAATGGTAAGACTGGGTTTTGATGCTTATCCTAAAAGGTCCCTTCGAAATACATTTCTGAATGCTTTTAATTTCATGCAGACTCTTCAGTGTGAAAAAGGTAGATTATGTACTCTGAGTAGTCTTAGCATACTTTCTCTCAGCGTGTTTCCTGACAGAGTGTTCTCTTTTGCAGGAATCATTGCAAAAGATCCCACTTCACTAGAAGAAGAGATCAAAGAAATTCGTCGAAGCGGTAGTAGTAAGGCTCTGGATAATACTCCAGAGTTTGAGCTCTCTGACATTTTCTACTTTTGCCGGAAAGGAATGGAGACCATTATGGACGACGAGGTGACAAAGAGATTCTCAGCAGAAGAGTTGGAGTCCTGGAACCTGCTGAGCAGAACCAATTACAACTTCCAGTATATCAGCCTTCGGCTCACTGTCTTATGGGGCTTAGGAGTGCTGATTCGGTATTGCTTCCTCCTGCCACTCAGGTGAGTGCATGGTGTGAGGGGAACAAAGGGCTGGAGCTGCTGCTGCCTAAGCCCAATGCATGATCTCCCTACCTACATCTCCCTGCTTTGTTTTCCCACTTTAGAAAGAAGGATAGTATGATTCTTTTACCAGCCAGTCCTTCTGACCCTTGGTTATTATCCTTGAAAGGCCCTTGGATTCTCTGCAAATCAGATAGAAATAGTTAGGTTTCTAAAGACATTGATTGTCTAGGTGGACTAAACACAGGGAAGTGGAATATGATGTGCTTTCTGGCCACTCCTCCCTGGTCATTGCTAATTCTTTCCTACTGCTTGCCTCTTTAGTACAGAGGCAATATTGATCTCTCAGCTTTCTGTACCATGTGTTTTCCAAGTATGCCTTGCCAAATGCTGGTTCCTTTTAGTCTCTGTCTACTTCCTATTGCTTCCCAGAGAAGCTGTGCTTCTGACCATGGTTTAAAGCCAAAGGGAAGGGTAAGACAGCAGGATAGCATGTGCCTGAAGACAGAACAGCCAGGTTAGGATTTCTGGCTGATGCCTGAGGAAATAGTGTCTGCTGAGAGCCAGATCCACAGTCGCTGTCAGTTTGGAATCAGAATGATCTCTGGTTCTGATAGGCCTGCCAGCATTTCTAGATGGAACCCTAATCTAGGTCCTTCATCATCAGATCGCGATGCCCACTTTCATTTTCACAAATTCAATTCTATACGTGGTGTAAGGGTTTGTTTGCTGTGTTTTAATTTGTCTTCTTATTACAGGGTAGCTCTTGCATTCACGGGAATTGGTCTTTTGGTGGTAGGCACCACTATGGTGGGATACTTGCCAAATGGGAGGTGAGTAGAATGAGAGTGACCCTGTCTAAAGGATACTTAGTTCTGGAAATGGTAGCTCTGATATGAAGGTCAGGCTGCTTCTCTGGGTGCAGCCAAACTACAGAATCTTGGGTGGATAAAATTACCCAGTAATAACAGTGGCGCTAGCATTAAAGTCTTTATTTTTTTTCTGACCTTGATCTTTAACGTTTCTTTTTGCCCTCCATCCCTCACACTCTTCCCATTTTAAAGAGAAAAGGGCTTGCAGATTTTACAGCGTGTTGTTTAATTTTGAGCATTCTACTGTGTTGATAAATTGGTAAGAGGATAAGAAATGTAGATAGGGCTTTTTGTTTTGTTTTCAAGGAGAAATTTGCTCCTTCTGGGAAATTTTGGAGCTGGCAAACCTCTCTTCTGCCCAGACTGGTCAGGAGGTTAGACTCTGGCCTTTGCCCTGCCTCTGGGTACTGACTTGGAAGGAAGGGAATCTAGGAGACTCACCTATGCTGAAAATTCTAAGGCTGTGAATTCTGAACCCATTAACTTAGGTGAAGTTTAAGCAATTCTCATCATTGCTTTGTTTCCTCGTATATAGACACAAAGGTGCTAGCTAATACATTATAGGATTTTACCATATACATTAATATTTATAAAAATACTTAGCAGTCTTAAAGGGCAGTGATAGTTAAATTGTTGGAGTCAGCAACTTTCCCTGTCTTCCTACATGTAAAATAAAAACAAAAATCTTTGTCTTGTTGTTGCAGGTTTAAGGAGTTCTTGAGTAAACATGTTCACTTAATGTGTTACCGGATCTGCGTGCGAGCCCTGACAGCCATCATTACCTACCACGACAGGTGAGGTAACTTGGTATAATACAAAGGGAAGTGGCACTGGCAAAACACGACATAATTACAACGAGCCAACAGGGGCTTTTCTGAATTTTCAGAGTTGATTGAAGCTGGTGTGGTGAGGGATGAGTTCCAAATAAATTGTTTCACACTAATATTTGTTGCTTTGCTTACATTCTAAACATAGGAAAAACAGGCCTAGAAATGGTGGCATCTGTGTGGCCAATCATACCTCTCCTATTGACGTCATCATTTTGGCTAGTGACGGGTATTATGCCATGGTAAGACTTTTCTTGTGCTTTCTTGGGGCAAGACAGGGCAAAACTGGTCAGGTCTGGGAGGCTTCTGGACCTGTCACCAGGTTCGCTCTTATCATTATAAACAGATAACATGATTTTATGCATGGGACCCAACATAGATTCTTATTACCTTTGACTCTGTTGCTTTTGAGAACTCCTTGGGACGTTGATAGGAAATATTCTGAGCAGAGTAACTGAGAGTGTGGTTGGAGATTAGACTTTGGATGTGTAGGTGGCATGAAAAGGGATGAAGATAGGAAGGGAGGATTGGAAAAGGCTGGTATCACTACTGTTATTCCTTTGTCTGAGAATAGGTGGGTCAAGTGCATGGAGGACTCATGGGTGTGATTCAGAGAGCCATGGTGAAGGCCTGCCCTCACGTCTGGTTTGAGCGGTCTGAAGTGAAAGATCGCCACCTGGTGGCTAAAAGGTAAATCAGTAAAATGCTATTCTGTACGACCAGTTACAAAGTAAGCATTTTAGAGGTAGTTATTTCTCCACAATGAAATTATAGTGTCTTCTATACTGAGATTATAATGCTTTCTTAATAAAAAGTTTTTTTCTAAAACATGGAATATAAAAAGTATAGAAACTCTAGTATTATTTACCAAGTTAATAATCTTTCTAAACCTTTCTTATTTATTGTACCCATTGTAACAAACAACATATGCACTTTTAATGCTATTTTAAATTTCAGAATAAATTCATTATCAAAAATAAAACCAAACTTATAGCAGTGGAACTAAGTGCTTCTGTTTTCAAGCTTGGAAAAATGGTACATCTAGTATAAGTAATGACCAGAGCTTTGCAGTAAAATGAGAGGAATCAAGGCTTAACTTCCATAGGGGCACAAGTACCCACCACAAAAATCCTTTTGCTGCTTCTCTCAGGTTTGGAGTGTGAAGCCAAGTGGACTTCCTAACTAGCCTGGCTGTTAGAAATTCCAGTATCAAGCATTTATTGAGAGTCCTCTTTGCAAAGCCCTATTGGCAGATGTGTCCCCTAGATAGTCCCAAGTCTGAGCAATGCCCTCTGTGCACAAACTTTAATACTTCATTCAATAGTTGTATTAATTAGATAGCAGTCATCTGATTTTCCTTGTAAGTTTTGTCTTTGTGAGATTTAGATTGTGGGTTTAAAAAAAATACGGTCATGTTTGTTCACTTGCTTTCATACAACATTTAGTGTCACATCTATGTAAGTTATTTATAAATGCATTTTGGTGACAATGGACATAAGGCTGTCTGACCGTTTGTTTCATTTTTCTCTTCTGAAGACTGACTGAGCACGTGCAGGATAAAAGCAAGCTACCTATCCTTATCTTCCCAGAGGGTAAGAAGGCGACGATCATCACAAAGCACTTTTGTCATGGGGAGGCCATACAGCATGAGGACTCTGGTGTTGCCTTGGAACCAAGTCCCTCAGCCTTTGTTGGGATTATTGTTCCACTGAATAATGTTATTTGTTCTCTTTAGACTGGCTGTGGAACTAAAACCTCATAGGAATTCAGAATTTGGACTAAGAATACCATAGTGTAAACTTCCCCAGTGCAAGAATCCCTTCTATAATGTTGTTGATGGGTCTTTAAGCTTCTTGTAGAGTTCTTAAACCTGCCACATCTGCTGAGTCTCTCTGGCCTTTTATCTAGGCTGGTGTGTGTGAATCAGGGAGTGGTCCTGTAATAAGAGAACAGGAAGCAGTATAGTATTTTACTCAGCTCTGTTAAGTGTTCATTCATAAACTAGGGAGAGGGCAGATATATCCTGTTTGAAGAGTCAGAATTTTTACTATATTTGGCCCTTAAACTCCTAATTTCTGGGTTAAAGGACCAAAAGAAATAGCATTTTACTCTCTCCTGCATTTTAGGAACCTGCATCAATAATACATCGGTGATGATGTTCAAAAAGGGAAGTTTTGAAATTGGAGCCACGGTTTACCCTGTTGCTATCAAGGTACAAGACCTCTGAGGGTGCATGTGGTCATTATCGCTGCTACCATGAATGGAACGCAGCAAGAGAAGGTGGAGGAAGGAGCTGATGTCACCATCAGCAGGTTGATCCTCTCCAGTTGAGCAGCCTGGGCTGGGCTGGTGTGGGTCAAATGCTAGAGGAGTCAAGAATGCAACATTGTCCATAACCCATTTAAAGGGACCGAATAGTATTGGAACCAAGAAGAGCCAAATTCCAGCCCACACCTCACCACCCACCCCTGATTCAGGAAATGGCAAACCCCACATAAGCTTTATGTATTTCCCCCACTTTCTTTATAAACCTAGCTGGAATGTAAGGTATTCCACCTGAAGAGGTGGCTTACTGCAGTGGGTGGAGATTGTAGCTGCCCAACTGGATTTGTGGAGAGGTGAGGATGGATGGGTGCAGATGTGTCATCAGTACTAAAGGAAGAAACAGCTCCACTGCTTTGGGTTGTAGTCTCATCTTACATACCAAGAACAGCTTATAAAAATGAAATGGATCTTAAGAGCTTGTCTAGCCCATCCCCCACCTTTTATGAGCTTATAGCTCGAACCTTACTCTAACCTGGAGAAATGGGATTCACTTAGCAGTTTCCCTTTTTTCTTGTCCCTCCATCTCCCCCTTCACATCTGTCTAATTTTATAAACAGATACATAGAATTATTTTTAAAAGCATGCTATTACCATCATTATTCTAAAAAACACAGGCAGTTATAAATATGTTTAAAGTTCTTAGGTTGAAATATCAAGGTAAAACTGAGTAAAATCTGAATCGTGCTTAGAATTTAATCTCCATACTTTTGCAAGGGTCTGTTTTTTGTCTGCGGAACATCCTATAGAAATATTTCTTATTTTCATCTTGCCAGCACAGCTAGTGCAGTTGAGGAAAGAGATGCTCCTTTTGGTTGAGCAAACGCTTACCAGCCCTCCCCCTTTTACCAGGTAGGCAAAGCACCAGGGCAGGTATGGCAGATGAGTAGTGGCTGCAGGGCGACTGACCCCTGGGTCAGGGCTGCTTGGGTGACTTGTTGGGGATGCAGTGTCTGCTCTGGGTGTAGGAATGGGGAGTGTTGTTTGCATCGCATGCATGCCATCCTGCATTTAATATACTGAGAGTTCAGTGCTGCACCGCCATATGTGTTTATTAAAAACTAACTAGTAGATAGAGCCCTTTTGCTCACTCCAGAACATTGGTTCTTGGATCTTAGCTGCCTCAGCATCCCCTGGAGGGGTTGTGAAACTGCAGGTGGCTGGGCACCACACCCACATTTCTGAATCTGTATTTCTAACCCAATCCTGAGTGCTTGTTGACACTGCTGGTTGGGTGCCACACTGTGTGATCCCTGCTCTTGGGCAGTGGTTCTTAACCAGTTTTGGAACATGGACCTACCTTTGGGACAGTTACGACTCCTCTCCAAAGAAGAAGGCATGTAAATTTTACATATAATTTCATTCTATTCACAGATTAAAGCCCACAGAAGATTAAGAACTGCTCCGCAGATGCTTTTCTAGATTTTGTGAAAGTTTTGGTAACCAAACTTGGATAACCTTAGCAATTTCAAGGCTCTTATTACATTGCCACCAAAATTAAGTCATTATCTGATTGTGAGGAATTTACCGCTATTTTGAGCATTTGTCTTAGAATAGAGAATCAGCCCTAAACACTCTGACACATTTTTAAATATATACAGTGCTTTATGACAATACTTCAAATCATATCCATTAGCTTCTGTTTAAATCATTCTTGTCTATGGCCATGCCACCCTGAACATGCCGATCTCGTCTCATCTCGGAAGCTAAGCAGGGTCAGACCTGGTTAGTACTCGGATGGGAGACCACCTAGGAAGACCAGATACTGTAGGTGTAAGAAATAAAAAATAACAAAAAATAAGCCTCATTCTCCCTTATTTCCTTTTATTATAATGTGAACTCATTGTCTTCTACAGTTAAATTTCTTAGTTTCTATTATTAAATCTAAGTATCTTCATTTCAGTAACCAGGTCCATAACTGGGTGTAATTATCCAGTTTCTTTTCTGAGAATCAGAAAATTTAGGCTTGAAAGACAGTTCAGACTTACCCCACCCCCTTGAGTACAAGAGTCCTCACCACAGCCTCCCTGCCTGTGTTCCTTCTCTAGCTCTACCACGCAAAGGACATTTTTCACGCTGGTGGCAGCTTGGTCCTGTGGGGATAACTCTTGAAATTCTGTTTCCTTTTATCTTTCCACTCTCTGGCTCTAGATCTTTCCTTTATAATTACAGCGTCAGTCTGATGTCAAAGTCAGTCTGATGTCTGTAATGGCCCTTCAGACATTTGATAACAGTCCCATGATTCTTTGTTCAAGCATTCTCAAGGACTCGGTTCCTTTTGTTGCTTCTTATATAACTTTGTCCAGCACCTCTCCCACCCTGCTTACCTGCCACTTAAATTCTTCTGTTTGGGCAGAATGAGGGTCACAACTTTGGTCACATGTCCCACAAAACACCAGTGAAGTAGAGTCTTTGCCCCCATTAGAGTTGTTGGTGAATGAAAAGATCTAATAAGCCTGCTTCTTGGCAGGAAGTGGAGTACCTGTGTAGTGGAGATACTGAATGTCAGTGCGTGTCCACTCACCAATGATTTAGTCGAAGGGGAACACGTAATTAGCTTTTTTATAAAGCATATCATAAGCTTTCTTATTGCTTTCTCTTTGGTCTTGAGCACTGGAAATGATATTTAAAAGTTAATAGTCATGTAGGAAAATATATTTAGGGGAGGTACATGTAGAAGTATTTATCAGTGAATGACATGTTGGGTATAGGGTTTTTAAGATGGGGGAATAGATGAAATAAGTAGGTGAAATCTTGGTAATTACTGAATCTAAGGAATGGCTATATGGGAGTATATTATACTCTCTGATTTGGGATATGCTTGAAAACTTAAACTATAGATTATATGCACCAATGAGTGAGTAAGATGTGAAACTAATCAAAGAGGGAGGACACTTGTTTGAAGAAGGCTGGTAGGGGAGACCTCCCTGATGATCTGCAACAGAATCTTGGGTCAGTGAGGAGAGGTTAATGTTTCTAGAGGTCACAGCTGCCCACTTGTAGCATTGCTTAAGCAATGTTCGTGGAGGGGGTCTGGGAACAGCTTTCTAATACTGATAACTGTCCTAGGGGATGCACTGATTGTTAGAACTACCGACCTCTTACCATTCCAGCTTCTCATTGTTTTTCAGTATGACCCTCAATTCGGTGATGCCTTCTGGAACAGCAGCAAATATGGGATGGTGACGTACCTGCTGAGAATGATGACCAGCTGGGCCATTGTCTGCAGTGTTTGGTACCTGCCTCCTATGACCAGAGAGGTAGGTACCCACAGCATGCAGGTCTTCACTTAGCTCTCTGTGACTGTGAGTCTGGGTTGAGTGGTCTTATTCACTCTTTCTTGCAGACAGATGAAGATGCCGTCCAGTTTGCCAATAGGGTGAAATCCGCCATTGCCAGGCAGGGAGGACTCGTGGACCTGCTATGGTGAGTCAGAGCCAGGTTTTAGCAGCTGAGTCTAGGAGAATGTGAATTTCTGATGGAGCTGTTGAGCCATTGACTCTGTTTACAAAGACGCCTCCTCTCCCTAGTGTGGGGAATGAAGCTACCAGCCCTGGAGAGTGAGCAGTTTGACTCTGTTCTCCTAGTTCTGACTTAGAAGTGCCCTGTGTTACCTTGATCTCGGGAAACATGGGGCCCAGGATACTTGGCCTGAAGCAGTTGATTCTGTGTACTTCTCTGGGGTGTGTACCAGTCTACCAGGGCACCCACACAGTCCTTATCTCTTTAGATCAGGGAGCCCTGATGCTGATTTGGAAACCTCATAGGAAGACTGGGTTTTATGATCTCATGTATTTGGCAAAACTAGACCATCCTTAGAAAAGCAGAAGTTTCACTTTTTGCTTTTAGCTTGTTACCTTCTAGAGCAGGAGTTGACAGACTTTTTCTTTAGAGTCAGTAAATATTTTAGACTTGGTGGGCTATGTGGTCTCTCTTGCAGCTAGTTAACTCTGCCACTGTAGTGTGAAAGCGACCAGAGATGATGCATAAATGAATAAGCATCTCTGTGTTCCAGTAAAACTTCATTTACAAAATCAGGTGTCGGGCTGGATTTGGCCCGTGGCCGTAGTTTGCAGACCTTTTACACTAGCGTATGAGATAGTTACACTCCAATAACAGGAGAGTAGTAGGGATGAATGCTGCTTAAAGGAAACTATTCCAGCCTCTTAGGATCCCTAGGTTTAAGCACGAAGTTCAGCTCTGGATGACATTTGACTAAAGTGGGCATTATGGAAAAATGTGAAAATTCAAATTTTAAGCTGACCTGTGACCCTCAGATATGGCCCTTTTAAAAATGCTAACAATTACTGAGCTCTCACTCTGTGCTAGACACTGCTGCTGATGCTCTATATGATGATCCCATTTCATCTTCACAGTAACTCCATGCAGTATAGAAATCGTTACTCCCGTTTATCAGATGAGAAACTGAAACTCAAGTGAAGTTGCTGTTTTTCAAAGTCACAGAATAAGACTGGGGCCAGATTCTGAACTCAGGTCTCACAGGCTTATTATAGAGCTTGAATGTTTTACCCACTGTTCCACATTCCTGCTCCCTGAGACCTTATAAAGACAAGGGTGGCTGCTTTTGAAAGGATGCCTTTCCCGTGGATCTGAAAGGGTATAGTAGATGTCAGGTCTCCCATGTAAGGTTTCTCTAGTAACAGGAGCTTCATCAGAGACTTCTCCACTTCTTCCACTTCCATAACTCAAAAATAGTATAGCAGAAGGTCTTAAAGTGGGCTTGGATTTTCATTACTCATGGAAGGTGAGGATAATTCTAGGGTATAGGCAAGGAATTGGGATGACAGCGGAGTGGAAGTCAGACTTCGAAAAAGGAAATCCAAGTTTAGAAGATTTCTTTGGTACATCCGGAGGGAGGTGCTGGGATCCCACTGTGGCACCATCCCTGAGCATGAAGAAGTAAGAACATGTCTTTCTCCTTGTGTTCATTGTCTGCAGAATTTGGAGAATCCTTGGGTCTGAAATTTTACAGATTTTATTTCACAGATCTGTTTTATAGATTAATTATAAGTCTCAGTATTTCTTAAAGCTTGGTTTACCTTCCATAAGGCCAGAAATACCTCCTTTTTCTTTTGTAAGGTGGGATGGATATTCAAGTAGAGCTTTAAACTTCTTAGTGGGTTTAAGCAGTTACAGAGTACCTTGAATGAGTAGTGAATTCTGACTCAGGGCATGAGTGAGAATTTTGAGGTAGAAAGGGTGGATTCCAGGAGTCCTGAGCTGGTTTCTGAACTCATCCTGATGAAAGAGCTTTGGAGGTTTTTTGTTTCTGCTGAAAAGCAGTCTTCTGCATCTGGCTGTGATGCAAGTGGACAGGAGGTCTTGGCTATTACATGCAGTCTTTCTCTCATCAGGGATGGTGGTCTGAAGAGGGAGAAGGTGAAAGATACATTCAAAGAGGAGCAGCAGAAGCTGTACAGCAAGATGATTGTTGGGAACCATGAAGACAGGAGCCGGTCCTGAGCCTGCGCCTTGCGCTGGCTGGATCCATCATGGCCGAAGTCTGACAAGGAGTCAGCTGGAGTCATTGCTGCTGCTGCCCCCACTGCTGCATTCTTTCCAGACTCGGGATCTTTGGGCTACTCTGGATCCCAGGACTCCAGCTTCTTCAGAGCCGCCCGGATCCCTGGGCTTTACATCTGAAGTGAACGCTGCTGGGTGTTGCTGCCCAGGATAAGATGCCTTCTTGTTACTTTTACAGTATGTCCATTGGAGGAATGCCATTAAAGTCAACTCTCCACCTATACACACGCAGGGCTGATTGGTTGAAGAACTGGCCGCATTCCTGTACTCGGGAACAGTAGTATGTTAGTCCCTGACAGGTGCCCACATGCCAGGGACTTGGCGGGGGGAAGGGCTGCCCACTTGTGAGGAGAGGCACTGTGAGGCAGTGGGTTTGCCAGCCTCAGCATCGCCGCCCCCCTCCCACCAGCCTTGGAGCTCTGCGGGTTCGGTAAAGGAAAACTGTTGTCTGCAGGGGCTTTCAGCAAAACGAAGTTTTAAGTTCTTGTGCAGTCACCAGAGGGGATGGGAAGAGGCAGGATGAACCAGTGACTGCTGTGTAATGGGAACCAAGAGTCACTTTTTGCGTTCAAACTTCAGTCAGTGCTAACCCTGAACTCCCATGTGACTTGCTCTTTGTTAACATGTGCCTCAGTTTCCCCATATGTAACCTGGATCGAGACGGGAAGGGTGGCGAAACCTACCTCACAGGGCTGTTGTGGGGATTAAAGTGCTACAGTGACTGGAGGAGACTAAAGCTCAGTGTTGTAAGGACAGGTCCCTGAGATATGGCAGAATGAGGCCTGAGCTCCGAGCTGCTGCCCAGGGCTTGGAAGTTGTTTTGTGAGTAAATAAAATTGTCTTCGATGGTGAATGAATTGAGGGGTTTTTCCCTTCACTCTTTCTCCCCGAATATAGCCCTAAGGAACATGTTTCTTATCAAGAGTTACAGACCATAACGCTGGGGCTGGAGGGGTAAGGTAAACTACTCATATCGAATATTTGTGTATCTCTTTGGTTAATTTAGAATTCCCACAGACCTGCGACGTGGATTTCTACATGGAGGGGTGCTGTGGGATTAGAGGTGTATGATGGGGATGCCATTTGTTGAGGTGGCAGGAGGAGGGACAGCCTGTAAGGACAGTAGGAAGCCACGAGGAAATACAGGGGCAAGGTAGGGGTGAAGGCTCTGGAAGTGTTAGTGAGGGCAGCAGGATGGGCAGTGGGTACTTGGTGCACTGGGGCTTCCATACAGCCAGAGGGGGACTGCGGGCTTCGAGGCCGCCTGCACCCACCTACAATCACTGAAGGCAGATCCAAAGCCAAGCCACCCTCGCCACTTTTTGCTTTTAAGGTCCACCAATTTCAAATCCCTCAGAAGAGAGAATTGCCTCACCCCTTTTATCCATCTATTTGTATCCCTTCTCTTCCATCGCTCCGGCATGACGCAGTCACCATACCTTTCAGGAATTTGCACCAGCCATGGTAAGTGTCACCTCCCCAAGGCCGCCCCTCTGTTCTGTGATTTGGGATGTGGTGGGAATGTAGCCCTGCTTTGGAGGCTACATGCTAGCACTTTGACCTGAACTTGGTGTGACTCACCCTAGCTGCCTTCCTGTCGCTTTGCCTCCCTGACTAGACTCCCATTTCCTCTACGCACCCTACTGCTAACCAGTGAAAAATTCTTTCTCCTCTTGCATAAAAACACTTATGACTATAAGAACAACTTCTTATGGACTGTTCTGCAAAATATTCAAGAGTAAATAGTGGTTTTCAGCCTTTATAAGAAGTGATATTTAATTATGTTTAAAAGCTATCTGGAATGATCTTTAAAAATTGGTCTTAAAAACCAAGTTCGCTTTTTAAATATCCCCATTTTTAAAATTTTCTGCTGATTACTACATTTATTTTATGATTTACATAGTTTTTAAATATTTTGTTTTATGTTTCTCACATTTGTTTCAACAGTCCCATATGTTGATGACGTATCAGAGTATTGCAGGAACCTGGTTTAAAATCACTGCTATGTAAAGAAATACTTCTGGAGACTAAGCAATGATTATTTTCTTACATGAGGAGAAGGGGATATGAATTATACTCCCCCTGAAAAAAAAACCTCAAAAATTTTAATTTAGTGCTTGTTGCATGCAGACTCATCAGACTGCTCCATTCTTTTACTTGGGGACCTTGCAGGCCCCAAGTTGTCCATAAGTCAAAATATTTGATTTGGGATAAGTCTTGTGTGGTAAAACTTCAGGGCACTTAGGAATAGCAACAGAGAAGCATGTAAAGTAGGGGTTCTTAATCCCCAGGCCATGGACTATTATTGGTCCATGGCCTGTTAGAAACTGGGCCACACAGCAGGAGGTGAGTGGCTGGTGAGTGAGCGAAGCTTCATCTGCATTTACAGCCCTCCCCAGCACCAGCATCACCGCCTCAGCTCCACCTCAGATCATTAAGCATTAGATTCTCACAGAGCACTGGTCTCAGGTGCCCAAAAGGTTGGGGACCATTGATAAAGTACAAAAAACATTCTTATGATCCCAGCAGTGATGAGGACAATCTTGAAGTAAAACCAAGTGGCGTTAATTTGTGGGCTGAACACTGGCCATCTTCTAATCCCACTTCCAAACCTGCTACTCCTTTGGTGTTTTGATTTTATTTCTCTGTGTCTATTCCTTGATCCATAACCAAGAACTTGGGCTAGATGATCTCTAAGGTTCTTTCCGCCTCTGCAGTTCCTGTAATTTTTAAACCCATTCATATTTCAAACTTTGGCTTTAAGTTCTAAAGTCATCTGGGTTCTGAAGTAAGAGAAGTCAGTGTAAAGCCATTTACTTCCTCCAAAACAATGGGGCTAGTGAAACAACCCCACTAACAGGTGTCAAATGTGTGGAGAGTCCCCCATGTTTTAGGTGATTGTAGGCCTGGTCGAGTTTCATTGTGGATCTTGGAAAGACTTCTTTTTACTCAAACATGAGGTTTTTTTTCCAGCCAGTTAGAGAAGAAACTTTGTAAAAAGACTAGTAAAATTCCCCTGCCAGAGGAAGCCCAATAGAAGGCTGTTAGCCAGGCCAGTGCTCAGCAAGCTGAGTTTGATGGAGCAGTTTGAGATGATGTACTTGTGACATAGTAGAACCAACTTTGGAACTGGATGTTTTTCTATGTCAGACCCCACTCCCTGTTGCTGACCTTCAGAGATTAAGAAAGGCTTAATATGAGGTGATAGGGAGAACCCAACCAAGCCCGGACTAGGCCAGTGACAAGAGTCCTCGGGCACCATCCTATTTCATCCCTTCACAGCAGCACCCTACGAACAGTGGGCTCTAACTGTTGTCCTTTAGAAGTCTTTTGGGACTATAAATTATACCATTTCTTTCTTGGAATTAACCAAAAACTCAATGACGTGTGGGATAGTGTTTCCCACCATCTCTGATGCATGAAAGAGTCCACTGTGTCGTAGGTCCCATCTATCAGACTCAGTTTCTCCAGTCACACTCACTGCGTGTGGCCTGGGACATGGGGCTGGAAGGGCAGCCGCATGCACACTGACTTGGGCAGGTTAAGAGGCGACCATCCAGCCATCCATCTTCCGTTGCACTAACACCCCCTCTCCCCCCGAGTCAATACGTCTCTCTCCGATGGGAAAGTTAATAAATTTTGCTCTAGATTAAAAGTATTGATCATTTCATTTGTAAACGATAAATAAAAAGGGGGAACTTTTCATTGCACCAGGGGTAGCGTCTGGTGTATTTTGCTGGTGAAATTGCGCTAGCTGTCGAGGGGGTGGGCTTCTCATATGCATTCTGGCTGGCCAGCTGCATTGATTTCCTATTAGTCTCCCAGCACCACCCAGTAACACATCATTTCAGTACCAGCTATTAATGGTCTTTTGATAAATAATCACTTGTAAGTCAATAAATTTTTATTAAACAGTGTGGCTCTTTGATTTATTAAAATCCGACCATGTTTGTCTGGGAGAAAAGGGATGCTGAATTGAAGTGGAGGTTTTCATACATCTTCCTGACGCTGAGCAGTCACCGCACACTCCAGAGAAAAACAATTGCATTTTAACAGAAACAAAACAGCCAAGTTTGGAACTTGGACCCAGGGAAACTTTATCTCCGTCAGTCTGAGGCTTACTCTACAGGGAGCAGCAGCAGGCTTGAGGGCACCGTGTGGAGAACTTTGTTTGCTTCTGAGTGGTGAGGTCCCCGGGCCGGGCCCCCTTCGGGTGCCTTCTGAGCAGCGCAGACCCTTGCTGCTTCCACAGGCCAGTCCACCCACCAGCCCTGCTCGGCTAACAGTGTACCCTGGTGATGGCATCTTTGGCAAACAAACATTTGAGATCCATGAGACAAGTTGGACTGCAGGACCTTTTAGCTTCCTTCCTGACCTAAGCACCAAAATCACATCTTGTGGCAGGAAAGGCCAAGGGATGGTCTCTCTTTTGTTACGTGAAAACTTGGCTGTATGGATTATTTTTTAAAATGAGCCAATAGCTAAAGATTGGAAATCTTTCTTTTCGTTGTTTGTTTTTTTGATATTGTCACTGCAAAATTTGCTGTAAAGGTTTTGACATCTTTTCATTGAGACTTAATGTGGCCCCAAATATGAATATAGAGTAGTCCAACCACTATACAGAACTAGAACTCCCAACCCAGAAGGAAATCTAAGAAAGGGGAAAAATCTGGCTAGTAAAATGTTTTTATTAAAAACTAACACTAGTTGGAACTCCTTCTCCTTGGCCCTGCTCTTACCCAGGCCACTGCTGCTAATTTCTTTTCCGACCATATTTAGTGTGACAGGTGTTAACAGGAGAAGGGCTTTTGAAGTGAGGATTGCTAGTAAGTTCAGCTGAGAGCTTGATGTTTTCAGACATTTTATGTTATTCAACGTTTAAAATATTTTAAAATATTTTTAAAATTTAATGTGTTAAACCTGCTGCACATTTTCTGTTGTTGCTTGGAGTTTCTTTTCTGTCCTGGTCTTGGGGATAAAGGCTGCTGCATCAGGGGACCTTGAAGGGGAACAGGAACCTGGAGAACAGGAAACAAACTTGTGACTGTCCTGCCCAGCAGGTGAGTATATTAACACAGGGGTTTTATGGAGAGCGGCCCATTCAGTCCTTTGTGTAGGGGGTTGGACAAGGATCAGCTTCTCTTCCGTGGAGCTCTGAGGCCTGTGCCTAAGGCTTGAGCCCCACCCTTACCCCAGGATGGTACAGTGGTGTGCCCAGGCAGGGTTGGCATGGGACAGCATGCTCAGCTTTCTAGAACATGAGTCACATTAAGTATATCTGCACTTTACACATGCAAAATTCAAGTCCACTTTCAAGGTTAAACAGGGGACTTTTGTTTCACTCCAGGCTTTAGTCTATTAATTCTCCCTTACTGCACTTGCCGTGGTTGTGTTCATTCCACCCCATCGTTAGGACTTCGGCAGGGGAAGTTGGAATCAGCTTAGAGTTTCTAGCACTCCATGACTGGTGATTTTGAGTCAAGTGCATTAAACTAAGGAAAAGGAGTGACTCTTGCTGTACAGTTTCCATGACAGCTGCTGGGGGGAGGAGGGGTGGGGGTGGAGTAGGATTGGCATAAAGGAGTTAGTTACAAGCAGCATTTGGACCATCATTCAGCAGGCACCTGCACCACCTGTAGATATAGGCAGCAGGAGGCCAGGAAAGGTAGAGGTTGGAAGGTTCTGTCTCCCTTCAGAATAAGAATAGAGACCTAAAGCTTTCAGAACAGAGGGTCTGGTGATTCCTGAGAGCTATGACAGTGTTTCCCTCTGGCTCCCCAAATGCATTTTCACCCCTTCACATATTGCAGACTCAGTTCTGAATGGCTGGAAATGAGGTCAGGAGAAGGTTAGCTGCTGCCTTCCCATCTGATCCCATCCGGAGTTCTAGGCCAAGATGTTCTTCAGCTCCCCTTGCTCCCTCCTGCCCTGTTTTCAGGGTCGGGACAGACACCTGCCTCATGAGCGGAAGAGCAGATCTGCAGGAGTGGCTTGGGGAAGTGCCTAGCATCTTGGGGCCCCTGGTTCCTGCTGCTGTGACTATGGGCACGGGGAAGGGCTTTTGGGGGTCCCTGGGTCCTGCTGCTGTGGCGGTGGGCTTGGGGAAGGGCTGCTTGCACTCAGATTGATCCACCAGCTGTGATTTGTCATTTCTCTGAGGCAGGCGCTGTTTTCTCTTGCTTCAGGAGGCCCCTTCGACACCTGCTTTATTTTTCTTCCTGCACTGACGTGACGGGAGACAGGTGTTAAACTACTTAATCACTTTAAAATTGTTTTAATTTTCTGTTTTATATTGATCTCTCCAGCACCAATTAATCAGCTCACTGGACCAGGCAGTTAGTACATTAAAAATTGTCAGGGAGGCCGTGCATCTTGCAAAATGTCTAAAAAATATTCGGCTGGCAAATTTCGTTTTTCTTTGGCATGCAACAGTCCTTGGCCCACAGAACTCCCACTTGAAAAGGGCATCTTTGTCTGGGCCTTGCGTCCAGGCACATTCAGGGACAGGAGGAACTCTGGCTGGAGGGGCTTCCTCTGGGGAAAAATGGAAGCAGGTGCCCTTCCTGCCACTGGTCTGCCACCTTTCCTTCCACCTTTGTTCTCTGCTTCCCACACAGAGTTGAATCTCCTTTCCCCAATAGCCTTGGGAATTTTCAAGGAAGGTTGTGTTTTCTCTGGCCCACGTGTCCTATGCCCACAAAGGCAGGACCTCATGGTCCGTAACTGCTCTGGAGTCCAAGCACCCAGCCTGCAGCCAGATTTCCTCCCCTGAGCGTTGGCACTTTTGACTTATACTGCTCATGATGTAGAGCTACCTCCCTGGGGCAGGAGCCCTGTCCACCTGGTAACACTGTTGGCAAGTGACTGTGTGTCACACCTTCTCATCCTGGCAATACAGTGATGAGCCTGAAGCTCTTCCATGGAAGAAGGCTCTGGAACACCCCATCCCCACCATCATTGGTCCTGTGCTGCCTTTGTCACTCCTCTTGAAAATTATCAACTACTTGGCTATACTTTCTGAATTAGATTAAACATGGACAAACTAACCAGGGGCTTCCATACCATTTCTTGGGAGTAGAAATTTGTTTTCCAGTTTTCCTCTTTTGCCTAATTTTCTATCAATTTCTGAAAGCAAGCCCCTTGTTTTTGTTGTTGTTGTTGTTGTTTCAGTTGGAAATTAAATATCAGGCAGCCTGTCTGCCCAGTCTGAGTTGCTTGTCCCTTTCCAGTGGGTACCACCCTCCCAAAGCATCTCTCTCACCCACCTTGCCCTTCTCCCTGTGCTTCTAGCTGATGACAAGACTGAGGGAGAGTTCCTTTTATCCCCTCCCCACACGCCTCACATTCACACAGGTGACTCCCCACCCCCCACCTGCCCCCAGAGACTTCAGGCACAGGCCCTTTAGAATCAGGGGCACATCCCCCAACCAGAGGAGGGCCAGCACTGCTGGGAAGCCCGGGCAGGCAGGTTGGCCCCTGCACACAGGCTGGACTCACCTTCCATAGCACCCAGCCCCACACGCCCTGTATTAATTGATATATGATTGGGCTAGGACATATAATCTAGTATTGATTTTCTCTCTGGACGCCACAGCTTTATTTGCTCACATCTGCCTTGTATTTAATTGGTGCTTTGCTCTGGAAACAAGAGATCTTATCGGCCTGTTTGGTTTCTTTTCCTGGGGCACACAGGCACGCACACACCCTCACACTTTCCAGTTAGCTGGCCCAGCCCTGCCTCTCCCTGACCCTCCCAAGCATTCCTGGGGGACTAGGGGAGTGGAGAACAACCCAGAAGGGCTTTCTCAGAGACTTCCCGTCTTTACACTTGACCTCACGTGCTGTGGCTGGTCCTTCCTGGTGTGGAAGTGTGTGTGTGTGATGATGATTGGGAGAAACGCTAGCTTTAGAGTCAGACTAGGTTCAAATCCTTCCTGTGTATGGCCTTGAGGCTAACCTATTGAATTTTTCTGCATTGCAGTATCTTCTTTATCTGAGAAAAAAAGCAGAATACCTGCTTTGTAGGGTTTTTAGAGAATATTTTTCAGTCACCACACGCAACACCTGGCACTTAGTGGGTGCTCCGTAAACAGCAGTGTCTTGGTCAGTAGTGTTGTCCCCTTCAGCCTGTGCAGCTCCATGCACTGCCTGCCTGGTGTGAGAGAGCCACATGCAGCAGAAAGAAAATGGAATCTCCTATGGCCACCTTTGTGTGTCCACTCAAGGTGGGGGAACATGTCTCCCTAGGGCTCACAGTCTAAAGAGAATCACTGACCCCAAGGCACTGCTGTCACCACTCACCTTGTAGGAGGCGGGGGGTGGGGTGTGGTAGCCTGTACTGCTCCTGCACCAGGAAACTCACTCTTAGCAGGGCCTCTCCTGTCATCTGGCATCTCATCCCAGCACACTCCCCATTGTCACCTATGTTGGGGAGTTTTGTTTTTCTCCGCATTTGGGCTGGTCTGCCCTGGGCTTTCTGTAGGAAA
Organism: Eidolon dupreanum; assembly: GCA_028627145.1. Classification (NCBI taxonomy): domain Eukaryota; kingdom Metazoa; phylum Chordata; class Mammalia; order Chiroptera; family Pteropodidae; genus Eidolon; species Eidolon dupreanum. The sequence continues at coordinate 46,246,540 of CM053508.1, read as the reverse complement.
GGGAAGATGTAAAGGCCAGAGGTAAATACTAATTTCCTATTGACACAACATTAATTCTCTTGCTCGGACAGGTGAATGTTCTCTCACTCACTTTACCAAGATTAATGATATTTGTTTGCCTGCAAAGAGAGCCCTAATGAGGGGCTTTTGACTGCATGCTCTCCAGATTGGCGGTGGGGAAAGAGGTTGGCAAAGGGCTCTGCATGCGGGAAGACCAGCTTCCTCCACCACTGCCAGCATCATCGTCCCTGTTCAGGTACAGGTGCCTTCCCCCTGGAAGAAAGAGGATGAAAGAAATATTGGTAAAAAGAGTGTGAGCTAGTCACGTCCTGTCTCGGGGGTTATTACTGACAAGGAGACAGACCTTTTTAGCAGACCTGCACATGGGGATCTGGAGGTCAGCCTGCCCCTCCCCCTGCCTGTCACCTGAAGCTCTCTTCCTACCTGTGCAATCAGGGTCCTCACCCATTTGCACCCAAAGCTGTTGCTGAAGAGAGGGTCAGTCTTTGGTTCATTGCCTTGAAGAGTGACAAATGGTATTGGAGGGGACAGGCCTGGGCTTCTGAGGTGTGGCACTGGCAGAGGAGCATCAGGACAGCTGAGGACTCCCCGTGACCTTAGAGTAGGAGACTCCTGGGTCCATAAGTGATGTAACAAGGTTGAATCTGCGCATCTACTATTTTCGTGAATCTGTAGGTTTAGCACAGTTTAAATAGAGCAGGAAGGAGCCAGCCCTGCCACAGATTCTCCTCAGAGCAGCCCAGACAGTCGATAAAGGAGGAGCAGAGGGTGGACTGGCTCCAGTCCAAGGCTCTTCCAAATTCGTGGACTGTCGGAGTCCCTTGAGGCTTTCCTCACCCTGGGCAGACAGGCCAGACCATCTTCCAGAAGGCAGCCTGAGTCGGCAGCCCCGGCAAGGACCTGCAGAGTCACTCCCCACAAAGGCAAGGCACTGTTCTCATGAGGAATGTGACCAAGACTCAGAACTAATAAACACTGGGGGTGAAAGGAATCATTTAATCCAAGTCCTTTCTGTCACTAAGGATGGTTCGCTGTAACCTGGCCATTGGAGCTGAGAGCGGAGAGCTGGGGAGTAAAGGGAAAGAACGGGTAGGACCCAGCTCTCAGGTTACGATTGCAAGGGAAGCAATGCTGGGAAATTCTAACCCAGGGCAGTCCCCCTTCCTCCAGATGGTCCCCATGTTGCAGGCTCCCTGGCAGGGCCAGCCTATAAGCAAAGGGCAGGGTTAAAAAGAATTTATTTTACTTTATCAATGTTCTTTCTGTTATAACTTATAGAAACCAGACTCAAGACAAAAGAGTATTATTGTCTCAGGCCTGACTGAAGATTCATTCGGGCCAGTTCACTCCTGCTCTCCCTCCAGCTGTCAGATCTACTTTTCTCCTGGTTGGCTCCCTTTTCAGATGGGTGTCTCTTACAAAGGCAAGATGGCTACAGCAGCCAAAAAGAGCTCCAGATAGAGAGGTAAGAGAGGCACTTCTGAGAACAACCTGGGTCCTTTGTTCATTAACTAATTAAGCCTGGTCCCATCCCTGGATCAATGTATAACCTGACCAGAGAGGTGGCATTCGCTGATAGACTTAGGACTATGTCAGTCATCTATGCCTAGAGATGAGAGTGGGGTCAGCTCGACCACACTAGATCAAATGTGGCAAGAGGGTTGTTTATTCTTAGAGAAATCAGGTTGGCATTACCAAAAGAAAGCAAGGATCAGTGCCAGGCAAGCCCAAACCACAAGTAGCATACTGCACCCTTTTACTCCTCTCAGAATAGAAGATGTTGTTCACTGAGCAATACCTTGTACTTTACAGTTATCCTGCAGCTTGGCCACAGACCCCTCTGCCCTGGCTGGTTCCACATCAGCATATCCCAGCGAAGCAATGCTAGAGCTGCAAGCCCAATGTTGCTTTCTTTTCCAGAACGTAGCAGCAGTTGATTTAGCAAATTTGTTAGAGCAGGGTCTCTCCCAAGAGTCCTTGATTATGTTTGACATTCCCACAAGAATCACAGTCACAGGGCTGATACAAGTGGCAGCAAGAAACCTCAAGGGTCCTGCCCACCACTCCCTCTTTCGCTGAGAAGATCCAGACCCTTTTTGCAGCTTTGCTTCCACTCCTGCTGCCTTCCCTGACATTTCAAATCTTTGTTGCCTGGGGAAGAAGGAAAAGCTACAGAACTCAGCCTAAGTCTTTATGAACAACTCCTGAGCTGGCGGGGAGAGCCGAAGGGTGCAGATTTAAATTGAGCTGGGCTTCTAAAATCAGTATTTGCCAAATTCATCCACTCTCAGTGCTCTGGGGCACAAGTTAACCAGGTGCATCCCAGGGACACACCTTGTTCCACTGAGTTGAATCATCCGGGAAGAGTCCCGGGGATCTGTATGTCTGACAAGTCCTGTCATCAGGCAAGCTTGGGAAGCTTCCTACATGACCATCTCTGGCTGTGGTGTGTCTGTTCCACCCAGGGACACCAGCAGTCGATTACAAAGCAGCAGAAACCACACCAAGAAAAATGATGCTTGCTGTAATCGCACACTACAATGCATTTGATCAGTGTGTCTTTGATTAGAGGACTTAACCTGTTTCTCTTGTGCCCTCTGTAGCTTTCAGGTCTTCATAGACCCAGAGAGTAGACACAGCCCTTGGAAGCCAAGGCGTTTTGACCTTGGATAGGTGTCCTCAGCATTCCGAGCTTCAGTTTCCTCATGGGCAAATTGGGGATAAAATCTGATGGCCACTCTATCTGAGAAACAAATGGAATAATGTACATGGAAGTGGATAGAATGCCATAGTGAGGGGTCCCCAAACCCCGGGGCTACAGACTATTACTGGTCCATGGCCTGTTAGGAACTGGATAAGGGGTGAGCGGTGGGTCAGTGAACAAAGCTTCATCTGTATTTGCAGCCGCTCCCCAGCACTAGCATCACTGCCTCAGCTCCACCTCAAATCATTAGGCATTGGACTCTCATAGGAGCACCGGTCCCTGGTACCAAAAAGGTTGGGGACCACTGCCATAGTGAGTATAGTATTATTGTTTCAAATAGGGATTTGGTTACTGCTTTTCATTCAAACTCTATAAATTCCAAATTTTAGGTTGTACTGACACAATGACTGGTCCTGATGAAAGTTGCCTTTATTCTAGTGCTCCTTCTTATATGTTAAAAGATTATAGTACTTTTGATGAGATATGGTGTTTTGTGGATCAATTGTGAATTGCATTTCCATTAATGTACATTGTCATTAATTAAATTCTCTCTTATTCTTAATCACTGCCTCCTGTGTGTCCTCTGTTCCCTGCGAAGACATTCCTCACAGCACCAAGAGCACTGCCTTCCCTTTATTTCTTGTCACACACTCTCCTTCTAGACTGCGAGCATCAGGAGGCTGGGGAGCTTGTCTTGTGTTTGTGTTCCCAGCAGCAAGCGCAGTGCTAGGCATAAAGCAGGCCTCTCATGAAGATCGCATGGATTTTAATCTATAACACATATAATCCTAATTTTGTTTTTAAACAGTTCACAGCCCAGTCTTACTTCAAGTGGGCCTTTTCTCTTTCCCCTTTTATAGTGGTTAAGAGTGGAAGCTACAGTGTCAGTCTGACTGTGTTAAGCTGTGTGACCTAGGGCAAGTTACTTAACTTCTCTGTGTCCCAGTGTCCTTGGCTATAAAATGGGTATAATAATAATAGTGCTTATTTCACATGGTTTTTTAAAAAAATAAAATGAGTTACATAGTGCACCGTGCATGTGTAATAAACATTAGTGGGAAGTAACAGCAGGAGTGGTGCTAGACACGGGCACGGCAACAGCAGCGTGGTGAGAGGACAGAGCACGGACTGCGAACTTGAACAGAATCACTACTGACTCTGTGAGGCTGAGGTTCTTTAGTTCATTCTCTGCCTTAGCTTCTTAGCCTGGAAAATGGGGCAACTAAATCATACATAACTGTAAGAAAACAAGTAAGTGGATGTGAGTCAAGTACTCAGGAGTCCCTTTCCCAGAAGGTGCTGGAGTCCCCCCTGCACCATGGTCTCCTGCCTTATAGGGAACAAACAAATGCCTCACAGACATCCTGGCCTGAGGCCAGCTAGATCCTGTTGGAGTTATAGGCCGTAGGGACAAGGTGACCACAGGGAACCCCTTAGCCTTGTTCCCATTCTGCCTCTTGAATGATAGAAATCCTTTCCCCTATAGGTTTGTATGAGATTCCTCTATAAACTCCAACCTCTGAACCAAGCTGAAATGACATGATCCAACAATCAGAACAGCAGATTTTTATTTGGTACCATTTTGTTTATTCGTGCATCATCAGGGAGTAAATTGCTCTAAGCAAAATAATTTCCTAATGAAAATCCTTCTAAAGTAGTATACTCCTCTGGCCATCTAATGCCGAAGACAAAGGACACAGTTTAATCTTTCTGATGGCTCTGGGACATCATTATGAACATGAACCACAGTGCTATCCTCAAAGACCTCTGACCTAAGCTGGATTTTTAGTCCTGCTACCAAGTGCCACAAAAGCCTATACTCCTGAATTCCTCTTTCTTGTTGGCTGCTGCTTGCAGTTGCCTCCCTGTACTTTGGTTCCGGGCCTCTCTGAATCCAGTATTACATCTGAGGCAGCTCTGGCCTTGCCTGGGAGAGCAGTGTGAGTGCCCTGTGGCAGCTACTTTCTTGTCTTCAGAGATTTTTATTGTTGTTCACAATCAGGTTCCAAGGTGTTTTACATGGTCACAAATGCTAAGAACTTACACCCATCTAAAACTGCCTAGAAACTTTTTATGATCACCTAATTTGAGCCAGGCCCTGTGCTCTGAGAACAGGAATGTTATGCAGACACAGTCACACAGTCACAGCCACTCTCGATCTACTCACACTGAGATGTGCATACGAACCGCAGGTATTTTGTTAAAATGCAGCTTCTGATTGGGAGGTCTGAGATGGGGCCTGAGAGCCTGCATCTCCAACAAGTTCCCAGGTGAGACCACTGCTGCTGGTGCTGCTGGTCCAAGTCTTAGAGTATAAAAGCTTTATTTAGCAGGACGTACAGACTCAAGTGTTTTCAGGAGCCAGGTGGGAGACAACTATCTGAAGCCCAGAGAAGGGTAGGGTCACTTACTGGACGAGGTTTGCCATGCCTAATGGCCACCTAAAGTTTCTATAAAAGCACTATTCTGTTCCCAAAGAAACACATTTGTTATCTAAAGTCAGCTCTCCACATCTGGTTTAGCTTTTCAGCCCAAGAGTCCAGAATCTCAGGCATTTTGCACATAAACCAATCTGGTCACACACAGGTCATTCTGTAACCTCCCAAATGGCAGTTTACCTGGGGGGCCAAATACTTACAGGAGTAGTAGCTTGTCTTCTTGTTGAGAAGACCTGTTTAGAACTGGTTCTGCCACTTCCCAGCAGCAGGAATTTGAGGAGGAAAGAGAGTGTTGTGCACTAATGAGTAAGTGCCCCACCGGTTCAGCATTGTATGTGCTTTCATGTAATCTCAGTCTGGCAGAGTTGGTCACCAGCCTCAGTTTACAGATGAGGTAACTGGGTTTCAAGAGGTTAACTAACTTGGTCTAAATGACCCAGCTACTACTTGGTGGAGTGGGGATTCAAACTGTTGGCCTCCAAAGCCCTCTTGGAAGAATACAGCAGCTACTGCTGAGTGTCTATATATGCTATGTACGCTTATTAGTTTTAATCTTACAGAGACCCTGCAAGGTATATATAATTATTCCTGTCTTACAGTTGAGTAAAATGAGGCTCAGAGGTTAAATAACTCACCCAAGAACACAGTGGCAGAGTCAGGATTTGAGCCCAAACTGACACATTCCCCTATGCCCTGATCAGGCCAAGACACAGGTTAGCCGGTTTCTGGGCTCAGACCCAAGGGGTGGCCTGAGTATGAGGAGAGCTTGCCGGAAGTGGGATTTCAGTGCCCCGTCTCCTTTTGGATTGTCGACATAAGGATATGGCCATTCTAAACTAAGACAATGCCATTCCTTACCTTCACCCCTGCCCTGATGGGGACATGTCTCAGTCCTTCTAACATTGGAAGCCACAAATGTAAGAGCTGTGGGATGTGGCAGGATCTGTGCCTGCTCGTTGGAGCCTACCAGGCTGCGTGTCAGAGCAGGATGTGACAGCTAGCAGGAGCACAGAGCTTAATTTCTTTCTCCATGTTTTATCCCTAAAAAATTTGTGATGTGGTAGAAGAGGAGTTACAAGAAGCTGAATATCTAAAAAGTTTTTTTTTTTAACTCAGCATGTACAAGGAGCCCCTTTTATGACAAGACCTTAAAAAAGGGAGGGTTGGTCTATGGCTTATGATTTCTTTATAATGGATGAAATGAAATAGACTTGAGTTCTCCCCAGCAACACATGTGCATGCGCACACGTACACACACATAACACGCACATGCACACACATACGCATGTGCACATCTGCATAGGGTAAAACTTATTCCGAATTATCCTCAAGAATCTGGGCCATTCACCTTGGGCTCTTCTCTTCCTTCACACTCTGAATCTGGTTTCCTGACTAGGCCTGAGCAGGATAATGAGTGAAAAGGGAGGCAGTGCTTCTCCCTGGCCTAGGGCTTGTGCCCAGGACCAGAGTGAGGGAGACGGGATGCTGGGAAGGCTAGAGTCTCTGAGCCAGAAGGCTCAGTGGCAGGTATCCCAGAACTTAGATTAGGGAAGGTTTTGTTTAGCTCAGCAAATGTCTCCCAGGAAAAAATTTCCCTCAGGCTTGATTTAATACTGACCCCAAATGACTTGAATCAGATATGCAAGAATTACAGCTATAACAGAGCACTTAAGATTATAATATGCATACATAGAAGATAAACAAGCACAATTTTGGGAGATTGCTGGCTTTTTCCTCCATACCTGCTTCATGGCTTTGTACCTGGATCACGTAAACAGGTTCTTCTGGCCTGCAGGCCCCACACTCTCTTCAAAGTGCTCAGGAAATGCTGTGCGTCGCCTGGCTCCCTCAGCCCCCAGAGATTTTGGTCTTTGTGGCTGGGCTGAGTGAGTGGTTGGATCCCAGGCTGCTGTCCTACCTTCTGCAGTGCGATCGCAGCTCCTGTCTCAAGAGGCCCCTCTCAGTCCACGAAGCGCTCCTCAGTGCAGACTGTGGCCAGGCACACACAAAGGTGGTGCTCGGTTCTTAGAGGCTGACTTCTTACTTCCTTCTCATTTTACGTGGAGAGAGACCAAGTGTGGGTACCACTGCAGATTGAGGGTTAGAGCTTAAAAGCAGTCTACATTTTCTTGTCACGTCACTCTGTCTTCTGGGTCCACTAGGGTTATATTGAAAATTGGTGCCTCTGTTTCTGAGATAAGGTCTTCCTCCCACCCTCATTCCCATTCTGGGCTGACTTCACCTATCAGATTCTCCCACCTTGGGGGCCAAGGGGGGGCTGAAGGACCTGTTGGGACAGCATAGGGGGCAGGCTGCTTACAGCTACTCAGGACTTGTTGGTGTTTGCAGAGATCATTGAAGTTGGAAGGGTCCTGAAAGCACATCTCATTCTTGCCTCGCAGAAAAGGCTTCGCAGGGCTGCCCCTCACACTAGGGCAAATAGACATGAGGACCTTGGAATCAGCTCTCAGGCTGCTCCGTCCCATTTCTGTGACTTGGTTCAGGAACTTTCTGAGCCTCAGTTTTCTCATCTATGCAATGAGAATATTACCTACCTCCTAAGTTTCTTGTGGGGTCAAGTAGAGTAATCCAGGCCTTCTACGTGGCAGAAATCAGTAGGTGTTCAGTTAATGTTAGTGCTTCTATCCTCTCCTCTATTCTCTTTTCCACGTGGTACCTAGTTTCCTAGCTACTTTCCCCCACTAGGCTATGAGTTCCTGGAGGTAACACTCCTCAGGCTTCTCTGAACCTACAACAGTGCCTGCATGTATCAATGAGATTTCAGATTGACTAATGTCATGCAAGGCTTCCTGACTCCCAGAGCACTGACTGTCCCCTGGGAGCAGAGACACCTGCCCTCAGGGAGGGCCCCTCATAGCTGGCATGTCTGGGACTTCATAGCCAGTTTCATAGAAGTACAGGAGCCATGGGAAGGTTTCTGGGACTTTTATTTTTACTCTTTATTTTTTAAAAGCCTGTAAAGATGGGCTTTTGGGCTGCATTGTTCTGGCCAGCCCCCACCCACCTCCCCTAATCCCTCCCACCTGCCAGTAGCTCAGAATCGCCTGGCATGAAAAACACCACCCTGTTGGCCATCGCTCCCCTAAGCAGCAGCTCCAGCAGCTCCAGTGCCAGGCCGCAGGGCGCAGGGCAGTCCAAGGAGAGGCAAGGCTCTGGGTCCTGTGCAAGCCCTTGGGGCAGCCCTGCCCTGCAGGGGCCTCTCCCTTCTTAGGAGAGTACCCCCGTTGGAGAAGCAGGGGCTTCTGAGATCCCTTCCAGCTCTCTCTCTAGGTGCTGTTGTCCTTGCATCAGCACTAAGGAAAGCCTAGGCAGGTATCTCTGGTGTGCAGCATTGGCTGCTAGGATTCTCTCACCTTTTCTCTGCCTCTGCCTGCAACCTCCCTCTTTCCAGCAGTGGAGGCTTCTTGTTTCTTCCTGTCTGGGGGGGAATCCCCTCTGAGGGCAAATTAGAGAAAGGAGGCCAGGAGGACTTCTCCCTCCAAGGGCGTGAGTTTGGGTATAAGAGGTGTTTCTTCACTGGGACCCACCTCCCCTCCCTGGGGTGGATTTCCACCAGCCTGGGTTATGTGTTTGGCTCTGGCCCTTAAGTGGGATCCTTCCCCTGCCAAGATCTGAGGAGAGTACTTGGACAAATCATCATTTCTTCTGCTGTCAACCAGTAGCCACCCTGGCCCAAGACCCTGGTCTCTCAGCTCCCAGAGCAAAAGGGAGCCCTTTGCCAGGGCCAGGGGCCTCCCCTGGGGAAAGCCCCCCACAGCTGGATCACAGTGGCATGTATGAGACCACACAGCCAGTTTCCTGGTTGCAGAGCCTCATCATTTTCAACTACCTGTGTACTTAGGAATCTGCAGAACTGGCAGAACAAGGCCTGGGCTCCCAGAGGTGCAAGATGGCAGAGAGGGTGCCAGGACTCTGGATGCCATTTGTGGCTCCCTCCTTGCTCCCTCCTCCCTGGCTAACCAGGCTGGCCTTCTTTTCCCGTCCCCCTTCCCCCTCCCTCTTCCTCTTCCTCTTCCTCCTCCTCCACAGCCCCTCAGGTTAACGCTCTGCCCCCGTCCCCGCAGCAGCGTGGGGAGGGGAAGGGGGCTGCAGGCAGGCCCTTCTGAGGCGCAGACAACGGGCCAGGCGGGGCGGGCGGGGCGGGCGTCAGACGCTGTGCGCTCCCAGGCTGAGCACTGAGAAGGCGGCGCGGTGCTTGCGGAGCAGCAGCCGGATCTTCTCGTCGTCAGAATCGGGGTCCAAGGGCTTGTTGTACTCGTCATCCTCGTTCTCCGAGGCCGCGCGGTCCCCGCCCGAGCCCGCGCCACCCGGGGCCCGGGGCGTGGAGGATGAGGGCTCCAGGGCACTCTTCTTCCTCCACTTGGTCCTTCGGTTCTGAAACCACACCTGGGATGAGAAAAGACTGAGGATCATGCCCGCACAGCACACACAGGGCCGTTTTCTGGGAGGGTGACTCCACTTGGGGCTAGTACACTCAGTCCTTATTTTTATAGGAAAATAAATGGCTCAATAAGAGAGCAGGCTATAATATTCACACTACTATTTTTAAGGGGCAGGCAATAAAATAAAAATAAATGTTATGAGTGCAGCAGCCTTTAAGCTTAGCAGTAACCCTCCCTGTGGTGTATCTTCCTTCTACTCTGCCATGGGCACTTGGGTGAAACATGCTGAGATGCCCAAACGTGGCAAGGGTTTGGCCCAGGTGAGAGCATGACAATAGGTGCTCACAAGTCACCCCTTCTTTTCAGCTCCACAGTCCCTCACTGAACTTTATGAAAAACTTTCCCTTAATTATAAAAAGAATATACTCTTCATTGCTCAAGATAGTTGAAGAGCACAGAAAAGTGCCTAAAACAGAAAAATATGTAAGAAGAGAGCCACATCGTTTCCTTTCCATTTTGATTCAGCAGCTTTCTCTTCAGTGGAGTTAATACTGGGCTGACCTAGGAGGCTGCAGAGGTCAGTGGATGGAGACCCAGGGCCCTGAACAGAGCAGACCTGGGACTCAATCTGCCCTTGTACTTCCTTTTACTCTCAAACCTATTGCCATGTGACAGAGCTGGGCAGGTTCAGCATGGCTCAAAGCTCTCTTCTGTGGTGCTCCCCACCCGAAGTGCCTCAGGAGAGATCTAGCATCAAAGCGGCTCCCCCCGGGAGCCTGAGGAGGCAAAAGCTTATTTACCAATTTCAGACTCTGTGGGATGTAAGCAAGAGAGTGACCCTCGCATGGAGCTGTGAGGCTTCCTACATCTGGTACCCCATTCGAACTTCATGGATAGGAGAAGGTGTTATCATCACTTTAGAGTTTGGTGAACCAAGGCCAGCTCCATCTACTAGCTAAGAAAATAAGCCTAAATCCAAGTCTAAACTGGCCCTGAGGCTGACTCCTGATCTGAGCCAGAGACTGCCATCAGCTCTTGAAATACCTGGCTGAGACTGTGCAGAGGAGGGAAAGCATGAGATTGGAGTCCCACAAATCTAGGTTTGACTCCCAAGTCTGCACCTACCAGCCAGGTGACCTTGAGCAAGAGGCTTGGCCGAAATTGTTTCTTCATCTGTAAAATGGGTAATAATACCCACCTTGAGGTTGCCATGAGGGTTAAATGAAGTGCTACATAAAGGGCTCTCAAAATAGGGCTTAGTCTTGACAGCCATTTTTTTGTTAATGTAATTATCACAATCTCTAGGGCTAGGTGTGCAGGCAGTACCCAAACAGCGGGAGGCCTCCCACCAAGAGCTGGGAGATGCTGGGAAAGAGAGAGGCTGCCTCTCTCCCACACAGTGGCATCCTGTCTTGCACGCTCCTCATAGCTAGGTAGACACCTTTTTCCATAGACTCACCTTGACCTGCGACTCAGTCATCCCCAGTGAGTACGCCAGCCTTGCCCTCTCAGGACCAGCCAAGTACTTGGTCTGCTCAAAGGTCTTCTCCAGGGCAAAAATCTGGTGCCCTGTGAAGGTGGGCCGGGTGTGCTTTTTCTTGTGGATGCTGTCACTCAGGGGGTCAGGGGCTGGCAGGAGAAAGGACAAGTGCATTAGCAGGATGAGTGAGATGCCAGCCCTGCCCCACCTCTCACCCAAGACTAGTTCACTCCTAAGAAGCAGCCAGTGAGGTTACAGGGGTTGTGACACCTCTCACCTGAGCGGCATTCCTGACATTCTGATAATGTGACTTTGACCTCTGCCATGTCTGGGTAGACAGGCACCAGCTGAGAAGGTACCTACCTCAGGATACAGCTACTTTGGGACAGAGGGAGCTGAGAACCTGCCCGGGTCTCATGCCTTTCTATGTAATGTTCTTACTCAGTGATGCAGCCTTCCTCTGAGGAGCAAGGTGAATTTGCTTTCAGTCTTAGATACATCAAGAAATGGACTAGCCACCTTCCACCAACAATCAGGGCCCATGGGGCCTAGGAATTCCTCCCTTCCTGACTTCCTTGTTCTTTGGATCTCATTTTCCAGGTCTTCAGGAAGCAGAGTCTGGACACAGAGGCTCAAGACCCAAACATCTGCCCCGCCAGGGCAGCTGGCTCAGTAAGGAGCTGGGCTGGAGGGTGGCCAGGCTTGGGGTGAGCAGAATGCCCTCCTGTTGGGTCTTGTTCAGTGCAGCCCAATAGCCCATGTGCAGTCTCCTCATGTTACAGATGAGGAAACTGAGGCATAGAAAGGGGAAGAGACCTCCTGAGAAAATGACACCTTTAGTCCTCTCTCTCTTTGTTAATTCAGCCATCAACTTTTTTAGATGTTTTCCTGTGCATAGAGGTGCACCAGGATTGAAGAGCAGGGGTGTGGAGAGGGTATGTGCTTGGTAGAGTGGTGGAGGGAGATAAAAGTGAGGTGGGGGAGACAGCTTGAGGTCTAAAGCACCCCCAAAACTGGGTTATAAAATAGGTTCTAAAAGATGAGTTCTTCACCCCCAGAGAACTCGCTGTGTTTCAGGTTGAGGAAATGGAGTGGGGGTTGTGGGGGGGACTGCCAGGCAGTGTGACCACCTGGAGCAGAGCGGCAGATGGGGAGGCAGCTGTGCTTTGGGGTTTTCTTGGCTGGTCCAATTGCAGTGGGCAGCCCTGAGTTCAGACAGAAGTACCCTAACCCCGCCTGATGTAGGTAGGGCCTCCTTGGCACAGGATGGCTCCCACAGCCACTGGCACTCTCCCTGCCTCCCAGGTGAGCCTCATCTGCATGTGAACATCCTGCTACCTGCTCCAGTCCCCGAATGACATCATGGGGACCCTGGAGCAGTTCTCCGAAGACAGGTTCGGGAATGGGTAGGGTGAGGAAGGCCCCCACCACAGCTACAGCCAAGTCCGACCTGGCTCAGCAGCCGCTCCTGGAGGCTGGGTGGTTGTCCCTGCTACTGTTGACATAAACCCTGAGGAGGACGGTGGGAAAAGAGCCCCCCTGATGGAAGATGGGACTGCAATGTCTCAGCATGTATTCTGTGTCCCTGAATGGTGCCAGGGCATGAGTGGGCTCTCTGGGAAGGTGATGCTGTGGCAACTTCTCCTCACTGGAGACAGAATTTGCCTGCTTTGGATGAAGAAGTGGTGACATGGTTTCTGGGTGGGAGAAGTAACGTGAGCTGCCAGCTGGACCCCACTCTGGGAGGTGTGGGCTCTGTGGTCTTCCTCAGACCCAGGTTCCCTAGGAGGGCAGCTGAGGCGGCAGCTGGTAGGGGTTCGGAGTGGGGGGCCAGATGCCCCATCCAAACAAAACTGGAGTAGGATGAGGAGAGGAGAGTCTAGTCCAGCACTGAGTGGAAAGATGGATCCAGGTGTTTGAGCTGGGCTGTCTGATGGCGGCTGAGGAGAGGTGGGCAGGAGGTGCGAGCCCCACTGTGAGTGTCCCCTTCCCACACCTCCTCCTCCCGATCCAGGGCTGTCCCGTACTCACTGTTGCTGCACTGCCGCCCGCCTCGCCAGTCCTGGCCTGTGTCGGCCCAGCAGTTCCGGGTCCGGGTGGGGTATTCATTCCCAGCCTTGGAAAAATTCCCCACCTGGGGGCCATAGTAAACCCCCTGGGAACCGAGTCCACCAAAGCCTGCCACGTGGGGGTAACTGGAGAGCAGGCTGCTGTTTGGCGTAGCCACGGGCCTGCTCAGGATGTCCGTGATGCCATGGGGGGTCCCAGCGGCCAGCTGGGGGCCCAGCCCCGGGGGGCTGAGCTTGTAGAAGGAGTTCTGCATGGAGTACTGGCACACGGGGGCCTTCATCTCTGAGAACTGAGTCAGCGGTGTGTTGTTCAGCAGGAACGTCCCTTGCAGGTTGGACTCCATGTTCCCCCGGTCAGGGTGAGCGAAAGCAGGAAGCCCAATCCAAGCCCCTAAACCCTGAGACCCTGTGCTCTGGCCCAGAATCCCATGGCAGGTTTGGAGGGTCAAAAGTGGCCCTAAACCCCGGACAGCCCTCCAACCTAAGGTATTGGGCCAGCCTCTGCCCAGGGACTGGTACCTACGTCAGCTGCTCGGAAGTCAGGTGCTCCCGGACAGGTGAGAGGCCTCACTCACTCCCCTTCCCTCTCTCCTTGCCAGGCCTGGAGAAAGGCGGCTCCCACGCCTCAGCTCAGACCCCTCCTCTGCCTCTGAGTCTGGGGACCCTCCATGAGAAGTTTTAAGTTCAGAGAAGCAACATTTCCCTGATAAAGATATGGCCCATTAGAATACAGACTAGAGACTGGCTGAGCAGCGCCAGCCGCATCGCTATTGGTCGAAATCCACACGGGCCTCACATTGGCTTTTCCTAGACAAATTGCACTTTGAAAGATTGACTGTAAAATCAGCCAGGGTGTGTGTGTGTGTGTGTGTGTGTGTGTGTGTGTGTGTATGAAAGAAAGAGAGAGAGACAGAGAGAGAGAATGAGCTCTAGAAGGTTTGCTCATTCTCACTCATTCTCAGAGGATCTACCTGCTCCTGGTCCTCCAAGACCAGCATCTAGGAGAACAGGCTGCTCTCCGAGGTGGATACCTGGGGGCCCCTGGAGGCTCCCGAGGCAGCTGGCTGTTCCTGCAGCTGCTCCTCAGAGAGCAAGGAAGCCTGCCTTAGGAGAAGCTGTCCCGGGGTGATCAGGCACCTTATGTGCTAATGCCCAAACCTCTAGGAGAATGTGCAGTCTGAGGGTGAATGCTTCCTTTCCCTCCTCATGCTGGGATGGGTAAGTGGGGAGGCTGGGCTTTGGGGGGCGAGATTCAAATCTTCATGACCCATGTGAGAGCCTGGGATGGGAGCCTGCTAGGCAGACTGGGGCAGGTCTGGGTATGGTGGGTGTTTGCTTTTCCTACCTCTGCCTCTGGGCAGTTTTCCCTGATCCCTTCTGTCCCCATTTCTCCTCAGAAGGGGAATCACTTGTGCCTCTGTTGGAGCAATTGCCATGTTCTATCTAGCTTGGTACCTGGGTTAGAAATCTCTGATGGCTGAGATGGCAATTGATTCAGTGGTGGGTCCCTGTGCTGGGCACTTGGTTGGTATTCAGTAAATATTTGATGGATGAAACTAGTTGAATCACAGAGCACCCACATGACTATTTTTTTTCTTTTCCAGTGAATTTTTACAACATATAGGGCTCTGTTGGGGGCTTGCTCTCATTTTACAAACAGGGAAACAACAGTAAATAACTTACGCTATTTCTGCATGGGCCATTATCCTTTCTTGCAGTTTTTGTTTGGTTTTGTTTTGTTTTGTTTTTTAATGGAAACTAGCATGCCACTGGTCTGAACAGACAAAATGACAGGAAAAATAGTGACTGCCAGACAAATGGACTTCTGTCCCTCTTCTGCCTGCCAGTCCCAAAGCCTCTCCTGACCAGGCTGTGGGCTCTTTGGCTCTCTCACCAACCCCTGGGCACTCTTTGGCAGGTGGGAGACAAAAGTGCTCTTATTGGCCTTCTCCTTGGTTTCCAACAAGAGGCTGAGGGCCCAGGACTTACGGAGGGCTCCCTTCTCACTCAAAGCCCAACCCCCAACACTGCTCTTATCTGCTCATGGTGGAATTGGTCTCTCAGTCATGCTCTCTGTAGCATAAATGATGTAGTTTAATGCAAGAAAGACCTCACAAAGGCTGCGTGTAGAGATTGTTTTTTTCTGGAAGTTTGGATAAAAAATGAGGAAAAGGTCCTTATCCGTCTGCGCAACCAAACTGCACTTCACAATTGGGAAACAATTTGAATCTCACACAATTGTGATTCTGAACCTCTGCTTTTAGAAACCCTCTGAGGCATGCAGTTGCACAGTCCTGGCTGGCCCCTTCGCCCGGGTGGCTTTTCTGATACTGAGAGAGAAGCTTCAGAGTGAGGGCTGGGAGTGCTTCTAGGGCTCTGTGACTGTGACTTGGTCACTCCCTAACGATGGGAACTTATAACGATGGGAAAGCTGCAGCAAATGATTTGGTTCTTATTTAATGCCAAGCTTGACAAAGGTATTTATTTTCTGGAATCCCAGGATGACAAACTGAAGAGATTTTTAGCAAGTGTCTAATCCATTCCTCCGTTTGACAGATAAGGAAACTGAAGCCAGCTTGGTGGCCAGCCTCGCACATATAGCTTAGGAACTAGTTGTTAGGAACAGGGTGACTTTTTTGAAAGTTCTTCAGTTTTGAATGGCATTAAGAGCAGGGGCCAGACAACTTCACAGAGAGTGCTAGGATGTCCCCCTGAAATTGTGCCAGCTGTGGGCTCAGCCATGTGCCCTTGTGGTTTGTGGTGCCCCCCTCCACCCACCTCAGACTTGCTACCATCTCTCATAGTCATTAGGTGGGACAGAAATCTGCTCTCTCATCTCAAGGGCTGGGGCGAGGGGGAGCTTCTCCCAGACTGATTGGTCCTGATTAAGGGGCTGTCCAGGTTTCCTGGTTTCCTCCCTGGGGTGCAGGCTTGCCTCCTTACTGATCCCACCTCTAGGCTTCACTCCTGCCCCAGCACCTCAAACTTCCCAAAGAAGAGCCAGGAAGGACAGATGGAGCCACTGTGCCATGAGTCAATTTCTTTATTAATTTTGACATTTGTTCAGCTGGTGTAGGGAAAATGGTCTATACATCAGAGTGGGCAGGGGGAATTCTCTCCCAATTACAGAGCATGTGGGAGTCAAGAAAAAATTCATTTTCATAACAATTAGAAAAATCAAGGTAATTCCAAAACTTCTAAAAAGCGTCTAATGTGCAGACTGCAGCATTCTCTAGGCATCGTGTGGAGACCCCAAACTCCTCCCCTAACAGCTCCTACTAGCAACCAGAGCGAGCAGCCATGCCGCCAAGGGCCCGGGGCTACCCGGCCAAGCGCCATGCCGGACGGAGCAGAAGGTGCCAAAGCACAGCCTGGGCCCGCGGGCCCGCGCGGGGCGCTACGAGGGGCTACTGGGAGCGGCTGCAGCGGCGGCCTGGGACAGGAAGGTACAGGACCGAGGCGGGAGGCGGGACCTGCGCCTGTCTTCCTCGGGCCAGGTGGCCGGGCCACGGGTGCCCGGGGACCTGCGCGCGCTCCAGCCGAGCCGCATCGCCTGTTGCGGAGAAGCCTTGCGCTCCTGCCCGGCTGGGAGGGCCAAGGCTGCGCTTGCCTGGGGTACAGCCCTGGGGCCCTGAGGCCGCGAGCTTGGCCTTCCTCTCGCCGGCCCGCCCCTGCCTCTGAAAGCAAAAGCGAAACCGCCCGGACTCAAAGGAGCGCCTCAGCGGGGCCGGCGGGGTCTCCGCGGCGCCTGGTCCCCTCCTCCGCTCGGCCGCCCGGCTGCCCCCTCCGCCGGGACCTGTGCGGCCGGCGACAGGCACCAAGGCCGTGGGGCTCTGACACTGAGGGAGCTTCTGTGCTACTTAAAAGGTGTGAATGTGTTCTGAAGACAAGTCAGAAGAGCAGCAGGGAGGAAGGTGACTGGACATCCACGAACAGTGGCCCCGTGGCAGCCAGCAGAGCCTGCAGTCTCTCTCTGACCCTGGAGGGCGCCCGCCGCGCAGGGCGGGGCGGGATTGTGCTGATTCGGGCCTCCCTCTGCCGGAGGCTCTAGTGTAACTTTAAGGCTCTTCCTTGGTGGCACCGAGGCGAGGAACAGCCAGTTGTCTGATTCCTACCTGCCTTGATTCGGGGGCGGGGACGGCCTGGCCTAGGGGGTCTCCTTCCTAGCCCAGGGCTTCCAGTGGTCAGCTACTCTTTCTTCCTCCTCCTCCTCCTCCTCCTCCTCCTCCTCCTCCTCCTCCTCCTCCTCCTCCGGCTCTCCCTCCCCTGGGAGTGTGGTCAGGAGTGGGCTCCTCCTCCGCCTCTTCAGGCGGTAGAGGGGCTTGGTCAGAGTGGGGGCACTGAGACTGCCCAGCGTAGGCCCCCCATCCTGTGGGCTGCCAGGATTAAGAGCACCAAGTTCGCTCTGGGAGACCTTGGGGGTGGTGGCTGACTTCTGACAATCCGCAGTTACATTCACCAGCCCTACGCCCTTCCTCTTTCACTGAAAGACAGGCTGTAGCTCCTTCTCCCACAGCCTGGAGAAGTCCTCAGGAGCTGAGCTGTTAGTGCTTTGCACATACTGCTAAAGTGTTTCTATTGGTTTGCATAGTATTTATTATATTTCATATACACATGGCTGATTACTGTACAGTTTACACTTTGAACACAGACTATGATATAAGTGCTTGAAGATATAGAAAACCTCTTCTCTATTGAACATGCTGGTGCAATCCTGGGACAGCCACCAACTGAGAGAGAAGACCCTTTCAGATGGGGCACTGGCTCCCTTTGAGCCCTACAGCTAAGCATGGGGTCCTCAGCTCAGATTCTTAAGTCCCTAACACAAGGAACCCCGAATGTACTCTAAAGGTAATGATTTTCCATTGGAAGATGATTAATACTGAAACTGGCATAACATAAAAAAATTCCGGTTTATCCACAGGAGGTTCTATACAGCTTCGGACATCACAGTAAAATCTGTGTGTATACTGAGTTGAGGGGATAGGGTGTGTGTGTGTGTGTGTGTGTGTGTGTGTGTGTGTGTGTGTCCTGAATATCATGTAGAGCATTCTGGGGGGAGCAATCCATTGGGGAGGGGAAGAGGACTGTCTCAAATGGAGTAGAGGTGTGTGGGGGTGGGAAAGGCTGGCAGGTGAGGACATGGGATTAAGAGGTGCTGAACTGATTTCATGCCTAGTTCTCATTTTTTTTTCTTTCCAGGAAGCCCACATAGATTTCTTACAGATGAGGCTGAAAAAATAAGTACCCTGTAACAAGTCAAAATTAAAATGATTTAAAAAAATATATCATCCCCAGCCAAAAAGAGCCCTTGTTACTTCTGCATTCATGCGCTCTTGCGTTTGTTTTCTATCCCTCTCTCTCTCCCCCCTTCTTGCTGCTTTTGTCTTGATTCCCAACAGAGATCCATCCATCGCTAGAGGCAGGATTGAAGACTGTAGGTCATGCGTCTACAGTCAGTCGTTCATGCGAATAGGAGACTAAAGGAAGTCCCTTACGGAGATCATGCCGTTAGCCTAGAGGAACATGTGCGCTACTTGTGCAGCCCTCCGGTCCAGCTCTCCTCCTGTGTGCATGGCAGAGTGTGTGGAGTTCAAGGGTTGGGTGTCGAGGTGTGATCCTGAAGGACACAAAGAGAGAAGGAGACACTTAGACTTTAAAGGTGCAACTCCCAGCAAAAACCCCAAATACTGAGTTTTGTGCCGGTTGCTCAGTCAGGGTCTGATTCAGAAAAAACAGCCTCTCCAAGCAAGGTGATGAACTGAAAGGCATTGAGCTCAGAGCCTCTGACCTTCCTGAAATACCAGTCACCCTTCTACTCCCCAACCGAGAGGCCACTTCTGAGGTGGCAGCCCTGGCCTACACTGGTTCCTTGCCAAGTGGATGAGCACCCCAGAAAACCCTCCTGTGTGGGTGCTCTGTGCTTTAGAAAGGAGGCAAGGGGTTCCCATACCTATGAAGTCACCTGGGCAGAAATCTCCATGAGTAGGTCTTGTACCTATACAAGGGGCCATGTTCATGAGCCAGGGCTTGTGCCAAGAGAGGGGCTAGACTAGGCAGCAGTACCCTTCTCTTTTCCAGTTCAGTTCATTTCAGTTCAGTCAACATGCACCGATGTCTGCTATGTGCCAGCCCTGGGGTCACGGGAATGGAGAAACATGATCACTGCTTCAGGAGCTCATGGCTTCAAGGTACAACAGAGCCTCTTCAGCTCTGGTCCACAGCTCTTACTGTCAGGTGCCTCTAGCTCCTCTCCCCATGCCCTGTGGATGGACAACCTCTTATGGCCAAGAGATCTTTGGAAGACAGGTGCATTCTCTCTAGGATATTGTATATCTTAGGGTCGAAGACAGCGCTTTGCCTGCAGCATCAATTCCAAATTTTGCAGCCTGGGATTCACAGCAAGACATTACTCCTGACACCCCATGGTGCCTCATCCTCTAACATGGGGTGAAACTCCATGTTTCCAAGACCAGCCACTCGGGGTGCTGTCTATTGGGACCTTAGGGCAGATGGGGAAAAGGAGGACAGGAGTTGGCAATCTCCTGGGTGGGGCAGGAAGTGACATGGAAAAGCAGAAACCCATTCTAAGGCAGAGCTGTCTCGACAGGGAGCTGTCTTGGGCCCTATTGGGACGGGATTGGGGAGGAAGCTAGGGATGATCGAGGTAAACGCATTCTGTCTGAGTGGTTCTCCAGGGATGGAAGGGTAGTGCTAACCCCCTTGCCAGAGGCAGAGGTAAAAACAAAAAAGCAAGCCTTCTACTGCCATGGCTTGAAAGCTGTCACCTTGGAGGGCAAGACTGTTCCTTCACTGCCTGGACCTCCCTCCCTTCTGAACTCCCACCTGTTCCCAGTGCCCACCTGCTCCCTGCCTTCATTCGTGGCTCTTCTATCAAGGATGCCATCCAGTCTCCTCCCCGCTAAAATTCTGCCCACCACCCTCAAGACCTCTCCTCCATGAAGTTGTCCTGATAACTCCAGCTCACACCTGTGTCTCCTCACAACTCTGGAAGCTCTTCCCATCTGTGACTACCTTTTATCTAGACCATACAGAGTGTAGAGGTTAAGAGCATGAACTCTGAAGCCAGATTGCCTGAGTTCATATCCTGTCTCTGCCAAATTCTTGCTGCGTGACCTTGATCAAGTTACTTACGCTCTTTGTGACTCAGTTTCCTCTGCTGTAAAACAAGGGCAATAAGAGGATGCATCTCATTAGATTGTTGTGATATTTAAAAGAGCTAACGATATGCAAAGTGCTTAGGACCGTGAGCAGTATGTGAATGTGACTATAACTGGGCTCTCTGGAAATGCCGCTATCTTTGACCTGTCTTTCCTTTTTCATGTCTGCACTCTTCCCCTGGCTGCAGTATAAACTCTCTGAGGGCAAGAGCCAGGCCTTACCCTCCCTGATGGTCCCCACACTGCCTACCCCAGTGTTAAGCATGCCTCGAATGAGAGACCTTATAAAATCTTGAGTCTGGAGAATGACAGGCTACAATCTCTTACCCACTGTTGTGGCCAGGAAGAGAGCAGAGAAGAAAGTTCAAGGCTAAGAGATCATTCTATGGCAATTGGTCATTTCATCTTTGGGTAAATGGAGACTCCAGGAGGAGCAATGCCAGGTCCAGTGGGAACACCTAGGCAGCAGCAGGGGCAGGACTAGGATGCAAGTCTCCTGGCTCTGTCCAGTATCTTCTACCATCCTGCACTTCTGCTCCTGGGTGCCACTCAAGAAAGGTCTCACCCAAGAAAGAGCTTAGAATATAGCTCCTTGCCTCTCCTAGTGACTGTGCTGGTGAGATTTTTTTTCTCGTTTCATTTCTCTCTGCTGTCCCACCTGTTACCAACCCCTACCCAGTGTCTGTGGCTCTCTTCTCTTCCCAGCCTGAGGCTCCAATATACTTGCAATGTTTACGGAGTTAGGGTGGACTATAACGTAAAACAGCCAAATAAAACATGACCCCTTACCTCTCTGCTTCTTCTCGTTGAGATAACTAATTAATTAAGTTTTAAACTTATTAAAATATTCTATTGTCAGAGCTAACACAAGTCTCGAAACCACACTGTCTGAATGGAAAGTGTCTCTTAAAAAGGAAAACAATAAAAACCGCCAGCAGCCTTTCATGCTGCAGCTTTGAGAGTCTCAGAAGGCAGAGCCACATAGATGCAGAAGACTGCCAAGAACGCACGCCCTGCCCCAGCTCCTCCTAACCCAGAGGGCTGCTGGGCTGTCCCTGCCCCCAGCCCTCCAGCTGCCTTGCTCCATGCTGTCATTCTAGGAGCACCAACATCCTAGTTCTTGGACCTAAATACTGGAGCACAAGGCAAAACCCATTAGCTGCAACTGTCTTCCCCAATCAGGCCTTGACTAAACAGCACTTTTCTAGCTTCTTAAAAACTACCAGAAAGCACCCCTCCCCCAACCAAGGCCCTAAATGCAAAATCGTTCCCAAAGTGGGAGTGACTGTGGGGCATCAGAATGAGTGATTGGGGTCTTTTCAGCCCTCACCTGGGATGGGGGTATCCTGTCCTTTGGGGGTGTTCCATATCTCTGAACAAACTATAACCATCATTCCTTTCAGCTCGCCTTTTAAATATAAAGTCTACAACTGCACCATGTTACCTCTAGGAGGTTTGTAAGGAAAAACCAAAATCAGTCATCATAACTCACGCTTCCATATGCATAACAATCACTTGAGGAGCTAAATGCAGAAGGCTGAGTTCTGGAATTTTAATTCAGTAAGTCTGGGGCAGGGACCAGGAATCTGCACTTTAACCGAACTCTTGGATGATCTAGATGCAGGGATGCGGATCATGCTTTGAGAAACAGTGGATTAGAACTTGACAATTTATAAAGCTCTTTTACACTCATCGATCACCACAACCACCCTGCAAGGAAAATATTGTCCTCATTGCCATTTTACGATTAAGGAACCTGAGGCTTCGAGAGGTCAATTTACTTGCCCTCGTCACATTACAAATAAGATCCGCAAATAGATGAACGCTAGGATACATATATTTTCCTTTACTCTTCACAACTGCTCTCATGCCTACAACGATTATTTTTAAACCTTTTTATTGAAGTGTAACACATATTCAGAAGATACTATTCTTATACCCCCTTGAGGAGACAGGAGCTCAAGACAATTAAATGACTCATGTAAGGCAATACAACCTGCAAATTGGAGGAGCCAGGCCTTGAATCTAGACTCCCAAGCCCCAGCTCTCACCCTCTCTGAAACATACACAGTCGATTCCCGTTATCTGCAGGAGCATTCCAAAGTCGCCATGAACACCGAACTAGCCAATACTGAACATTCACTCCTCAGGAAAATATAGCATTAGGCTCCTGCGAGCTTCTGTTCACAACATTTTTGTCAACCAATGAATATATAACCTCGTTTTATGTGTGTTTCTGTTTAAAGATACCTTTTTAATATATATATATATATATATATATTAAACAACTATATATATATATATATATATATACATAGAACTCATGGCCAATAGCACTCTAACTCATGCCTGAAGGAGGCATATGGAACACATGTATTTTCTCCATAGGCACATTGCAGCCTTCCTGCACTTAGAAACACTAGACAACTCTTCAGCACTTGTCTTGGAGAAATAGCAAAATGACCAACAAATAGCCCCAAAAATGCAAACAAAACAACAACAACAACAACAACAACAACAACAAAAAGTGACATTAAATGGACTGCAAAAATAATACTTGTTTATGGAGCATGGCCTTGTTTAACCTCGGCTGGGAATGTACACACAGGGTGATGCAGACTTTTTACTAATGTGCACACGCCCGTAGATGACCACGAAAGTGCTGTGAGTGCTGGAGTTAAAACAAATGTGAATTAGTAGGAGAATTTGCAAGTGTGGAAACCACAAACAATGAGAGCTGACTGTACATGCTTGCAAGTGGGTGATAGTAAGTACCAAATACCAGAGAGCCCTTCAGCCGCATTCACCGTTTTCTCTGTAGTTTGTCTTGCTGGGATGGTAGAGCACTGCAGGCCACCTGCCAGGCTCTTTGGGACCTAGGCAGGTGCCTGCTCCTACACTGGCTCCCTTACCACTGTCCCCACCCTGGCCTTTTCTTGGAAGAAGCCCTAGGTGCTGGAGCCAGGATGCTCTGTGTTCCTGACAGCATGTTCCACGGTCTGGACATGCATCACCTGTGGGGGGTTTAGCCAATCTGCAGAGAGACCATCTACAGAAAATTTTTTTTTTTAAATCCTAGATTCCACCCTCCCCTACAGCCTGGCTTCTGGGCTGCCTCTCTCTTGTTCAGAAACTTCAGTAGAACTCAAGCCAAACAGTAGCTGAAATTTAAAGCCCCTGCTGCTGCTGCCACCATAAGGAAAATAAGGCAGAAGAGTGTACTTTTGCATCCACTCTGCTTTTTCAAATTATTTGCACCTTTGGATTATTTCCAGAACTGATCATAGCTAGTCTCCTAAACTGGCAGCCTGGTGGGACCCCTCCGGCAGTGCCAGGGTTAACACTGTGACCTCCTTAAGCTGCTGAGGAGTCAGGTCTAATTTTATCCTTTAACTGGATCCACCAGTCCTCTTTTTCACCCAAGTGCTGAGGTATGTCGGCAAGCCCAGAGTCAGCACTTGTGATGGCTTGGGAGCAAAGGCAGTGGCCCTGCTTTTTGCCAAACGCAGAAAGCTGGAGCAGGCTTGCTGTGGGGCCCAGAGCCAGGCCCTGGGGGTTTAAATGGCAACAACCCAGTTAGTGCAGCGCTGGGGACACAATGCTTCCTCGCTTCCTGCCGACTCCCACCCCGATGCATCCTGTACTGAGCTGCCCCGAGCTGGGCACAGTGAAGAGCCTCGGGGCAGCTCAGTACAGGATCCCTCAGGGAGGACGAGGTCAGAGCTGGCCGCTGAAGCCCCCAGCACCGCACAGCTCGCTGCACAGCCTTCACCGCTGCATCTTCACGGCCCCCTTTCACTGCACGTCACCGCACACCCAGCTCCTTGGCCGCAATGCCCCATGCTCACACAAGCCATGCACCAAGGCCTGACAGCCCTCCTGACTTGTAGGGAAAACACCATTCACCCCTGGGGCCTGTTTACTTCACCCTTTCCTAGAAAGCAAGGGAGTGACAGCTTTCAAGAAACATCAAGGAGAACAGAAGCCTTGGGTTTGAGGGGACTTTCGTAGAGTGCGTGGCTCAAGAAACAGTCCACTTCTAAGTCTGTCACTGTTGGAGCTCTTCCTGGGGATGAGGTTTGAAACTGCACAGCCTAGACAGACTGAACTGCCCTCTCTGATGCCCTGTACCTATCCTCCATATACCCATTGCTTGGTTTCTAGGATAAAATTACTACGAAGATTACCAAGCACTTTCAGTCACCAAAGCACATTTTCAAATCTATGTTTTTGCATTTCAGCAGATATTGTTGACTGTTTTCTTGACAAGGAAACGGAGTCTCAGAGAGACCAGAGCAAAGTTGTTCATCCTGTATCATGCTGAGGGAGAGGGGACGGGGGTGAGGACATGAGCAGCCATTTCCAGGCCCATCCACTCCATGAGGACCAAGCCATGCAGAAAAGATGCATAAGGACACATTACCTCCAAAGAGGCCATTCGAGGGGAATGGGGTTTCTTGAGATCACTGTTTCCCCCTTTTCAGGCTGGCCCGCTTCACTATCTGAGCCCCTTTCCTGCCCTCTATCAGGTCCGGCTGTAGGCTATTCCCTCTCAGCTCCACCTGGAGACAGCAGCAGAGAGAACACAGGACAGATAGTACAGATAGGCAGGGAACAAAGAGGCAAGAAAATGAAAGGCATCCTACAGAGATGGTGGAAACATTGCCTCCCAGGGTGGGGGGCAGGAACGAAGGCTTTAAAGAGAGCCCAGAGAGGTGAGCATGTGCAGACTGAAACCCAGAGTGGGCTGGCGCAGAGGTGAGCAGCAAGTAGAGGTGCTGGGCCGCTCAAAAGAGCGAGTGCCTCAGAGGCTGCGGCCACCGCAGTACCTTGGTGAGTCTCATAAAGTTATCAATATCAGCTTCCAGCTCCCTAGGATCCTCTGGGGGCCCCTCAACAATCACCTCCTCATGCTCCGGGGTGTCATCGGCCCCAGACGAGTCTATCTGTCGAACAACCTTGCGAATGATCTGGAAGAGAGGGAAGGGAGGAAGGGCTGGTGGAGCCGTCATGACATCAGAGAAAGGCAGTCTTTGTCCTAAAACACACTTCCTTGAGTGGCAAGAATAAGGATAGGTCTCTCACTCCCACCACTGTGTGGAAACACTCGCATTGGACAGCCTCAGAGGGACTAGAATTTGCAGAGGAGTCTTAGCAAGTGTTTAATGATGAAGGTTAGACCACGAGTAACTTTTGTCTCTATCCCATAGCATTTCCTTCTGCCTTTTGGTATTGATGGAAGTTCACGCTGTCTTACTGTACACTTGTAAGCTTCTGAGGGCATTTCTTTCTCATCTATAGCAATTAGATTCAAATATTCTAATGACCGTTTACTCAGCATCTACCATGTGCTGGGATGGGAGATGAAAACTTAAATAAGACATGACCCCTACCCACATGAAGCTCACCACGCAGAAGGAAAGACGGACATGAGAGTTTGCTCCAATGCAGTGTGAACAGCACCACTGGGGAACACGTATGAGGTCTTCCCTTTGCGCCTTCCTTCTTCCTTTGGCCCAAACCTAGCATTGTGCCCAACCTTTGACAGGCAAGTTCATATTTACTTAATTAAAATCTACTACCAATTTAATGCCTTTCCACATCCTTTCTATTTTAGGAGGACCATGGTAGCCCAGGGGCCACCATACTGCTGTCTTACAGCTGTTCACAGGGCCAGGCATCATGGGACAAGGTTTGGGCTGTTCCATGGGGCTCAGTCCTTCAGGAACAGTGTAGCGGGTGCTCAATTCAGGCTAAATCAGGCAAAGCAGCTATGAAAAATGTCATGTCTGGATCATGGAAGTTAAGAGCTCCTGGCACCTGAACCATTCTGTCTGAGCTGTGCTCATCCCTCTGTTAGGGCAGCAGTGAGAAGCTGTGGGGTGAGTCCACCACCTTTTAGCCCCTGGCCCTCTTGCCCCTCCCCAGCTCAGGGGACTCCTTGCACCTACCTTCTTAGTGACAATGTTGCCCTGCTCATCTGTGAATTGTTCCTCAGTCACCTGCTCCCCTGGAATATTCTGAAGCTCATTCCCCTACAATTAGAGAAAGGGAGAAAACTGAAATTGATAAGTGGGAGTTTGAGAATAAGAATGGAGGATGAGGAAATAGAAGAGCAGCAGCAACAGTCACAGTTCGACAAATTTCCACCCCAGCAGCAAACTCCAACTCAGCAAGTAGCAGCAACCAAACCACCAGTTCCAAGTGCAAAAGGCACCCTGTGGGCCCGAGGTGCCCTGAAGCCTGAAGACAGAATGAAGCCCAGGGCTTCCAAGAGCCTTGTGTGCTTGGTCCTCGCAGTAACACTGGGGAGCGGGCAAAACAGGGACGATTACACAAGTTTTACGAAGGAGGCCCTGAGAGAGGAAGTGAGGCACCTAATTTATTGTTCTACAGCGCTTTACAGTGTAGAAAGACCTTCTGCAGTCATCATCACACTGAGTGTGACTTGAGGACAGAAGGAAGATGAGAACAGGCATGCTAAGTCCCAGAGCTGAACTTTCTGTGCCATCACAGAGTGATGGTCCAAGTGGGGGCCGCGCATGGTTCTAGCTCCCACTGAAGCCCCCTGAGGCCTTCCTGGCCCTTCTCTTCCAACACGTCTCCTGACCTGACGTCTGGCGCCTTCCCCCAGCTCCTCCCCATTCACATCGCGGCACTGTGCCCTCAGCCCTGCCTCCTGGCCTGTGGTTACCTTCAAGAGGACCCGACGCCGGACCACCCTGGTGGAGATGGTCTCCTCGTCGTCACTCAGGCCCTCATTCTCCCCCAGCTCCTTGTCCAGTTCCTGGTGGATGTGCTTCAGCACAAAGCACAGGGAGCCCTTGACAATGTGCATCACGTTCTGACAGCTGACCAGGAAGAAGCCCAAGAGCACCAGGGTGACCAGGAGCTGGGTGATGAACATCCACATCCTCACCTCCTCCTCGCCAGCCCAGCCCTCAGTGGACCAGTGGAGCCAGGGTTGTGGTCGACGCAGGGGTCCAAACTCTCATTCTCCTCTTGGACTCCTAAGTCCCCCTGGAACCCTTTCCATTCTCGCTCCTCAGTCTCCCACTCTTTTTCTCCAGACAGAAGACGGACTGGCCTCTCACTAGAACTGTCTGCCTGAGTGTCCTCCTGCTGAGCAGCTCCAGGCTCTGCCCCTCATGCCTGAGTGACGTAGGGCTTTGATAATTTTAGCTCCCAAACCAGCTGCCGGGGCTGTCCAACTGGGCTAGAAGGAAGCCGGCAGGTGCGCGTGTCCTGGGTACTGAAATCGCATGTCAAAGTCACCATGAGCAACTCCTGCCCTGCTCCACCCAGAGAGCTTGAAGAGGAGCTCAGCCCCTCCTCACCTTTCCTGCCTGCCGACCCTGCGCAAACTAGAGGCAGTTCTGCCCAGAAAAACCTTCTTGTCCGAGGAATAAGGTATCCAGATAATGTGGCTATTTGTGTGTTTCCCTGGGCTGCTATTGCTGTGGTCAGAATGATGTTCGCCCTGTCTCGAGAGGATAGGGCAGTCGAATACCTTGGAGAGTTAAGTGTTTATTTCAAAAATAGTTGTGGGACGAGTGATTTGCTCAGGCCCATGCAGCAGGTCCAGCACAGGTGGTGGTGCCCGTGCAATTCCCATCAGCCCCTTCACTGGGCACAGCAACTCTAAACGTAAGCGCATAACTGGTGTATCTATTTAAGGCCTGTCCCCAAAGGTTCTTCCCATGCTGGCTGTCAACGCCTGCCCACGAGGAGCAGGAGCCACGCGCATCAAACGCACTTTTACAGAGCTGATTCACAAATGCAGCCGCAGCAGCTGTGGCTGAAAGGAATTTCACTTTGGGGATCAGGCTGTTCCTCTTTGAGTAGCAGCCCACATGCCGGAGAGAGCACAGATCTGGGATACAGCACCCTGACCCTGCAGCTTGCTCGCTGGATACCTTCTCTGGGCCTCAGTTTCTTCGCCTGTAAAACAGTGCTCTCCCCACCTCATTCTCGAGAGTGCTGTGAGGATCATAGGGTTTATGAATACTACCACAATGAACAATAATAGCAAACTCTTACTATAGTGTGTACTGCTCTGACGCATTGCTCCATGTGTATTTCACACATTAACTCAGTTGAGCCTTGTGACAGTCCTACCATGTAGGTTCTATCATTTTCTACAAGGGAAAAGGAGGCATAAAGAGGTTACATAACTTGCCTATGTAAAAGAGTAAGTAAATCAGAGTCAGATTTCAAACTCCCATCACTATACAACACTGTCTCATTTCAACAAGAAAGCACTTGAAAAATAGAAGCCACAGTATGTTAGGTTTCAGCCCAGCCAGGAACTGTCCAACTTCAGATATTTTCCTCTAGATCCTCGGAGAAGAACCAGCTGGTTTAGAGTCATTCAGGCTCACCTCTCAAGCCACCTCTCTATCCATCTCTCTATCCATCTGCCACTATTTTCAGAGATTCACTGGAAATACTAGTAAATGGGTGCTTTGCAAACCATCACCTTGAATGAGCTCTATTATCACTCTCTGGGGTTTTGTCAGATGATTAGGCTCAACAGCTCATCCACCCCATCCAATCCTGCCCTAGGCCAGAGAGGCATTCGGTGTGCTGCCCCTCCCCCACCTCTCATGGAGAAATAGGAGATCTGGGCCCTCCTGGCTCTGATGCTGGTTCACTGTGTGACCCTGGAGAAGGAGAAGCCCTCGCCTCTCTAGGTCTTAGTTTCCTCATTAATAAAAGAGGTAGCTGAACCATATGACCTAGAAGGTTTTTCCCTTGGTCTCCGGGGACTGTCCCGCTTTCTCCCCAGTTCTCCCCTCAGCAAAGGCTGACTGCAGAGGACACTCCTGGTGACCTTCTCTTTCCCCAGGAGACAGGGATCCGGACCTGGTTAAGAACTCCTGAGCTCGAGGCCAAGCACTTGCTACTGGAAGCAGCAGAAGTGGGTACCAAGGAATAATAGCCTGATTGCAAAGAATGCACAGGGGTGGGCTGGGGTTAAAAATGGACACAGCCGCCTGTCCTGTCCGAGGCACATACTTGGCAAGGACAAATTCTAAATAAAACCTGATTTAATTCCTAGCAGCTCTTGACAGCCAGCAGCTCAGGATCATTGTGGAGCCAGCCGAGACCTGGGGTCCTCAAAGGTGCCTGCTAGGGCCGATTTCAGATAGGAGCAAGGGGAGAGAAAAAGAGAAAGAAGCAGAAGGGAAAGGGATGAGACAACAGCGCTGACTGAACAGTAAGAAACCAAATGAGACGCAGCATGCATCGTTTATGCACATGAAAAATACATAGGCATGGAACAGCAACGCAAATTTCATAAAAATGCATAAATTAAAAAGACACATTAATAACATGTCTGGGATTTGCTTCAAAATAATATGGGGGCAGGGTGGAAGAGACTGGAGGTGGATACAGATGAAACAAGATTGACCATGAGTGGGTAACTGTGCAGGCCGGATGGTATGTGTATGGAAAGTTAATGTGCTATCTTGTCTGTTTTTCTATTTATTTGCAATTTTTTATAATAAAATTTTTTTCAAAAAACACATTTAAATGGATGTCTATGGAGATGGGTAAGAGAATGGGAAATGGGTGTGAAGATAAAAGTGAATAAATAAAAAAAGTAAAGTTGGGCAAACTGAAAGAAGGGAAGAGAGGATCAAGAGCCGAAGGGGCCAGGGAAACGGGGGGTAGGGGAGAAGGGAGAGTGGGCAATGGCGAGAACATTCTCCCCATCCATCTCCTGTTCCACTTGGTGGGTCCACCCATAGGACCGAGCTGCATGAACCTTAGAGATGATCCACTCACTCCTTGTTTACTAGTGAGGAAACCAAGGTGCCAAAAAGAGTGGCTTGTCAATGGCCATGCAGACCACGCTGGGACCAGAATTAGCCAACACCCAGTTCTCCTGGCTCTAAGCCCTTCCTAAAACTTGATGGAAAAAGAAAACAAACAAAAACCATGGTTTTGGAGTCAGCTAGCCCTAACTCAAAGCCCACCTCTGACCCTGTGACCTTGGGCAAGCTGCTCAACCATCAGCTACCTGATGGGAATACCCTCCAAGAGCTGGGGCAGTTGTGAGGATGATGACAGCACAGGCTGTGCCTGGAACACTCGGGAGCTCTATACGTGTCGGCCCCTTCCTTTCCTCAGTAGGGATCAAGGAGGCAGACAGGTAGACCAAGACCTTATATCCTTTCTCTAGGTAAAGTGAAGTCACCCCCACAATTTTTAAAGAAAGCAAACATGCTCGGCTCTGGGCTGAGTGAAGAAGCTGCTGCCCAGGCCTTAGCCCCCTTCTGGCACTGGTGCAAACATCAGCAGGCTCCTTCCTGTAGGCTCTCACCTGTACCACTGGGGAGAAGGTGCGCTCCACCTCCTGCACCCATTCTCCATGGCCTTGTTGGCTCTGTTCTCTGTCGGCCTGCAGGCTCTCAGCCTCGGGCTGCTCTGACTGCATGTGCTCACTCACAGACACCAGGACCTTCTCATACTCCTGAGATCCACTGGGCTCCACCCCTATGACAGTGGTGACCGTTCTCTGGAATGAGTGTGGGCCTTGTGTAATCTCTTCTTGCCAGGAACCTTGTGCAGCATCTTGCAGGTATGAGACAATGGAGCCTTCCCCATCCCAGTCCTGCAGTCTGGGGTCCAGGAAGAGAGAAAAAACACCTGGTCACTCTTCCGTCTCTGTGCTCTTAGATACCCTCCCCTCCAGAGCTCGGCTCACCCCAAATACATCCACTACTACCCATCCAAAGGACAGAGAGCATGAGCAAATCACATAGCTGACTGCCCTGTCCAGAAAGGTACAAATGGGCCATCCATGCTGTCCAGGTGAGAGGACACAGCTATCAGTGCCACTGGTCCCCTCCTTTTGAGTGGATGGCCCCACTCTGGGTTCCCGAGGCACTTGGCTCACACCAATGATACAGTCATCGGTGCCTCCACACCCATCACCTCACCCACCTCTGATCCAGCCCTCCAGGCCACCTGCACACAATAGTCCTCATCTCAATGCTCATCTGGCATGGTGATCATTCTCTCCCCCAGAAACATGCTCTTTCATGGCTTCTAGGACACCACATTAGCTGGCTTTCAGCTCTTCCCCTTTGGCCATTACTTCTTGGTGTTCTTTGTTGGTTCCTCATAATTTCCCTAACTTCTGAACATTGGAGCATCCCAGGGCTCAGTTCTCAGCTTTATCTACATCTGCTTCCTTAGGGAGCTCATTCAGTCCATGGTTTTACACCCCTGTGCTCCTCAGGCCCAGACGTACGTCTCTGGCATCTCTTCCTCGATCTGCAGGAGTATAACTGCCTCCTCAGCAGCTCTACCTTGGATTTCTAATAAGCATCTCGAGGACAGCATAGTCAATCCCCACTCACTATCTTTTCCCCAAGCCTGTTCCATACAGTTTTTTCCAACTACAGCAAATGGCATCTTCATCCTTCGGTTGTCAGGTCAAGGGTACGTAACAGTGAGCTCTTTGACTTCTTTCTTCCTCTCACTCCATATCTCATTTGTCAGCAAACCCCTTTGGTTCAACTTTCAAAAATATATCCTGAATACCACCACTGCTCACCACCACCACTGCTACCGTCGTGGTCTACATCACTATCAATTCTCTCTGTCTAATCCTAGCCATGTCAGGCTATTCTCAAGGCAGTTGCCAGATCATCTCACTCTTCTGCTCAGAACCCCCCAATGGCTCCCAAGACCACTCAGTAAATGCTGGTCTTTCTAGGACCTCAAGGCCTGACATGTCTGGCCCCCTTATCTCCCTGATCTCATCTTCCTTAGTCACTCTGCTGTAGGCACGATGACCTCCTCACTGTCCCTGGACTGTGCCAAGCATGCTCTACCTCAAAGCCCTTGCAGGTCTGGATGGACCTTGGGCTGGATAGCTCCCTTAGGTGTTCACACGGTTCACCCCTTTTGTTCCTTTAAGTCTTTATTCCAGTGTCACTTTCTCAGGCTTCCCGGGCTACCCTATCAATAATTTCAAACAACCCCTCTCCAAAAATGTACATAGCTCCTGTTTTTCTCCCTGCTTTATTTTTCTTTTTAGTACTTAGTATCTATCTAGCATTTCTATCTTAATTACTTTTAATTTTTTATGTTATCTCATTTACTATTAGTTTCCCCACTAGAACACAAATTATTTATAGGTAGAGACTTTTGTCTATTTTGTTCAATGCCATACCCTCATCACCGAGGCACTTTTTATAGGTCCCTAGCATATCATAGAAATGCAATACATATTGTTGAATGAGTTGATAAAATTTGTTTCTCCCCACTGGAAGCCTGGCTGAGGTCAGGGAGGCCAAACTCTAACATGCTGAGGCCCAGCACTCAGCCCTTCTGGTTCGCCTGCCGTCACAATGGCACTGTGGCCAGCGCACAGGTAAATATGCAGTCAGTGCTTACTGAATGAACAGCCATCACAGGGTTGGTGGAAGGTGGCCTTTCTCACTGGAAAGCCAGTATTTCACTTTGAATTCTCACAGGCTCAGTCTGTCCAATTATCCCTTTTAATTAAAGGATTTGTTTGGGAACTAAAGAAATCTTTGCTGTCTCATACTCTAAACGACTTTCTTTTCCCTTCTACTATGGTATTTGGGCCACACTGAGTGGACCCTGGGGAACAGCCAGTCAGCCCAGGCTTCTGAGTGAAGCAATGTGGATGGGCAGAGGAAATGAGAATAGATATCCCATGGCCTGGCCAGACCTGAACTTCTTGGGCGGCCACAGCCTTCTCAGAGCACACGGACTGTGTCCCTGTTTGGGGGAAAATTTAGGAAGCACAGCAATATGGAACAAAGGGCCACTGTCATTTGCTTCTGTGACAGTCCAGGAAGGCCAAAGTGATACCTGACACATGTTCATCTCCTCTCTCTCACCCCAAGCCCTCCTCCACACTTAGCACAGAGCCGGAAGTGTGGTGTCCATTGCATGGCTGTGAGTTGGGCCCTTGGCCTGAGAACTCTCAGTGTGCACAGAGGTGCATGAGGCCTTTCTGCCTGCACTGTGACCACTGCTTCGCTGCTGCTAGCATAGTACCGGGCCTTCTCATCACGGGGAGCTGGCTGAGGAGTCACCCACGAGAATAACCATCTCTTAACAGAAGTTCTATCCTGCCCCAGATAAGCCCACCAGCCTCACTCTTTCAAAGGGATAAAGTAGAAAGAGCACCATTATCAGCTCTGTCACATGCAGGCTGTGTGACCACACAAATAACTTCCTGTGTCCTGATGCTTGTAGGTTTCTAAATATGGTCTTCAATGATAAGCACACAACAGAGATAGGGGCCCAGAGCACCTAGCCCCAGCTGTACTTTAGAGACGTGGTTCCTCCAAGCCTTAGGATCTTTCTCCTAAGTATGCTGGCCACATGCTGGGGGTGTCTTGGGGAGGGACTAGCCTTTGCAGATCACAGCTCCTTTCTTCCATGACAGAGGCCCCAGTGGCTAGGCGGCTTCAGAGGCAAGCTGGCACCTATTTGCTCCAGGGCATTTAGAACACAGGCAGGGTCATCAGCAGCACTTAGGAATTCCCTCTGCCAGGCTCAATCTCACCTGGAAGCCCAGCAAGAAGAAAGGCAACCCGCCATGGCAGCCCCGCCCTTACCTGTCCTGGCTCATCTCCATCACCCGACTCACGGTGTGGGACTCTGTGAGGTGGGCTTGCACTCTCTGCTGGCCTGAAACAAGAGACACTTCATTCTCTGAGTCCTGCCCTGCACCTGTCGAGTCCTCCTGCCTCTTATGACTTGGCAGCTTTTCTTCTGACCTCTGACCTTCCTCCTGGTCAAGAAAATCGATAAGGCCATTTGTGGCATCTGAGTCCACTGTGTCGTCCTCCACAAGGTCCAGAGAGCCCAGAGTGGGGCCCTGGGGTCCCTCAGAGAGAGCCCCTTCCAGCTTCCACTCGTGGCCGGTGGCATCAGAGTCCTCGGCCTTGCTGTACTCCAGAGAGGAGTCCTCAGCAGTGACCAGAGAAGGTGTGAGGCCCGCGGACCACACCTGCATGTCAGACATCTCCAGCATGGCGTCATGCTCCGTGGGCAAGGGGATGGCGTCTATGACGGCCACCTCGTTCCAGTACTGGTCTGCACGCAGCGGAGAGGGAAGCGCGTAGTGCAGGGAGGCAGGGGACAGCAGCTCGTCCTGCAGCGAGGAGTAACCTGGATGGGCAGACAGAGGGCAACATGCTCCAGAAGCGATTTCTGTCACACACGCTTACGTGCAAGTCCACGCACACGCATACACGGGCACAGCCACAGATAGGCATGCACATTCCGGGTGAGGGGCTTTCCAAGCACAGAGTCCATTGCTCAGGCCTTGTGGCTGCTGCTCAGAGCACCTGGGCAAGAGAAACAAGGCTCTGAGTTGGGTGGGGGGCAGCCAGGGAGTGGGGACAGAGAGGTGGGCTCCTTTACTGGATGGCAATGGAATTCTTTCTTAACCAGTTCAGAGCACTAGATCAGGAAGCCTTGATCCAAAGGACTTATGCTCCAATCTGTCTCCAATCAGAAAAAGCCCCACTTCTCCATGACTAGGCAGAAAGAAATATTACTCTTTCTTTGTTCAAAACTTCCCTTTAGCACAGTCTTTAGGATATCTGTCAGGAATATACCTCAAAAGAAGGGAACAGTCCCCAAAGGTCAGGGTCAGTAATCAAGGTGCCTCGGAGGGGTCTCATTGGGTATACTGAACACTCACAGACCTCGGTGTGGTGGTCAAATGGGAAACAATTTAGTTTCATGTGAAGTAACCTTTCTTCAAGTTGCAGATTAGTTCCAGAAACTCTGATATCTAAAATGGCACAAGTAAGGGATCTAAGGGCTTGAAACAGGGGCCAGGTCAAAGGACACCAGGAGGCACCAGGTACATTGACTGTTGTTTCAGCACTCTGTCCTGAAGCTCTCATCCACAGGCCCTGAGCTATTCACGCCAGCTCCTGGTCAGCAGTGAGCTGGCGGGATCAAAGCCAGGGCTCAGGCCCCTAAGCACGGCCCCGGGGTCAGCACAGCCTGTTCATATGTCTGTTCCTTGCTGACTAGCTTGAATGAGTCCCTGCTGCTTTTCTGCTTTGCTCTGGTATTGGCTCCCTGATGTTCAAAAGTGTCTAGGAACCTGCGTAAGTGACACATGTAAACGTGTGAGGAAATTGTGTGCCAGCTGAATGGGCAGTGTCCTGTCAGGTGGCTCCTCTGCTCTCCTGTAGACAGGAGTGTGAAGGCAGGGGATCCCTATTACAGGGGAAAGAGGGCCTCTGAATCCCCTCTGTGGATTCTTTTACCCAATCTGTGGATGAAAGAAGGGACTAGACAACAAGGTTCTCCATCTGACTCAGCTTGTCTGGAGAACTGGGAAGCACGTGTGTCCCTATAACTTCTGAAGACCCAGCAAAGCCAAAGGATAACCCTGCGTCTGAGTGGGGATGCCCCATGCGAGGTCTATAAGAACTTTCCTGTGTCCAGAGAGGTCCCTAACCTAGTGTCTAGGCTCTTCATTCTGCCATTTATCCCTCACTCCCACCCCCACCTCCTGTATCAGCTCTTTCCCAGACTTGGCCTTTCTTTACCCAAATGGACCCTACTCATTCACAACTCTGGGCCCCAGCTCTTGCTTCTCCATCTCTTCTTTACTTTTGATGATACCATATCCAGCCATCCTCATTCACTCATTTGTTCAACCAAAAATTATTAATTGAGGCCCAAGTACATGCCAGGTACCATGCTAAGGGTTGAGGATTACAAACACACAACACACACAAACAAGACAGGTTTTCTTTGTCCTCTTTTTTTTCATGATGTTTTCCCAACAACTTTTGCTCACTTTGATTTCCCTCATCTTTGAACTTGTCCTATGCTCCCTTACTAAGCTGTTCATGAACTGTGCACTCTTTGAGGGTAGGGTTGGTGTGTACCTTTTCCTCTCACTTGCCTAGAACAAGATTGGGAATTCATTGGCCCATTGACTACTGTAGAGTTCTCCATGTGTGTGAGGGAGACACAGGAGCCAGACAGGTGACCTCATCTATATTTAGTAAAGCCATAATTACTAATGTTTACATATGTGTTCAGTGTGGCAGGAAGAATGCTATGTGACTGACATACATTCTTTTTTAATTTTCCCAGGAGTGTTTTTGTTCCTGATTAATCTTTACCAGTTTATGTGGTTCAAGGTTTCAAAAGTAGGAGAACAAGAAAGAGACCATGAGGTGGCAGGATGGCTGGCAGGTAGGACTGTTCAGTGGCACAGGCTAAGGGAGTCCTCCTTCTGCTCTGACCAAACTATGAGCAGAGAGGAGGTGGGAGAGAAGGAGAAATGGATGGGTAAAATCTTACCACAATATTAATGCCTAGTCATTGTATGTAAAACTGTGACCCAAAGAATTGGGAAACCAGGGGCACTGACCTTCAAACCTACCATAGAAATCTCTATAGATATATGCAAGCAGAACACTTCTGAGTCAAGTGACTATTTTTCTTCTTGTTATTCTTGAAAGCATTATTATATTATTTCCATCACTAATTAGGCATCTGTTTTGTATAAAGCATATCTAACATGTTATTTTAAATTATCACTACAAGGAAAGTAACATCATTCCTACTTTATAGATGAGGAAACTAAACGGTTAGCAATTTGATTAAGGCACATAGTCAGAGTGGTCTTTTCGCTAGATTCTGTCAATATCTTCTAAAGAGCTTTATTGAGATATAGTTGACATACAATAGTGCACATATTTAAAGTAGATAATTTGATAGGTTCTACATGTATATACCCATGAAACTATCACCACAATGAAGAGAGGGACATTCATCATCCCTGAAATTATAAATTATAATATCATCATGATTCTTTGTAATCTTTCCTCTGCCACCCCATTCCCAGGTAACCACGAATGTGCTTTTCCTCATTAACATTAGTTTGAATTTCCTAGAATTTTATATAAATGGAATTATTCAGTGTGTACTCTTTTTTGTCTAGCTTCTTTCACTAAGCTTAATTATTTGGGTATCATCCATATTGTTGCATGTGTTGATGATTTATGCATTTTTATTGCTGAGCTGTATTCCATTGGGTAAATAGACCACAGTTTGTTTATCCATTTACCTGTTAATGGACATTTGGCATTTCCAGTTTGGGGTTGTAACAAGGCTGCTTGTCTGTATGGACATACACTTTCTTTTTGGGGAGTAAACACCAAGGAATAGAATGGCTGGATCATATGGCAGGTATATGTTTAACTTTTCAAGAAACAACTAAAGTGTTTTCCAAATTAGTTGTCCCATTTTACACTCTCACCAGCAGTGTGAAAATCTCAATTCTCCATATCTTTATTAACACTTGGAATGGTCAGTCTTTTTCATTCTTAGGTGTACTGGTATCTCTTTGTAATTTTAATTTGTATTTCCCTAACGACTGATAATGTTGAGCTTCTTTTCATGTGCTTATTTGTCATCCGTACATCTTCTGGGGTAAGTGTTTGTTCAAATCTTTTGCCCATTCTAAAAACTGGATTGTTTGTTTTCTAATTATTGAATTTTGAGAGTTATTTATATATTCTGGATACAAGCCCTATATCAGATTTGCCAATATTTTCTCTCAATCTGTGGCTTGTATTCATTTTCTTCACAGTATATTTTGAAGAGCAGAAGTTTTTAATTTTGATGAAATCCAAGTTATCAATTTGTTCATTTATGGATAATGCTTTTGGCGTATCTAAGACATCTTTGCCTCACCTAAGATCTCTAAAGTTTTCTTCTAGAAGTTTTATAGTTTTATGTTTACTTCTGGAAGTTTTCTTTTTTAATTAATTAATTTATTTATTATTATTATTTTTAATGGTGACATTGTTTAACAAAATCCAATAAATTTCAGCTGTACACTTTAACAGTAAGGCATATATATATTTACTCTGTGTGTGCACCTCCCATAGTTATGTCACCACATATTTGACCTTCTTTACTCTCTCTACCTCCCCCTTCCCTTTTCTCCCCCTGGTAATCACTGGTAACCACTGGTCTATTGTCCATGTCCATGAGTCTCTGTTTGTTTGTCTTGTTCGTTTGTTGTTTTTAGGTTTATATCCCATAAATAAGTGATATCATGTGATTTTCAACTTTTCTGTCTGGCTTATTTCACTTAGTGTGATTATCTCAAAGTCCATCCATGTTGTTGAAAATGGCAGTGCTTCATTGGAGGTTTTCATATTAGGTTTTATAATTAGTTTATGATCCATTTTGAGTTAATTTTTATATATGGTGCAAGGTATGAATTCAAGTTCATTTTTGCATATATATATATCCAATTGTTCCACCTCTTGTAAATATTGTCCTTTCTCCACTGAATTGCCTCTGCACCTTTGTTGAAAATCAGTTGGTGATACATATGTGGTTTTATTTCTGGACTCTATTCTGTTTCACTGATTTATCTATCTTTATGATGATACCACACTGTATTGATTACCATAGCTTTATAATAAATCTTGAAGTCAGGTAGTGTGAGTCCTCCAACTTTGTTCATTTTCTAGATCCCTTCCATATGAACTTTAGAACCACTTTGTCGATTTCTACAAAAAAGTCTGCTGGGATTTTGATTGGGATTGCATCAACTACATAGATCATTTATGAAACATTGACAACAATATCAAGTCTTCTGACCCATCAACAAGGTGTATCTCTACTTTCATTTAGGTCTTTTTTTAATTCTTCTCAGAAATGTTTTATAGTTTTCAATAAATATATCTTTCATTAGACTTATCTCCAAGCATTTCAAAATTTTCAATGTTAATGTAAGTGTATATTTACAACTAACACATTTACAACCACTTTTAACTTCAATTTATAATTGTTTATTGCTAGTATATAGAAATTCAATAGATTTTTATATATTAAAATTGAATATTGCAACCTAACTAAACTAATTCATTAATCACTTTCTGTAGATTCCTCTGGTGTGTGTGTGTGTGTGTGTGTGTGTGTGTATGTGTGTGTGTGTGTGTGTGTGTGTGTGTGTGTGTGTGTATAATCTTGTGTCTATGAAAAAAGATAGTTTACTTCTTCTTTTCAATCTGGTTATCTTCTACTTGTCTTATTGTACTGGCTAACACCCCTAATACAATGTTGAACAGAACTGGTGAGAGTAGATATCATTGTCTTGTTATTGAACTTAGAGAGAAAGCAGTCAGTCTTTCTTTCACTATTAATGTAATGTTAGCTTTAGGTTATTTGTAGATAGCCTTTATAAGTTGAAAATGTTCCTTTTTTTCCTTGCTCTGCTGAGATTTTTTTTTAACAGGAATGAATGTTGGATTTGTCAAATACTTTTTCTGCATCTCTTGTGATGATCAAACGGTTTTCCTTTTTTAGTTTGTTAATGTAATGAATTAAATTGATTTATTTAATTATTTCTATTCTTTTACATTTGATAGTGTGTTTTACGGCCCAAAATGTGGTCTATCTTGATAAATGTTCCATGTGGGCTTGAGAAGAATATGTTGTTGCATGAAGTAGTTTATAGACGTCACTTACACCTGGTTGATTAATGGTGCTGTTGAGTTCAAATACATCCTGATTTTCTTCCTGCTGGAACTGTCCATTTCTGATATAGGGGTGCTGAAATCTCTAATTATGATTGTGGATTTATCTATTTCTCCTTGCAATTCTATCAGTTTTTGCCTCACATAGTTTGATGCTCTGTTGTTAGGTGCATACACATTAAGAATTGTTTTGTCTTCTTGGAGAATTAACCTCTTTATCATCATTTAATGCCCTTCTTTATCCCAGACTTTACTTGCTTTGAAGTCTGCCCTGTCTGAAATTAATATAGTTTATCCTGGTTTCTATTGATTAGTGTTAGCATGGTATATTTTTCTCCATCCATTTACTTTTAATCTATATGTGTATCTTTATATTTAAAGTGGGTTTCATGTAGACAACATATAGTTGG
This sequence comes from Eidolon dupreanum, assembly GCA_028627145.1. Classification (NCBI taxonomy): domain Eukaryota; kingdom Metazoa; phylum Chordata; class Mammalia; order Chiroptera; family Pteropodidae; genus Eidolon; species Eidolon dupreanum. Next base: position 46,206,299 of record CM053508.1, on the reverse strand, counting down.
GTTGTGTTTTTGATCCACACTAACGATCTCTATCTTTTAATTGGTACACTTAGACATTGATGTTCAAAGTGATTATTGATATAGTTGGAGTAATATCTACCATATTTGTTACTATTTTCTATTTGTTGCCCTTGTTCTTTGCTTCTATTTTTATCTTTCACTCTTTTTCTGCCTTTTGAGGTTTTAATTGAGCATTTTATATTATTTCATTTTCTCTACTTTCTTAGCATATTGATTATGCTTTTTTTTTTTTTTTTTTACTTTTTTTAGTGGTTGCCCTAGAGAGTTTGCAATATAAATTTACAACTAACACAAGTCCACTTTTAAATAAAACTATACCACTTCACAGGTAGTGTGAGCACCTTATAATAACAATCTTAATTCCTTCCTCCTGGACCTCCTATTATAGCTGTTTGCTGTCATTCATCATTTCATTTACATATAAGCATATATAAACATGTATATGTATGTGTATGTATATTATGTGATATATACATAATATATAATTACATTGTTGTTATTATTTTGAACAAATTTATCCTATAGATCAACTGAGAATAAGAAAAATAAAAGTTATTATTTTAGCCTCACTTAATCCTTCTTTGATGTTCTTCCTTACTTTATGTAGATACAAACTTCTGACCTATGTTATTTTCCTTCTCTCTAAAAACTTCTTTTAACATTTGTTTTAAGGCATGTCTGCTGGCAACAAGTTCTCTCAATTTTTGTTCGAATAAGAAAGTATTTCTCCTTCACTTTTGAAGGATAATTTTTCAGAATATGGACTTTTAGGTTGGTGAGGCTTTTTTTTTTCTCTCAACACTTTAAATATTTCACTCCACTTTCTTCTTGTTTGCATGGCTTCTGAAGAGATGTTTAATTGGAAATTTATGTATTTATTCTTGTGATTAACATTTTTTGACACTGTTCATTTCTTCATGTTGTTCCTTTGGCCTGAAGAGATTTTCTTTTTTAAAACATTGCTTATAGTACGGGTCTCCTGGTGATAAATTCTTTTAGATTTTATATGTCTGAAAAAGTCTTTATTTGCCATCGTTTTGAAAGTTATTTTGTTGGGCATAAAATTCTTGGTTACTTTAAAGATGTTCCTTAAAGATGTGGTCTGCTTTGAAGGTGTTGCTCCACTGTCTTCTCACTTGCATTGTTTCTAATGAGAAATCTGATGTCGTCCTTATCTTTGTTCCTTTGCACATGTTGTCTTTTCATCAAATTTGGAAAAACTTCAGCCATTATTTCTTGAAATACTTTTTCACCCTGTTCTCTGTTGGGAACTCTAATTTCACAAATGTAAGATTGCTTGAAATTGCCACATAGCTCACTGATATCTTTTTAAGTTTTCTTTTTGTGTTTCATTTTGGAGAATTTCTATTGCTATGTTAACAAGTTCACTAATCTTTTCTTCTGTAATGTCTCTAATGTCTAATCTCAACTAGTATATTTTTCATCCTGTACATGACTGCTTTGGGGCACAGCACAGTCCAGTGATCCATCCCCAGGTCTCTTGGGTTATCACCTTGGGTCTCTGCTAATCCAGATGTAATGATTATCCGACTAATTTAATGTCAGTAGTAAGCTAGACCAAGAGTGGATGGACAACCTGGCTTCAGAGAGGAGCCACATTCACTAGGTGTATTCATTAAGAGTGGATAGAAATAAAACATTTTATTTCTAAGTAGACATTAATATATGTTCAACTTATCAAACCAAATGGAGCTGACAAGTATGGGTTTGAGATGTCCATTTTTTCCCTTTCATATGAGAAATCTGTTTTATTTTTAAGAACATGCTATTTTTTCTACTTTAGGCAATTTTTTTCTACACATTCATTACCCAAAGGCCCAGCATAGTCCCTACTTGTGTAGGAGAAGCAAAGTGTCCTTTTGACTTAAGCCCCCTTCTGTTCTGGCCAGTCCAGAAGCATATAGCAAGAGGTCCCAGGAAGAAAGGAAAAGAGACCTCAGGTTTCTATTTCGCTGACACCACAGAGCAACCAATCCTTGCCCTTCATCCCCATCGCTTCACAGGGAGTCTAAGACAAGCAGAGAAACAAGGTAAAGCACAAAGGAGGTAAGGTATGACTATGACCATCAGCACAAAGGGCTGGGCTGGCCCCAGGACAAGCCATCACTGCTCCTGTTCAGGAGAAAGCCAGAGAAACTGCGGGAGGCTGCTGTCTCTCATTCTTCTACCTCTGACCCTTTCTGCTTTTTCTTTCCATACCAGAAGGGCACCCAGGCATGGGATACTCTTCCTGGGACAGGGAAGAGGGCAGAAAAACAAACGAAAGCCAATTCTGGTGCCCATAAAGGCAGAACGAACCAAACTGGGCATCTGTTTCTGAGCATCTGCTCAGGCCATGGTGGGCGTATGCAAGCAGGGCACACAGCCTGTGTCTACCAGGAGATCTGCTGGAGCAGGGCGTTCAGAAGAGGCTGATGAAGCTGGACAGGGAAGCCAGAAAGCATAGAAACATTCAACTTGTGACTGTCTGTAATCAACAAAGCAGGGGGAGGGATCCTTTGAAAACTTGTTAGATCATGTTACTCTTTTGCTCCAAAGCTCTCTGTGGCCCTCCATCTCACTCTAAGTAAAACCCAGTGTCCTCAGAATAGTCTCTAAGAGCTAGCCTCCTGTGGCCCTCTGACCTCTGCACCTGCCCTTTCTTCCTTGCTCCTCTGCCTAGCCAGCCCCTGTGGCTCCTCACTGTTCTGTAAACACACCAGGCACCCCGCACAAGCTACTGCATGGTGTGCATGTCTGCATCCTCTATCCCCATGTTTCCATGGCTCACTCCATCTCCTTCCAGCCCTCCTTCAGATGTTGCCCACTACCACCATTTATTTATACCCCCAACCCAAGCACTTCCATTCCCCATTACTTGAGTCTACTTTTTTCCTCATCATTTATTGTAGCCTGCTAGCTGATTTTTAATTGTTGTAACTTCCTTGTTTATAGTCATGTAATTCTATGGGCCCATTGTCCTGTAGGTACCTAGTTGGGGCACACAAAAAAAAAAAAAACGTGCTGATTTGACTTGATTAAAACAGTATTGGGGATGTAAAGAAACCCAACGAAATGATTGGTTATCACATAGACAAGGAGAAGTGCTTTGTCAGTTGGATTTCCAGAAGTTGGTGGCATTCCTCAACCATCTTCCCTTCTTTCCTTTGTGAAAGACAGTGGATCTACTTAGCAGTCCTGCAATGTTCCAACCAGATCCCCTAGCAATGTAAGAGTGGACTGCTGTCTTGGAGCACTTCACACTGGATGTAAAGAGTGAGCAGTGTGTGCTTCCACCAAGAGCCAGAGACAAGCCGCCACGCACGCACACACACATGCCCCGCACACGGCCATGAGATGAGGGGCTGGGAAGGGCTAGGAGTCTCCCATAACATGCATCCGTGGAGGCTGATGGCTCCTGAACACCTGGCCGAGGTGGAGACACTGGAGACAGGCAGTGGAAGAGAATGAATGGACAAGAGGTCCAAATGAGGTCAGAGGCAGAAGAGAAAGGTGACAGGACGTGAACAACGGAAGATGAGCCCTAGACCCAGGAGCATTAGGTGGCATGTTTTAGGAGACATAGGACATGGGAGAAATGTGTGAGGGCCTCAGCATGCACAGGCTACACCTGGCAGAAGCAGGCCCTGTGCCTAGCTCAGCCTAGAGCTTACTCATGGCCCATGCCTGGTAGCACAGGTGCCCACACAGGGAGCACGCTTGTGAGGGGCTGGGGACAGCCATTAAACTAAGAGCTTGGATAGCATAAGCAGCACGATGCAGCTGCCGAGGGTAACGTATTAGGCACAAGAGGAAGACAGTTCACAGAATTAAAAATCGTTTTTCAAGGTCTGTAAGGAATCTTAGAGATTTAACCCAACTTGCTGATCGTAAAGAGAAGATGACTCAGCTGTACATGGAGTCAGAAGGACAAAGGGACTAGAACCCTGGCCTCCTGGTTCCTACCACAGAGCAGGTTTCTGCTCTGTTTTTGTGTCCAGGGGTTAGGGAGAGCCAAAGGAGGGGAGGGAGAAGGGGTCCTCAGGCCTGGCTACTTCATGCGGCTGGCTACTGTAAAGAAAGTGGTTCTTGAGAGGCAGGCAGTTGTTCTTGAGAGGCAGGCAGTGGTGGGGCAAAGGTTAGCATCCTCCCCACCCCCAGCCCACCCCACCCTGCCAGGGGCTTGATTATATTGGGTCATGTTTAACCACATGAAAAAGAGTGAGTGGAAAGGGGTGGAGTGAGAAAAAAAGGGAGAGAGAGGCAAGGAGAGACTGGACTCAAAGAAAAGTAACCAGCTTAGCCTCACAGAAGGGGCCATGATAAGACTTTTAAAACAGTGCCCAGTTAATCCACATCAGATCTTGAACCAGAAGCTCCACTCCTTTTGCTCCTCAATCACTGACTGTTTTACTGATGGGGACACTGAAGCTCAAAAGGGCCCATTGCTGGTGCAGAGCTACACAGAGCATTTGCAACCTGTAGGGGCCGGAGTCCAGTGGTTGCCCCTGACTCCACTCCTGATGCCAGCTACTCCACCAGGCCCCCGGGAGCCTGTCGCTGATAGGAGCATCGGGGAGCCTCTCAGCAGAGATGTGCACCCCTGTCTCTCCAGCTCACCTCTGCTCTCACTGCCACTGGGGAGGGACTTTGTTGAGACAGACCTCACATCAGCAGGAGAGATGGTTTCAGGAAGAGTCTTGTGCAGGTGGCTGGAAGGCTGGGCTTGGCTCAGCACCACCTCCCTCCAGGAGACACTCACCATTCATCTGGGAGGGTGAAGACGAGTAGTCGCGCTCTGTGTGCCTCCGGTCTGGTTTCAGATTGCGGCTTTGTCTGCCAGAGCCTGTCAACATGTTCAGGATCTCACTCCGGTCGATGTTCTGGAGGGCGGTGTACAGGTTCTCCACTGTTGGAGAAGGAAAGAGGCACTTAAGGGGGAGAATTCTAATTATTGTAGGGCAGGGTGGGAATGTTGCGGAATTAGACCCAGAGGAAATAGAAGAAGGGAGGGAGATGATTTTTTTTTTTTTTTTTCAGAATATGGAAGCATTGTTCTTTGTCAGAATCAAAACAAACTGCATCATTGAAGATTTTGTTACTCTTCAAAGATCTCTTCCAAACCCTAATAGTGGCCAATTTCAAAGCAGGGAAAGGCTGGCTTTTGTAATCAAAGAGGAATACTATGATAAAGGAGAGCAAAATGACTGGATTCTAGTCTTTTGAAATCCTTGGTCCTCACCAGTCGATTTGAGATGCAAACATATAATACTCAATTTCCTGTAAGTGTTTTCAGTTATGACAATTTGGCTGAGGAGAAGCTGAAAAGAGTGAGACAGATCTTCCCTCCAAATGAAAGAAAAAGACGTTGCTGGGAGAACAACGATGGGCTTCGCTCACCATGCTCTGTCCTGAGAGGACAGTCTTCATCTGTTTGAGAAATTCAACAGGAAGTCACATAACCTACACATATGCTGTCACCTCAGGGTCCTGGTGCAATTGTTATCTTATTCTGAGGATGGGAAAAAGATGAAGGCCAAGATTCTCTTGTATTCTCTTCTGGCAGGATTGCCTAGAAGACCCAGTGACTTTGAGTTTTGTGTGTGTGTGTGTGTGTGTGTGTGTGTGTGTGTGAGAGAGAGAGAGAGAGAGAGAGAGAGAGAGAGAGAGAGAGTAAGAGACAGAGACAGAGACAAAGAGTGCAAAAGAGATTGGTTTCAAAGATGAACACTGCAAATGGAATTTGAAGGAAGAACTACTCTGGTGAAGACTAAGTCCTGGCACAGGCTTTGGAAAGAGGCTTCCTTGGCTTAATGGTACTGACTGTTTGCATTTTTGCCTTCACGGATGACCCAGAGGTTCAACAAAGCTGCACTCTGCTCAAACAGTGAGTTGGGGTTTTCTACGCGGATCCTGTTGATGTCTTCCACACTGAATTGAAGTTCCCGAGCCAGCTCTGCAAAGAAAGAACCAAGAAGACAAGTGTGAGCCAAGGCAGAACTTGGCTCCAGCTGCTAAAATGGGCCCTGTGGGCTGGTATATTGGGCAGGGAGCACCGGAAGTTAAACAAGTCTCCCTTTGGATTTGGGATTCCTTCTTATCAAGAAATACCTAGTGAAATGCAGACACCTACATTTTTATATCCTCAGAAAATGGGGCAGGAATAAAGGTGCTCAATAAAACAGTTTCAAGTGAATGAATGGATAAATGCCCTTTCTTTCTTTCATCACTTCAAATATGAGATGAGGAGACAGCCTCTCAGCAAGGTTACAACTGTACCCAAGGTCACAGAACAGGCTGGTGCCAGAGCTGGGAGTGGGGCTGAACCTGCTGATGCCCACTCTAGTGCTGTCTGTACTACACCGGATGCCACTCACTTCCTACTGAGAAGCAGTTATAACCAAAATGCATTTCTGTGTTTATATTTCTTCAGGGAAAGGCATTATTTACATTTAAAATGAAAATACAAGTTGCCATTTAAATGCAAGGGAATAGCACAGAACGTTCGCTTTCCCCCTCCTATTATTTTTATTGTTATTTCTCACAGGTGCTTTGGAAGGGAGAACAGCATCAGGGTCTAATTTCAAGGATGAGGAAGGCCAGAGGGAAAGTTATAGTGAGAATCAAAAAGTGCATGGACCCCACACACACACACACATGTGTGCATGTGTGTGCACCCAAGGAGTAGCAATAGACTTTTTTTTTTTACTTTAAGAATGAACATTTTCTGAATTTCTGCTATGAACTTTCGTCACACTGCCTTTCAGCAAATTATTAGTAAGGTTTCTGTGTTTGTCTGAAGCCCTCTCTGCAAGGTGACTCAGCGATGGGAGTTCATTCATATAAAAGCTGACAAAAAAAGCGGGGGGGAGAATTAAGTTATAGGGTCTATGACTGAGTAAAGCACATTTTGAACTTTCATTTTATTTTGCCCATTGCCTCACTTCAAATAAGATCAACCGTTATCGTTGACAAGACATCTGGTAGACTTTAACTACTGCCAGAGGTTATAAATGAGAAACATTGAAACTTGCCCTTTAATTCCTCCTTTCCCTCAGCAATGCCAGTCTATGAGGAAAGGCAATGTGTAGAGTGTAGGGATCAGTGGATGGGCCGCCAGGCGACGCATCTTTTGTTTGATTGTTTCCTATTTGTTTACTGGGTTTTCTGGGCTCTATCACTAACTAGCTACATAATTAAAGTCATTCTATTTAGCTGGATCTCAGTTTTCCCATCTGTAAAACAAGATGAACTAGATTAATTCTAAGGTCTCTAGTAATGTCAAATGTTGATTATTTCATACAAAGGAAAACCAGACAGAAATGGAGGATGGAGAGAGTTCCCCCCCTTTCCTTTCCACTGGCCTCCAAAGCCGTTACTTATTAACAGACCTATCTAAGCCAATGACAACAGATACACAAGGGATAGTAAAAAAAGGTTTAGGAATCAGTTGCAAAGCATTTTTCTACTTCAAACTCCCCAACTCACCTGCCCAGCTGAGGCCAAGGTTTTCTGATATAATAACCATCTTCATATCTGCTCGATCAGTCCCACTGAGAAAACCTGGGGAGACGCATTGGATTTCACTTAGTAGCCTTGGCAGGACACAGAATGGGCAGGGGTGAGTTAATGACCTCAGATGTGGCAGACCTCAGAGTACACCAGACTGATTGTTAAACGTGTAAGGGTCAGGTGGAGACCCAAGCCAAGGGCTCCACCTGCTGTGTTCAAAATGTGCTGAGTCAATGGTGTCAACACAGCTCTTGTCAGGGTGAGGGAAGGGAGCTCACTCACAACATCCTTGGAAAGGGAGTGAGCACAAATGACCACAAAGAGGTTTATACCCAGTGTTGATTCGCTGAGAATGCTGTATCTCAGGGCCAGTGGTGTCAACGTCCTTCTCCTGTCATCAACTCCACTCCCCTGTGGAAGGAAGACAAAGAAAGGGTGCTTTGGGTTTGAGGTTGTCCCCTTTTTGGAGAATATGATTCAAGATCATAGGCTGTGGGGTGGGGAATAAAGCCTGTCCTAACAGTCAGTACTCCACTTTTTTGGAGTCTGAACACAAAGAGTAGAAGTGTGGGAGGGGGGTGGGAGTGAGATAATGGCGAGCTCATGTGGCCCTCATCATGTGCCAGGCCCCATTTAATTTAATGCTCACCACTACCTATGTGGTAGGTACTATTATTATTTCCATCTCATCATCAAAACTGAGGCATAGAGGGGTTAAATAACTTGCCCAAGGTCACTCTGCTAGTAAGTGCCACCAAGTTATTATTTCTGGATTCCTTTCTGCTCAAAAGACCCATTTTTGATACCGGCCCAAGGCTTAACACCTTGGCCTTGTGGAAAGGCACCCAGAGGTTTGCTCAAGGAGTCAGGAAATCCTATTTTGAAAGAGAAGTTGATTCACCCTGGTCCCCAGACAAAAAAGAGAAATTGAGCCACAGACATATGAATAATGTAACCATTCTTCTTTTCTAATTTGGCATGGAAAGCTGACAATCAAAACAACAGCAAAAAAAAAAAAACAAAAAAACAAAAAACACCAATAAAAACATGGAGACATATGATCCCTCCAAAATCCTTGTGATAGGTGGTTGGTTGACTCTGATACTCTTACAGGTATCAATAAATGAACATACTTGGTCAAGATGCTTTTGCAGTGCCTGAGACACCAGGGTTCCTTTCTCTGAGGGCCTGGCTGCCTGGGCAAGATGAGCAAGTACATGAAAAAGAAGCTCAAAAAAAGTTATCAAATGGCTGGTGACCCTGAGCAACTCAATGCCCAGTTCTAAGCCTCAGAGGCCTCAGACAAGGGGTCCCAGAGTGGATGCCTTTCAGGATCCCTTGAATCTTCTAAAAGGAACATCCTAGAGTAATCACAACCCCCAGTGAACACACGTATTGCTGTCTGACACTGATATTTTGTTCCCGAGCCTTGCAGAAAGGGCTCGGACACGCTCCCTCTGCAGGCCACAGTCAAATGTCCAGCAGAGACCAAAGAGCCTTTCTGTGCCTCAGGGAATTCAAAGGCGGCATTTCACAGGAAGAAGCCCTTTAGAAGTGCTCAACCTGGGGTCTGTTTTGTGACCTCCTCTGAAACCCCACCTCGGGTGGAGGGTCCTCTTCAGGGGGGCAGCTCACCTTGGTGCAGGGCGGCATGGTGACATTCAAATGGCAGAGAATGTGCTGGGTGTCCTCATACTTCATCGCCTTGCGCAGAAACAACAAGGACCCTCCTGGTTCTCGACTGCTATCCCTCACCTAAATTCAATCGCACAAAAAAAGGAGATTCAGGAGTCATTCTATAGGCCACCGGGATGGCTGAGAGATTTGTGCCTCCCAAACTTTCTAGACCCAGGCAAGAGGTCAGCACCTTTACGGGAATGGCCAAACGGTTCTCCCTAAATGACTGGAACTGGAAACTCCGCTGCTGGGCAGCTTTTTTGATGGGTACCAGGTTCCCAGAGAGTTCTGCAAACAGGGACATTCCTTCCAAAACCTGTAAGAAGGGAAAAGTGAATACAGCCTGTCAGGTAGAAATGCCCAGACATCCTGTCCTGCCTCTCAGCTTTGGTCTCTCCTTCCCCACACCACACCCTTTCTTACGGCATGAGGCACCGTGGGTGTGCTCTGAGAAATCCCACTGTTTCCTTTGGAAAAGGTTTTATTTCCCAGGTTATGCTTCTTCACTAAAAAGGATTTTATAATAAGCAGGAACCTTCACATATCCCTGTGTAGTTGATCGGGACTGCTGTCAGAGTACTCAAAACCCCACCAGAATATCAGAATATGGCATCTGAAAAATACCTGTTTTCACACCTGTCCAAAAATGTTTAGTTTATGAGAAGTGCTAGAAGAACCACATGACATTTTAATCTTGTCCTTAATATAAGGATCCCTACAGTGTATATAATGCTTTCAACTAAGACGTTATAGTGAACCCATTTGACAGTTGAGGAAACTGAGGCCCAAACCAAATAAATGCTTCACCTTCTTAGTGCAGGGATCCAGAGTTCTTTCTTCTGGGCCTTCAGTCCCCCACAAAGGCTCAGCACAGACTCTGAGGCCAGACTGTTGGTTCTGGCTTATTACACATCTAACAGGAGTGAGTATCCTGGGACAGTCAATAACAGGTTCCAATCTAGTCCCCGTTCCTTACTCCTCTCATCATTTGTCCAGCCCTTTCCCTTGCATCCTCATCTTGGCACTACCAAAATCCTGGCATAGTGGTCAAGGTGTGGGCTCTGGGATCAGACTACTTAGACCTTAGTTATGTAATTTTAGGCAGGTTATTCAGTTATGTAACTTTGAGCAGGTTATTTAACACCTCTCAGCCTTAGTTTCCTCATCTGTAAATTGAGGATAATAAAAGTACATACAGTTACGAGGATCAGATGAGATTATGCTAGTCAAGCACTTTTAATAGTACCTGGTACAGAAGAACTTTAATAAACGTGAGCTCTTTTCATCACAAATCACTGGGCTCACAGTGGTGTTCCTCATCTTTGGTGAAACTTCTCTAAGATGCCTCTTAAGATGGGGATCAAAGAGACACAGCCTAGGACCTTCTCCCATGCCCCACCGGGAGGGTTTCCTGACTGCTCTGAGTCACAGTCTTGTGGAGAGAACAGCCCACGAGAGCCCTGTCCTAGGCCCAAGAGCTGCGTCTCACTGTGGAAAGTGAGGAAGGCCCACAGGTGTCCTGTAAGAAAGGGATCCAGGCGCTGTACCTCTATGTCCCTGCTCCGGGCCACCTCGACGAAGTTCTCGTGCTGCTCCAGAGTCTTGTCCACTTTATCATCCGTCATGCAGTAGCAGCGCAGTCGCCCTTCTCGGGGGTCATTCATTTTGGCAAAAATGACAAACTTGGCCATGTAGGGCACCGCAGTAAGCTCCTTGTACAGCAGAGTGGCGAAGTTCACAGCCTCAGCAGTCCGAGGACAGTCTGACAGCCAAAACCTGAAAAGAAAGGACTAATTATAAGCATGTTCCTAAATGCTCAATGAACAGCTTCATCTCCATCCAGACAGGAGCAACCTATAACCATGCGAAGGCCACCCTAACATTCCTAGGGGTCACAGCAGGGCTTGTATGTGGAGAGGGGCAAAGGTGCAAGCTTGGATTCAAGCCTGAGATGGGCAGGTCAGGGCATGAGGATGGCTACCTGCAGGGGCAGCACTGACCCCTCAGTGCAGGGCCCTGGAGCCCCCTGGGCTGAGCCGGAATACGTCTCACCTGGCAGAGACGTTGGTGGTGAAGGTGGCGCACTCATTGGCATACACGAGCCTGGTTGTTCCTGTTATATCTTCCCACTGGGCTTGGTCTGTTCCTCCTGCAACAGAAGCAGACATGCACTGGGGGACAGTCTTCAGAATGTGGGCAAAGAGCTTGTCAAAACACTAAGGGCCGAGAGGGCAAGGACAGAGGCGGCATATCTGGATGCAGCCCTGAGCACACCTGTTCTCCCACATTCTCCTACTCCTCCCGCAACCTGCAGCACCTCTCCTCTAGGGGTCACAGGGCTCTTCCACGGAGGGCATGGACTTCACTCAGCTCATCACCCCTCCACCTCATTAAAGACAAAACCCAGGAAAAGCAAAAAAAACCAGGATGATTGCTAGCTTCACTTTCTCCTACCTCCCCCTAGTGTGGCCAGAAGGATGGCTAAAGACAGGACAGAGAAAAGGGGGCATCTCTCACCAATGACACTGCAGAGCAGACGCAGGCTGGTGGTGTCTCCCTCCCCATTGTCCCGTGGGTTGTCAGTCCAGGAAGGAGGGAGCGGGATCCGAAGTCCGATGGGGCGGTGGAACTTCCGCCGCCGTGGCTCCACGGTGACAATGGGGCTGAACGTGGCCTGGTTGCCCAGGAGTTTGGTAACTAGCTCATCTGGTACAGGTTGGGCCTGCAAAATGCCACAGAGGGGACACTCAGCCCCAGAACAACAGCGGGGCTCGGGGACAGCAGGCAGCACCATCCTGGAGGGGAGCGCAGGCTGTCTCCGCAGAGCAGCGCAAAGACTCCTGTGGGGAGGCAGGGTTCCCACTACTACTCTCCACCCCAGGCCTGGTGTCACTGCTTAGCTCTCCTTTCTGAGCACTTTCTCCCCATTTCCCTGCTGTTCCTCACCCCTGGATGGTGCCATCTTTCTTCGGCATTAGGTAACCCTCCAGAAAGCCATGTGGAATCCCCTCATGCCTCATGACTTAATGTGTTATCTGGGGCCTTCCGCAACCCACCCTTTCTCTTGAGCTTTAAGGTCAAATCGCTGATTGACATTTTCAGGCATTGGACAAAAGCATGGGGGGATTTCCTGGGGACAAGGGCCATCATCCTGACAGCCTTGAACTCCTTCCACTTTCCATGAACTCTGAGTGGTTGTGAGGGTGCCACAGCTGGTAAGGAGGGTTGTGTCACCTGAAGAGCCAGCTTCACTCTCTTGGTGACAGCATTTTCTGGGAACGTCGCCTGTACCAGGGGGACCAGCTTGCTCTTCAGAGAGCCCCCTTCAGGGCCGATGGTGTCATAGTCCTGGCAGAGCCGTGACATGATCACAAAGTACAAGGGGAAGTCTGTGGTGATGATGCGGCAGACCCTCTTCTTCTCCAGCTCTTCCAGACTCCCTAGTTCTGGAATCACATGGCATGGCACCGCCGCCTGGTCACGCTGAGCACAGGCTCAGCCACCACTGTGTCCCAGAGTTCCCTCAACCCCAGCTCCCCAGGGCATGCCCCCTCCCCAACACCTGGCAGGGGGCTGAGCTGCCTGGAGGGAGAAATCCCCAGGTCCAAAAGGTCAGGCAGAGGGAGATGCAGGTGGCAGGCAGGGGCCTGGTGGCCAGTCAGATGCCTTAGGGACTGAGAGCTAGACCATCCCTAGTCTCTCCAGGTTCCCCAAACTCCAGGTGGCCTCAACAGCCCACCCAAAAGTAAAACTTCAAATCCCATCTTCTGGAAGGAGGGCACCTGCTCTGGGGTCCCTGGGGCTCCACTACCTTCGTCCATCCCGTTGAGGATCTGATCCAGGTAGCTTTCTCCGTAGCGGTTCTTGTGTTCCTTCCACACGGAGCCGTTTTCACTCCGCAGCACCACGAGCTCACGGTCCCCACGGCCATGGGAGGCAAAGTGGGGGATCTCCACAATCACAGGGCTAAGGAGACAGAGCGGATGGTGGGAGGCATGTGGATTTGGTGTGCCTGCCCTTCAGGCAGGTGGCCAGGGGCGAAGGGAGGGAAGAGCAGGCCAGAAACGGCAGTCTGTTCCTGCCTGGAGGGACAAGGGGATCCTGCAGCCACAGGGGGAGCTCAACCTGTGGGCAGATCCCAACAGAACAGACTTGCCTCAGGTTCCTGAGTCACTGTGGCCCCTGTCACTCACCACCAAGTCCCCATCTCACTCCACAGGGCTGAGAGTCAGTCAAATAACCCTGCCCTTGGACCTGATCCTGAGAACTGGCCTGATGTCTCCAGACAGGGGAACAAAACTCCCTGAACCTCAGCTTCCTCCCCTATCAATCAGCAGTAATGACACAGCCTTTGCAAGGAGGCTTTGAGGAGTACATTTAAAATGGAAAATCAACGCGAAAGCCTTCTGCAGGCTGCTTTACAAGTGATGGATGAAAGCTCATAGGTGGGGGCAGGCAGTGGATGGAGATGCGAAGGCAGGGTCTCTTGGGTAAGACCTGCACCAGCGTTATAGCCATGGTGCCTGAAGAATAACATATCTCTAAGTAGAAGCCCTGCTGCCTCAGACAAGGTGAAGAACGGGCCCCTGAAGTCCATTGATCTTGCTGTCCTTGGGGGCAATGCTGTAAAGCTCTCTTCTAATAAAACCGTTTCAGAGCTGAAATAATTAAGCCCTTGGGGGCCCCCAAAGTAGTCCTGTCTTCTCCATTCCTTCTCTAGTGTCGTACAAGATTTGAGAGTATTAAGCTCCACCTGGACTATGAACTCCTTAGTGTACTGAGGAAAAAAACCCTGAAAAGGGGAATGAGAATTCCGGGTTCCGGTCTTGTCAGGACAGTAGAAAAATGAGGTGAGGCGGGCTCCAAAGCTCACCTCTCCCTCTGTCCTGTGGCTGCATGGTTCTGGATGGTTGCTGCTGAGGTGGCAGCAAGGGACTAGCAGGGCAGGGACAGGTAAGGAACACGTTGCACACGTGCACCCAGAGAAAGAGGGCTCTCACCTCAAGAACTGGGCCCCCGTGGGCCCCAGTGCAATGATCCTGCTGGCCAGGCCCTCCTCCTCGGCCAGCGGGGGCGGTGTGCCCAGCTTCTGCGGCTTGACCAGGCGGCAGGTGATGCGAGTGGGTGCCGCACATGTCCGAGGTGGGATCACCACCCTTAGGCCGTTGTGACGGCTTCCCCTCATAGAGCCTCCCCTGGCGTCTACCATGAAGCTCACCAGAAACCTAGGGCACAGTTAGATCCATGTTGGGCTTCTAGTGCTCCCTTTGAGACAGGGAGAGTGGAGCCCAGAATCCCTCTCCTGGGGGTCACTTACCCTGTATGGACAGGGCTGGCCACTGGGCTGATGTTATCTGAGGTCTCCGTGGCCGGGCTACTGGGGATGAGTGAATCTTCATCATACTCTTTAAATGCCTGAGAAGGAGAGAAAGGTCAACCGTCCTATTACCTCTCAGGCCACAGGTGTCTCAGGCCAGCTGATGTTGTGCCAGGTTGGGTAGGCTTGTGCGCATCTCCTCACCAGAAACCACATGGACCACTGGAGGAAACTCACGCACCACTGACCCTCTCGGGACAAGGCATTCCTGGAGTCTAAAAGGAAGCGCAGGCTTCTTGCTGCCATTAATGGCTGCTCCTCGGCTCAAGACCCTGGACTAGAGTTTAGGAACCGATAGAGCAAGTGCTCACTCCAGTCTGGCTTCAGTCTCAAGTCCTACACCCACTGCTGAGGTACTCACCCTGTTCTCCAGCTACACCCCAACTTGAGACCTCTGTTCTAGGTGGCTTGGCTTTTCACACTAGAGTTGGTAAATGACCCAGCACCATTACTTAAGCTTTGGGTGAGCTACTTGTCCTGTAGGCATCTGAGGTACATGAGGTGAATGGAAGAGATCCTTGCCCTTGGCGTGTTTCCCGTTTCCTCATCTGCAAATGGGACAGTCCCCCTGACTCACAGTAGCATTACAACCATGAGGACATGGGGCTGCCTCCCATAGGGCTGTGTACATCTCAAGGACTCATGAAAGCCAGTAGGGTCTGAATCTGGCCATGGTCCCCTTCAGGTTTTTCTCCACTGTGCTCTAGCTCATGCTTTCCCACCAGTGCAGATGCCCTTGCCCCTCCTTCCCTGGTCCAATTCTGTTCACTTTTCACGTCTTGCCTCCTCCATGAATCTTTCCTATTGACTCTAATCTGGATAAACTCACACCATACAGTTGAGCACTCCAATATTTACCACTCCTGCATTCTGTGCTAACTGGTTTCACGTATCTGAGTCTATTCTTATCCGTTGGACCATCAGCTTCTAGGAGGCAGGTGTGGGTCTCATAGCCTGCTATTGAGCCCTTTACAGGGCACATAGCAGGACTTCAGTAAATACCTACTGACTTGAGTTCATAACTTAAGTGAGGAGTTGAAGAGAATGGGTTGGTCAAGGAACAGCGGGACGCAGGTCCACTCGGCTGCTTTCTCCTGTCTGTCTTTGGCAGCATTCAGAGAGTACGCCTAGCAGTACCAGGCTCATATCTGACCACGTCTCTCAAATGCCACCCAGTGAGTGACACCAACATCCATCCTGTGATATACCCAGCATGGAGTGCTGGCTGGCCAGCCTCAGAGCCAATTTATCCCTGCATGCCATTTGGGTCCAGGCTATGGCTGCTGAGTTGGGACTCACACCCCTTCAAGTGGCAGAGGAAGGGACCAACCTTTGCTGGGACACAGACATGCATGGTTCGGTTATTAAGCCTCAGGTCGTCATTTCTAACCTCCAAACACCACACTGCTTTCTTTTTTATCCTAGAAAATCCCCTTGCTCTGGAAAAAAAAGTGCTAAATGGCATAAAATTAAACTAAGGGGGAATTAAATTGTTTTAAATCATCCCACTCTTTTTGAGGACAAATTCAGTGGCATCAGAAAAGCCACAAAATAAGGTACTATGGAAGAGATCCTTGCCCTTGGCATGTTTGAATGAATAACAGCCCACACTGGGAACACTCTCTCTGACATCCCCTTTCTATCCGTATTGGTATTTTAAGCTCCCAAGAATCCTTTGAGGAAGGTGGAGCAGGGACCGCTCCCTTTTCAATGTATGTGAAAGAAAAGGAGGGCAGAGTTCCGTGACTTGCCCGCAGCTTCATAGTAGGTGCAGGTTGCAGTCCCAGGCTCCCTCTCCAGCACTATAGCCCACTGCCCTCATGGGTGCAGAGAGCATGTGCACAAGGGTTGTGGCCATGAAAACATGGACTGTGAAGCTGAAACTTCTAGCTTCGTTCCCAGTCTCACTCATGACTGGACGAGCATAATGATGTTTCAAAAGCGGAGAGCTCACAGAGATGCTTATCAGTCATATCTGGGATAATGAGAACACTGGCAGCCCAGGGGCTAAAAAGAACACGTGGAATCACAGGTCTGTAAGGCTTGGTAAATGCTACAAGCTTTTCAACTTTTAGTCCCTATCGTGCGGCAGGTCATCTCAAAGCAATTATTGTCCCAGGGTCCCTGCTCTCTGCAGAAAGGAAAATAAGAGAAATGAGGCTTCTTACTTGGTCCAGCTCTTCTGATCTGACCACCACTGTCTCCGGTGTGACACACGGAATCCTTGGGATGGCTGGAGATTCCACCCTGTGTTCCAAGAACATTGAGAAATTAACAAGATGATCCTTCTAAGTAGCCCCCATCTTCCACGGGAGGCCTAAGTGAAACACTTCTGTACTCTTACAATAACTTACCCAATCTGCCCCATTTTCCACAGCCCAAACTCCCCACTCACACATGCAATACAACTCAATCTTCACATTCTGACCAGCCTCTTCCCTTCACCTCAAAGCCTCTCCCCAGGGCCCGTCCTTCACGACCTCGCTGAAGGACATGCCTCCTCCACAAATCTTACCCTGTACGCATCACCCCGGTTCTTAGTCTTAGAGCTCTTGCTGACAGAAACTTCACTCTGGCCTTAACACCTTATTCTGCATTACTATATGACCTCTTGATGTGTGTTTTGATCCTACCAAATAAATCTGTAGGTTCTTTATGATCGGGAGCTGAGTCTTGAATTTCTTTCTAACTCATGTTCGTTAAATACTAATTGATTACATATTCTCATCATTTCACTTTCTGCTTGTTTCACTGCCCTGTTTTGTATAAGCCATGGCACTAAGCTGTCACATGTCTGTCTTTTCTGAAAACACCGAGGGCTCGGTATTTCTGCACAGTTGTCACTTTAAGATTTAGTTGCAAAATACCCCTGTGTGCTAACGTACCCACTGCAGAATAACTCACAGTGTCACAGGGAGGAATGAGAAATGTGTTCCAGGCAGATACAGACCCTCTGTGGGTTCCCCCTAATGAGCTATGCAGACAGAGGGGTGTGGTCAGCGCTTGAGTTTAGCTTGGCAACAGTTTCTAATGTGAATTTTCCTCAGTGGCTTTTTCTGGCGAGAAGCTGAGAGTGCATGAGAGGGAGAGGGGGTGTGCGTATGAGACTGTGAATGAGGGAAGGGAGAAAGGCGGGAGGCAGGGATACCGGAAGAGGAAGGGAGACACTACTGGACAGCATGCTGTAAGGGAGGCCTCCATGTCTCTGCTTGGCAGTCAAAGTACAGAGCTAGTTTCTCCTAAGGTGCTGGACCCATGGTCCAGCCGATGAGCATTCTGTCCCTGTCATTGGCACACCCAGGCCCTAGTCTTCTTGTGTCTTTTCCTTGCTCTGGAATGCTTCTACTATGAGTTCCAGGGCTGGGCCTCGGGCATTCACAGGAGCACTTCTTACACTTGGTCTAGCTTCGGCACAAAATCCAGCAGCTCTTTCTCTTCATCTACATCCCTGGAATCCTTCTCAGCCTTGGAGCCAATAAGTTCTTCCCCTGAAACCACACAAGTTTAAGTGAGTGACACAATGGAGATTTTCTCTTTCTTTTTAAAAAGTGCTTTGCCTGGTCCTCCTCTCAATGTTGAGGAGTGGAGGAAGGTCTCTGACGCTTGGAGGGGATCACTAGCAATGTCTTTGACTCGTCCTATTCATCCAGCCCTGATATACAGAGCAGGGCAACCAGCTCATGACATCTTAGTCTGTACCAGGCTTTGTAGAAGAAAAAAAAAAAAAAACAGAAAGAACCTTCTCTGCTTGGAAAGTTCCACTTCCAAACAGCCCTTGTAGAGTGTGTTGACACCAAAGAAAACGCTGTTTCTATTCTTTTCAACACACACCACAGAAGAATAAACTACAATGGAACTGAACCTGTTCATTTTGAAAGGCTGTAGGGTTTTTTGTAACATGGCAGCTGGAACCTCATTATTTCCTAAGCCCATTACCAAGAGGTTCAAACTATGTCTGCAACCCAGACTGCCTCTTTTTTTCTCCCTCCTTGCTAAACTGGAGTTGGAGCCCTTGACCTTGCAGTGTCATTTACTGTCACTTAGCACTGAGTGTCCTGGCTTTGTGATCTGGAGCTGACAGAATGGAATAACAACAGCTCATGCAGTTATGATCACAAACACGGTGGCATGAGCACAGACACAGAGATGGACAGGCGGGAGCTACCCACCAGGACATGGATCTTATGACTGTGAATTTCCTGTTTTAGTCAAGCTCCTGCCTCTGTATTGTTAGCCGTAAGAGGAGGGTGCAAAGCAGGAATGGATTAGTGAGAGTTTGGGTTGCTTAGGGTGAAATGCACTCGTGAGAAAGGACCACAGGGAACAGAAAGTGTTTCATACCCATTATAGTTATATGAGCAGTTCCTGGAAAGCAAAGAAGAGCCAAGTTTAAGAAAGGACAGGATTGAAGTCAGTCAAAGTGAGAGGCACATTACCAAAGGGGATACAAGGAGAACTTTAATCATCCAGTTGACAAAGTTATTAAACCAAAGGCCAGAGAGATAACCCAGTCTAACTACACCATTTACATCCCGAGAGTTCCCTTTAAACTTAAGTGAGGAGATAGGCATATCTAGGGCAGGAAAAATACTACAAGCACTCTGTGATTCATAGAAGTTTAAACTATAGCAATTTCATAATAATGGATATATCCCCAAACTTACTGGCCCATTATGTGGTCAGAAAAGCAGCTTATTAAAAGGACCACATACAGATTTAAAATAAACAGCTCGTTATTCATTCCAAGCACAAAGAAAGCATCAGGACAAATTTATGACAGTTCTTTATAGCTCTGAGAATTGTTCTAAGTGGAATCATATTTTTATGCATAATATATGAAAACACATATATTTTATAAAACTTCATTGGATTTTGTATTTTAACCTCCAAGATGTAGGTTTTCCTTCTCCTAAAATTACATTAAAGGAGTATTTTTGCTAACAAATGACATCTTTTAAAAGCAGGTCTCTGGTTTCAAAACAGACCCGCAGAACTTGGGTGTGCTATAAGGACCCTTGAGTACAACATGGCAGCTGGCAGGAAGCACTCAGGGAGTGCTCAGAGCCCCACGTGTCCCTTGATTCACCCAGACTCTTGTTAAATCCCAGATTTTACCTTCATCTTCAGAGACATCTGGGATCTCATCTACTGTCTCAGGGAAACTCATCCAGTGCTTGTCACTGACCAACTAAAATGAGAAAAAGCAGAGCATTCAACCCAAATAAAGCAGTGGGCCCTTTCACCAACCCAGCAGAAACCTGGTCAAGACTGTGGAGACAAGAAGGAGGTGGGAAAGATTTGCCCCAAATGATGAAAATCAGAGCTAAGAGGTTCTCAACCTGGAAGCTGATGTCTGCCAGGAACCATGGGGATGGTTTGAAAGGAAATGCCAGCTTCCCATGGCCTGCTTCAACCCCATTTGCTACTGCCCCCTAAAGTCTGGTCACACCCCAAAATTCTCCTGCCACTAGGTGGCAGTACAATTCCTTCTGATTGAGGAGACTGAACCCCCCCCTCCCTCCCACCCTTCACCCCAACTCCAGGCTCTTTGCAGGGGCTCTTTCTCTCAGTTGTCCTAGAACCCCAGAAGAGCTCCATTTCTGAGAGTGACCCGAAGGAGTACCCTCTCTGTCAGGCTATGTGTGTTCGGGGGTGAGGGTGCAGGGAAGAAGCAGACATACCGCAATACTAGGTTCATCAGTGACAACCTTGAGCACGTCTGTTACAGAAATGTAGCCCAAGTGCTTGGCTATTGCCAGAGGTGTGGCTCCATCCTGGGAAAAATCGCAGAGAGAGGGTAAGATCAGATAAGGGAATGGAGTCTGAGAGAAAAGCCCGCCCACTTTACACAGACCAAGCTCACATTCTAAATGCTCAGAAAGGTCTTAAGTGGACAGACTGTATCTTGGAGCCCAGAGCAAGACTGCTGCACGTGTGTGAGCCCAGACGCATGTTAGACATATGACGGGGTATTGGAGAGAGAAAGGTAGTGATACTTTAAATCTGCAGCCCTGAGTGTGGGCGCCTTGAAATGAGAGCATTGAAATCTTGCCTGGACAAGTGAAGAACTGCCAAGAGGGAACCAACTGGGAAGGAATGGGTTGGGAAGGCACCAAATGTGATTTTAGTTACATGCAGCTACAGGGCAGTGCTGTTCAGTGCTCTCATTGCCAGTTCTTTGAGTGTCAGTAACTGAGCACTAAAACAGTTAAAGTGATCCATATATATCAACGAACTCCTTTCAGGCCAATTAGAAATCACAAATCACCGGAAATAGAAGAGGGACACATTTTCTACTCTGATTTTAAAAGAAAGAGCTAAGCGAAAATAAATTGATATTGATGTTTTTTATTTTAAATTCTCTAGTTCCAGGATGTGCTCAGACCCCATACAGATTCAGGCCCATCTACAGTTATAATTTTAGAAACCACATCTACAACCAAAGGTCTGCACACCTTCGGAGCTGGAAGCAGCCATGGTGATAATCTAGTGAAACCTGCTAAAGACATCATGAACCACCCAAGACATTTGGTTTTGTTCATTTGTACTATACCGAAAGCAGCTTCACATGTTTTAGAAACAATTTCAACAATATTTAAACAAAAATAAAGTGGGGAGAGTAATTGGTACGTGAAAGGATAACCTTCAGCTCACCAGAAAGAGAAACGAATCACAGCGCCCTATGGCCAGCAGGACCCAGGCAGCTGCAGCTTTACAGTCCTGCACCCTGCACAGGCCCAGATGTGCAATGAGGGTCAACTGAGGCTCAGTGGTTAAGGACATCTCACAGGGCTGTCCACAAAAGCAGTTTTCTGCAATCAGGAAATGGGTGGGTACTCACCGAGCTGACCTCATTTGGGGAAGCACCGTTTTTGAGAAGCAGCGTCACGATGTCTGTGTGTCCTTGTTGGGCAGCCTGGTACAAGGGGCTGTATCCTAGCTATAAAACAAGGTAGGCATTTTGGCGGGATTAGCTAGCTCTGATAGAAATAAATAACTGCCCACATACTACAGGGACTATTTATCTTCTACATCCAACATAAAAAATGCATTTTCTCTATTTCTTCTTCCAGGGTCAAAGCTTAAAATTGTGGCATAGCCCCAAGTGTGCCCAGTCATTCTGGCTGCATCCTGATTTGGCACTTAAGAAATGTCAGTATAGAAGTCAGGTCTCAGGCGTCCCTGTACCTTAGTCTTGGCATTGACGTTTGCCTGGTGCTGAAGCAGAAACTTCACCAGCTTGATATTTCCATAATGACTGGCCATATGAAGGGGAGTATAACCCATCTGAAAAGCAAGAAAAGAGAATGAGTGACCAGAAGGGCTTCTGGGCAGAACCAAGAGCCACTGTGAGTTATGCATTAATGAAATGGCTCATTAAAAGAGAGAATGGATGGGGAAACCCTTCAGAAGGTTGACAGCTGCTCTGAGGTATAAGCCATACTGCTGTGGCCAGTCAGATATCTTTGGCTTGGAAAGACACAGGGCTCGGTGTCAAACAGGTAAAGTTCGAGATGCCTAGTAGAGAGCCACATGGAGATGCAGAGTAGGCAGCTGGAAAAGTGACCCTGACCCCTGTGAAGAACTTTAGGCATAAAGCCTTGGAGATGAGCGAGGTCAGTTAGCATCAGCATAGAGAGAAAAAGTGGGGCCACACTTGGAGGGAGATCAGAAAAGAAGACTGTGAGGAAGCAGCCAAGAGATAGGAGGAAAACCAGGAGATTCGTGTTACAGAAGCCAAGAGAGTTCTTCCAAGGAAGGAGCAGCCATCAGGCGTTTTGCTGGGAAGCGAGTTCATATGAGGACAGATGGGGGTATGGAGATCACTTGCTGACCCAGACAAGAGCAGACTAGACTTTCGACTAGAAAGGTAAAAGCCCACTGTAAAAAAACCCAAAAGGCTGTCTGCGTTACTGAGTGGCAGTGTAACAGAATTTATAGGAACTGGTTATTGCTTGAAATGAGTTGGCTTTAGGTATTTATTTATTTGTGTTTTGGCTGCAAAGGAGCTAATTTTCAAGGAATCTGTTCTGCTGAATATTTTGGTGCTCCCTCTAGAGGCCGACAAACCAAAGTTCTCTGAACCGTTTGATCGCCCCCAAGTTCTAACCCACAGCACAGGATCTCTTAGGGCAGGATCCAAAAAGACTAAACTGGGCCCACAAAAGAAGCCTCAAAAATCCAGAGCATTCTTGGTTTTCAAGCAAATTCCTGTTGAAGCTGCAGACGATTGGTGGTAAAAAAGTTTTTAGATCTTTTTCAGTGATTTTTCAACATAATGTTGTTGACCAGTGTTCCTGTGGAACCCCAGAATGAGGTGGGGCTGGAAGGGGTGTCACTTTGTCCCTGCCTTTTAATGTAGTTGCCTTATAGTAAAAAGGAATGAAATACCACTTCTTTCATGAAGGCTCCTTCAAAAGGAAACACTCTCGTCCCTTTGCGCTACGGTTCTCCAGTGCCTCTTGCACACCTGATATCACAGTAGCTTGTCTGTTCCAGCCTCTGACAGTCACCTCCATGCAAATACCTTGAGGCAGATTCTGCTGCCTGTGTTGAATCTGCTTGTGCTGTGCACTTGGTTATCCTCAGTCCCTTCACAGAGCTCCTCGCTCACAGAGAGGTTCAAAGAAAGCTGAATTGAATTTAACCAAACGCTGGAATAAAAGGGGCTGAATTTTTGACTGAATCCTGGGAAGCCTGACATTTTGACACCCTGCTCGTGTAAGACAGGACTTGGAATCATGATTAAACATTCTTCTCAGTTTCTTACTTACTAGAGACTCAAAGATCTAGCAAAATTCAAAATTCCCTACTGGAAAGTGAGGTAATTAGGATTGGTGTCTTCAAACTCTACTGTCATTCCTAGGAAGTGTCAGGGAAGAATGTGCCACTGGAGCTTTGGGGTTTCAGAGCTCCATGGAGGAGCCAATTCTGAAGCATGTGGGAGGCAGGCACTGGGCAGGACCCACAGTGCACACAGGGAGGGAGGAAGGGGAAGCCCACGAGGAACGAACTGCGGCTGCCTGCCTTACCCGCGTGGTGGCATCCACCGTGACACCGTGTTTGATCAGCACATCTGCCACTGGAATGTGGCCTTCTTGTGCTACCAGATGGAGAGGAGTGAGTCCACTCTGGAAAGAAAAAGAAGTTCATCATCTTGTAGCCAGTAAAGAGTTCCAACCACAGTGAAAGAAGACTGATTTCAGGGAGCTGAACCTGGCTCTGCAGCCACCAATCAGCTATGCGACCTTGGACAAAGCTCTTCCAGCTCCTTTTCTTCCGTACCCTTATCTGAAAAATGAGGTGGTTAAACTAAATCAGAGGTCAGCAACATTTTCTGTTAATATTTTAGGCTCCTGTCTCTGTTGCAGCCACTCGGCTCTGGAAGTTATAGTGAGAAAGCAGCTATGGCCAATATGTAAACAAATGGGGCATAGTTGTGTTCCAAGAAAACTGTATTTACACAAACAAGTGGTGGGCAGGATTTGACCCACAGGTCACAGTTTGCTGACCTCTGAACTAGATGAACTTAATGGTACTTTCCAGTGATAACATTCCCTACTTCCAAGATTCAAGATGAACTTCAGAGCCCTGGTTTCCTTACCTAGAAAATAGTGATTATCCCTGACTCATCTCAGGGGCAAAGTAAGGATCACTTGAGAAAACACATATGAAAACTTGCTGAAAGGCACCATGTGTCGTTTAAATGTAGCGTGTGATTAGCTCACAGCCAGTGCTGCGCTGTAAAAAAGATGATCTTGCTGGGACTAAAAACACCATATTCTTGGAGTTCTCATCTCAGCTTTCTCATGAGGATAGTAATGCACCAGAATGTGGTTTGATATGTGCACACTCCCACCAGGATGTCAGAAAAGTCTTCTCTCCTCTGTCCCCAACCTCGGTTCGCTTTACTAACTGTGAGACAAAGAAAGCTGCAATTCCTCTGCACTCAGAGGCAGTGGCCAGGCCTGTCCTTCCTCCAGGGACTCTGCTTGCCCTCCTCCACCTTCTGCACTTTCTGCCAGGCTGACCACAGGCCCATGAGCAGTATCCCTACCCAGATGAAGCCTGAGCAGGCAGGCCATCTCCCTCAGGCCTGTGGTGCTGGCTAAAGCACGAACAGGCCACAATTAGCAATCCCTCAGTCATCCTAAGCCTCCGACTGCCTTGCCTGGTTCTAGGGATAAAACGGTAATCTGCCCCGTGAGGACTAGGAGCGAATGTGTGAGGATGTCTCCAGAAAATCACTATCACCCTTAAGATCTTGCTTTAAATGGCACAAAGTAGAAACCAAGAATCCCATTGAAAACAATGGTCCTACCATAACACTTCTCTCCTGGGAGTCACCTGTCCAAAAGCATATAAAAAGAGCTAATGGAGCTACAGGTTTTAAGAAATCTTGTTACCTTTAAAATGCTTGCCTTTCTGAAACTGTATTATGTTCATTTATTATCTAAAGGAGGAGCCCTTCATATTATATGATTCCATTCATATGAAATGTCCAGAACAGGCAAATTCATAGTGACAGAAAATAGATTAGTGGTTGCCAAGGACCAGGGGATTAAGAGGAAATGAGAAGTGGACGCTAATGGGTATGAGGTTTCCTTTTGGGGTGATGAACATGTTCTGAAATTAGATAGTGGTATAGTTGCCCAATTCTAAAATATACGAAAAACCACTGAAAAGTATAATTCAAAAGGGTGATTTTTATGGTATGTAAATAATATTTCAGTAAAACTATTTTTAAAAAGGAGTGATTCTTAATCTTTCTTGGGCCATACATTCCTTTGAGAAGCTGATGAAAACTGTGAAGACTTCACCCAGAAAAGTTCTCATATGCCTATCTTCCCAAAATATTGTGCACAATCTTGGAAGGTTCAGACTCATATGTTAACAGTCCATAGATTGAGAACTCCTAGTTTGATATATAGGTCGGCATTTAAAAAAGTGACTTCCCCACAGAATTAGTACCAACTTGCTTAATACATTCCTGAATGTAACACTGGCCTATATTTGGGAAAGTGTGCTACGGATTTTAATATTGGCCTTTTTGCAGATTCTTGAGTCAATCTATTTCAAAAGAATAAGCAAAGTTTTTGGCATCAGACAGGCTCGGGGTCATGCAATCTTGGGAATAAGCAGCTTCTCTGAATCTGCTTTTTCATTTATCAAACTAAGATAAAATCTACACAAGACTGTTGTAAGGATTACACACACACACACACGCACACACGCACGCACACACACACCACCTAATTCAGAACCTGGGCACACAGTGGGTGCCCAATATGCAGACATAATATCTAGTTAGCTAACACTAAGCCATTACTGAGACCCAGGGCCATGTTTACCTTGTTCCCCAGGTTACCATTGGCTTGTCTGGAGAGTAGCAGAGCCACCATCTCTGCATGACCCTCCTGGGCAGCCAGGTGAAGAGATGTCATGCCTTGCGCCGACTCTGCATTAGCTGACGCCCCATACTGCAGCAGACTGCGGGCCACCTCCATCAGGTTCCGCTTGGCAGCAACATGCAAAGGGGTACAGCCATTCTGAAACAGAAGAATGGTTACAGGAATGCTGAGTTGTCAATGTAAGTACTCGCCTTATATTTTAAATCCTCTGAAGGATGGCCAGGACTGGTTCTTGGCCTGCTGGACACCCACTGAGCAGGGCTGGTGTCACTCAGGGCAGCTTAAGTAAACAAACAAACCACATCTGTGTGATTTGGAGAGCCCACCCTTGCCCCCGCCCAACCCAGCAAAGGCCCTGTACCTTTTCTCACCATCTATTTTCTGTTATCACTCTCTGACAAACTGCTGTGCAGGAAATGCTGCCACCAAGAGATGCTAGGATACAATTAGGCTTATAGCACAACTAGAAAGCTAGGTAAGTAAGAAAATAAAAGTTTCCCACTTCCTTCTTCCTATATTGAGAACCAACCCTCCAACATTTCATAAAGGAAAAGGAACAGAGCCCTTCTTTCTCAGTGCAATTGGGCCAAGTGTCCCCCTAGGCTTGCCAGCTTTAGGCAAGCACCTGGTGAGGGACTTGGGGATGAGGAGTCAGTCCTTGCTTCACTCCAACTAGCCGTGCAATGGGGGTAAGATATTCAGCAACTGCTAGACTTTGTTTGTACTTTTTAAGCCACTAAAAGTGGACAATAACACCTACCTTGTTCTTAAAGTTGTTGAACAGATCAAATACAATAATGTGAAGGTGCTTTCCAAAATTAAGGTATAAAAGTAATAAACCTTTGTATAGTTTGCAGTGCACTGGTTTACAAGATGTTTTAAGTCCACAATGAGATGAAGGAGCTGGCCTCAGAAAAAAATCAGCTATGTCACTACACACTGTTATTCATCTGGCTTTTCTTTTTTCTTTTTTCTTTTTTTTTCTTTTTTTTTTTTTTATGGTAGGAAGAATTTCTCAATGAAAGGAAGCATTACATGGGTTTATATTCTGTAGCAAGCTCCTTATCCCATTGCAGACAGGTAACAGTGATTTTGGTCATCACTGTTAGAAAGCACTTTCACCTACATTAGCCCTTTTGAGCTTCACTGCAACCATGAACAGCAAATAAGGCAGGCATTTTTATTATTATCCCACTTTGTGGATAAAGAAGCCAATTCTCTGAGAGGCTAAGTGCCTCATTTACTGTCACATAGTAAATGAATAACAGATGACCCAAGCTTGACTGTCTGACTCCAGATTCCAGGTTCTATCAGCTGGAGCAGTGCTTCTCAAACTTCAGTGTGTCTAAAATCACTTGGGATCTTGTTAAAATGTGATGCTGACTCAAAAAGCCTAGGGAGGCCAAAGATTTTGCATGTCTAACAAGCTCCCATGTAAGGCTGATGCTGCTGGTCCAGGGGTCGCCCTTTGAATAGCCAGGTCCAGAGCATCTCAGGCTAACAGGGATGCCAGGCCTGTGGACCTCTGAGCAGGACCCATGACTTTCTAAGCACATGACCACCCAGCCCCAGAGCAGATGGCATAAGGCATATGGTTCTCCCACACTGGCCGGCATTCTTCTGGCTGTCCCAGAGAACTGAGTCTCCCCAGCCAGCCACTGTCTTACTAGGTAAACCATCATTTCTGATTCTGCCAGGATCGCTGATCAGGAAGAGGAAAGAGAGAAAGGGGGCTGACCAATATGGTAAAAATCCCAGTTTTATACACTGGGGCACAGGAAAAGATCTATCTGTAAAGTAAATTTTATGGGGAAATGAAAAATTATAATTTACCCAAAGAATTAAATTGAATTTAAAAATCATTCCCTTTAAATAATTATGTAAGATAATTCATTTGCGTGTTCCTCCTTATTAATTTGATTATGTTATGAGAAAACATTAGATCTTCTTTGTAGATTGTGTTCCCATAACAAGATCAGTATTTTGATTATAACAAAATTACTTAAACAAAATGATTTTTATACTCTATCAAAACAGAGCAAAGAAAAGAGATGTGGTCCAGTGGATCGAGCCTGAGACTTGGAGCCATCCCTAAACGGAGCTCGTCCTCTCTAAATGGGCACTGGAGCATGTCTACTTCTCAGTGCAGCTGTTAGGATAAAATGGGAGGAGGCAGCTGAACAAAAACAATAACCGTGAGGACTTCTTTTAATGTCAAAGGACAGTAGTAACTCAAGCAATTTGACGTATATTCATGGAAGTATAATCAGTAGTCCCGGGCCACTTGGGCAGCTGTGGATGTCCACAATGGCAAGGATAGCGCCTTGTCCTGCCAAAGGGCAAGCTGGCCCTGGAGGTGACTCGGGCTGCCAGACGACCCTGGTTAAAGCCCAGATACAAGAACAACTGTCCATCTCAGAACAGGAACTGCTCTCTGAGCTTCCCCCAAACCAGGACACAAGGGAATGAATGACCATCTGTAGGTGACAAGGACAAGGAACAGGGAGGCAAGAGGGTCAAGGAGAGATTAGGGAGGGCTAGGTGCCAGTAAAAGTCTCTGCTTTCCTAAGGAAATGAGCTCATCCAAAGGCATGTTTCTGGAGAGAGATCTGCTTGAAACAACATTAGCATCAAAATTAGAAAGGGGAGGGTTTGGTTTGGGTGCAGAAAGATTTGCATGTGAAATTCTACAAAATTGCCAGACGACTTGGTAAACTATTTTTTGCCATGGAAACAAAACCCATCTGTACAGCATTTGTGCTTAGATAAAACTCTCTTTAAATATCATGGACCTGGCTCTGATTTCTTTTATATAAGGAGGGGTATAAGGAGGAGAGGAGTCCAGCTTTTTATTTTTAGAGGCAGGAGTAAGTCACATCTAAGCAGGGCCACATGTTCCATCTACACAATGACGTGGGCTTTGCTACAACAGTGTCAGGGACAGGAGCCCAAGGAGATAGGGGCGTCTGGGAGACACTGTGTCTGCAGAAAAGTGAGGCTGTAAAATTCAGATGAGCATCCATTCTGAGGAGGGAAGACAAGCTGAAGGCCGGCGCTGATTTTTCCCTGACTTGGCTGCATCCCCATGAAGTCAGCAGGTGTCAGCTGGAACCACACATCCACCTACCCTCACGACTGCCTCTGTGGAGGCAGCACTCAGACTCCTGTGGCCTGGCTGAGCACTGGGGTTGGCTCTCCCAGAAATTATCCTGTTTCTTCTGAAACTTGGCTGTCCTGTCGGATAGTGAGCTCCCGAGGGCAGTGACCGCCTGTGTCCTCGTATCCAAGCCCTGCTCCCCCTCCCCACACCTCCCCTCTGCAGGTGGTCACCAGCCCCACGGTGCCCTTCCCCTCCCACAGGGGGCAGCCTAGCCCCCCAAATGATCTTCTATCTGCTTTACCCCTACACCTTGTATCACCTCCCCGCCCCCAGTGCGGCCTTACATAAGCAAGCCTCCTCAGCTCCTTTTCCTCTAGTTCCCTTAAGACGCAACGCACCTGCTGCTCTGAGCAGCACATTTCAGAGACTGTGTAAGGCCAGCACACTGGACATTTGTCTGCAGTGTAATGTACATGGGTGTGCCTTGCTAAAAAACACCACGATCCAAAAGTCTGAACTCATCGGAGAAATAGATTTGGGGGTGACTATTCACATTCCAAATAGGTTCTTTCCTTCAAGGTTCTGACAAGTTCACTCTCGGCCCTGAATATTTCTCAACGTGTGGCCATTGTGCTGAATCTGAGGACGAGACTGACCGCTCGTGGAGACTCCTGCTCATGCTGACCTTGGACAGCCAGTGGACAAAACTCAGCTGACATGCAGCGGTTTAGGGAACACATTTGTGTAAAAAGAATCCACCTCTGTGAGATAACCTATTGCTAAGAAGTGTTACCCGCTTTCTGCCCCACTCTTGGTCCCCGAATTATACTGTAGGTAACATTTGTGAAAGTGAGGTGAGATTTCTGAGGTAAAAATAAAAGCAAAACACAGAAGCCCTTTGGCTGCTTCTGTAAGAGCCTGCCCTGAAGGCGTGGCAGGCGACCTGCTCTCCAGGTGCACTGGGACTCTCTGGTGCTCCTGGTGTTTGGGCGAGGGCAGGCTTACCCAGTCAGAGCTGTGCGGGGAGCCACCCCGGGGAAGCAGCAGCTTGACGATGTCCAGGTGGTTGTGATGAACGGCCACATACAGGGGAGTCAAGCCATTCTGCAGGAGGGTGAGACCGAAAAAGAGAACAGCCTTCACTTAGTTGATTTTCCATTAGTGATCTCTGTAGCTGTAGACAGCACCATACTGAGATCTGCGTCATCTCTTTTATACAGGCAAAACCTGATTGAAATTCATTCCAAAGCCAATCTTGATCAAAGTCACTAAGGAGTATAATCAGCCAGACCCAGGGCCACCTCCTAATTTCCGGGAGGCCTGATGAGAGCACGATCAGTACATTTGCTCAGAATAGGCCACCAGAACTTTCTAGAAAGTCAAGGCCATTGTCAGAAAAATGAGTCTTCCCAAAGGCCATTCTCTCTAGATGGCTGCTCATTCAAAAGATTGACAAAATAGGCGCAGACAAGAGATACCGTTCTCAATAAGTAAAGTTTATCCTTTGTTCTAGCTTCTAATTTAAGAAAGGTAGAGAAGTTCAAGCTCACTTTTCCGGCAGCATTTGGATGTGCGCCCCGTTCCAGCAGCAGCTCTGCCACTCTAACCTTCCCATACTTGGCCGCCACATGGAGAGGGGTAAATCCTTTCTGAGGAGAAACACAGCATGTCAGAACCATGCGGAGCCATGACTATCCTCCACAGAGAAAGGGCCCATGGCAAAGGATAGTCTCATCTTAACGGACATGGAGACGCCTATCAAATAAAGGGCACAGAATGTCTGATCCCTCCGAGAGAGGCCAAGGCCTCAGGAATCAGCAGACTTCCTCTATCACCTGCCACCCACACCTCTCGCGAGGAGCGTAAAACCACCTCGTGCTGTGATTCAGCCACCAGCCAGTTGAGGGCAGGGTTGAGTCTTAATCTTTTCTGTATTCCAGAACCTGTCTGATTTGTCTAGAGCAGGTGCTGAGCAAGTAGCTATTCTGTAATAAATGGATGAAGGCTGGGTGGGTGAATGAGAAACTACAGTTCACCACCTTTCTGGGGCAGGACAATGACACATCAGGCTCACAGATGGCGGCCAGTCCTATGTGTGCTGGCCCCCGCCAGCTGCTTACAGCACAAATGAGGCAACACAGAGGAATGACCCTGCCACAACTCAGGCCCAGCAGTAATTAGCCTGCCCTAGTCACTGCTAGAGAACAGGAAGAAGAAGGCTGTACCTTGGTCATGCATGCCTGAGAGGCTTCCTTTTCCAAAAGGGCCAGAGCCGTTTCCACGTGACCCTCTCGGGCTGCAATGTGCAGGGGGGTGTGCCCAGCAGTGGTGGCCAGGTTGGGGTTGGCGTTATTTTCTAGCAGGAGCTTCACTATGTTTGTGTGGCCAGCGCGAGCTGCACAGTGAAGTGGGGTCTGGTCATCCTGGAACCGGAAATGAAAACAAAGAACAGGGAACACTAAATTTACCAAAGCTTCATTTTACAAACCAGGAAAACAGAGGTTAAGTGACTTTCTCAAAGTCACACAGCTAGCAAGATGAAGAGATGAGATTCCAATCACATCTCTGAGTTGCAGAAACCACTATGCTATCTGTTATTTAAACTTTACAACAACTCTTCGAGTTAGTTGTTATTTCTGCTAAGTTGCCCAAAGACTCATTCTTACTATCTGTGAGATGGCAATAACAATGTCGAGCTCCTGGGACTATGGTTAGGACTAAACAGATAGGGTGTATAAGACATTTCACACGGTGTTTGGTATGTGACAGGCACTCAATTAATTGTGGCAACTGCTGTCTCCCAAGCCACGTCTAAGTGGACACTTGTCTTTCTGTGACAGTACTTTGGTTTTCTGCATGCCAGGGGTCATGAGAGAGTCTAACCTGCAGAAGAAGAAAGATGACTTTTTAATCCCATACCACCCCTTTCTGTTTATGCCTGATGCAGAAGGGGTTCCATGGGTGAAGTCTCCATGTTACTGGGCCCAGCTGGGGGCCTCCTTCATGTGGCCCAAACACAACCAGAGTCCTAACTCTAAACAGAGCCTCTGTCACCTGTGGGCTAGGAAAGCCTGATCATGGCCAAAGCCAGTCACTTGCTAACTCAGCAGGTATTCTTATTCTTCACCCACCCAATCCCTCCAAAATGCCTTTTACAACAAGGGGGATCCATCCATTTTTAGATCAAGTTATTCCTGACTTATTTTCACTGGCAATGCTTTCTTCAAAAAGTTGCTTCTCCTCTTATACCGTGACTGTAACCACCATGAAACCCTTTCAGCCAGCCATGCTCCCTGGACTTTCATTATCCTAAAGAAACATAGTTTGGATGCAAAAATGTCTCTAGTCTTCTCAGAACCCTGGAAAGCAGAATCTGAGCATTCAGTGTCATGGACACGGAATGACCAGGAATCTCTGTGCCATCAGCACTGCAGCCAGGCCTCTAATTAGGGCGGATTTCTCCTCACTGCACTTGAATTGTTTACATCCCAGGGTCCTCCCGCTTCCAGAATGCACCTTAGCTTTGGCATTGACTTTGGCTTTGTTCTGGAGCAAATATTTGGCCACTTCCGTGTGCCCAGCTCTGGCAGCCATGTGCAGCGGGGTCTCTACTTTCTGTAAAATAATAAAATTATAGGAGTATTAATACATGCTGGGTTTCCAAAAAAACACATGCAGAGCTCCAAAGTATGAGCCTAGAAATGCTTGACATGTTTTCGTCAAAGAGGTAGAGTTGCCCCAACAAACAGTTCCTTCAGCCTTTAGCCTGCTGATACCTGGTATGTGTGCGTATTCTAAGTATACTTACAAGTAAACCCCAGAGCTAATAAAAAATGCAAATGTATTTCAAGATAACACTTACAGAAGTTTCCAAATTATTGTCCAAAATAAAATCCCCGAGACTTACAGATGTGTGAGAAGTTTAATTCGGAAAGCTTCAGTATATAGGGCTATTCTCCCTGAGTCTGAAGCCTCTGCTATTCTGAGAATTCTACCTCTATTCCCAGAGAGGAGATCTAGGGATCACTGGCTAAAGCATCCCTCTGAGTTCTCGGTGCTGAGAGAAGAGCCCTTGCTCTCCACATGGGCTTACCACACTGGAGACATTGGGTGATGCCTGCCGCTGCAGGAGGTTCTTCACGATGGGCAGGTGCCCCATGAAGGAGGCCACGTGGAGAGGTGTCAGGCCAGACTGAAACAGACAAGACAGGAATGAGGAGAGAGGAGACTTCCCTGCTCTTCCAAAGAAGAGACAGCTAGATGTTGCTAAAGCTTTCTTGCCTCTAGCTGCTCTACACTGGTTTTCCAAGAAAAGGGAATAAAATGAGATGAGTTCATTTTCAGGAAAATGGCTGGAGGGAAAAAAAAAACCCACTGCGGGGTGATTCGGCCCACTTTTACAACTTAAAAAATTACATCTGATCTTGGAAAGCTCCCTGAGACTTGACCTATGTTTTCTCATTTTAGTTACTCCTAAGTTACTTCTCCGAGCAATCTAGACATGCTCGCGCACGCGCGCACGTGCGCGCACACACACACACACACACACACCTGTAGCCACACATAGCTA
The DNA here is from genome assembly GCA_028627145.1 of Eidolon dupreanum. Taxonomy (NCBI): domain Eukaryota; kingdom Metazoa; phylum Chordata; class Mammalia; order Chiroptera; family Pteropodidae; genus Eidolon; species Eidolon dupreanum. The sequence goes on along the minus strand of CM053508.1, from coordinate 46,172,631 downwards.
CAAAGAGCAACTCTCAAGAAGGCTTCTGTAGAAAGACATGGCGGGAACCATCCACTCGTCTGCAGTTTCTCTTACCTCGGTGACAGCGTCGATGGAGGCTCCTGTCTTCAGCAGCAGCTCCATGACACGAATATGGTTCTTCTTGCAGGCGATGTGTAAGGGGGTGAAACCATTCTGCAGCCCCACACAAAGGGAGAGAGACAAGCAGGAGCTTACATACTAGCCCAAGGAGCACCCAGACCACCTTGCTAATTAAAAGGCAGCCTCAGGGTTGCCCACAGACCAGAATGTCAATTACTACAAATCATCTAAGAGGTAGGTGCCACTCACTTTATACACCAGGCACATTTCTGAGCATGTTGTCTATAAACCTTTTTAAAATTTTTAATAATATTTTTGGATGCACTAAAAGAGACTGCTGTTTAAATTTCCTTAAGGAGAAATTTTTAATAAAGAGTACTTTTGTGAAGTAAATCATGTTCCTTCTTCCCGAAACTGATGATCATTTTTAGTAAAATGGATTTCTGTACATCACCTCTGCTCTAAAGTGATATATTGAAATGTAAACTCCATAAAGGCAGGGATATTTGTTTGCTAGGTTTTGTCTGTTTGCTTGTTTTGTTTTTTTGTTTTTCTGCTGTTTTTTTTTTTTTCAGTGCTTTATCCCCCTAAGATAGTGGTTCTCAAAGTGTGTGCCTCCCCCACCCCACCTTTGGGACATTTGGCAATATCTGGAGACATTTTTGATTGTCACAACTAGAGAAAGAGTGCTATTAGCATCTAGCAGGTAGAGGTCTGGGATGCTGCTAAATGCACAGGCTGCCCCCCTGCAACAAAAAATATCAGGCCCCAAATGTCCATAGTGCTGAGATTGAGTGACTCCGACTACCCTGGAACAGTGCTTGGCATGTGGTAAAGCTTGATGAGAACTTTCTGGATGAATGAATGAGCAATCCTTGCAGTCCCTACAGGCTATCCTACTTTCTAAATTCTCCTCCCCTGGAAATGAGCAGAGGGGAAAGAGCAGTCATGGGCAGGCTCTGTGCAGGGTTCCAGCCCCACCAGATCCCTGAACTGAACTGGGAGCCTCTGGCCAAGGAGGGAGGGAAAGGAACCATAGTCGCAAGAAGGCATTAGCTTTAGGCCTAAACTCACATCTATAGGAGCACCACGAAAACTGTAAGCTCCATTGCAGAGGAAGAATGCTTAGCTCAGGCCATTTCACTTGCCCCCAAAGCAGATTTAAAAAGCCAGGCAGTCTCTAAGAAATCACCCTTGGCCCCAGAGCTGTAATGGCACCCCCAACCTATACACATACCATGAACACTGCTTCTTCAGTCAGGTTTCTTGGGCCGAAGCCCTCCCCTGACCTCAGCCTGTTACCAGGGATCACAGTCAGTAGGTATAGGAGGTGACATTGTGTGGCAAGGACTGTGAAGGTTGCCATCCTGTCTGTGTACTGGCACGACTGAACTTTCCAGGCCCTGAGTCTCAGGAGTAGTTCCAGGTGTCAGCTGGTGTACCTCCCAAGAGGCTTAGCTGTGTAGCTCTGATCCTGCCTCAGGTGGCCCCTGCCCCTCTGGCACCTTCTTCAATAGCCTCCCACTCACCAGGGCTCTGGAGTTTGGTTTGGCCCCTTTATCCAAAAGGACCTTGGCCACTCTGTGATGGCCACAGTGGGCTGCCACGTGGAGTGGAGTCAGGTGATCCAGGGTGATGTCGTCTATCTCTGCATTGTATTGCAACAGAAGTCGGACACAGTCAAGGTGGTCTCCCTGAGCCGCCATGTGAATTGGGGACAAGCCATTCTAGGTGAAGAAGGAAAAACAAGTAATCACAAAAGCTTCTGAGGACAGAACACAGCAATCCAGGGCAATGATTCCAACCTCACTTCCTGCTTCTTCCCTACACTATGCTTCATGTGGCTCCTGAGAAGGTTGGTTCATTCTGGCTTCATGCTCCCACTGGTCTCTTGACTAAACTCTTCCTTTCCACCTAGCCAAATCCTCCAAGCCAACTCCAGCCAGGGCTGCCTCTTCCATGAAGCTTTACTGTGGGCTTTTCTTAACTGTACCACTCACTCAGACCTTATTCATATATATATTTGCTGGCCTGTATTTATAATTTACTTTTCTGGTGGGTGCATCTTCTCTCCTTACTTATAAGCTTCTTAATTTAAGATTAATGACCATGCCTAATATCTCTTATATGCCCACCATGCCCTGTACATGCATGTAACACACGTAGTGTTCCTTAATTAATATGGTTTTGAATGAATGAGTGATGATAAAATGGAATTTTGATCTAAATCCCTCTGTTCTTTGCCTCTAATAAATGTGCATCAATTAAAAAATGTGTTAAGTATTCTTACTGTTTCTTAGACAGCAATTTATTTTAAAAAACATTAACAACAGAAGATACTCATTCATTCATTCATTCAGACATTAATTCAACACATATTTATTAAGTGATTAATGTGTACCAGGTATGGGTTAAGCTCTGGGGAAAAAGAACAGAGCAGACATAATTCCTGGCCTATGGAAGCTGGTAGACTAATAGGTAAAAGAAGTGGAAACAGATACATGATTGCTATTCAGTGTGGAGACATCAGGGAAAGCATGATCAAAGTACAGAGGTACACAGGAGTGTGGAGTCATGGTGAGGGAAGGGACACAGGGAGAGAAGGCTTCCAGGAGGAGGTCACCCCTGAAGCCAGGACTTCACCAGGAAGAAAAAAGGGGAAGAATCTCTCATCAGAGGGACTAGCATGTGCAGCGCCAGAGGCGAGCTTCCTAGGGGAAGTCAGGGCCCTGTATGCAGTTAAACATGTAGGAGAGCCAGGTGTGATAGGGGCATAGCGTTGGGCTGGAGTGGCAGGTGGGAGCTACAGCGTGAAAGTTTATGAGTTAAGGAACTGGCGTTGGCTTTTAGAAAGCAACAATCGAAAGAGGATTTTCAGCAAGGGAGAAACACAATCAGGCTGCATGACAGCTAATATTAGTGTTATGGTTTGAATTGTGATTCCTCGAAATGCACATGTTAAAGTCTTAACCTCCAGGACCTCGGAATGTGACCTTATTCAGAAATAGGGTCATTACAGATATAGTTAGTTAAGATGAAGTCATTAGTGTGAGCTCTATTCCAATATGAATAAAAAGGGAAAATTTGGACACACACACACAGAGCAAAATGCCATGTGAAATGAGGCAGAGATTGGAGTGATGCATCTACAAGCCAGAGAAAGCCAGAGATTGCCAGCAAAGCACCAGAAGCCAGGGGAGAGGCCTGGAACAGGTTCTCCCTCACAGCCCTGAGAAGGAACCAACGCTACTGACACTGATCGTAGATTTCCAGCCTCCAGAACTGTGAGACAATAACCTGGCTTTTTTGTTTGATTTTGTTTTTCAGGTTTTTTTTTAGAGTCAAAAGAAGTTTATTAGGAAAGGGGTAACACTCCACAGACAGAGCATGGTCTTCTCTCAGAGGCAGAAAGTGAGAGGGCCTAAGAGAGACACGAGAGACAAAGTAAAGAGTACCAAGAGGAAAGCAATGAGAAGGACCTAACCTTTTGTTGTTTAAGACAACCCAGTGTGTGGCACTTCGCTACAGCAGTCCTAGCAAACCAACACAGTTTTTATACTCACTGCATTTTAAAAAGGTCATACCATATTTCCCAACTGAAAAGAAGGAAATTCTCAGTAAAAAATTTTCATAACCATCCTTGTTAGTCCCATGCTAATAATCTGGATAATATAAAATCATTACTAATTTAAGAACACTTGTAAATTTAAATACAGGGCCTCTGTGGAAAAATGACCTAATAATATAATTGGTAGTAGCAATTTAACTTTTACTGATCTGAGGATTTTTACTTTTATATGTACTTTTGAAGATATTATCTCATGTAATAATCCCAACAACTCTGGAAGAGAGGTATAGAGCTCTCCATATGAAGAAATGGAGGCACAAAGAGAATAAGAGACATGCTCAAAGTCACACAGCAAATCAGCCATCAATGGAGGATTAAATAAGAAATAAACTGTTTTAGTAGAGGATACCTTCACCCAACATACACACACACACACACACACACACACACACCCCAGCTTGGTGCTGTGAATCATGACCCAAATTACAGATAGCTCTGTAGAACACTCACATGATAATGTGTCAGGGAATAAATTGGCTTCCATGGTTATGTCCTGTGCCACAATTTTATGACAGAGAACTTCTCACAGAAAACCTCCAGCATGGCCATGAATGGGCCTGGTTTCTGCCTTGCTCTTCTAAATTCACACCCTCTAAATTCACCCCAAAGAATGGAGCAGACTAAGCGAAATAAGCCAGACAGAAAAAGTTGAAAATCACATGACATCACTTATATGTGGGATATAAACCTAAAAGCAACAAACGAACTGGACAGAGACTCATGGACATGGACAATAGACTAGTGGTTACCAGAGGGTAGAGGGGTAGGGGGAGGGAGGAAGTAGATGGGGTAAAAGGGGTCAAATATGTGGTGACAGAAAGAAATCTAACTACGGGAGGTGAACACACATTGTAAATATATATATGCCTTACTGTTAAAATGTACAGCTGAAACATACCAGATTTCATTAAGAAATGTCATCATAAAAAATAAAAAAACTTAATTAAAAAAAAAAAAGAATGGGGCAGAGGGCCTGGATGAGGTATAGGCAACACCCAGGGGTCTGACAGCATCAGCTCCAGGAAGACTCAAGATTTCATATTAGAATTGAAGGATGGGCCTTAGCTCTTGCACCTAATGGACCATGAGAAGAAGTTTTGTTTTCTTTTTAACCTTAGTCTGGCTGAGGCTCTGAAGACTTTTCCGAGTGCTTGGCTCCTGTCTTTTCTGGAGCCAGGGTAAAATAGACAAGGGTTAACCTAGAGCTACAGTAGACAATGACAGCCCACAGGTCAAATCTGAACTGCTGCCTGTGTTTATAAATAAAGTTTTATTGGAACGTGGCTACTAATTTGCATATTAGCCATGGCTGCTTTCCTGCTATAGTGGCAGAGATGAGTCATGACAAGAGACCATGGCCTGCAAAACCTAAAAACATTTGGCCCTTCAGAGAAAATTTTGCTGACCTTGAACAGGAATCAGCAAATCAGGGCTATACGAGTATCTCCTGTGTGACAGGCATGGGGGTAAATATCACACACACTGGCTCGTTTAGTGGTATTGGGATTCATGTGTCTCAGAAATGGGATCTGCTCCCAGGTTGGCCTGACCTGGAGCTCTGCCTAAAAGATGCTCTTTATGGAAAGGAAGCACATACCTTGGTTTTGGCTTGGATGGGTGCCCCGTGGTCCAGCAGGATCTCTGAGATTCGCACATGCCCATTCCGAGCTGCACAGTGGAGAGGTGTCAATTCATCCTTTAAAAGACAGAGTCACAAAGAGAAAGCCCCAAAGGCACCTATCAGAGGCCGCTGGAGAGAAGGCAGCTCGCAGCAACATTCCTGCACGATGCTTCCTTAAGGACCAGCTCGACTCCAGCACAGTCTTATTATTGTCTCCTGCTGTACTCTGGCTCCCGCTATGGGCTGCTCCAAGAGCCTAGAAGCCCATCTGTAGCTGGTCACTCTGGTGAGGCTCTGGAAGGCAGAACTCCCTCCCCAGGTCTTGCTGTAGAGCTCACTGGCACCCACCTTGGTCCTTGTTTCTATCTGGGCCCCGCGATCCAGCAAGAGCCGCACCATGATCACGTTCCCCCTGCGGGAGGCGATGTGCAGTGGCGTGATGCCATTCTGGAGGAGGAACAAGCCTGGTCAGGGGGCGACATCTTTCTCTGGAAAGCAGCCCTCCCCACCCTACTCCTCCATGCCCCATGGCCCAGCCTGGCAGCGGCAGTAGTACCAGCAGCCATGTTAAGCCTACCACTAGGATATTTTTCACCTAAGACAGATTTCAAAACCTATAAGGATATGACAGCATCGTGGTTAATCACAGTAACCTGGCCAAGCCCAGGCCTCCCAGAGTCAACCAAATGAGCTGGAAGAAAGCCAATCCCAGGCCCTCCAGGTTTCCCCCCTCTAGAAGGGGCAGATGGAAACTGAGGGGCATGTGATTAGAAACCCACCAATAGGAGCCTTAACACCAGGGCTGCCTCACCCACAGACTTCTTCAGTACAGGGGAAATCATGGTGCCACAGGGGTGGCAGGAGCACCTGGATTCTAGACACCCTGGAGCCCCTGGCTAATGTGCAGGGACAGCCAGAGAGCCCAGAGAGCCTTACCTGTGGCGTGAAGTTGACACTGGCTCCCCTGTTGAGGAGTAATTGGGCCACGTTGAGGTTCTCATAGTGAGCTGCGATGTGGAGGGGGGTAAATCCCGTCTGGGGCACAACAGAGGGGGAACAACTTGTCACATGCCATGTACTGTCATTTCTATCTCAGAATCAGCCCAGGGATTCTGAAAATGTGGGCAGGGCCAGAGGACCCTATACATAGAGCAGATTTAGACTGATGAGAACGTTTGCTGAAGGGGTCAAGAGATACTCTGTGGCAAGTTACATTCGAAAGCTAGGTTCTGCCTCTACGTTCTTTGTTTTGTGGTTCACATGGACAAACCATGGACTAGGATTGCCTACCTCTCTGTAGGGCCATTCGTCTGAATGCTTACTTATGAAGAGATTTGAATTAATGAATGAAAAGTGGAATGGCATCCATAATCTTAATTCTAGGGATTGTTTCAGCCCCCTAAGGGTATGATGACTCAACTGGCTGGTCAAAGACAGACCTTTGACCCCCTTAGTGGGTTCATTGTCATCTTTCTTTTCCATAACTTCAGACCATGCCTAACCCAGTCAGCAGTTTTTCAGACTAAACCCAGCGGCCATAGTGTAGACTGAGAATAACTCGGTGCAAATCCATTCCCACTATAAGAAAGAAATGAACAGACTAAATTAATAAAGTGCAAATCAGCAGTGACCCAAAACACCACACAGCGTGTTCACACTGCTAGCCATCCAGGCCCCTTGGGATGAACCCTCCTTGTTCTTATCGCCACATGTGGGGTTACCTCCCTCCTTCTACCAGGGGGCAGCCAGGGAAAGAGTGTGGGATAAAATTCTAGAAGACCACCTGCTGGGATTCCAAAGTGTCACTCTGGCCAGAGACCCTTCTTGCCCACCTAGATACTTTTTTGGACGGCCTGGAGCAACAAGAACCTTCCCCACTCCACGCCAAGCACAGCTTTCTTGGCATTCACCAGGGATTTAAAGTGGCGCCATCCTCTGTGGCTCTTCTATGCCCTGGTGGGGATCTGAAATCACGGTGGGGCCGGTGCTCCATGTGCACAGCTGGCACCATCTCTGGTCTGGGTGAGCGCTTGGGGAAATTGTTGGGAATTGATGGTGCCTTTGTAAACTATATGTCTCCACTGTCCAGGCCCTAGAAGTCTCCTGGTCCTCCATCTGGCTGCCCTCACCTTGGAAAGCACGTCCGGGTTGGGGTCATTCTGCAGAAGCACCGCAGCTGTCCGGGTGTCGTCGTTGCGGGCCGCAATGTGCAGGGCAGGGAGGCGCACCTTCCCTTTCGTCCCGTAGTTGATGAGGTGTGCTACCACGTTCTCATGGCCCTGTTGCAGAGCCACGGCTAGAGGCGTGAAGCCGTCCTGGCCAGAGAGGAGGAGGAAAGATCGATTTGCTCTGACTGCATCTGACTGCTGGCTGTCCCCAAGGCAGGACACATGCTTTCACATCTCAGGGCTCTTGCTTGTGACAGGCCCTCAGCCTCCAATTCTCTGCTCTTCAAAGCCCTCCTCACCCTTCAAGCTCCTCTTAAAAGCCACCTCCCCGCTAAGCCATTCTTGGCTCCACTTTCTTTCAACCTCACAGAGACTACAATAGTTTTTCTTGAGAAGCCTTTGTTTCTTTGCCTACCCTCCTACTCACACATCTACTGGGACCAGGCAGCACCTTAAACACAGCAGACAATCATTTATTTATTCACTTTACAAATATGAATGAACTCCTACTGAGGATGCAATTGTGAGCTACTTCTATTTATTTACTCAGTTGTGTACTGAGGGCCACAGGACCCCATGAACTGGCAAAGCAGAATGATAACAAAGTCATGTAATCGTTGAGTCTTACCATATTAAGGGTCAAGAGAACTCTTAGCGTTTCATCATTTCACCAATGACAAAACTCAGGATCAAGCTGAAATGATTTGTCCAAGAGTGTACAGTGGACTTATGGCAAGAGCCTATCTCATCGAGGTCCAAGGCAGACTTGTCAGCCCGACACACCCATACCACCCCTACTCCTGTCCAGCTTTCACTGTTGGTTATAGTGGGAATGACATGTTAGACTGATGTCATTTCTCTCCTATATGTCTGTCTCTTACTCCCTTGCAGAGCCTGATAGCAGCCAAGATTAGTGTAGTGATCTGAAGGTCAAGAGCACTCAATGACACTTTACACTTACCATGACAGAGGATGCATCTCAAGCCACGTCCCAGGAACATACAACCATGTCTTACCCCAGAGACCTCCAGCAGTGAGGCCATTTCCCAAGGTACTTACTTCTGTGGCTACATTCTGATTAGCTCCATTCTCCAGTAAGAACTTAACCACTTCCAAGTGATTCTCTTGTGCTGCCATGTACAGGGGTGTAAAGCCTTTCTGTAAACCAAGAGAAAAAGTCATTACAATTCACTCACCATCGTGAGAGACGCTAAAACCATGCAAAATCCTCTAAACCTGAGGATAGCTCTCTCATTATCTTATTTTCATCTACCTCACAAGGCAATATCCCCACCCATTTCTCCAGTTATAAAAACTCACTGCCACTCCGAAATGGCTTAGTGTAAGCAGAGAGTAGATAGTCAATATTAGTGTAATGGTTGTGTGAAGTGCCAGATAAGTGCTAGAGTAATTGGGGGATCATTTTATGGATTGTATAAACGTTTAACTTTTTAAAATTTAAAATAAAATTTAAAAATAAATTTAAAAAAATAAACGGCTTAGTGGGATTATTATAAAAGGCCACGAGGTGGGAGCCACACTCCATGGAAGTCTGTTTTTGCCTCTCACCACTATCACTCAGCCTCTCGCACACACTACCCCTCTATTTTCACTCTTTTCTTCATTAATGTCCCCATATACTTCCCTATGAGTTTTTCTCCCCAAATGAGTCATAACTAAATATACTATTTGGCTGGTTAGCTGAACAAGGAAGGGGGTCCACAATAACCAACCACATTATGCTTAGCATGTGTAGTAGAAGCGTGAAAAAATAAAGGATGCGTTCTTCATTGCTTGGAGACACATCACTAATAAATCTAGACTCAGCTACATAGTGTGTAGGCTACCTCAGTAGCCAATATACCCACGGGGTAACGGACGCACAGGTAAAGAAAGAAGGCAGCACCCTCTAGCATGGGACTGCAGAGAGCCATCACCTGTGACTGTGCATTGACGTTGGCGCCATAGTTGACCAGCTCCCGGACCACCTCGTCCTGACCAGCAAGGGCGGCAATGTGCAGAGCCGTGTTCCCTTTCTGAAACACAGAGGGGAGGAAGAAGAGGAGGTTTCCCAGGGGGCCTGTGTAAGTGACTGTCAAAGGGACAGGAACAGGGGTGCTGGTTGAGAGCGGGCAGTGGTTTTCTTTACGGCCAAAAGGGGTAGACATGTATGTGCCTGACCTACCACACATCTTGAAATAGTCCTGAAAGCACAAAGAATGAAATTATTCCTGTTCTCCATGATGAAATAATGCCAAAGAAGAAGAAAGCCAGCTCCTCAACACTAATCAACTGCATGCAGCCGCAGCATCTTGTCACCAGCTGACAGACAGCCAGCACTGCTCAGGACCCATACTGGACGTTTTCCAGGCAAGCATCCTTCTTTGGACTTCCAGCTCCTCCCAACCTTTAACTCCGCAGGACAATGCAACGCCCCCATGAGGGCTGGAACTCTGCAGAAAAGGCCAGCAGATCCTGTGGGCTCAGCACCCTTGATGCTATTACAGTAACAACCATTGAGCAAAAGCTGGACCAAAGTGGACAGAGGGAATAAGAGGGGAAGAAAGCAAGTAAAGTATCAAACCAAAAAAAAGGGTAGAAATATGTAAAGGAGTTGGGAGAGGGTAATAAAATAAACTATATAATGTATCCAGGGAAGATAGGAAAAATATGAAAATAAATGGGCAAAGTAAATAGAATAAAATCTGGCAAAGGAAAATACAAAGAAAGGATATTTGAAATATTAATTAGTAAAATATGAGCCAGGGCTCATCAAGTAACAGAGGAGAGAAAAGCCAGAAAGAATAAACACTACAACAAAATGAAATACAAAATTATTTTAAAGTAAATTTTTTAAAAGCAAAGAACTAACAACAGAGACTAAGAAACCAGGCAGGTTCTGGGAAGGTGAGTGGAACTTTCAGGTTTATGGATTCATCCTGGGTATTTAACAATTCCTAGACAGGGTTTGGGTCTAGCAGGCTTCTTTTCTCCTCCAGGACACTGGTCTCCCTACCCAGCTCGTTCCTGCCTCCTGGATGTCCCAGGGCTGCAGTGTCAGCATGTTCTCCAAGAGTGACTCACTCCTGTGACCCCGTGACCCCACCGGCACCCCTGCTCAGTGAGACATAGGCAGCACAGGCCCCGCCCAACAACTTCTATCAAATAGGGCAGGAGGGAGAAAATGGAACCACAGCTGGACCCATCTGTCCCTCTGCTATTAAGGAGCAGAGATCTCAAACGACCTCATTTTTTCTAGTTCAGACAGTATATAGTTTTTAACTAAACCACATAAACACTTACTAATCTGTCTCAGGAAACTCAAGTCCTGACAAGCAGTATCTTCAAACTCACTCCATGTACATTGGCCCTTTGTTACCTGCGAGAAAAAGGTCCCCACCCCAGTGGAACTGAGTAGCACAGGGTCCAAGCTCTGTGGCCACCCAGTCACTGCTGCCCCAAGCACCCGCCGATGGGAGAGTCATCCCCACCGAATGCGCACTCGAGGGCCGGAAGGGGCTCAGGTCTTTGACTCTAAAGTGTGGCCTATATCAGACAGGAGGTTCCCGCTTATTGCCTCCTGAACTTATCTTTTTGATTTTTCCCTAAGTCCCAATTGATAAACGAAAGTGCTCTTCTTCAAATATCTGTCAGAGAATAAGTGCCAGAAATGAATATACAGATGCTAATTAATCATTTTTCATAGAAGTCTAAAGAGCCTGCTTTTAGAGGCCTTGGCACTTGGGTCTGACTCATGCTCTGTACAAGGTGGAACAAGGACCTTCTCTAGAAATCAGGACTCAGAACTCCAAGTCTCTTCATCTAGAAAGAGGCGTGCTGTGTCCATTCATTCAATCATCACACGGTGAGCACATGTGTATGTCAGGCTCTGCGTCAGGCATGGAGGTCCAGATATGGTTGAGACTCAGACTCCCTGCCTTCCAGAAGCTGTGTTAAATGTTTCTTCCATCTGCCTCTCCCTGCCTGAAATCACCCTACGTCAGAGCTCTCCCTGTATAAACTCTGTGAAGGGAAGCTGCTCGTATGTGAGACTCTGGCTGCGAATCTTAGCTGTCTTCTGGATCTGGGCTGAGGGGAGCACTGGTGAGGAGTAAGAGCAAAGGGAAGACCCTGAGAAACAGCGCCCCTCCCCATCTATACACACATGCACACATTGTCAGCCTCAAAGAGGGTCCCCTGTCCCTGAGTCAGGAGTCACAGGGAGAGGGGTCATGGGCCCTCCCGCAGCATGAAGAAACATGCCCTTGAAGAAGCAGAAAAAATTTCCTAGCTATATTTGATCCACGAAGACCCAATTTCCATTTCCAGGGAGTCCTAGAGCTCAGGGAAGGGAGGGTGGTTGCAGTAGGAGCTGAGTGAATGTGACAGGGGAGTGGAGCTCTCTCACCATCGTGGATGCTAAGCTCTGGTCTCCAAGCTGTGGGGATAGCATTTGTTTTGTGCTTTTAAATTTTCTAAGCACGGTTTAGGAAACTATATTGGTTTTGGCTTTTTATTCTTTTCTGTTTTTAATCTTTCTCAAGCTTGCGAGACCCATTACAATTCCTCAATCTGTTATGAGTCTTTCTTAGCCCACGGTTTCAGTTTCACCTTTTTTTTTTCCCTCCCTCTGTATGGCATTCAGAAACCACGCTGACTTATAAAGTTTCTATAAATAACAAAGGCACTCCAAGTGTTCACTTGAAAAATAACAATCAAAGGGGGAAATTCAGAGAGTAAAAATGCTGAGGCATAATGTTTTTGCAGCTCTTGGGGGAATGCCAGAGGAAGAAAGGCGGCTGTGGCCCACACAGGGCCCGTCAGATGGCACACTGCTTGCAGCCAGGTATGTGAGAGCATCAGAGAAAAACTGATTTCATCCCTTCACCCACAGAGGAGCAGAGTGGAAAGAACTGATATTCTTCAGGGGGTGGGAGCAAAATGCCCCATACACATTCAGAAAGAGCAACTCCCTCCATCTATTTTACCTGAGAGATCTTTTCACCTTCAGGAAATGACATGAAAATTACAGAATTTTACCCCAAGAGATGATTCTACTTTCATAATATTTTGGTAGTTCACTTCATAACTATAAATTATATCTGTTCTCTACATAGTGTTCTTCTGGTTCTCTGCTTGAGAGGCAGCAAAATGTGTGCTGTGTGGAACTGAAATTGAGGCTGATGTGAGACCATGTTTAATAAATAACAAATGGAAAATTAGAGGCTTGAGGAACAAGCCCAAGAGGAAAACTGTGGGAGGTAACAAAGGAAGGAAGAGAAGAGGAAACAAGGCTCAAATCAGTAAATAGAGGAGACTTTTTGTTTAGTTTTGTGTTTCAATGCTGGCTGGATCTTGCCTAATGAACAAATAAGATGCATGTATGTAAGATCTAAAACTGATTTCGCAATCTGTAGTTGCATATTTCATGACTGTGGTTTCTGGACTTAAGCCGCTGGTGTTTACAATCTATTGCTATGGGGAGATATAGACCACTGTGAGAGGTATGACGCAGCCTCTGCCCAATGCCTCCTAATGGAAGAAAGGCTGTTCAAGGTAATCAGTCAAGAGAGGAGACAGGTCTGGGGCTGACCAAGGAAGACTCTTGATGCAGAGGATAAATGAGGGGTCTGATTCTTCTATAGCCCTCAGTGACAACATAGTCATCAATATTTATAGATTCCTTCCTAGGTATTTTGTATACACTATTTTATTTCATTTTCATGCCAATCCTACAACTAAGTATTAGAATCCCTATTTTATAGATAATGAAGTAGAGGCTTTTCACTGGCTGAGCATCTTGCTTAAGGTCACGGACTGTGAACTCTCAGGATCTGGACCACAGGCACCTGACTATGGGGTTCACAGTGCTCTTAGTCCCTGTATTTGAGTCGAGAATCCTGAAAATGGTCCACCAGAAAAAAGGTTTTATTTTTAGGCTTATAGTCTAGGAACAAGGATAAAATAAAGGCCCACTGAATCTTTGTAGAAATAATGTCCTGTGTTTTCAGGTGATTTCAGGGACTCATAGAACTAGGAAATGATTAGAAAAACAAGAGAAATTCAGAAGCAAGTTTGGGTTTTATGCCAGGATCTGGGACACACACGAGGGACCCACGCACTAGAATTTTCAGTGTAAAGCCTCCCCCCACTCCCTAAGAGACATACCTTGGTTGTTGTTTCTAGAATGATTTCTTTGTGCAGAAGTTCAACCACCATCTTCACATGGCCTTCTTTAGAGGCCAGGTGCAAGCCGTTCAGCCCATTCTGTAAAGAACGGAGAAGCAGGAAGAGTGGTCAGTGAGACTGTGCGGCCTGCTGTTCCGAGGTGCTGAAACGACACTCCTTCCCTACAAAGGGCTGGAAGGGAGGGACTGGAGGGGACCTGAGTGGTATCGACACAGGTACAGAGCAGAGCCAGCCCAGCCTCTCCTAGCAGCAGTTCTGTAGGAGCGTCAGATAACAGAAGAGCAGGGAAAGAAAGAGATGGTGATAACAAGACCACCACCTCCTGGATATGAATTAAGTGTGGGGAAGCTCTCACAGAGCCAAAAGGGTGACCTTGAAATTCAGATGTTAGCCAGGCTTTAGGTATTCACTTAATTGAAAGGGTATAGCTTCAACCCCCTGGTTAATTTTCATAGCAACAACCAGAGAAAGCAAAGAGGCGATACTGGTGCATCCCAAACATTTGTAGAAATAGATATATATTTAATAAAATAATAACTTTTGAGATAAAGTGATCTGAAAACTAAATACCATCAATCACCCAGCCATAAGATTTCCTCAGCAGAAGAATCAGTACTAAAATAGATTTTTGCCACCTCGCCATTCGAAATGTGACCAAAGTTTTTCTGACAGTTAAATTTTAGCAGGGAGCGGGAATCGAATGAACAATTTTCCATGCCCAATCATCGGTCCACAAAAGCAGAATGCTCACCAACTGACTGACTGAGGTATCAACTGTACCTGGCGAAACTACTACTTTGTCCTGGAGAAAGCCACCCGGCTCAGGTTTCACTTCTCACTCTCCTACTTCTGGTCTTCTGATCCCTGCACTCGGATGCCTTCAAACTTTCCCACAAAAGCTGACTTCAAATAGTGCTACTTAGAGCCACAAATAATTCTGACAACACGACGGAACTAATTTCAATGAACTAAATTTCAATCCCAAAGGATGATCAGACCTTGGTTCTGTGTAGAAAATGATTTTCATCAGTAAGTGATCTCTATCCCTGATGCTTACGTCCAGCTCCTCCCCTCCTCCTTCCTCATCAGCAATTCTCCCCTCTTCTCCCACTCGTCTTTCTTGCCTCTTGTTTTGTTCTACTGTGTTCTAGCATGTTCCTTTCCGGGGAATGCCCCAGAGCCACCACCAGCCCTGGCTGATGAGAAAGACCCCTGCCATCAAGATGGAAGGGCTTGGGTCCTAATGGTAGGATTTGGGGGGTCCCTAACGCACCTATCCTCAAATATCTCCACAGCCCCACCATGGGTTCCTGAAATTCCCACTCTCCCTTTTGTGTCACAGCATCATTTTCAGGAGATTCTTGTTAAAACCAAATATTCTGCCTGGGAGTGGTAGTGCAGTAACCCTTAACCGATTGGTCCTATTGCTTTGTAAAATCAGCAGAGGAAAGTAATGAGTAATTACTGAAGAAAAGAGACACAGGACAGGTACCCTTATGATGGGAAAATGCAAGGTGTATAGAACTTAGACAGGGCAAATATAACAGGTGCCTTGGGTGTCAGAGAAAAGAGTGAGCTCTGAAGGGAACTTCACCTACTTTCTATTTAGATCGGGCCTGTCCTACAGCCCAAACAGGCAGAGTGCAATTGGCCAAATCTTTGCACGTCAGCACAGCCAACCTCACCAGGGTGTGTGTGGGTGAAGTGAGGGGGAGGGAAATGGGAGGGCCCCTTCACCCAGTATTCCCCCATGCAAATGTCTGAAAATCTCCATTGGATTTCTTCCTCTTGCAGATTTTGAACTGCCCTTAAATATAGGTTCCAAAGAGTGTGATTTAAGATGACTTATTCACATATCCAGTGTGAATGAGTTTATCAGATAAAGTCTAGGTCAGAGCCAATTTTGATAACAGAACGGGAGAAAGTGATTGAAGGTAAGCTGCAGTCTTGATAGAAAAGGAATCTGAGAAAAGGGGGAAAGTACCCCGCTAAAGGAGATCAGTTTTCTTCAACTCAATTTCCAAAACACAAATTCACTGAAAAGCAATTTGTCAAGTGACACTGTTCTGGGAGCCTGGAGTCACTCCCTCCAGCTTTGCACCTTTAAGTCTACCCTGGGGCGGGTCTGCCCAGCAGTCTCTCTCCCTCCAGAGCACTGCTGTCTGCGGCCTTGTCTGGAAGGTTCTAGCAGGCACCCTGTGATTACTTGGGAATTGAGGTGGTGTTTGTGGCTGCGGGAGCTTCAGCAGCTGCTGCAGTCAGCTTATCTCAGGGGACTCAGCTGTGGCAGCAGCAAGTGTGGCAGTGCTGACTGCCGGCTTTTCGTGCTGACTTGCACAGCACAATCACTTTCCATGAGCATTCGTTGGTCCTGAATGCCTCAAAGCTGGGAAACTGGCAAGTCTAGAAGGAAAACACCTACTGTTTACTGTGACTGCCGTTCTGGGTGGCTATCCCTGCTCTTGGAGCCAGGGTTGGGATCTCAATTCAGAGAACTTCTAGACATACTGTGCTCAGAGAATGCTGGAGTGGAAAGGGAAATTAGACACCCTGAATGTTGAGGGAATCAGGCGCCAGAGTAGTCAAATGATTAGCTAAGGTCACACAGCCTTTCTAGGGCACAGCCACGTATAGAATCAACCTGGGTTTCCCAGGGTTTGTTTTTGCCTCTTCTTCTCTGAAGTCATTACCATGCGGCTGGGGTGGGGGACAGGGAGCTGAGTCAGTTGAATCAGGAGTTGATCTAGGTCTGGGTTTTGTGTTTCCTTCAGTGCACCACAGCCTTCAAATTCCTCTAGAGTAGACTGCTGTTACCTTAAGCTTAGAATAAGAGCTAGATGACAGAGGGTTTTCCTGTGTTCTCAATCTCACCTCAGCTTTCAGCCATCCCTGCATGCCTGTGCCTCAAACGGGGTCTTTCTCCATGCTCTCACCCTACTCCCAGCAGTAGTATGCCCTTCCTTGTTACAACAGGCTGAGCAGTAGGAGCACAGAAGTTCCATTTTGTCCTGGTCCAGCTTCAATCTTAGGCAGGCTGTGTGCCTGGGCCTCAAAGATGGGATTTTTTTTTTTTTTTTTTTTTTTTTTTTGTTCATTTTAGCATTCCTTCTAGTCTTCTCTGTGGCAGCAAAAACTGCTTCATTTATGTGCTCTGCTTTGGATGGGAGTTTTCTTGCTCCTCCAGCAGTAGCAGACTGCAGCTCCTTATTGCTGTAGGATCCTGGTCCAAGACTGTCTCCTGCCCTTGCACAGAAGTAAAGGGTTTTGTCTCAATCTTTCCTGCAGCAGCACTAGATCTCAGCCTGTGTCCTAGGGCAGGACTGTTTCCTATGCCTCACTAGGAGCAAAGGCAGTTGTTTCTATTCCTCCCCATGGAGAATGAATTTTTGCCTATGATCTGAGGGTTTGTTTTTGCTTCACATGAAGGAAGAGTCTGGGGAAGCAGACAAAGCACTCAAAGTTCCTCCCCTCATCCCTGCCTCCACAGCCACCAAACACCTCCTGCACTCCTGTGCCACCGAGGGAGCCTCTCTCTGGCCTCCTGGCTTATTTCAGTATTTCTCATGAGCACTTGGTAGAGGCCTGTGGAGAAAAGCCTATTCCAGACACACTGGGCCACATTGGCCTCTAAGAATTCGTTAAAATTTTGGCTTGTATGCCACTGCCCCTTTCTCCTGTAACCTGCCAAAGCTGAAATAGTGGCCCTCTCTTTGGAAGGGCTTGTCTCTCTTTGGAATTCAGTTAACTTGGATGACTTGCTACCACAGCCCTTCAATGCGTTCAGAAAAAACTGCAATTCTTTAGACTACCCAGCCTTTTCTCATTGTTAGGGTGGGAGCAATATTCTTTGGAGCCTTTTACATTTCACATATTCCTTATACTGAGCCTCTAAGGCCACCTGGCCCCATATGA
This sequence comes from Eidolon dupreanum, assembly GCA_028627145.1. Lineage (NCBI taxonomy): Eukaryota > Metazoa > Chordata > Mammalia > Chiroptera > Pteropodidae > Eidolon > Eidolon dupreanum. Next base: position 46,155,032 of record CM053508.1, on the reverse strand, counting down.
CCTCGTTCCACTCGGTCCTAACAGAGCAGACAACCTTTTAAGGCTCTTTTTGGGGGCAAAAATATTCGTGCCAAGCACATGCACTTAAATTTTTCATCTGCCTTTGCTCTTTTTCAGGTAAAATGTCAATTTAGTGGATTCTTCTGAGAAGCAATCTGTCTGATGGGAGGGGGAAGAGATCTCAGCCAGGCTGTGTTTCTTTTAACATTTTTAAGAAGGAAAAAAGTTATATTCAGCCTGAACGATTTAATTTGGAGTATCTTCTTGTACCAACTGTAAGAAATTCCATTGGCAAAATACACAATTCCAGACATTTGTTCTCAGTAAATTATTCCTCTGTTTAGCATCTCTGATTGCCCCAATTACACTAATTGATTTCTAAATGTACAAATACAGTAGACATGCCATAGGAAATTTAACTCTTATGTTGTCCACAGCAGAGGATGGTTTCAATAGAAAGGCCAGGGTGTCCCGAGATCCTGTGTGTCTTTAAAAATTATAAGAACATTTCAAAAGCTGATGCTTACATTACTGAGCAGACACACAACTCTTTCATTCCTTTTTTGCCCACAAACACGGCTGGCCCCTGCCCCCATGGAGCTAGCAGCCTCAAGCTATGTTCTACTCCACACCCCTGAAACTCATTATTTTAGTCCTCCACTCCCTTCCTTTGAGCTAAGCGGTGCATTTCCAGAGGACTTAAGCTAACATCCCAATGTAGTATTTAGGAAATATGATCTTTTCATTCATAAACACCTACTACCATGTTATTGGTTCAGCTTATCTCATTAGTTGGCTGCCATCTAGCCAGATTCAGAGGCTATGGAAACCTGGCAGGGGAAATTTTGATGGGGAGGAAAAGGACTGGAGTCCTGGAAAGAATAAGCCAAGGGCAGTGGCAGAGAATACCAAGAAGTCTTAAGACCCCAGAGTCAACAGAAAGAGAGGTGAGGGAGAGGGACTTCTAGGTAACTTTGCATTCATGCAACACTCCACCTTATCCACACACTCAGTAAAGAACCAATCAGAAGATCATGCTCATTATAAGTACAAGGATATATATGTAGAGGGTCACATACCTAGGTTTTTATATTATCCCATTTTTCTATTCATCCCAGATTAGTCTGTTATATTCATCTATTAGTCTGTTATATCTGTCCAGAGAAGAAAAGTATTATACTCTACGTTGTAAAAATTTAATTCTCCAAGTAGCAACCAGCTTGTGTGTTTGTGACTTCTAGGTTTACTCTATTATTGGTCCCTATTTGTGGAGTAAGATCACTTACATTATATATTTGTAGGTCTACAGCCCTGAAACAGAGTAGCAAACAAAATTAAACAGAGCTTATAGAGAGAAAAAAAAAAAGGATTGAAATGATTGCCATTCCTACTCCAAATTCTGAAACTGATGGATGAGAGAGAAACAGTACAGGAAGAAAAGAAGGCAAAGACCGTGGAAACCAAAGAAAGCAGAGGAGATGATGAACAAACAAGAGATGATAGGAAAGAAAAGAGGGAGTGACCACCACTGTGGGTTGACTAAATGAAGAAATGAATTAAGCCGTGAACAAAAACATTACTAGAACAATATAATAATTTCCTTCCTCAAATTTCCTGGAATTAAATTTTTAGCCAAAACAGAAATGAAACTGAAAGTGAATACACAGTTTCCCTCTTCTCTTCCTTTTCTCTTCCCTCCTCAGTCAGCTCAGAGAGGTCAGCATCTGAGGAAGCAGGGCAGTGAACCAGAAGGGGTGTTCCGCAGAGGCATCATCAGTAGCATATCTGGTGTCTGAAAAAGAGGAGGAGCTACTCTGGCATGGTTGGGAGATGGTTACATCAAGCAAATAAATAAATATGTTGAAGATGACAAGAATCAGTGGAAGTTAAGTTTCTCAATGTTTGAAGGGATTTACAAATCTGAGAAAAGGAAAGGCTAGAAAGACCTCTAAGGCATTGGACTAGAATTAGAAGTACTAGCATGCTCTCATGGATTTGTTTTATATCTATATCTATACACACACACACACACACACACACACACACACATAGATAGATGTAGAAATAGTTACAGATGTGTGTACAAACACGTACAAGTGCACACAGCAACCAGTAGCAATGGATACATCAAGTGACCAGATTTTGGTGTCTAAATACCATCCTCCACTAAAAGGAACCTTCGAAAAATGGCTGATCCAGGGCTGGGGCAGGAAAAGTACAAAATGACACTCAGACAACTTGTGCCAGAAAGTAAGGAAATGCTCAAAGAATGATGAGGACATATCAAAGAACAAAGAAAGGGTTCCTATCAGTCCAATATAAATTTGAACATTAGAGTAAATCATGAGAATATGAAATTACTACCCATCAAATAAAGTAGAAACCCATGAGTCTGTGCAGACATAAATAAATAATGAAAAAATAAATCAATGAGGGAGGAGGAAAAGCTTATTCTTTGGTAGCATGCCAGCCAATAAATGTAGAAGAAATTATGGAGACGGAGAGTCACTCTTTGGAACCTCATAGTGGTAGCTGATACAGACGGAAGTCATCAATGCATGCCAAGGCTAGTGGCTGGAAGTTTGATGAGGAACGGGGCATTGGCATTACATTAGAACATGCCCCTCACCGTGACAAAATACTGATCAACTACAAGGGAAAATTTGATGATTTTATAGTAGAAAAACCTGGCAGACATCAACTTCACTAGGTGATCAATATTAACATTGCCAGATGTGCAAAGAGAGCATGGTTTCTGTGGTATTCCTGCCAAGAATGCACCGCCTTAGTCTGGTCATAAGGAAACATCAGCAGACACAGTTGAGATTCAAATTATAGAATGGAAGACTGTCAAAAACATGAGAGATAGGCAAAGACTAAGAAAGTGTTTTATATTGAAGGAGACTAATGAGACATGACAGCTAAATACAAAGTGAGTTTCAGGATACACTTCTGTCTCTGTTCCAGGAGTGTATCCTGAACTCACTTTGTATTTAGCTTGGAGATGGAGTTGGAGACGGAGACGGAGACGGAGACGGAGACGGAGACGGAGACGGAGACGGAGACGGAGACGGAGACGGAGACGGAGATGGAGCTGGAGTTGGAGAGAGACAGAGACAGAGAGGTAGAGATAGAGATAAATGGGGGTTGGGAAGAAGGAAGGGAAGAAGGGAGAGAATGGTAGAACAATTTCTCATTGTTGGAACAGTTGGCAAAATGTTAATGGGATCTGTGGATGGCTGTGTTACATCGATATTAATTTCCTTATTGGGAAGCTTGTAGGGTGGTTATGTGGGAAAGTGTCCTTATTTTTCAGTGGTGCACACTGGAATGTTTAGGGGTGATGGAGAATTATGTCATATATAGTGTACATTATAGATAGATAGATAGATAGATAGATAGATAGATAGACAGACAGACAGAGCGAGCGAGCATATACAGTAAAATGGCAATAGAGAATCTGGGTGAAGGAGATGTGTAAACTCTTTGTACTGTTCCTGCAACTTTTTTTATAGGTTCCAAACTATTTAATTTTTTAAAAAGAAAGTTGGAGGTAGGAAAGACTGGTGGCAGAAGAAGCTGCTGTGGGTAACTGTGGGCTCTGACTCTGGTGGCAGAGGATAGGTGACCCATTAGGGTTCCTGCTTGTCACAGGACTCAGAGCCAGTGTGAGGAGCTGAGCACACACATCCCTCCTACTTCTAAATAAGAGAGGTGCAAGCTTTACCAGAGTTCAGAGATTATTTCAGGATGAAAACCTTGGAGTGCCACGAAATGACAAAAGGGCTGCCCATAGCTTCGTGCAGGAACCAGCAGATGGGGAAGCCTCTTATGGAGGGTAGATATGGGATTCTGCAGGGCCATCTCACCTGCAGTATCATTCTGAGCCAGATATCACATGGCTCCCCAGAGACTGCTTGGTGGGATGTGTCTGCTAAAAATATATAGTCCCAGAATCTAATGGATCAGAAGTTACACAGAACTGAAACAGTTGTCATAACTTGGTGGAGAATCACATCTTACCTCTTTTGCCAACCTATCTCTTATCCAGAGATGGGGAAAGTAGAATTAGAGCTGAAATGGAGGAAAGGGCAAGCTCAAAAAGAAGTAAGGGGCGCAAATGGAAAGGAACATGACTGGCTCTAAGCATTTTCCCTCCTTTGTTTTACGGCAATATAAATCTAGCTCTCCTACGCAGGTAGTTCTTAAGAGTCATAGTTTACTAGCTATTCATGAGGAGGAAAAATACTCTAATCCTCTTCATTATCTTTTTAAAAAGAAAGAAACCCACAACTATTTCAGAGCTCTGTGAGGGGATGAATCAACCCTGGATCACCTTCTCTCTACTCTTAGGGAAAAAAAAAAAATCTGCACAGCCTCCAAGCTCTGCGAGGTTGCCTGGCTCAGAGCAGATCAGCTGCAGGGGTTGAAGGCCCTTTGGGAGACTGGAGGAGGAAGTGTGAGCTCAAGTTAATGAGAGAATAGGACTTTCAAATTCAGCTCAGCAGCTAAGAATATCTCCTATGGACTAGAAAGAGTTTCTATGTCCGAGATCTTGGCATTCCTTTAAAAAGATAAAAAGAGCCAGATCTTCAGAAACAGGGCAGTAGGTTTAAAGCAAAGAATAGTAGATAAGAACTTGAGGCCTCTAAACCGTCCTCCTGACGAGTCACTTGGCTTCAATCTACGTGTCTTCAGAATGTTAGAACTGCTCTATCTCCTGGCTTCCCCTTAATTCCATATTTCCAGGATAAAACTATGTAACAGCTCTCAGAAAACAAGATATGCATGTAGAGATACATAGAAAAAGGTATAAGATTCATACCAAACTTTTCACAGAGATTTGGGGTACTAAAGAATACTTACAGAAGACTTTATACATTTCTGTATAGTGTGAATTTTTAAACAACTACCATGTATTAATTTTGTTGTTAAATTAGAAATCACAAGACAATTAAAAGCAGGGGCACAGTTGTCAAAAATGACCCCAAAAGTTTACATCAAAGAATCCACAATCAAGTTTAAAGAATCCCTGGCAATTTTACATGTGTGATCTATCCCAATCAGAAAGAATAGAAATAACCAGACAGGCAAATCTCCTTCAAGGCCCAGATCAAATGTCATTTTTCTCTGTGACTTTCCGTCACTCTGCAACACACCATATCCCATTTCCAGCCTCCCAAAAGTGGATTGCTCGCTCTCTCAACCATGTTCCCATGGTACTCAATGATATCTCTAGCAAGGCCCCTTAATAAGTGGAATTGCATTTACTTGCTCTTATATCTGCGTCTCTCAAAAGATAGGCCTTTCTGAGGTCCTATGTTTTCCTCACCATCATATCCTAGGTCCTAGCATGGGGCTTGCCACATAGTATACATTCCATAAGAGTTTTGTGGAATTCAATGTACATTCATGCAACCTGACACACACACAGAACTATTCACTTTTTTTTTTTTTAAGTTTCTGTTCTCTGTATTGTAAATTCACAGCAATCAAACCATGAAGTAGAGTTTGGAGGGTGCATTTTTCTTGCAATATTGAGGATGCTATTCACCTTTTTCCTAGTCCTTAGGTTCCCAGAGATATCACCGTTGTCGCTACAAATGGACTTTATGTAACTGAACTGGTCAGTCGACCCTTCCTTCACCAAGAAGGAAGGGGTAATGAAACCAGTATAGGGAAGTTCGTCCAGAAGAACAACAGGCTCCGCTGTAAGTCTCAAATCCACCCGTGGGGTACTGTGCACAGGGACTCGGGCTGGGAGTTGGGAGACTCAGGCTCTAGCTCAGGAAGGCTCTTCACCTCCTCGCCTCTCTGAGTCTCACCAGCCTCACTTGTCAAGCATCTGCTCTATCTGCCTCACAAGGGTGATGTGAGCCTTAAAAGTAGTCATGCCTAGGGAGGGGCTCAGGAAAATAGAGACACTGTAGAACTGAAATCTATGATTATTGAACACTGTGGGTCACTTGGACTCATGACAAGTAATCAACTTACTTTAAAACTGTAAATTGGTCATTATAATTAGCAAGATGAACATCAAATAGCTTTTTCTGCTGAAACACAAAGGTAACTTACAGATTTAAAACAATTCAGGGGCTGGGAGTTTATACATTTCAGCTTTTTCATTAATACTTTTTTAAATAAGAACTAGAACTTCAGAAGAATCCATGGTACCAGGTACAGGGCATAGAGTTGTGTCTCTTATTTAACTGCACACCACAGAAAACCACTTTCCTATGTGGAGGCTGCAATAATATATTCTTCTCTCTCCTTCTTTGCTATTCCAGAGGAAGTTTTAAGACAGCTTAATATTACCATATTATCATATGAGGAAAGCTTCCTGTGTGAGTTTGTGGGGCAGCACAGATAAAACCAGACAACTATGTAGTTGAATGTCATTTCTATGCTTGTCAATAGTCCCTAAAGAAAAAAAAAAAGATGACAGAAAAAGGTAACAGGCTCTCATCTACACTGACCTACACATAACCTCTTTAGCCTGACTGATCACCATCCTCAATCTCTTTCATTTCATTGACCTCAACTCCACTGGACTCTCTATTGCCCATACCCTCTACCACTTCTGCCTCTTCACAGTCCTCCTGCTGCATTTCCCTTACTGCTGCATTCTCTACCTAAAAAACTCCTACTCCTCCTTCAAAGCCTTTCTCATCAACATTTTAGCCGCTACCCCCAGACTAGAAGCAATGTGAAAGTGGGCACCGGGACTTAGTAACCTTTGAGTAGCCAGCACATGGCATATTAGAGCAGCTCAATAAATATTTGTTGAATGAATGAAAACATCCTCTGTGTTCATTCTGGATGGCATTTATGACACTGAGTTTGTAATCTTCTATACACAAGCTCAACTTCTTTATCCACCCCTTAGTTCTTTGAGGAATGAATTTAGCCTCTAGCAAGGTGTGTGGGTCATTGTAAGTGCTCAATATATGTTGATGGACTAAATGAATGAGCAGAGAAAGTTTAGATGGTCTTCTTAAACTCATCTCACCAAATCCAAAGCCATAAATCTCAGAAGATATTCAGAAATAACCTCTAGTTCTCAGCTTTCTGAGCTATACAGTGAAGAGAGCTGAATGCCATATTCTCTAAGATTCTGTAATTTGGAAAGGTAGCAATTACCACAGTCTCCAGAGCTCAAGATATTCCTCATCAAAAGACTTGGCATTTAGCTTCTGTAGAAAAGATTTCTCTGCAGCAGAAACTATTGTTACAGCTGCTCCATTTATCTGAAATGCCTAAAACCTTTCACCTTCAAGATAAACAAGTACCCAGCAGTAATGGGGAACATGTGGATAGTACGTGTGGAAATTTAGGGACCATCGAGGATGCCAGCATGGCTTCACATGGTTTCATTGGCTGTGTTTTAACATTGGAAGTCATTTATGTTTTTGTAATCATTCAGATGGTTGAGCTTCCAGATACCGCAGTAAATATTGCCACATAGTTGAGTGGGGCTAGTGCCAGAAGCTGAACCATCAGAGTCATTATTTTAAGAATGACTACTGCACAATATTCCTAAAAGCGATAGTGCTTAGATCAAGTGCCTACATAGGCTAAGTGTCAAGTACATAAGCTTTAATCATTAGTGGTTAGCAGGCTTAGCATCCACTGATGGAATAAATGAGGATCTGCTATGTGCCAGGCAGAATCATGATAAGAAGCATCAAATAAAACCAGTTCCTCTCTCCTCAAAGTGCCTATATTTTAGTTGAGAAGACAGAAAAAAGAGAAGAGAGACACAGGTGCCTCTACAGAGTATCCACGTTGACCCCACAGTTCCAGGAATTCAGGAGAACAGAGGCTCTGAGCACTCTCCTCTTGTTCTCTTTTTATTTGACTAACTAGTAAATGTGTAGGTCAATTAGTTCATTCAGAAAGTATTCTTTTTTCATTGCTATGGCCTCCATAATAAAGTATTTTTATTTCATTAAGTAATCTAGCAATAATTCGGGAGATGGAACATATGAAGCTACTATTGGTATGTGCATAGTTACATAGCCATTTATTCAAATATCAGGCATCTGCTATATGACAGACCCTAAACCAGGTGCTGTGAAAAATAAGCAATCATGGACTTCACTTTCAGGCGACTTAGGATCCACTAGGACAGATAAGACAGATAATGCTCAACATTACCACACTAGATGGTAGGACACAATTGAGCTATAAGAGAGGTCCTGATCAATTGTAAAGGCAGAGATTACTTCAAGCCCTGGGAATCAAGGATGTCTTCAAAATGGCTCTTGAGCTGACACTCAAACAAATCATCCCATTGCCATGTGGTTCCTGCAACGGCAAAAATGACACGGTCCCAGGCTGAGTAAAGAGCCTCTGGCTCCTACATGCCCTTGTAGCTTGTGTGCTGAGATCCCCATAATCAGGGTGACACCACAGCAAGCCTCAAAGAAGCAAGTCCACTGTCCCCTGCCCCTTACCTAGAGCCACAACTGGTCCACTGCCTTAGCCTCTTGACCAGTCTCCCTGCTTCTGTCCCTGTGCCTCAAGTCTATTCTCCACATAGCAACCAGGGTGATTGTTTAAAAACCTATATCAGATTGAGCATCTCTTGTTTAATACCTTCCAGTGACTTCTCATCACTTTTGGAGTAAAGTCTTCACCATGGGCCACAACCCTTTAAGATTTGTTTGGTCCTGGAAAATTCTCCCACCTCTGTGTCTACCACTTCAATCATTCCACTGCAGCCACACTGTTCTTCTTGCTGGTCCCCTAAATGAACCAAGCTAACTCTTGCCCCCAGGGCCTTTGCACATGTCTCCCCCTCTTCCAGGAATGTTCTTCCCCAAAAACCACATAGTCTCACTTTTTTTCTTTTGGGTCTCTCAAAAGTCACCTCCTTAGAGAGGCCTTCCTTAACTACCCTATACAAAATATTTTTCTCCCCCATGGTACTTATCATTAGTGACATATATTTGATCTTTTTCTTGGTTACTGTCTATCTTTTTTACCAGCATGTAAATGCCAAGAGAGTATAGACTTTGTCTATTTTGTCTGTCTCGCTGAATGCCTAGAATAGTACCTGGCACAAAATAGGTGTTTAATAAATACAGGTGGAATGACTCCACAAAGGCTTCAACATGCCTCTCATCCCAGTTTTCATCAGCCAACACCAGAGTTTGACTTCCTCGAATACTGAATGACTTCCAGATATCTATCTTTAGGTTGGACCTCTTATCTGAATTCCAGGCTCACATATCCAATTGTTTACTATATCTCCACTTAGATTCTCAAAGACTCCTTAAGAGGATCACCACACAGACAGCCTTATTCTTGTCTCCTCACCCTGTTTCCACACACCGAGTGCCCTCCCCGTGTTTCCTGTCTCAGTGAATGGTGTCTCCACCTCCTGCATAAGCCAGACATTGGAGGATATTTCTTACAGTCTTCTTTGCTGCCCTACCCCATCCTATTTATCACAAAGGCCTGTTCATTTGTTCCATCTCCACACTGACAAGCTTTATCCAAACTACTGACATTTCTCTCCTGGACTAGTGCAATAGTCTCATAACTGTCTTCCCCATATCTACTTCTGGACCCTTCCATCTGTCTTCTACATGATAGCCAGTATGATCCTTTAAAGTGCACCTATGAACATGTCACTCCTGTGCTTGAACTTGTGGTTTGCTTCCCTCAGCTCTTAGGATAAAGATCAGAATCTTTAACACTGCTTCTGTAAACAGAGTGGATATTCTACTAGGACACGCTAATACAAGCTTTACTTGTTTGTTAAATGCTGAAATACCTCCATTGCTCTTGGTCAATAACCATTGCCTCAAGCTCTTAAGTACCCCCCACTGCTGCTGCTCTGGCCAGTTTGTTCCCTCCCCAAGATCCTCTTCCTCAATCAGCAATGACAGGGCTAACAGGTAGCACAGCAGACAAACATACCCTTGTGCACACAATATGCACAAACATGCATGCACACACTGTTCAGGCCCCAGGACACACTGTCCCAGCTATAGACTGTTGTGACTATCACTCCTGACTGTAAGATGCAGCACAATCCCAAATTTACCTCTTTAGCCTCATGTGGTCCCTCTTGCTCTCTGCACTGCAGCCACTCTGGCCTTCCTTAAACTCTCCATGCTTTTCTCTGCCCCAGGGGCAGATATTTGGTACATGCATGTATATATGTGTATCCTTATGTGTGAATTTGCTCTTTCCTATAACTATAATGATGATGATGACGACGATAAAAATGAGTAGATATAATCTATGCAATAAGGAAATTGCCCTGAATATTCAGATGTCTCTTATATAAGCCAAGAGTTCCTCTTTTCACACTACTTAGAGTAATTACTTCCTATTATGGCAAGCAGCACGTGCTCTTTCCACAAAACATACTATTTGAAAGTGTGTTACTTATATAAGGATCCGCGTTTGCTACATTACTGCTATCACAGTCCACCAGCTCACAAAGCGCTTTCTCTAGCCATGACCCCAGGCCAAGAGCCTGTTTTTATCTCCTCAAAACAACGAATGCATGTTTTAAAGAGAAGAAAGCTCTAATGCCATTACAGGCTAGCCCTGTGAACATTATCAAGCAGCAGCATTGTCCCTATGGGTACGCTAATGTGTTTAATGAGGGCATAAGTTCAGCTACTATGGTCCTTTCCCCATTACCCACATGCTCCACTCCAGAGCAAAAGCCATAATGCCCTATAAAACCAGAATGAGGCTCGGACAAAACCAGGACCCCCAGGGGTGACCCATCTGCAGCTCCCTGCCTCTGCAGCAATCACAGAATGCAAGACAAAGACCAACATGGCCCAAGATCTGGAGGGTCAGGACTAAACCAACAGCGAGGGGCTCTGTGCTATAGTGAATCCTTCCGTTTACTCCTCTGACATTCATTTCCTTGCTAGCAGCAGTTTGCTCTCTTAAAGAAAGAGGCTGTTCTTAGCCTGGATTGCATTCTCTATTCTGAGGTCTGAGCCTCCCCTCAGTCTCCAGCCGGGTAAGCAGAACTGTCACTGGTGCTGAGCTGATCCATCGATAGGAAATGGTGTCAATAATGTGCAAATAATGCCTGGGTGCCTGCTGTTCTCCTAGCCTGAGATGAACCGAGGAGGTGCTCTGAGGAGAGACAGAAGAGGAAAAGCCAGTCACACCCAGGGCCTCACCGATAGGAGACCAATCAGGACAAAGCCATTCCCCGGGTGTCATCAAAATCTTCCAATTTCACACTGAAAATGAGCCCTGGCTAAGGCTTATGAATGTTCAGTTGTCCCCATTTCTGCTAAATGGATTCCTTTGAGAGCTGGCATCTTAACCCTTGAAAGGCCTCTGGAGGCTTGGTACTCCCCAACCAACTGCACTGCGGAGAAACACGCATCTGGATTTCTGCAGCCTCGGCCTAAACAAAGGAAGCGTCAGAACTGGCCTCTCTCCACCAGGAATTCATCCCCTGTGGAGAGAGCAAACAATCTCCTCACCTGGGGGACCTGGAAACAATAGGGCTGCAACTCCTACAGCTGTTTCCAAGTGCAGTGTTCAGCCGGCTCCTCGGTCCCCTCTCCTAAGCCACTCTGACTCCAGGACTCACTCTGCCCAGACATTGCTCCCATTGGCTTTTCCCATGAAAGAAATGGGTTCAGAGTTCCCATCTGCGATCCAAAGGTCAACCTTTAGCTCTGCACGTTTGGTGAGAATCACTGTAAATGTCCTTAGGTACATGTTGGCATATTTGGACAGAGGGACAAAAGAAGATGAGGAGGGTTTGCTCGTTCCCATCCAGTTTGGAACCTCAAGTTCAGTCCACCTCATGCTTCCTCTCCCCTCTGAAGTTCACAGCCAAGGGCGTATCCTTCACATCACACACCTACTTTTGTTTCCTATCACCCACCACCCGCTGGGTCCTCTCTGATCTTTTAGCTGTGAATTTACACCACAGAAGACAAACTGAATGCAAATGGGTCTTGGCGGGTGGAGAGAGAGCAAGTGGTATTTTGCATTTGAAGCAAGGTGAATGGAGCAGAGGGACAGAGGCACATTGCCTTGGAAGTTAACCTGCATTCCAGGAATTTGCCCCTGCTGGCTTGTAAAAGTCATCCAGCCCATGGCAACATGGATGAACCTAGAGGACATTATGTTATGTAAAATAAGCCCGTCACAAAAGGACAAATACTGTGTGTTCCCAATTACATGAGGTACAGAGAGTAGTCAGATTCATAGAGACAGAAAGCAGAATGGTTGTCAAGAGCTGGGGGGAGGCAGGAATGCGAGTTATTGCAGTTTCAGTTTTTCAAGATGAAAAGAGTTCTGTGGATGGATGGTGGTAATGGTTGTACAATAAGAATGTACTTAACACCACTGAACTGTACACTTAAAAATGGTTAAGATGGTAAATTTTCTGTAATATGTATTTATTTCACCACAATTCAAAAGAATTTTTAAATGGTTAAAATGGTAAAAGAAAAAAAAAAGCCAAGTTTATTCTAGATCAGAAACCAAATTAGCATGTGTACCTGAACAACTTAATTGGCTGGCAACAACAAACAAACAAAAACAAAAGTGTCCCAGCCACAAGCCCAAGCCACACCCCTGTTCTCTTTCTATTCAGTCAGTTCCTAGAGCTCTGGTCTGACTGCCCTCCAAGCAGTCCTGCATACATTCAGTTTCATTACTGCCCGCCTCTGAAACCAAGCCCTTGTCTTAGCACCAGAAACCTCCAGAGAAGCCTTTTAAGCACATAGTTCTCATCTGAGCCAGTCTCGCCTTTGTCAACACTCTGTAAGCGAGTCCTCATCACTATTTCTCTCTCAGCCCACTGAGAACGCTCAAAGGCTGCTGACAGACAAAGGAGATTTAATGTCACCCCTGACATAACATCCTTCAAAGGCCCTTCCTTGTGCCCACTTTCAAAGACCACATATTCTAAGACCACAGCAGGGACCAATGGCAACTTCTCAGGGAAGAGCCTGCAGGGGATGGAGCCCGGGCCAGTCTACAGTGCTCAGGCATCAGCCCTTCTCTGTGGGGCCCTGGACTGTGGCAGGGATATGAGCAACGAGGTTAGGACCTTCAGCAGGTGGAAGCCCTGGGTTTTTTTTGAGGCCACTGTTAATAGAAGTAGATTAAAACTCTTAGGAATGGCACCAGGAAAGTGCCAATCTTCAGTGACCACATGCCTGTCCCCATCCCGCTTACCTGGTTACAGGTGTTAATGTCTACCCCATTCCGCAGGTGATCCAAAGCTTTGTCCAAGTTACCTGATCTTGCTGCCCTGAGAAAGCTGGTAGCAGCATCGGCCTGTGAGGAGAAACAGTGGGCTGTGAGTGTATTCTGTGTGGCCACAACCTCGCAGTCCCATTCGAGCCCAGGGCTATGAAAAGGGGCTGAGGTCATGTCAGTAGCCTTGTACTCTCTTGTTACCACACCCTATTGCCCATCATGGTACCCACGTGTGGTACGGACCCTACAGCCCCTGGTGGAACTGCTCTAGGGTCTGTAAAGAGGCTGCCTTCAAGCCCAGCCTCCCTTCCTTTTGGTTCTTTTTATGAGTAAGCATTCTTGGCTAGGATCCATGAGGGACCCCATTCCAAGACTGGTGTCTTACTGCCTTGATGTTTCCAAGAGCTCTACGCCTTTACTGAGGAGCCTATATCGTGTAGCCCCTGGCCCCAGTGAGCTACAGAGGCAGGCACCACACAAACCGAACACATGCTCTCTGGTGCTATTTTGTGGTTTTGTTTCTTAAGAAAACAGCACATAGCATTTACTGTGCGCTAAGAACCATTATCAGCACTTTACATATAATGTATATTTATACACATGCAGATATGCATTTAATCCTCACTTTAAAAATATTCAAGGTAAGTACTATTGTGGTCCCCATTTCACAGATGAGGGAACCAAGGTGCAGAGAGCTAAAATGACTTGTGCAGGATCACACAGCAGGTAAGAGACACAGCCAGGACTCCAATGCAGGTCTGGCTCTTAAATCAGTGAGCTTAACCGCCTTGCTTTGCTGCCACCTTAATGTGAACTTTAACTCAAAGGTGCCCCTCATCTTGAATGAGAGTAAAAGCACTTCGGTTACATGGTTGTTGCTCAGCCACCTACACCAACATATCAAGATATTGCTGCCAGGAACATTTGTTTGTATTAAGGATGAATGACAGCCAGAAAGAGTGAGAGAGACAATAAAATAAAGTCAATGAATGCGAACAAGTATAGCAAGAGAGCACATGACTGGAGGGGGCGAGGTGGCTCAGCGCAGCTCCCCTGCACGCAGTTGAGAGCCCTGCGTTCTTAGGCACCTCTGCTGTTTTCTTAGCTGTAAGCCAGGGAGGGTAAGGTCTTTCTCATACCCTTTCTGTAAAGACAAAAGGAAATAATATATATTATCATAATTATTATATCAGTACAAATGCTGAGCACAGTGCTTGGCACATGGTGCCTATCCAGGTTGAGTCTGACAGGTAAGAATCACATGACAGGCCATAGGTGAAGCATGTGATGCCATTCCACCAGAAGACCCACCCATGCATCGTGATTTCTTCTCCAGTGGGGGGCACTCTCTCTCCTACCTTCATGTTCCCTCCTTAGAGGACACGTTTTAGGGAGCTGAATGGTAGCCCCCAAAATATATGTCTGCCCCTTAATCCTTAGAACCTGTGAATGTCACCTTATTTGAAAAAAAGAGAGACTTTGCAGATGCAATTGAATTATGAATCTTGAGATGAAATCATCCGAGATTACCTAGGTTGGTCCTAAATCCAATGACAAGTATCCTTATAAGAGACGGAAGAGATGACACACAGAGGAGAAGGCTATGTAAAGATGGAGGCAGAGACTGAAGTGATGCAGCCACAAGCTGGGGAAGCCGGCAACCAGCAGAAGCTGGAAGAGGCAAAGAACGGATCCTTCCCAAGAGCCTCCAGAGAAAGCATGGCCCTGCGGACACTTTGATTTTAACCTTCGGCTTTCGGACTGAAAGAATAAATGTCTGTTTTAGGCCATTAAGTTTGTGGTAACTTGTGACAGTAGCCACAGGAAACTAATACACATGCTAATGAAGATAATCCCTAAATGTGGATGACTCAAAATCTATAGCCATCAATCTCAATACTCTACAATTAAAATCGTGATCCTATCTATGGCCATGCCACCCTGAACGTGTCTGATCTCGGAAGCTAAGCAGGGTCCGGCTTGGTTAGAACTTGGATGGGATTCCACCTAGGAATACCAGGTGCTATAGGTGTAAGTAAACAAACAAACATAGAAACAAATAAAAAATAAAACCGTGATCCCCTCCCCAAAGCAAGGGTGCATGCCTTTACCAATTAAACAGACACTACCTTCACAGTGAGGGCTGTCTCTCCAGTCCCATTCACCTTCTCAGTCCTCCATACTACCCTAGAGGAGCTGCTTCCTTTCTCTGCCTCCCACACAGTCCCACACCCAAGCTCTGAGTTTGCCTGTTCACAACATATGCACATCTGGATCTCGCTGCCCCTCACGTGACAGGAGGGCCCCATCCTCTTCCCATCTCATCTCCCCATAGCATCTACACCTCTGGCTGCCTCAGAGTACCCCCTGATTATTCCCAGGACCCTCAAGCTCTCTGCCACTCACATTTGCTAATTTCAATCTTTCTAGAGCACACTCAGCTCCTATCTCCTCTGTGATGCTATCCTTGGATATTCAGTATTTACCATCTTTAAGTCTACAAACAGGAGCTTGATTTTTGACTTTTAAAATGTATTTTAAATACCCCTTTCTCAAGTTATTTGATTTCTTCAAGTCCTGTCTCCCCAGCCTAATTGTTTGCTTCTTGGGGCAGGAACCAAACCTTCCACCTCTTTTGAATATTTCAAAGCATGAAGCGTGTTGGTAGGCCAAGACCTCCCTTGGCCTAAAACATGGGGCATCTAATGTCCCCAGGTTCTTCGGCAAGGCATCTGTGGTGGAGAAAATATTTCAGAAACAAGGATCAATCTGTTGGTTCCCCAGGAGCTGGTTCTCAGAAAAATCTGACTCAAGGTTTAGTCCCTTAGAGAAATGCCTATTTGTCCTGCTGATTCAGAAAGTCTGTCACCTATTTTATATATATATTATAGTATTTTCCTATATCCCACTATTAGGGAAAATACTACATTATTCCCAAAGAATGAGAACGTTAGAGAGACATACCTTCTATCTATCCCATCTACCCAAATTATCTTCTGTGGCACAATAATAGAATTTGGGATGAAAACTTAAGAATGGTGGATAAAAAGAGATGCAATATCAACTAATGATACTGTTTGACTGTTAAAAGCCTCGAACCTAGGAAGCAAAGGAGAATATTTCTGACAGATCTGCAGATAAATAGAGGGTAAGGGAATCCCCATTTAGACTAGGCTGAGGAAGGCTACAGTTTTGGCGATTTGTATAATAATGGAATTATAATACTATTATGAGTCATTGGGCAAGTGTATTACCAATGTGATATCTTTTAATCTTCATCACAACCAGTGAGGTAGGTATAATCATTATCCCCATCTTCGAGGTGATAGAACTGAGGTCAGGAGAGGTTAATAATGTGCCCAAATTCTGCAGTTAGTTAACACTTGGGGAATTGGCCTGGGACTCCCTGACTACAGCCTATGTCTTTCTACTGCCCCTGACCCTGAGGTACATTTTCAGCAGTTTCAAACCTGAGGGTGTCTAGCCAACCCTGACAGATTATAGGGGCTGGGAGGGGCCACATACCTTTGCCAATCAAACATTTAATCCATGGCAGAGAAAGGGTCCCCAGCAGATCTCAGCTCTGACCCCTGAGCCCTGTGTTAAGGCCAAGTCAGACCTCTAAAAGGGAATTATGTTGTCCCAGTCCTTCCTTTCACTGATGACAAAACTGAGGGTAAAAATAAAGTGACTGGCTGAGGCCACCTAGATAGTTAGAAGTAAAATTCAATGGCCAAGGCTTTTTCATTTTCTCTTTGGCCTTCTCTAGGCACAGAGTAGTCAGGATATAAGCAGGATCCTCAGGGTATCTTACAAGCGAATTGTAGATAATGGTGTCACCTTCGCTGTGCATCACTCAGTTTAATTCTATGTTATATTTACTGAGGTCTTATTTCAAGTCCAGGATCTTGCTAGGGCAAAGGGAGAGACAATAAAAAATCAGAATATTGGTCCCTCCTCTCATGATTTAAAAAAAACAAAGTGACTGAGTTACAAAGGGGTCATTCATGCACGCACCCATTATTCACTGCACATTCACCGAGCCCCACCTAGGTGCCAGGGAATATTTAAGCTCCACAGCAAATGGAATATTAAACCCATTGCCACCATCTTGTTCTTCTCATTCCATACTGCCCAACTATCTAATTAAGTTACTCCAAATTAATGACCCGTCCTAGGTACAATTTCCTGATGTATCTAGGAATAGTCTGTATGATCCAACAGGGCAGATAAAGAGCCAAAAGAATCCTAAATATTCCATTTAGAATATTTATCTGAGTAAATACTAACCAGAAAAACAACAGTGGCAAAAATAATAATAATGAAATAGTAACCAGAGTATCTCTGGGCTATGACAAATTGGAGCAGTCCTTGGTCCTCTCTGAGCCTCACCATCCCTTGTGGGGCAGCCTCCAGAGATGCCTCTCCATGACAGGAAACTAGAGGAGCTAAAGGAGGCTGCTCCTTGAGTCCAGAAAATCAGTTCACGATGGCCCTAAACCCTGTATCATCAAGGAGCTATCACCCCTTCTGAGCACCCCACCAAGTCTGCACACCTGTGTCTTTGCCCCTTCCTCATCTTGAGCATTTTAATCTAATTTACCTGTGGGAAAATTGCTCATGCCTGAATTGAGGGGAGAAGGAAGTATACATATTTTAGTGTGTAACGGACCCACATCCTTGCTGGTTAATCCATGTGATGTCCCTGAATTTCCTTTCATAACAAAATAAGTTTTCTTTTATAAAGCTCTTACTGTGTTTTAAGCACTCTGCTTACATTAATTCATTTGGTCCCCCCAATAATCTCATGAGGTAGGTGTTTTTATTGTCTCCTTTGTACAGATGAGGCAAATTAGTCATAGAAAAATTAAATAACTTGTTCAAAGTCATACAACTAATATGTGGCTTGACCAGGATTTGAATCTTGGTAGCCTGCCTCCAGTGTTGCTGTACTGCCTCATGGGCCAATCATTTTCTACTGCCTATAAGATTCTTCTCAAGTTCAGCTCTGGCTGAAGGAAGCTTTCCACTTGTGCTCAGAGGCTGTGCCCACTTCAGCCCTCATTTCAGGAGGAAGTAAATGGAGGGGAAAGGAAGGGAATAGAATTCTTCCTGGGACTCAAGTTGTCATCAGGGCTGCTCAGGAAAAAGGAGGTGAACCCTTGGTTACCTGAGACACCCAGACTATTATTAAACTTGCACTTCCTGAGTGGGGTAATATGAATATCATAATAGATAAGTAGCTGAGGGGGCTCCAGTGTCCTGGAAAACACAGGCCGGAAGCACGCTGCTAAATGTCAGCATGTTTGTAACACATGAGCAGTGAAGGCTTCAGAAACACAGGCCAGGCAAAGTTTAGTTTTAGACCAGGTAAGAGAACCCCAGGGCCTCTACACATCTTCTCTGGCACTTGAGATGGCCTAAGTTTTCCCAGGACAAATCACGACTTAGTTTTTCAAGGTCTTTTAGTGCAACATTCTTATCTCAAAAGATGAATGGAAACTGAACTATTGACAATTTCTGTAAACAGCTTTATGAAGTCTCTTTCCCAAAGGGTCTTATTTGGGCAAAATGCAGTTTCTTTAACAAAGTCATTATCAGAACTCCCAGGAAGAGATTCTATACCCTTTCCTGCAGGTGCTGTAGCTCGTCCAGAAGACTAAGTACAGCAGGCAGCATTTTGGATGTGGAGCTGTCTGCTTGGCTGTCGGGTTGTCCTCCACATCTGAGAGTTCCTTCAGACTCAGAGCCTGGTATTCCTCGGAGCCCACATCATGCCTTGCAGAAAGAACAGTCAGCCCCAGCCAGCCCGTTCTGGGACCACGGGTCTGGTCCCTGCCTTTAGCCCATCGACTACAGTGAAACAGATGTGAACCCTGGGCCACAGTGTGTGTGTGTTTTTCATTAGGTTTCTCTCCTTTTTCTTTCCAGAAAGTTCTACTGTTAAAGATTTACAAACTGTCTCCAGGTGCCCCAATCAGACTACCATTGGCAAAGATAAAATTAACTAATTAAAGATGTTATTAAGGAAATGAGACCTGTAAGTAGGAGTCCTGGGTTCGGTTATCATCTCTCAACTGCGAGGCTTTGGGAAAAACCCTGTCCGTTCCTTGTGCTCTTTCTGCATCCTGCCTTAGAGGCTGGGGGATGCTGCGAGTGTGAAAAACCAAAGTGGACTCTGATGTTGGGAAGACCTGGCATGAATTCTTGCTTTGCCACTTGATGCTGTGCCTCTTAGAATTTCCCAAACCTCAATTTCCTCATGGTGAAAATGGGGATAATACACGGCTCGTTGAGGGGCTGTGACAATGACAAGGTATGGAGAAAGCACCAGGCTCTTGGGCACACAACAGGTCTGCCTTCATCTCGCCTCCATTCACTGCCTGCTACCTCTGGACCTTCGGGCCATCGTGTTACTAAGGTTTAGGGGTCAGGGGTGCCGGGGGCGAGGCAGCCCCTTCTCCTGCCAAGGCCAGGGCCGTGGCATCCCCGCTGGTCCAGCTGGGTCACCGCGAGGGGCTGCGGGGCGGCCCCACAGCAGAATCCGCTAGGCGGGACTCTCCTCCAGGGTGAGGGGGACGCAGCCTCCGCTAGGGCCTGAGAGACCCGCGGCCCCTCTGGGAACCTGCGCGGCGGCTCCGCACTCCCGCGTGCGCCGCTCGCCCCAGCCGGCTCCGGGCACCGGCCCCTCCGCCGCGGCAGCCTCCGGGCCAAAGGAATTTTCCTCTGGATCCTGCTGGAAGCGTCCGCGGCCGCCCGGCGCGCGTCCCCGCACCCTCCCGAAAGTTGGCGCCCGCGGAGCCCGCAGCGAGGAGCCCCGCGGCCCGGAACCCGCACGACGGCCCCCGCGCGCTGAGCTCCCCGGCAGAGCGACCGCCGACTGGTCGTCACTCACCGCAGCGTCTGGACCGGACCTGCCCTGTCTCGCTGCCATCGCCCGGCACCCGCGCTGCAAGCCGAGCCCGGCTCCCTGCTCTCCCTCCCCCGTTATCTGCTCGGCGGCACGGGGAGAGCCAGCAAGTTACGCGGCATCTGGCTAAAAATACAGGCTCCCTTCGCCCGGCTCCGGCTTCGGCGCGGACTCTGCGCCCGCCCGCCCTCCAGCCTGCCAGCCAGCCTCTAATGGGATCTCTTCATTTTCTCTCCATTATTATGTCAGATGGGAAAGTTAATGCGAAGCGATCTCCGGAGGGAAGGCACCTGCTGCCAAGCCCAGCAGAAGGGGGTGCGTAGAGGGTGTGGGTGGGGTGCGGCCCGAGCTGCAGGTGCGGGCCCGAGCGGAGAGCGGGCGTCCTGCCGCTGCAGAAGGGAGGCACACACGTCCAATGGAGGTGAGGAGCTCCAAGCTGCATGGCGCTCCCGCCCTGCCTCCTGCCACCCGGCTGCCTTAGTGAATGGGCCCCGTGGCCTGTACAGACGGCCAGGGTGAGCTCAGCAAAGTCTATTTATGCCCTATAATCAATTTGCATGTTTTGAGCTCTTACATCGTGTCCCGAGATCCCAGCTAATCAGCCTATTCCAGCTTCTGCTCAAGAGTGAGCGCAGACACGAAATGAAGCTGAGAGGCAGGATACAGAACTGTTACTACCATCTCCCTCATCCCTCAAGTCCTTGTGTTAATGAAATATCACCCAAGGCTGCTCCGAGACCATCCTCACCTTTTCATGAGGTCATTTCAGGGACAGATGTCAAAAGCATGTAGGGGCTGGCCAAATCTGGGGTGGGGGTGACACCAGGGGATTGTTATGAGCAAGCTCAACACTAAGTCTCAAAGAAATGGTCAGCAAAAGCAAAGCCAGGTACCTGGGCCTCTGGCAACATTGCTCGTTCAAATTGTAGCGGTTCTGTATTATGAGCCTGGCTTCATCCTCTCTTCAAACAGCCATCTAGACACAATAACAACTACTTTTTCCACCCTCCTTCCCTGACTCAGGGGTAGAGAAGAGCTGTGTCCTGCTGAGGAATTAACACATTGAGCACCTTAGGTGATAGACATGTCGCATTACCTCATTTAACCCTGATAGCCACCTCCTAAGGTAGGCAATGCTATTAAGACTGTGTGAATGGAAAAACCCCAGAGAGGTTGAGTCAGGACCAAGGTCACCACTGGTAAATGGAGGGTCTTACTGACCCAAAGCCCTTCCTTCTGTGACCAGCACTGCCAAGATTCCTACCAAAAATATGCTCAGAGCCAGAAGAGATGATGTGGAGGATGTTGCTGAAGGGTAGAAAAAATTCTGAGAGTGTTTTCCAAAGTAAGGTGCTCTTCGAGGCCATTTGACAATTAGGGGGAAGTCCAAGATTAGTGAGATAAATAAAAATCAAGAGAAAAGATCCAGATGTTGCCAGAAAAGAGTGATCTGAAGTATATCATGTAACTAACTCCTTTCCATGTGGGTGAAAAAAAGTAGTGTTTGAAAAGGATCAGAATTCTCCAGGCCCAAGACCTTCAACGTTACCAGAGAATGAATTTCAGGACAGGCAGCTTTTGAAGAGGTGGCTATAAAATGCCCACACTGCTGTACCCAACGGCAGGGTGTCTGGAAGGGAGAAGTCACTGCAGCCCCTTCTCTCCCCCGGCACACTTTTTAAAACTCAGATCATGCTACAGGTCTCTGGCCCTGTGCCTCTTAAAACTGCCTCTCAGATCTGCTCAATCTTCTATCCCAAGAGCTTCAATTAATAAATTATGGTTACTGGAACAGCCCTGATCATAGCCCAGTGGAATACCTCAAGAGATTCTAAAGCACTGTTCCAACATTAATATTTAGAGAGAAAGGAAATGCCCTGTTCAAATGGAAGATGAATAATATGTACAATACTTTCAAAACACTGATACTATTGACTTGTGCAATGCACTGAAAGACTACTTTTGAACAGCTATATTGAAGTATAGTTGACATACTATAAACCACATACTTAAAATGTACAATTTGGTAAGTTTTGATATTATATAAGCCCCCATAAAACTGTCATTACAAAATAATAAACCTCCAAAAGTTTCTTCCTGCCCCTTAGTAATCCCTTCCTCCTGCCAGTTGGTCCACATGCTTGCCAACACTTGGTAGTGTTAGTCTTAATTTAGACATTCCAATAGATGTGTACTAGTATTTCAGTGTGGTTTTAATGGGGATTTCCCTAATAACTAATGATGTTTAACATCTTTTCAGGGGCTTACTTGCCATCCATGTATTTATTGGTTTCTTTGATGATGTATCTGTTTAAATCTCTTGACCATTTTTAAATTGGGTTGTTTGTTTCTTTATTACTAAGTTTTGAGAATATTTGTTTTAAAAGTAAGATAAACTGACATCTTGCAAGTTAAGTGAAATATTAAAAAAGTTAAATAGTAAAAACTTCCCAGTCCATTTTCAGTACCCAGATCTTATAATTGCTAAGATCTATAAGATTTTATAACTCCGAACTCTTTATACCATATGATGCTATGGGTTATATGCAATCACAAAGCAAAAAGAAGAGATAGTTACAGAGGACTAGAAGCTGAATACGATTCATAGTAGTGAGAGTGATGGGAAGGATACTGAGGTACTATCAAGGGACTTGCATCCTCAGGACTGCCAAGAATTCTTGACATTAGCCATGACTTCATTGCAACTTAAATATGTAAAGAGTCAGGCAAGGCCCAAGAGGAGAGGAAAGGAAATGACTACAGACATGTTGCTCAGTAAGGCCTGAGGTTAAAGGAACTTAGATGATAGACACTAAAGAAGAGCAGGCTAAAGGGTCTATCCCCTAAGATGTAAATTCCTCCAGCAGTAGAGCATAGAATCCCAGGACGGGACCAACTATATTGTGCCCCTCCCCAGGTGTGATAGCCTGGTCACCGTGATTCAATTATAAGCTTCCCACAGGCAGAGACAGATTGATTCACATGTTTTGCGTACCCAACCCCTTCGCTTTCCCCATTTGCTCCCTATGTACTTAGCACAGTGCTGGGCTGTAGTGTCAAATAAATGCTTGCTGACTAATATATGAAGATGACAGACCCACTGTTTCTACTAGTCATAAGGAAACTGTAATCCATGGAGCTAAACTGATGTAGAGAAGATTTAGATTATTCAGAAAGAGCTGAAACTTTGCTGGGAATCTCTGTTATCATTAAGATAACAAAGAAAGTTAACTCACCATTTGATATGGCATATAGAAGCTCAGGATAAACCAAATGACTTTTAGGGGTCTCTTTGGGTTCTACGGATTCAGAAAGATAAGCCATTATTTTTTGCCCATTGACTGTCCTTCCTCAACCCTCCATCATTATCATACCATTAGATGACAAATAATCATCCTATTCCTTGCCCATTTCCTGTTTTGTTTTTTTTTTTTTTCACACTTTAAGGCTGCACTTTTTATTGCAGGTATGCAGTGTGCCCAGGAGATCTGCCAGTGAGAATCAGTAAAACTAAAGCAAAGAAACAGAAAGGGATTGATGGGCTAAAGAAAAAACTCGGAATTCTCAGCGAGGACGCCAGACCACTTGTTCTATCCCATAGGTTCATGGTGTCTGCAGGTTTCTTCCAATCTTGCTAAATATTTTACCAACTGTCCCACAGTTCCCTTGGCAGACAAACATAATGAAGTGCTGGAGGCTTAGGCCGTGGAGTTCGGTCCTCTAGGTCACATTAAGCTACATCAGGAGGAGTCAGTGTGGCAGAGAAAGAAGAGAAGAAATTCACTGTGCAACACATGAAACCCCTGGATAGGGTGGGAGCCTGGGATGTTTTATGGGCCCCCTGCCGTGAACTGCTCGGTGTATCTTTAGCTTTTCTAGAAACTGGGAGAATATTTCTTTCCGCTCAAAAGCCTCAAGCAAAAACCCCAGGTGTGAGGGTTTCTCAGATGACTCTGCCTCCCCAGGACACTTTTGGAGAACAGACACTGGCAGCCTCTGGCTGTGGCTAGCTTGGACACAAGCTAGCTTCCCTCTAAAGGAACATTCAGGGCTTCCTGATACCTCAAGCCCTGGGGCAATGACCACTCCTCTTCCCTGCAGTTACCTGGAGGGCAGACGTGTTCCTCCTGTGATGGGCTCAGACTTGGAACTGACTTAATAACAACAGCACTATTTGCTTTTCTGGGCAGCCTTAAAATACTTGAAATTAAGAGGCCCCCTACAGTTTAGCTTTTGATAGGGAAATAACTTTTCTGAGCCTTGGTATCCTTATCAGTGGAATGAAAATCACTTGGCCCACTTCTCAAGGTATGTAATGTAAAAATGCCTAGACCCACTTTGGGTCATAGTAGGTACTCAGTAACAGAGGTCACTCTTTTATCCTCCTTCCCTTTCTTCCTTTTCCTCAACTAAAACATTTGTCAAAGATTAACTCTTCCCCTCCTTACTTACTCCCTCGCTCCCAAGAAGTATGGAAGGTTACTGATCCTGTTTCTACCATGGAAAATAAGGGCCTAGTCACTGCTTATCCAAAGCTAAACACCCACGTCTGAGAATAGGACCCCAAGAGTCCCCAGCACTCTGCTGGAGCGACTAGACCTCTTGGGCTTATAACACACCATCTTCAATTTCCATTTTCTCTGCAGTGAGGAAACAATTCTCCAGTTCTGTATACGGCTGAGCCCTGCTTCCCAGTCCCATGTCTGATTGCTCCTCTTGCAGCGTTCCTGCCACTGGCTGCTTTATGGCCTGCTGACAAGTTCAACTTTGCTCTCTACCATTCCTCTATCTGTCCTGCCCCTCGCTCACACACTGGGAGTCGCCCCAGCTCCTAGAGTCTCTGGGCACAGCTGATAAGGGTGGGTACCAGGAACTCCACCCTTTACCAAGAAAGGCAGGCTGGGTTATCGCCACCGGGAGCCGGCCTTCAAGTACCCCGGGCATTTCTAAACCATCAAGAGCATCATTGCTGGGAAAATGTTATTCCTCATGCAGACATCATTGTGTCCTCCTGCACAAGCACCTCCCCTGTTACTTAGGAAGGAACTCTACAGAAATATCCTAAAGCTGTCATGCTGAGCAGACTAAGAAATCCAGTCTGACTCCATTCAGACTTTGTAATTCCTTCTTAACCTTTTAATAGTGAGGAAGAAAAAAGAAGAGAAAAGAGAGTCTTCGTTGTTTTTTTATCTAACTTTGTGCGGTGAGCTCCCAGTAGCCAATTAGGGCGCCCCGCCTCACCAGAGCAAGGATTCCCAAGTGTGGGTCTATTTAGGGAGGTGATCAGAGCAAGGTATCAGGTCCCACAGTGCTGGCACTGATCTCTATTGTGTTCTTTTTAAGAGGGTTGGCCAGCCTGAAGTCTATTTTTAAACCCATGAAAAAGGTGCTACATGGATTCCAGAGAGGGCCAACAGTAAACTCGAGGTCACTATGGGGAAGGTGGGGGAGAATGAAGCCAAATCTAGGATTTTCTCTTCACATACCCACAGGGGTTCCCCTTATTCCTGAGTCCAGATATTGACTGTCATTCCAAAAGAATCTCTAGTTGCAGGCCCACTCTGACATGACCTCAATGGAATTTGACTCCTCATGTGCCCTTGAGTTGAAAAGGGTTTTGCCCTCTGGGCCTATTTTTCAGCATTGAGATTTTTTTTAAAAAATATTCCCACTCCCAATGCGAAAAATCAATGTGCATTTTTATACATCTGCCATCTCGCTCTCTTCTGATTTTCAAATCATATGCTCTGGAATCCCCCCACCCACCCACTCGCCCCCACTGTCTGGCCCAGCACTGTGGAGCCCACAGTCAAGACTTTGCCAACAAGAGTATTCAAGTGAAGCCTGAGCTCCCAGTGGTCTCTGTGCCCGGAATCCCAGAAATGCTGCCCTTGTGCTGGAGATAAGGGTGGGAATAGATTCGAGTGGCAAGTCAGCAGGGGACAGGGTTATTTTCCCAATAGTGAGAAGCAAACAGGCATCCAAACATCACTGTTTCTCATCAAATAACCAGATGAAGAGAACAGAATGTTTTATATACAGTAACAAATTTCAGCTTCAGTACCCATTTCTCTTTTTGGATAAGAAATAAAATCCCTTAAAAACTAAATGTTTTAAGAACAAGCAAATGCTTTCACTGAGCAGTTCTGGGAACACCCAAGACTACCCTGGCAGAGAAGTATGAGATGAGGTATCTTCTCATAGTCATTCATCTCAGAATCTCCACACCCAACACAGAAGAAACACTCACTACATGTCTCTTGAGTCGAATAAGATTATGGTTCCTAAATCAACCAAATGGGACTCTTCAGCCAAACTAGGTCAAAACAACATGTATGATTGTTAGTGTGATACTGAACATGCACCAGAGGCTCAATAAATCTTAGCCAAATTGGAATTTAAAGGAATCCAATCAATTCAGATTTTAAAATGAGTCACATCAGTGAAAAGAACAATCAGACATTCAGAGCTGCTTGACAAAAACAATCAGCTGTTGGGGGCTGTGCTGCAGGAAAGGATCCCACACCCAGTCCACACCTCCCAGCTTTTCCCCCACAATCTCCATTAGCACTAAATTGCCAGTCCATGCCCAGCTCCCAAAGCAATGACGCAGACAGTTCTTCAACAGTTCATCTCTCTCTGCTGAGGGTGAGATGTTGGGACTTCATGAGGTGCATACATATAATTCTAACAGCATCTCCCATCATCAAGTGTACTGGCCATGCTTCATTTTCCCCACTGTGTGAGGTTCTGGCTACATTCATAACTGACACTTCAGAACATATTGCCTGGCGGCTGACTGGTAAGCCAAGATGCAGGGTGGAGATTATATACATTTTGGAAAACATGTATGAGATGCACTGCCAAAATGGTCCCATTTACTAAACTGGGTCCAGTATTTCCACACATTATGGAAACTTGCCTTTGCAGCCTGCTGGTATGGGAAGAAGAGTAGCACATATTGGAGAAACTGCAAAATCAAGCTTCTCACTGGGACATGCTAATACGGAAAACTTTGTTTTTCAAATTGCCAAATGGGCTTAGGTATTGACAGTGAACCCCACAATTTCAGAGTTTCTGAAGGATGCCTAAGTGTCAGTTCAGACAGCCCTACATGGCTGACCAGGAGATCTGCTCAGGCCTTCTCCTTTATTTGAGCAATTCTCACTGAAGGGACAGAGGCAGGAATGGGTGACCCATTGCCAGCCTGACCTGCCTGAAGAATTCAGAGGGGCCTGTCCTCCCCAAAGGTTGTCCAGCATTTGGAGCAATGCTTTCCCAGATTAGGTGAGGTGGCCTTGGGACATACTAGGAAATGGGGCTTGGGAAGATCATGCTGTGTGACTCCTCTCATGCCCTCTGGCCTATAATACCTCATTGTAGTGACAATGAGATACACAGGAAGGTGCAAGAAGAGGAAATGATTTGAAAATAATTGCTAACCCTTACAGGCCAAGTACTATTCTAAACATTTTAAATGTCTTAATACATTTAATCTTTATTACCACCCAATGAGGTATCCCCATTTGACAAAAGACAACGTCAAGGCACAAAAAACATTAATTTGCCCAAAGTCACCCAAGAATACTATGATGCTTTGGATGGTGTATGAAGCAGAGTGAAGGAAGTTATTCTGATTTTTGCTGGATTACAGGAACCTAAGGTATTTTTAAGGTAGGTGAGAAAAGTGAAATTCAATATTCTCCAGGAGGAATTGGTCATCTTTGACATTTGAATGCAGCCAGAGCCCCTTTATTAATTTGGCCATTCTCTCTAGTCAGATAAGACTCCAGCCACCGATCTGATGCTCTCTCAATTCAGAAATGTTAGGCCACTGTTTATACGAACCCAGGTTTTGAAGGGTTTAATAAGAAGTGATTGAGCTAAGATTATCCCTTCACAAAAGGTTTGGGAAATGGAATCTTGAACCAATGAGGTTGATTTTAATCCCCATCTACTCCAAATGAGTTTGCTAGAATTATAACAGTAACTTCAGTAACACGCCCTTCTGAACCAGGCTGAAAGCAGCTCCAGTAGGCAGGTGCTAAGCCTTCCTGGCTGGCCCTAGGTCCTCAGCTCTAAGCGGAGATAATGAGGTCATGGAGTCCTTAGGGACCCTCTGCTGTGGCACCAGCTTCTTTCCCCTTCATTTGGGTCCTGATGGTAAGAGGCAGACTCAGCTGGCCAAATGCTGATCGAAAAGGTTTCCTTTTATTTCCTGGAGCAAAAATAATTAAACCCAATCAAATTTCTACCTGGCCTACCTACCATCTCTTGAAGTTTGCCATTCCTTTTAACTTGACAGCAAGAAGACAGGCTCTTTCTTTCAAGAGCCTCTTAAGCTCCTTTCAGCAGGGTACTTAGCAGCTCCCACTGGAGAACACCTTGGCATCTGCCTTCTGCTCTCTAGTCCTATTTTCTCTTTACTACCAAGGCAACAAGAGTAGGTGCCACACATAATATTTCACAGGAGGCTCATCGTATTCTTAATAATTGAATAGAGACCATTATCTCTCATTCAATCCTCTTGTGAATTCTGACTGGCTTCTCTTTCAGATGTCTTTCCATACAGTATTATATAACCCCTTTGATAATTATTTAAATAAAAAAGGTAAGGAAATAAGCTACAAATTATCAGCCACCCCAACTTTTATCCCCATCCTGCTTATCTGCAAACCCCACCCATCCCCCACCACACATACACTGAGTAAATCCCAAGGTATGTTACTCATTTGGATATTTCTAATTTATAAAATGATAAAGCACATCTAGATGATCTCTTTTTAAATCTTGGCTTTATATCTTTTTAAATAAATAAAAAGTTATAGATGTATTGATGTTCTTTCCATCTCTAAAATTTTATGACTTTATAAAGTGAAGACCTTATTTCAACTCTAACATCAATCTTATAGTCCACTTTCCATAAGCTGCTTTTCAATATGACCTTTTTCAGCACCCCAACCTTGACCTTTTAAATGAAAAAATGCTAAGTATTTGAGAATGAATGAGAGAAATGGGCAGTGAACCAAGCATCACTAAAAACACCATTATCGTATCTGTAATGGCTGAGCTGGTTATTAGCCTCCAGAGAGAGACATTTCCAGGATTTCTGAAATAAGATACAAATATGCTCATCAATATTTCCAAAGGAAAATAATTGCCATATCCACATCAACCTTTAGTCTCTCAAGTGATATTGGGGTGAAGGTAACAAAGATAAATTACCAATACAAGACTTGATGGTACAAATAGGTCTGCTTCTCCTCATTCATTTGTTCTTTCGTTCACATATGAACTTGTTGAATTGCTGTGTGCAATCTGAGAACCCAATGGCAGACACAAGTAAGGTAATATTCCATGGTTTCAACCCTTAGAGAGATGGCAGACTAGAGGTGAAAGATATAGCTATATGGAAAATAAAAAGAACAATGAACAGGTTAAAGACTCAGAGAAACAAGAGCTCAAGAGATGCCCAGTAGCAGTGTCTGATTAAAACCAACTCAGAGGTTCCAACAAAAAGTTCCAAGAGTTCAAAGGGGGAGATGAGATCAGAAGGGAGATCTTTTATGGAGCAGTGAGGTTTGGACCAGACCTGAAAAACTGCCAGTTTTTAGGAAGTCATGGTGATCAATTTCAACACCACCAAAGCTTATCTGGAGGCACCTATGTTCCAGGTGTTTGGTTATTGAAGATCATCAAAGAGAACACATGCTTCTGACAGAATGTGTGGATCCAGACAAACACTTGCAAATTAAAAATATATATGTTAGGCAACAAAAATATGTCTGCTCTAGGGAATTGTGTAAACATTGTGCCAAAAAAGAATTCTTTCCTAATGATAGTACAGCTTTTAAAGTTCTAAATGTCCCGTCATGAGGTTGAGGGGTGTTTTACATCTTTCACAAAGATGTTACGCAAAGAGGAAAATGAGATGATGATTGTTCGAATCATTTGTTTGTTTAAAAACTATTTGTGTGCCTATTATGTGCCAGGAAGTGTTGAGAATCCAGCACTGGATAGACAGACAAAAATCCTGCTTTCATGGAGCGTGCATTCTAATGGGAGAGAGGGGAAGTGGATAGATGGACAATAAGATATCTATCCTTTGGGAAGTGATAGGCACTGAAAAGGAAAAGCGTACAGAGAAAGGGGACGGAGAGTGATGTGTGATGCAGTATTGGATACATAAGATCTCTCTGGGAAGGTGCAATTGGAAGAGAGGCCCGAATGCAGGCAGGGATGAACCTTGTGGTATCTGGTTATGAGAGGTAAACTCAATGAGGTTGAGAAAAATTCTAGTGCTCTCTTTCACCGCCACCCATCACCAAGATATGCCTCCTGCTCAATCTGGAAGGCCCTCTATACCTACAGATTAAACACACCTTTTGATGCCCATAGAATGAGAAATTAGAGGTCCTAGTAGAGAAACTGAAAGAAAGGATGAAAGACAATAATAGGTAATATTTTAGTGAGTGCTTACTATGTGCGAGGCACTGTTCTAAGCATTTTACAAGTGTTAACTTATTTAATCCTCACAGCAACATTAGAAGGTAGATGCTCTAATTGTCCTTACTTTATATGTGGGAAACAGAGGCACAGAGAAGTTAAGAAACTTGCCCAACTTCACATAGCGTACAGGTGATAGAATCAGGATTTGAACTCGGCAATCTGGAGCCAAGCCTGCTCTTATAAGTATTCTGCTCTAGAGGACAATAAGATTGTAGAAGGATAGAAAGCCCAGGAACTCTGAGGAAGCAATAAATAAAAGAGACATCAGATCTGGCTGGAAAAGGTCTCTGTTCTCTAACAGCTCTATCTACAACAGAGCTTTGTCCAGGCCACTTACTCTAATTATTATTTAGCATTTGCTAAGAGCTTATCCTGTCCCGAGGCCAATCAGGGAAGCTGAAGTCACAGACAGCTGAAATAGACTTCTGGGGTCCTCCCC